>JAQGDG010000056.1:0-600000 GCA_029844215.1 Przewalskia tangutica
TGTAACCACAATAACACTATATCGGGTAATCAACCCCGCCGCATGGCCACATGCCCTTAATTCTGCATCGTAGACATGTCCATGCAACCACACACATCTGGACAACCAAAGCATCAGCAAACAAGCTCAAACAATTTACTACACTTAAACTTATAAAAGATTCACTCTTTCTCAAGAAGTCACCGACATCAACATTTGCACAACAAAGGCTATCTCAACAAAGATAAAGAATACATGTCAGCAAGCATGCAAGTTTATACAACAACAAGACAGTGTTATATTTAACTGATATACTTCCATTTTATATCAAAGTCCTAGTTTTAACTCCAAAGTACTACGATTTAAATTCTTTTAAAGTAGATTTCATTCCTTTTATAAAGGCCAACTGATAATTGGGAGTATAAAATAGAAATACCATTTTTTAGGTAAACTAAAACACTTTCTTTCAACATTCTTCCCCTCTGAAGTTCCAAATCATTCTAATTTCACTACTGTGTCTCTTTATTTTAGAAAGTTTGGTTAGTTCATAGTCTTAATTTAATTAAGAATATAATTTCTTTAAACAATCATGTTATATGTCTTATACGTGAGCTCGCTTTTATTCTTTGTTACAACAATCTTTTGTTACAGAGCCATGATCTAGGAAATGTACACAATTCTTGTCTTATCTAGCTTCTATGTATGGAGGTTTTACTAGTTTTAATAACAATTAGTTATCAGTTTATTGTCATACACTTTCTCTTTATTAGCTCACTGTGGTTTGCTCCGACACTTATTCCTCATTTCCAAAATCAAGAAACATTATTCTCTTTTTAAAACCAAGTACTCATTACCGCGTAATTGAGGTTTCACGACACCTTTTTAAACAAAATGTTAATAACTAAGTAAAACAAGTTAAGTCTTTATCTTTCACAAGATCAAGTCTCTTAACTTCCTTACAATCAATAAACTAATCTTTACCTCACATAGAGTCTGTTATAACTAACTTCCCATAAAGCTTATTATAACACCCTATGTTTTAAACCAACCAACTTCATTTATAACACGATGCACGCTTCACCGGGCATTTCACATAGCTTTCACATAAAGCATCACGCTAAAGGATAGAAGAGGTTCACATACCATCGCGACGATTATCGCACAAATAAGCAAAAACGCCCACGCAAGATCGCAGAATCCCGGCCTAGCCGCTTCCACTTTTCGCGAATACGCCTTACTCGTGAGTACTTCCACCCATAAGGCCACAAACGCTCATTAACTTCTAACCGCATCTGTTCCATATTATTCTACTGCAAATTTCTGTAAGAAGCACCTCCCCACCCCCAAGCGAACCGCCGTGAAATCTCCTCTCTTCTATCGAGGCCTTTCTGGGCTACTAAGCCAACTCCTGGGGGTTATAACGTCTAACCTGACGTATACAATTCTACTACACAAAGAATATTAACACAAGCTCCATCAGAATACAAATGGGCCCTATGTAATTACAATTCATTTCTCTTTATATTCTCAAAGCTTAAGTCAAAAAGACATTGCCGCAAAGCTATGTTCGCATCTATATACGTGATAACTTCAACTATATAATCTCTACCACATGCAATTTCCAATTACAACAAGTGGACAAGAATATTTAACCTCGATAAGCCCAAAATTATCCAAGTTATAATGTTTCGATCCCGTTATACCCCGTATTTTCCTGAGTATGTACAAGCCAGGAGCATCGCATAAAAGTTTGGCCTTAAAGTTTAGGCAAGGCATGACACGCTTGGGCACAACCCTCACAAAGAATCGCTTTCCGATTTAAACGCTTCTTTTACACAACTCGCAAGGATAAATTCCGCCATGCCATTTCTAATTTTTTATGATTTTTCCGAGTTTGATTTTAACCTTTTTGGATTCAACGAGAGGTGACACTTGTCACCTCAAGTGGACGCCAAGTGGCCTTTTGCCTTGGACGATTGGGAGGCTTTTGGGGCACAGTAACATGGACTTGTTTGTGGAGAGTGATTTGAGGAGTAGGTTAGGGGGCACTTGGGCAAATCTTCGCCCTCCACTTGCCCCACTTGGCTTGATCTTGGCCCTGGTTTCCCTATAATACCCTCTCTTTGAAGACTTATTCATCACAAATTTCCAAGCCTAAATCATCCTCCCCTGTGAGCCATCAGCCCTAAGCCTCACTTCTCCCCTTGTGAAGTCTTGGCCGAATCACCCCTCTCTAAAAGTAGCCCAGCCAAACACTCACCCTCCTTGGTAGAAAAGTTGCCTTCTAGTATTGTTATATGCCCAAAATACCCTAGCCCAAATCCTTAGTACTTGTAGAAGCTGTAAAGAACTTCTAAGGCTCTTCTGGAACTATCTGAGCGCACAACTTGTGAGCTGCTCTCGTTCCTGATCGATTTTTATCTAGGATATTATTGGGCTTACCGAGGTAAATAATCCTAACCCTCTTTTGAATTGAGGAATACATAATCGTAGTAGTATGTTATCAAGTATAAATACTAAGAATATCACGTATAGAATTGAATCATATCACAAAGAGAAGGGTTTAAAAGCAGAATAATCAAATCAGATTTACTTAGGATCAAGCTTTCACAAGAGACTCGAGTAGCTCACCGCAGGGAAGTGCGCCCAATTTTCCGTAATAGAGAACCTCTCGCTTAGAATCAAGCTTCAGAGTAGTTCGAACGCCGATGTACGTGTCCGACTATTATAAAGCCAATTCACGCGCACATATTCAACTTCGCGTGGTTTTCACGAGTAGGTATGTGATTCTTCCTAAAGCATGATATTTTAAAATATATATAAGTACTGTAGACGCATAACGTGTTAACTCGACAATACTTACTAGCAATGTTCTTTGACTTAAGCTCATTAATACTTACGGCAAATGTCTTGCGACTTAAGCTCTAATAATAAGGATCTCAAAGCATTTCAAAAGATTATCGAATCATTTTTAAACGTAAGAGAACTAATTGGTTTTAAATGTAAGCTTAAGAGTTATACTAGCTTTACGTGGGAAGTTAGGTATAACCACTTAAGCTTCGATAAAAGAAAACAGCTTTGCTCATGTGTTTATAATGTACTTATATTGATTTGTGAAAAGGATAATAAGCATGGTTTGATAAGCAGACATGATATGATGCTACGTGTTAGCTGTCTTGTAACGCTTGTATAAGTTAGAGTATTTTTGTTGTGTTTATGTTGTTTAACGATAAGTCGTTATGTTAGTATAATATCACTCACCTCTTGACATATTACGGTTAAGTCGCCTCCGATGCGGGTAGACTCAGCGTCCGGGACCATGATTCAGAATACCCTACGCGGGTCCATGGGACCTATGCGGAGCTACTGGAGTTCCGTGTTAGTGATGCGGGTTATACCTCATGCGGTTCATGTCACGCGACCACGAGTCCGTGACGACGCCGAGGAATAGCTACCGACGCGGTTATATACCCTACGCGCTCTCGGCGAGTGGCCTATGCGACTACGGAGTCCGTGATTAGGCTTGCATGCGGATACTACGGCAATTGGCCCGCTTCGATCATTCGCACCTAGAAAAGACCTCGCTACAGCTTTACCTATTGTTGCTCTTGCTTTATGATGTGGCACTACGCGCGTTACCTTGGTTGTTTCATACTTATATGTAAACCGATTTTAAAATGATATGTTTTCATTTAAGTACTTACGCTTTTTGCATACTTAGTACCGTGGTAATCGACTCTCCTTCGGGGCCGCTCATGCCACAGGTAAGGGCAAGGTGTGCTAGATCCACATCCTTAGGATCTCTTCGCATCGCGCCGTGTGAGCTCCATCTTCTCCGAGGCTCTACTTTTGGTATGATCTCCCCAGACAGATAGTTTGTACATTCAGGTATGGCGGCCCCGTCCCGCCATAGTTGTTTACTTCTGTAGGTCCTGTAGTCCTATTGTACATTTGGGATGTAACTGCAAACTTGGGTTATTTATATATATGCCGAAAGGCAGCCCTTTTCTCAGAAACTGTGTATTATTTACAATTATTTCATGTCTTGTTTTATATTCCGCTGATTTTCTCTGATGTATGACTACTGGGTGCCCTGCAGGCACTACCACGGCCCCGAACGGGTCGTGACAAAAGTGGTATCAGAGCGCTTAATCCTGGAAAGTGTCTACGCACCGCATCTAGTAGTCTTGATTATCTGTGTCACGCACCACACCAATAATCGTGAGGCTATAGGATATTTAGGATTGGTTTCATTCTTCTCACCGAGATCGCGGCTTTAGAGTCGTGTTAAGTTGGACCTCTAACGATTCCTTTCTCAGAATGCTATGCCTCCACGCAGTGCAACCCGCCCGTATGGCAAGGCAATGAGGGAGCCGCTAGTGGGACACCTAGAGTCACGAGGGCTCTGCCCGCCTATACCGCAGACGGCGAAGTTCTACGACGCCACGACCCTGTGAGGGTTTAACGCAGCAGCCGGGCCGATGAGACCACGCACCCACACCTCCGCCCCACACCGGGCGGAGGAGTTAGGTACAAGGAGACGGCCCACTATGGCCGTGATCGCGGCCGCACACGCAGGACAGCCGATGCGCAGCTCAGCCCCACTTCACTGCATCTGCGTGGTTCACCCGAGGGCGTAGAGTTGGAGGCCACGAGATTTCCCCGAGTCAGAGCCCGCCGCAGTTTTACTGTCGAGGCCGAGGATGATCCGCAGGAGTTCATCCGCCGCCACAGAGGATTTTGAGAGCGATCGTGGCGCCGAGACCGAGTCCGTGATCTTTGGTTCACATAGGTCGCGTGGATACCGCAATGATTGGTTTGATTCGCGGAGTTATCCCGGAGAGCACGCCCCGCCTACTGGGATGAGTTCTCGAGGCTTTCTCACCACTTCGCCTCCACAGACGAGGAGGGCGCGTCGATAGATTTTTACCGCCGAGGCAGAGGACGACCGCCGTGGAGTACAATGTCGAAGTTTGATTCATTGGCTCGATATGTCCCAAAGATGGCAGCAGCATGAGGATGTGGTGCACCGCCACGCCACCGCTAGATGATTATATGGCCGAGTCATGCCACGGTGTTTCTTCACCGGTATGGACATTACCCGCACGCAGCTCATGCTCTGTTGCAGGAGCGAGAGACCGACGGTCGACAGCAGCAGCAGGTTAAGACCAGACGGCAGGTCTTTGGTGGCTATCGTGGTGGGCGCCTCAAAGAAGCCTTCAGATTTGCACCACGCCTACCAGAGCACTCCCGCACCGCCCTCAAGACACCGGGATATTCGAGGCGCACTGTGGCCCCGTGACTTCAGCGCCCAGAGCAGCAGAGGTATCGCCGACGACCACCCCTCGGTGGCCGATGCGTAGATCCCACTTCGAGTCAGGTGCACTGAGCTTGTTTCAGCCAGGCCGCAGGTCACTTTGCAGAGACCGCCCGACCAGGAGTGGCGCGGTGGTAGGAGTCACCATCGTTCTTTCGCCGGTCTTCTTCATCCTCGACAGCTTACTCGCCCCGAGGGCAGTACTCATGGACCACAGGTCGCGCAGGTCGCAGGTCGTGGCGCAGGTCCCGCTTCTAGCGGTCCTCGTAACCGCATTTATGCTTTGTCCACCGACAGATCGTGAGGCCTCACCGATGTCGCCACAGTACCTTATCGCTTCGGTTTGATGTGTATGCTTTGATAGATCCGGTTCTACTGCCCCATATATCTCCCTTGTTTCTAGTAGGATAGGATAGAGCCCGAGTCCATGTACCTTTCGAGGCAGCTACGCCAGCTGGTGGTTCGTAGCTCTACGGTATATAGAGCTTGTCTCAGGACTATTTACAATGCACTTAGCCGACTTGATAGAGTTGGAGATGATCGACTTCGACGCGATCACGGGACGGATTGGCTACTTTTCCGCTACGCCAATGTAGACCGCAGAGAGAGTAGCACGGCCCAGCTCGAGGAGCCGGGCTTGTTGAGTGGGAGGAGCACGATCGCCGAGGGTAGGTTTATTTCACCCAAGGCTAGGAAGATGGTGCAGGCGGTATATCTACCATCTCGCTCGTGTTTGATAATCGAGGTCGCAGCGCCGATTTTCCGCCGGCCCGCGAGTCGAGAGTTCCCAGACGTGTTTCTGCACGACCTTCCCGCATCCTCCCGAGTGAGATCGAGTTTTGTATAGATGTTGCAGCACACTCGCCTATTTCCATTCCGCCATACGTAACGGCACCGCCGAGTTGAGAGAGTCAAGGATCACCAGGGATTTGCCGAGAAGCGGCTTCATCAGCCTAGTGTTTCTCCCGGGAGCGCCAGATTGTTCAGAAGAAGAAGGACGGACGCCGCGCACGTGTTGATTACAAAACAACAAGGTGACCATTAAGAATGTATACCCCTTCCCGTGATTGATGATTTGTTCGACCAGCTTGCAGGCGCGAGATGTTTCTCCAAGATTGACCGCGATCGCTATCATCAAAGTGCGAAGTCGAGAGGCGGATGTCCCTAGGATCGCATTCGACCCTGCACGCATTATGAGTTCGTGGTCATGTCTTTGGTTGACCAACGCTCCGGCAGATTCATGGATTTGATGAACCGAGTGTTCAAACCATTTTTGGACACGCTTATGATAGTGTTCATTGATGATATCTTGGTTTATTCTCGCCGTGAGCAGAGCATGCGGAACATTTGAGGATCGGCCGACAGCTTCTCCAGACTAGCAGCTGTACGCCAAGTTTTCCAAATGTGAGTTTTGGTTGACTTCGTGGCTTTTTCGGGCATATTGCTCGGGCCGATGGTATTCGAGTGGATACGCCAAGATCGAGGCAACAGACTTGGCTCAGACCTACCACTCCGGCTGCAGGTTCGCAGCTCGGCCTCAGATATTATCGGCGTTCGTGGAGAAGTTTGCTTCTATCTTCGCACCATCGACTAGGGTCGACTCGTATGCGCCAAGTTTCGCGGATCGATGCTTGTGAGCGTGGTTTCCAGCTGGCTGAAGAGAGATTGACGACGATCGCCTCGCTTCTTACTTCCGCAGGGTCCACGGTTATGTCGTATCAGACGCGCCGTGCATCTGGTTGGGATGTGTGTTGACGCAAAGATGGCGTGGTTATAGCATATGCATCCCGACCGAAGAAACACGAGAGAACTACCCCACCCATGATTTGGAGTTGGCAACCGTGATTCACGCCAAGATCCGAGGCACTATTTGTACCGGGTTCACGTGGATATTTTTACGCACTCACAAGAGCCTCCGTGATATCTTCAAATGAGGGAGCCGAACTTACGCACGCAGACGGTGGTTAGAGTTGCTTAAGGATTACGATGTTGATATCCCGTACTCACCCGGGAAAGCCAATGTTGGGCGTATGCCTTAGTCGTAGGTCGGCCGGGAGCCTATCGATGTGCAACAGAGAGGAGGGACACGGTTCGTGATTTGCATCGCTTAGCGAGCCTTGGTGTCCGCTTGATTGATTCTCGATAGCGCGGGGTTCGAGTTCGCGAGGTTGCCGAGTCTTCCATCGCCGGCGAGGAAGAGGCAACAGCTCGAGGATCCAGCTTTGACACGCTATCGTGATACGCCTCTTCGCAGGGCAAGCGGTCCGTTGAGATAGCACCACAGGGTGCCGAGGTTTGAGGGCGTGTTGTGTGTTCCAGATGTTTCGTGACTTCACAGCAGTGTTCTTGGGGAAGCACACACACAAGCATTTCTATCCATCCGTGGTCGACCAAGATGTACCACGACCTTAGATCTGTATTGGTGGACGGCTGAAGAGGACGCTGCAGCAGTTCGTAGCTCGCCCGTGTTGTCGCAGTGAAGGTAGAGCACCGCAGGCCCGTGGTTTGTTACGCACGATGAGATCCCGACTGAAGCGAGGTGATCAACATGGACTTCATCACAGATTACCTCGCACTCGCAGGAGACATGATTCTATATGGGTTATCGCCGACAGTCGATTTAAATCAGCCCACTTTCTTCCCGTCAGACGACTTTTTCTACCGAGGATTATGCCGCATCATATATCCGAGAGATCGCCGACCGCATGGAGTCCCTATTTCGATCATATCGATAGAGGAGCCCGCTTTACGCTAACTTCTGGAGGTCTTTCCGTAGGGGTTTAGGGACGCAGTGAGCCCGAGCACCGCATTCCATCCACGCATGCACGGACAGCAGAGCGCACTATCCGCACTCTGCAGGATATGTCATGAGCCCGTTATCGACTTCGTGGGTAGCCGGGAGGATCATTTGCCTCAGTTGAGTTTGCGACAATAATAGCTACCACTCCAAGATTCGATGGCGCGCCATGAGGCCTTGTGGGAGGAAGTGCAGACGCCTATAGGTTGGTTCGATGTGGCGAGGTGCGCAGTGGGACCAGAGTTGGTGCAGCAAAGGGATAAGGCGGCTTATCCAGAGAGGTTGCCGATACCGTAGTCGCATGTAAGTCTTATGCAGATCATCGCCGCCAGATCCGAGTTCGAGGTTCATGATTGGGTTTTCCAGCTGCCACCCATGGCGGTGCGATGAGATTCGGGAAGAAGGAAACTCAAAGCTGCACATCGGGCCATTTCAGATTATCCGCAGGATAGGCAAGGCTGCTCACGAGTTAGATCCGCCGTCCGACCGGAGGCAGGCATCCGTTTTCACGATCTATGCCGAGGAGATGTATCGGGATCCATCTAGTGGTACACCCGATTGACGATGTCCAGTGATCGGGGTTATCGATGAGGAGATTCCCATAGCGATAATCGATCGTCGTGTTAGGCGCTCATGACGGGGACGGGCTTCCGCCAAAGTCTTGTGGCGAACGAGCTCGTGAGGAGATGACGCTGAAGCCGAGAGGACACGAGGCGTATATCCTCACCTATTCTACACCTCCGTAATTCACTTTCCTACTTGTAAATCTTCATTATCGCTTATGCCTAAGTGTTGTTCCGGGCCGCGTGGCATTTGCAAATCGCTTAAGTTATGAAGAATCTTATCGTTAACTGTCTTGGGAAGGAACATTCAGGACGAATGTTTCTAAGGAGGGGAGAATGTTATACCCCGTATTTTCCGGAGTATGTACGTGAGGGAGTACGTACAAAAGTTTGGCCTTAAAGTTTAGGCATGACACGTTTTTTGGGCACAACCCTCACAAAGAATCGCTTTCCGACTAAACGCTTTACACAACTCAAGTAGGATAAATTCCGCTATGCCATTTCTAATTTTTATGATTTTTCCGAGCGACTTTAACCTTTTGATCAACGAGAGGTGACACTTGTCACCTCGTGGACGGCCAAGTGGCCTTTTGCCTGGACGATTGGGAGGCTTTTTGGGGCATGTAACATGGACCTTTGTTTGTGGAGTGATTTGAGGAGTAGGTTAGCACTTGGGCAAATCTTGCCCTCCACTTGCCCCCACTTGGCTTGATCTTCGCCCCTCGTTTCCTATAAATACCCCTCTCTTTGAAGACTTATTCATCACAAATTTCCAAGCCTAAATCATCCTCCCCTTGTGAGCCATCGCCCTAAGCCTCACTTCTCCCCTTGTGAAGTCTTCGCCGAATACCCCTCTCTAAAAGTAGCCTAGCCGAAACACTACCCCCTCCTCGTAGAAAAGTTGCCTTCTAGTATTGTTATAATGCCCAAAATACCCTAGCCCAAATCCTTTAGTACTTGTAGAAGTTGTAAAGAACTTCTAAGGTTTCTCGAACTATCTGAGCGCATAACTTGTGAGCTAAGCCTGTCCTGATCGACTTCTATCTAGGATATTATCGGGCTTACCGAGGTAAATAATCCTAACCCTCTTTGAATTAGAGAATACATACCGTAGTAGTATAAGAATAAGTATAAATACTTGTAAGAATATCACATAATAGAATTGAACCGTTATCACAAAGTAGGCGGTTTAAAAGAAGAATAATCAAACTGCATTTACTTAGGATCGCTTTCACAAAGAGACTTGAGTAGCTCACCTGCAGGGAAGTGCTGCCCAATTTTCCGTAGAATAGAGAACCTCTCGCTTAGAATCAAGTTGCAGTAGTCCAACGCTGATAGACGTGTTCGACTATTATAGGTCGAATCTCTCGCGCACATATTCAACTCGCAGTGGTTTTCACGGTATGTGATTCTTCCTAAAGCATGATATTTTAAAATATATATAGTACGGTAGACGACACGTGTTAATCAATAATACTTACTGCAATGTCTTTTGACTTAAGCCCGAATAATACTTACGCAATGTCTTCGCGACTTAAGCCCTAATAATAAGGATCCAAAGCATTTCAAAAGATTATCAATCATTTTTAAATGTAAGAGAACTAATTGGTTTTAAACGTGTTTAAGAGTTATGCTAGCTTTATGGAAGTTAGGTATAACCACTTAAGCTTGATAAAAGAAACAATTTGCCTATGTGTTTATAATGCATTTATATTGATTTGTGAAAAGGATAATAAGATGGTTTGATAAGTAGACATGATATGATGCTACGTGTGTTAGTGTCTTGTAACGCTTGTATAAGAGAGTATTTTGTTGTGCTTATGTTGCTTAACGATAAGTCGTTATGTTAGTATAATATCACCACCTCTTGACATATTACCGGGGTTAAGCCTCCGACGCGGGTAGACTCAAAGTGTCCGGGACCATGATTCGAGAATACCTCACGCTGGTCCACGGGACCTACGCGAGCTACGGAGTTCCGTGTTAGTGATGCGTTATACCTCACGCGTCTATGTGGCCATGCGACTACGAGTCCAGATTTACGCCGAGGAATAGCTACCGACGCGGGTTATATACCCTACGCGCCTACGCGAGTGGCCATGCGACTACGGAGTCCGTGATTAGGCTTGCATGGTGATACTACGCAATTGGCCCCGCTTCGATCATTCGCAATTTAGAAAAGACCTCGCATACGCTTACCTATTGCTGTTTGTTTATGATGTGGCACTACGCGCGTTACCTCGTTGTTTCATACTTATATGTAAACCGATTTTAAAATGATATGTTTTCATTTAAGTACTTACGCCGCATACTTAGTACCGTAATCGACCTCCTGGGCCGCTCATGCCGCAGGCGGGCAAGCAGTGCTAGATCCACATCCCAGATCTCTTTGCATTGGTGTCAGAGCTCCATCTTCTCCTGAGGCTCTACTTTTGCATGATCTCCCGTATTGCAGATAGTTTGTACATTCAGTGGTATGGCGGGCCCCGTCCCGCCATAGTTGTTTACTTCTCAGAGGTCCGTAGTCCTATTGTACATTTGGGATGTAATCGCAAAACTTGGGTTATTTATATATATGCCAAAGTGCAATCCTTTTCTCGTAAATCGTATTATTTACAATTATTTCATGTCTTGTTTTATATTCCTGATTTTCTCTCGATGTATGACTACTGGGTGCCCGGTAAGGCACTACCACTGCCCCTGAACGGGTCGTGACAGATCCCGAGCAAGGTTTAGCTCCTACTCCGTGCGCTCCAATCCGCTCCAAACAACCCTGAAGTTCTAACTAACTTCTACTTAAATACTTCAACCAACTATGAAGATTTCCTTAGGGTTTGGCTTGAGACTAAAAGGACAAAAGGTAGTATTTCCTGCTCTACGATAGAGGTAACTTTGGAATACTATATGGTATAAGGCTAAGGTATTTTGGGCATTATAACAATACTTGGAGAAGTATTTCAATACCACATGAGTGGTATTATACGAGAACAACAAGGCAAAGTGGGTACCCTGGCCAGAGCACTACCATGTGAGAGGGTACCCTCTCGGCCACAAGGCCACTCAAAGGGAAGGGGAGAGGCTTGACGAGAACAACACAAAGGGGAGAGTTTTCAAGGCTTAGACAAAGTGAGGAATGGATGAATAAGTTCATCACAAAGGTGGTATTTATAGGACACCAACGACAAGATCAAGCCACGCGTGGCAAGTGGATGGCCAAGATTGGCACAAGTGCACCCTAACCTACCCTTAAATCCTCACAAAACAAAGACCCATGAAAAGTGGCCTCAAAACCTCCTAGCCGTGGCCTCTCAAACTGTCCAACGAGGGTGACAAGTGTCACCCTCCCGCTGGTCCAAAATGTTCCGCCGCCGAAAATCCGCAAAAATACTAAACGACATAGCCGTAATTTTCCTTCGCAGTTTAGTAAAACGCTTCGCCGAAAAACGACTCTAATCCTGTTGTGCACAAAATTTCAAACATGCCTAACTTTAAGGCTCAAATTTCTACGCTCGCCCCACGCATATACTCGAAATACGGTATAACACCATACAAAGTAGCCCATTTCGGCCCAAGCGGTTGCCGCTCTAGCTTCCAATGCAGGTGACACATGCCACCCTCCCGCTGGTCCAAAATGTTTCGCCTCTCGTAAAAATCCGCAAAATTAGAAAGGACATAGCCTAATTTTCCCTACGAAGCCGTGGAAACGCTTCGCCAAAAACGACTTAACCGGGTGTTGTGCACAAAATTCGAACCTGCCTAACTTTAAGGCTCAAATTTCTACGCACGCCCCACGCATATACTGGAAAACGGGTATAACAACGCACATCCCCAAAATGATCACTCACATAACTACGGGTCTCACGCCCATAATATCAATCATGCCAGCCGAACTCATTCTCACCGCCGCAGACATTATGTAAAACAACACCCATATGTGAACTCGAACACTAGATCCTCGTGACGCGCTATCAAACCGGACGCCAAGTAGAATAGCCAACTACTACCCAAAAGCTAGTCATATCCCATCACGCAAGGTACTAAGCCAACTACTACCCAAAAGCTAGCCACGCAATCGCCGAGGCAAGTATCTTAAGTTAACGCATAATAGCCTACCGCCTCACAAGATATGACCGAGGCAAGTATCTTAAGCTATCTACCGCAGGCTACCAGACACGAAAATGACCGTATCAGTATCTAAAGCGTGCTCAACCACACGCATAAATCAAGCCCGCGATCGCCGTCACCGCGCAAGCTTCATGGATTAGGTCCATGGACTAACAATCAACCTCATAATGACCGCATGCCCCAAGATCTTACCTCGGAAGTCATGGCCATGAAACTATCCTACCGACGATGCCCGTGGAATATCCATCGCACAAGATGTCCAAAGGAAATCAATCGATAGCCGCCCTCCCTGCAGAGTCACGCAGCATGCAACAACCACCAATACTCAAAGTGGACGATACCGTGGACCACCCAACGCCGATGTCCAATCAATCGACCGATAGCCTACCCTCCAGAGTCACTAAAGATATCAACAAAACACTTGCACATCAAAGACTATCACAACAAGCATGCAAGTTCAACATACATTCATTTTAATCAACAATCCGGTTTCAAACCCAAAATACTACATACTTTCGCTCTTTCAAAAAGACCTCTTTTACGTAAAGCCACATGATACTAATACTGTGAGTATTAAAAACACGCTTTCCTTTCAAACCAAATTACTACACCTTCCGAAATTTTTTATAAGATTTAAAATCAAGAACTCTATACTTTTAAAACCAAGTGCTTTTCTTTTAAACAACATCAAGTATACTTTAAAACCCAATAACTTACTCTTTCCAAAACAAGTAACCTATACTTAAATCAAGTTACTTCTCCTTCCAAAACAAGTCGCTTATAAGTCAAGTCTCTAACTTTCAAAATCAAATCTTTCTTTTATTTTCATAAAGTCGTTATAACTAACTTCCCATAAAGCCATTATAACACTTTATGTTTAAAACAAACAAAACTCATTTCACACACGCACGCCTCACCGTGACTATATAGTTCACAACAATCATGCTCAAGAGTATAGGAAGAATCACATACCTTTTAGCTTAAACCACAAGCCAAAGCAAGTATGCCGCACAGAAGATCCACCTATAAAGGCCACAATACATCTATCAACTTCTAGTTCTCTTCAGAGAATATTCTACGTAAAATTCGCAAAGACCTCCCCTCCCGCTATCACATAAATATCCTCCTATCAAGGCCCGCCACTGTGCCAACAACTCCTGTGGATTACACGCCTAACCTGACGTGTTCAATTCTCGCTTCACAATAATACTACACAAGTCTACTGTAAGTACACCCAATGTAAATACGCTCAAACCTTTATAATCATCCTTCCAATATAATATACTCAAGTATAACTACTACAACATGTAATATCCAATTACAATAGGGACATAGATTATTACCTCGATAAGCCCAAAAATTATCCAAGTTTATAAGTCGATCCTCGAGCAACGCTTAGCTCCAATTCCTTACGCCCAACCCGCCTCCAGTCGACCCTTAGAAGTTTCCAACAACTTCTAAATACTTCAACCAAGCTAGGAAGATTTTTTCTGTGGTTTCACTTACTACTATTGAATAAAGTAGTATTTCCTACTCCTAGTATTGAAATAACTTTGGAATATTACTAGTGATACTAGGCCAAGGTATTTGGGATTATACAACAATACACCAAGTATTTCTACACAAGGGGGACGAAATAGGCTAAAGGGAGGAGTATTTGCTATGGAAAATCTTCAAGTGTGGATGAAATACTCTTCAACCTTGCGGGTATTTATAGATAATTGGCCAAGATCTTATCAAGTGTATGGTCAAGATTGGGCCATGTGTGTGTGGGTCCCACCACACCACATGGCCAACGAATTGCTGCATGTTGGCTTGCCACTGTTAGCCCATTTCGCCAAGCGGATGTTGTCTAGCCACTGTCCCACCATTTCGCCAAGGTGCCACACGGGGTGACACGTGTCGCCCCTGCACTGCCCAAAATATTTCGCCTTCCAAAATATCCAAAATACCGAAAACCTCAAAACAAAGTGGCCCTACAAAACCAGAATTTCTCCCGTGGGCCCCACGTGACCATTTCCAAAATAAAATCCAATAATTTAATATAATCCAAGAAGTCCAAATACCAAACTGGGAATCCAATTCCCATTAACGAACCTTTTTCTTCACAAAACCTAAACTTTTCCGCTTAAAAATCACATCTTTCTTTCTTTCCAAAATTTCCGCCGTAATCTCGTGACGCACATCCTCACATATATACCCCGAACTACGGTATAACATTCTTCCTTAGAAACATTCGTCCAATGTTCCTTCAAGTCTCCAAACACACAAGCTTTCAGATAGTCTTCACTACTATACTTACGAAACCAATCACGCCATCAATGGCCATAGTATATCATACAAATCCAAGCTAACGAGGAATCACCTCTAACATCACAAAAGCTCACACCCATGGTCTAAAGGATACTCCCTTCGCATCTTTACTTCATTAAAAGAAATGATCACTCGCTCTCATAACACATGTTCGCTTTCTTCTTACTCGTCGCACTTTCTCGCATACACCCGAACTCTCTATCAGACACGATCATACTTCAGTCATTGCTTCAGTTTCCAAAACTTTGGAGTCACTACCTCCAAACTTGGTCATCTCACTAGCTTCAATTTCCTCTAAGGCCATTCCCGGCCTTTACGATCCGATTCTAGTCGAACACATCCACAAACTCATACGATGGCTACCTAAACCTGGGCTTAGCACCCTCGTGACCCTACCACCTGGCGGGACCACCTCGAATTGACCCCACCCCAAATCGGGCTGCGGGTTGACCCGCGAATGGTCCTCAACCCGACCCATAATCGCCCCAGACTCTTGTTCCCCGATCCGGAACAATCTTACCTATCCAAGTCATGAAAGCTACCACTTTCATCTCGCACAACCCAAGGAAAAATCCCTCAATACATTTCACGCATCCAAGTGTTTCGACAAAGACTAACCGTAAATTCTTTTTCTCAAGACGGCCTTACATCTAAGGTCTCAATGTGTACTATTCTAAGGTTCACACCTTCCATGCCCCCATACCTATCCTTTCAACTAACCATGTTTTCTAACACATCAACAACACAACGCTATCCGATCATAACACTTAACACATCATCAATACATACTAGTCTCTAGAGGGTTAAGGATATACCTGTAAATAGGCGGTTCAAAGGACCGCTAGAACTGGGAACTTCCACCACGACTCGCCCCGCCTGGGTATATGAACACCGCCTAGCTATCGGGCGAATAACCCGCAATGCATCCCGGAAGCCGAAGTCTCAACATCCACGCTACTCCGTAGGACAATTTCGCAAAATGGCCTTGCTGCCACATGTAAAACAAGTCCTTCGACACTTCGAACGGGTTTACCACATCGCTACACTTAGGTCGGGTGGCTTATCCGCCAAGACAACTCACCAAAACTCAACCTCGAGCCCCGACCGCTTCCTCAATACTCTGAGGCCTCAAGATCAGAGGACCACACTGCATCGGGCGACGACGTATAACTAGTTCGCCGCCGCGGCGTCCGCCTTGAAAGTCACCAAAGGACCTCGCCGCCCGCCTTCTTCTCGGTATCGACAATCCGCCGATCTCTCCGTGTTTCACACCAGCGCATGAGCTCGCACGCGGCAATGCCCATGCCCTAGCGATACACCAACAAGACTCGCCAAGTAGTCATCAAGACCGCGGACGCAGCGCACTCGCCCTCCATATTAGCTACTAACGCAGGACATATCGAGCCAACGAGTCGAACTCACGTTGTACTCCCGAATCGCGGCGCCCTCGCCTCAAGATCGAACCCGTTTACCGCGTTCTCCTCATCTGCGGAGGTAAGAAATGGCTGAGAAATGCCTCCGAGAACTCGCCCCAAATACCAGGCGATGCTCCCGACAGCTCCCACGAATCAAACTGGGCCGATCATGGCGTATCACGCAACCGATGCGAACTAAAAATCACGACTCGGTCTCCAAGCCTCGATCACTGCGATGATCCTTCAGAATCGACGGATGAACTCCCGCGATCATCCTCGTGCCTCACCAGAAATCAAGTGACACATGTTATACCCCGTAGTTGCAGTGGTATGTATGTGAGGACGCACGACGAGAGTACAGTAAATGTTGAAAAGAAAGAAAGACGCGAGTTTTCGACTAAAAGTTTCCTGCTTTTGTGAAGAAAAGGTTCGTTAACGGAATTGATTCCGTGATTTGGTATACGGGCTTCTTAAATTATATTAGAATTTTGAGATTTTATTTTCTAAATGGTCACTGGGCCCACTGGAGAAATTTACGGCTTTATGGGCCCGCTTGTTTTAGAGATTTCAGATTTTGGATATTTTCTAAGACGAAATATTCGGCGACCGGGGCATATGTGTCACCCCACGTGGCACCTCGCCAAATAATTATTGTGCACAACACCTTGCTAGAGTCGTTGACAAAACGCTTACAAACTTTACGGGCGGAAAATTCCTATGTCATTTAGTATTTTTGCGGATTTTTCCGAGAGAAAATGTTTTGGACCAACGAGAGGCAACACTTCGCACCCTCTCATCGTGGATTGAGGCATGCGCCGAATGGACGGGCAAGTCAGGTAGATATTCGTAGATATTTGCGGCGGATTTGCGAGTAGTGGACTAGGGGCACTGGGCACATCTTGGCCCTACACTTGCATAGCACTTGGCCAGATCTTCGCCATTGGTTGGCCTTTGCTCGCCTATAAATACCCTCCCCTTCAAGACTTCTTCATCCAAAATAATTTCCTAAGTCTAAAATCCTCCCCTCTCTTGTAGCTGTTCTCGCCCCTCCCCTCGCGAGGCCCCTGGCCGAGAACCTCCCCTTGGCCGAGAGTACCCTCCTGGGGTTGTCCGGGGGTATACACCCCCTCGTGGTGTTGTCTCGTATAAATACCCCTCTCGTAGAAATACTCTCAAAACTATTGTTACTAGACCCAAAGTACCTTAGCCGTACCTTGTAGTATTCCAAAGATACCTCTATACGCAGAGTCCTAAATACTACCTTATGTCCTTTGTCTCAAACCGAAACCCCAAGGAAAACCTTCATAATCGGTTGAAGTGTTAAGTAAGTTGCGCAGAACTTAAGGGTTGTTTGAGCGGGTCGAGCGCACGAGTAGAGCTAAACCTCGCTCAGATCGACATTATAACTTGGATAATTTTGGGCTTATCGAGGTAAATATTTTGTCCCTCGTTGTAATTGGAAATTACATGTTGTAGGATTATATAGTTGAAATATACTATATATAGATCTGAGAATAAGCTTATGGCAATGTCTTTTGACTTAAGCTCAATAAAGAAGAGAATCGAATCAGAATTACATAGATCTGTTACTGAGACTTGCGTGGTATTACTGTGTTATAGAATTGTATACGCCCTGCTAGACGATAAACCTCCGGCTGGCTTGGTAGCCTCACAGAGAGGAGATTTACGCTGCCATGTGTGGGGAGGTGCCGCGAATTTTCGTAGAATATGTAACCGAGTGTTTGTAGTTAATAAGCCAGGGCCTATATAAAGGAGGTATCGCAAGTAGCGATTCTACTTGATGAGTGGAAAAGGCTAGCGTGGTACAATCATGGAGCTATTTGCTAATAATGATAATCGCCGCGAGGTATGTGAACCTCTTCCTATCCTTTCTAGCATGATGTTTTGTAAACTATGTAGTACTGTAGACGATACGTGTTAAATGAGTTTGTTGGTTCAAAACATAGTGTTATAATAGTTTTACGGGAAGTTAGTTATAACGACTCATGTAGGTAATGAATGGTTTATTTATTGTAAAAGTTAAGAGACTTGATCTTAAAAGATAAGAGACTTAACCTAATTGACTTGATATGTAACATTTTGTTATAAATGTTGAAACCTCATTCGCGAGTAATGAGTACTTGATTTTAAAAGAATAAGGTTTTACCGATTTCTAAATGAGAATAAGTATCGAGCAAACCACATCACTTAATAAAGGGAAATGTATCGACTAATCAGTATTATTAAAACCAGAGAAACCTCCATCCGCATGAAGCTAAGATGAGACAAAATGATATTACATTTCCTAGATCATGGTCATTGTTATAAGATTGTTATAAACAAGAATAATCTACTCACATATAAGGTATATGTTTCTCATTGTTTTAAAGCGAGAATTATATTAGTAAGTGATTAATACTACGAATCGCAAAACCTTTCAAAATGAGAAACTTGAGTAAATTGAAATTAGGTAAACTTGAACGCTTGGAAAATAATGTTGTTACTTGATTTTCTTTACAAAGGGAAGTGTTTGGTTTACTTAAAAGGATAGTCACTCTATTTTCATACTACGTATCAGGTGACTTTTGTGAAAGTAACGATCTTTTAAAGAGTTAATGTATGAAGTACTTGGGATAAAACCCAACTTGTTAACATAAAGAAGGAAGTACCTTGTGTGAAATACTTGATTGTATTGGTTTGTGATAGCCTTGTAATACTTTCTTGTTGATTTGATAAGTAAACATATTAGATGCTACGTGTTTAGTATTTGGTGACGTTTCAGTGCCGGTTTCTTGTTGTGCTTGTGTTGTTTAACGTAAGTCGTTATGCTAGTATTACATCACTCACCTCTCGACATGTTTCCGGTTGCCGCCTCCGACGCGGTAGACTCAGTGTCCGACCATGATTCGAGAATACCTCACACGTCCTGGGGCCTGCGGAGTCGCGAGTTCCGTGTTAGCAGCACGCCCTTTGGTCACGCGGCCCACGCGCTACGCGGATCGCGAGTCCAGCGGACGTCGGGAGTAGCTACCCTCGACGCGGAATACCTACGCGCCGACGATGTGCCTACGCGAGTCATGGAAGTTCCAGACTAGACGCGCACATTAGATATCGCGCGAAAGGCCGCCTTCGATCATGTGGCGGTTCAGATGCATCTCATGATACGCTTTATGACATTGATTGGTACTGGTTTTAGTAGCCGCTATGCCTTCGCATTTCACCCAGACGGTTTATTATGACACAGTGGGACCCGTGTTCATGTATTCCTCGTGCTTTTATATCATAGATCGCCAGCGAGGAAGGTATTCCACGCATGATTGATGTCATGGCGCGAGACCCATAGTTGTATTCGAGTGATGACTTGAGGGCGCGAGTCCCCGACTCGACATGATCGCTATTATGGATCGTAGTTTATCATACATGTCTCGCTTTATATAGATCGCCATGATTTCATTTACGATTTTCGCCACATACTGTACCAGATCGACCTCCTCTGGGCCGCTCATGCCGCAGTAAAGGTACACCGTAGTTGATCCTCTCGCCATAGGTCACGCTCAGCTTGGGAAGCTCCGCTTCCGAGGCTTATCTTTGCATGTTACTCGAACAGAAGTTCTCAGACATTCGTGGTACGGCGGGCCCTATCCTGCTGTATAAAACTCTTAGAGGTCCGTAGTGGTTGTGGCGTGGTTGTAATAAGGATTAAACCGTTGGCTTAAAAGAGTTGTACATATATTTTATCGAAGGTAACCGCTTGGTTGGCCTGCTTTATGATCTTATATCTCGCTTCATGTTTATGTTTTTATATTCCGCCGATTTTCTCTCGATGTTGTATCACTAGTGGTGCCCAGGTAAGGCACCACCACGCCCGGTTCGGTCGTGACAAAGTGGTATCGAGCGCTTAATCCTGAAAGTTGTCTACGCATCAGATCCAAGAGAGTCTTGATTATCGCGTGGTGCACCACACCAATAATCGTGAGGCTATAGGATATTTAGGATTGGTTTCATTCTTCTCATTCGTAGATCGTGCCTTAGAGCCGTGATAAGTCGGACCCTCTAACGTATTTCTTCCCTTACCGCTATGCCTCCGCAAGGCAACCCGAGCCCAGAGGGCAAGGCACCGAGGAGCCGCGAGCAGAGTTCAGAGGGTCATGCGTGGCACAGCCCAATCATCACCCGGGTGGTGCTTCATTTGGGGGAGTTCTCGACGCCACTAGCCCCAAAGCAGAGTTTAGCACGGCGCGGCAAAGGCTTCATCGCGCCATGATATTTGAACCTTCGCCCACGATCGAACAAGTGAATTTAGATCGTGCAAGGCGCACTCACATTAGCTATGGATTTGGCTACCAGAGTATACCGATGTACCGCGAGTCTTGATGAATATCAACGGAGGGTTGTGCAAGAGTAGTTCTTCGCTAGGCTCGAGCATGGCTCGTACGGGCTTACGCACGCAGCCGAGAAACGTAGAGATCGACGTTAACCAAGGACAGCATAAGAGGCCGTAATGCCAGCAGCGTCCTTTGGTAACTTTCGAGGCGAGTCACCTCACCAAATGATTAGATTATGCACATCCACCAAGCAGCAGTGGTCCTCCACTGTGGTTCGTGACGCTCGTACGCAGGAGTCGGTTAGAGCTCCAGAGCTTCCTGCTCACAAGCGGACAAAGCGCCATCCCGGAATGTCGCCTTTAGTCGGGTACTTGTCGCAGACTACCGCCGTGTGTGTCGAAAGGATGTCCAAGCAGAGGACTCACCTCTTCAGATCGCTGGTAGTTCGCCACCTCCTTAGCTTAGAATCTACAAGCAGTTTGATTAGAACGACAAGGGAGGAAGCAAGAGATCTGCATATCTTCCTCTGTGGATTAGCATGCGTGATAAGACGAGTATATCTTAAGTACTATGTTCGATAGCAAGGTGTAAATCAGGATTAGAAATCATGGTTAGTAACTGTGAAAGATCGAGGATAGGAAAGTATGAGCCTTTGAGCCTTATACGTGGAAACCTTAGGTAAAGCCATCTCGTGAAGATGTATTGTTATGTTTGATTTCACCGAGTGCATAGTGCACGTGAGCTATGTTGTATAATAAGTCCCCGGGTAGTGTGAAATGAAAGAGGTAGTTGATCTAAGAAGACCACTAGGTTTTCGTGGACTTGATTGTAAGAGTTTTCCTGATCGGAAGTTAGTGTTTCATGCTGTCGGCCGGGTTGAGGCTACATCGCGTCAACCCGCCGGCCCGTATGGGTGGCGGGCCATGTGGTCCCGCCAGGATAGGTCAGGGTGTTAGGCCCATGTTTGGTTAACCAACAGACGAAGCTTGTGGACGATTCGACAAGCAGTCGCCGGCGAGGTCACCGCCTTGTCTTCTAGTAAAGACCGTATACCTGTAGTAAGTCATGGATGATTATTTTAGGAAGGTTGCACGAGGTGCCCGCCACCTTATGTCGTGCAAGGAGCCCATGTTACAAATTATTTTCGCTCGGAAGTTTTACTAGCAGGTTAGAACTCGGATGAGTCTCAGATCATATTCGGCCCTCGCCGTTGTTTTGATTTCAGGTAGCCGCGAGGATTGTTGTCTCGTGGAGGAAGTGTTTGCTACCATTTCAAGAATTCGGATGTCGCCACGGCCTCGCAGGGCGTAAGTGTAAGTTACCCGATCGTCGACGTTGGCAAAGTTCGATAGTTGGTTCAGCTTGTTCCACAGATCGTGGATAGGTGTGATGAGTTTTGGAAACCGAATCAAGAATGTAAATATGGTAAGTTATGAGAAAGAATTCAAGCAGGCTGGTACGACGAGTAAGGGAAGAAGTGAGCACGTGTGACCATTTCTTTGTAGCGAGGTGCGGGCGAGTATATTTTAGACCTCGTGGGAGTTTTTGTGATGCTAGAGGTGATTCCTCGTGGACTTGAATTAAGTATTTGCGCAGTGTTATGTTATGGCCAGCGGCATGATTGTTTTTGGTAAGTACGGTAGTGAAGACTATACGCACTTGTGTGTTTTGAGGTTAGAAGGAACATTCGACGAATGTTTCGAGGGGAGAATGTTATACCCGTAGTTGCAGGTATGTATGCGAGGACGACGCATTTAGAGTACTACAGAATTTTGAAAAGAAAGAAAGACGCGAGTTTTCGACTAAAAGTTTCCGCTTTTGTGAAGAAAAGGTTCATAACGGGAATTGATTCCCAGATTTGGTATACGGGCTTCTTAAATTATATTAGAATTTTGAGATTTTATTTTAAATGGTCACGCTGGGCCCACTGAGAAATTTACTGCTTTGGGCCCGCTTTGTTTTTGAGATTTCCTATTTTGATATTTTCTAAGACTAAATATTCGGCGACCTGGGGCGACACGTGTCATCCCACGTGGCACCCTCGCAAATAATTATCGTGCACAACACCCGCTAGAGTCGTTGACAAAACGCTTACAAACTTTGGCGGCGGAAAATTCCGCTATGTCATTTAGTATTTTTACGGATTTTTCCGAGAGACGAAATGTTTTGACCAACGAGAGGCAACACTTGCACCGCCACGACCAACCTGCCCGTGATCGTGCCTTACCCGCACCCTAGTGATACAACATCGTAGTAATCACAATATAAAACAATAACATGAAATAACAAGAAGTATGAAACGATAGTTCGAGAAAATTGCCTTTCGCATGTATAGATCAACTTTAAACCGAACGCTACATCCTATTACAACTCGCCACAACAAGCATTTGCACTTAAGAATGATATGATAACAACGACGGACAGGCTCGCCATACCCCGAATGTAAGCACCTACAACAACAGTGACTATACCCGCATAAGCCTCCGAGAAACGGAGCTTCCCAAACGCCGAATCGCGACTCCTAAGAGCGAGGATCAACGATCGTGTACTTTACCGCGGATGAACGCACTTCGGCGAGGTCGCGACAACATGTACCAAGTATGCAAATCGAAATATCAGAAATGAAATCATAGTAGTCTATATAAAGCAGAGACACGTATGATAACCAAACTACGCTCACAATAAATAAGGCCATGTCAAGTCGTGACTCACGCCTCAAGTCATCACTCAAGTATAACAACGGGTCTCACGCCCACAACATCAATCACGCCCGGTATACCTTCAGACCGCAGCTTCATGATATAATCACACCAAGAAGTACACATGAACACCGTGTCCCACCCGTGTCATCATAAAACCGTGACGGTAAGTATGAAGGCATAGCCGACTACTAAAACCCACCGCATAAACAAGCGTCAGAATCAGATTACGAGATCCGCTTGCATCATTACATGATCAAAGCCGCCACTTGCCCGCAGCATCTAATGCGCGCCTAGCCCCGAACTTCCCATAGCCCGCACGGGCCACCCAATGGCCCGCATGAGGTATTCCCCGCATCGAGGGTAGCTACTTCTGCAGCCGCTCGACTCGCCGTCCGCATGACACAAAGACCGCATGACCACAAGCGGCCGCATACTAACCTCGAACTCTCAGTTCGCATGTGCCATACAGCACCGCATAATGTATTCTCGAATCATGTCACTAGACCCGCCCGAAGTCTACCCCCGCATCGGGCGGCTTAACCCCTAAACAAGTCAAGGCGAGTGGTATAATACCAACATAACGGCCGATCGTTAAACAACTTTAAGCGCAATCGAGGAAAACCCCTTTACACAAAACATCACAAGATACTAACACACGTAGATCCTAGCATGTTTACTTATCAAATCAACAAGAAGTATTACAAGGCTATCACAAACCAACACAATCAAGTTATACACACAAGGTACATTCTAATATACGATTAACAAGGTCGCATCTATTCCCAAAGTACTTCATACATTATCTTTTAAAAGATACGTTACGCTTACAAAAGTCACACAATACCCGTAGTATATGAAAATAGAGTGATTATCTTTGAAGTAAATCAAAACACTTCTCTTCAGAAATCAAGTAACAACATTCTTTTCCAAATGTTTCAGTTTGCCTAATTTCAATTACTCAAGTTTCTCATTTTCAAAGGTTTCAGAGTCCATAATTTTAATCACTTAATGATATAATTCTCCTTTAAAAGCAATTTGAGAAACATATGTCTGATACGCGAGTAAAGTTATTCTTGTTTATAACAATCTTATTTAAGCAAATGATCTAGAAATGTAACATCATTTTGTCTCATCTTAGTTTCTATGCAGATGGAAGTTTCTGGTTTTACTAATACATTATTAGTCAAAACATTTCTTTATTAGCGCCGTGGTTTGTTCGATACTTATTCTGATTTCAAATCAAGAAACATTATCGCTTTTAAAATCAAGTACTCATTACTCGAACGAGGTTTTACAACATTTTTAACAAAATGTTAATTACTAAGTAAAACAAGTTAAGTCTCTTATCTTTAAGATTAAGTCTCTTAACTTTTAAAATCAAGAAACCATTCTTTTTACCTCTTAAAACGTTATACCTAACTTCCCATAAAGCTAGTATAACTCTTCTTTATTATCACACATCAAGTCGCTACCTTTTAAAACCACAAAGCATTTTACACATGACGCTCACCGCATTACATAGTTATACACATATCATGCTAGAAAAGGTAGGAAGAGGTTCACATACCTCGCGACGATTATCGACTAATAGCAAAACGCCCAAGTACCTCAAACCGCCGCTACTCCTTAAGCCAAGTAGATCGCGCCACGCATGGTACTTCAACCTATAAGGCCACAAGGCGCTTTATTAACATCTAGGTCTAATCAGAACATTCTACGTAAAATTCGCAAAGACCTCCCCTCCCGCAAATCACAGAAATCTCCTCTCTATCGAGGCCGCCATCAAGCCAACCGTGGGGTTTATACATCTAACCTGACGTACAATTCTACTTCACAAGAATGTTACACAAGTTCATCAGAATACACCCCATGTAATTACGTCGCTTTCTTTCTTTATATTCAGCTTAAGTCAAAAGACATTGCCAAAGCTAGGTTTAGTTCTATATATAGTATACTTCAACTATATAATCTACAACATGTAATTTCCAATTACAATAGGACAAGATAATTACCTCGATAAGCCCATAATTATCCAAGTATAAAGTCGATCCCGGGCAACGCTTAGCTCCAACTCAAGCGCCTAACCCGCCTCCAAACCACCCTTAGAAGTTCTAACCAACTTCTACTTAATACTCCAACTAACTATGGAGATTTTCCTTGTGGTTTCTGTTTTGTGGATCAAGGGAAGTATAATAGTATTTCCGGCTTTTCAGATAAGTATAACCTTGGAATACTACAAGGTATAAGGGCCAAGGTATTTTGGGTATAGTAACAATACTTTGAGAGTATTTCTACCAAGCGGGTGTATTTATACGAGACAACACCACAAGTGGTGTATACCCTCGCCAACCCCACTGTGAGTGGGGTACTTCCTGCCAAGGGAGGGCTCTCGCCATGGGGAGAGGGGGTGCTGACTAACACCACAAGAGAGGGAAGGGATTTTAGACTTAGCACAATTTTTGACGAAGAAGTTCATCAAAGGGAGGGTATTTATAGTCAAGCCACGGCTAACCAACGCCAAGATCAAGCCAAGTGCAAGCAGTAGGTCAAGATCATGCCAAGCGCACCTTATCCATCTACCACAAAATATCCTACCTACTACTTGACAAAATGTCAAGGAATTCGCCCCTTTACCGCCCCACACTCCACCAACGAGGGTGCCAAGTGTCGCCTCTCGCTGGTCCAACACGCTTCGCCTCTAAAAATCCGCAAAATTAAAAATGACATAGCCGGAATTTACCCTACGCGAGTTGTAAAACGCTTCATCGAAAAACGACTTAACCGGTGTCAGGCACAAAAATAATTTCGCCAAGCACTTTAAGGCACAACTTTTCTACGCACGCCCCACGCATATACCGAAATACGGTATAACATTCTCCTCCTTAGAAACATTCGTCCCGAATGTTCCTTCTAAGTCTCAAACTAAACGTGCGCCAAGATAGTCTTCACTACTATACTTACCGAATAATCCTCGCCACAACCGCCACAACAACACCGCGCAAGAAAATACTTACATCCAAGTCCACGAGGAAACACCTCTAACATCACAAATGCTCTCATCCAAGCGGTCTAAAATATAATTCCTTCGCACTTTCTCCATACAAAAGAAATGGTCACATCTCTCGCCGCAATACATGCTCGCTTCTCCCTTTACTCGCCGTGGATACCACTTTTGTCACTTTGCCGCGAGGTTCTAGTGTCACCACTCCGCGACCTAACAAATGGTACCGGTCGCACGCGATCCCCGAGGTCGTCAGACACTCGAACTCTTACCACATTTCGATACTTCTTCGCCTAAAACTCTGGTTACTATCTCTAACGTGGTCATCATTAATCGGGAACACTCGACGGATCTCCGATACTTTCCCGATCATAACAATACGAAGACCTGACATACCGCTTCCTAAGTGGACGACAATTGCAATATAGGCAACCCGCCTATTCTTCACATGAACTCAAAAGGCCCAAAGTAACTCTGCTAAGTTTCCTCTACACTTATCCGGTGGTACTTTCAAGAAGACCGACCACAACTCGAACTTCTAGTTGCCGCCGATAACCCGCACGATTCTCCGAGCCGCCAAAAACTTCCTCTAGATAAGCTTCACCCTATCCACAAATTGCTGGAACATGCTCAACCAACTATCTCAACCTTGCCAACATCGAACCAATCGACCGCAACTTACACTTCCGCCCTACAAGGCTTCATAAGGCGACATCCGAACACTAAATGGTAGCTTAAACACTTCTTCAACAGAGACAACAATCCTTGCAACTACCCTCAAATTCAAACACCGCCCGAGGGCGAATGTGATTCGAGACTCACCAGTTCCTAACCTCGCTCGTAAAACTTTCGTAAAGAAAAAGAAATAGAATCCGGGCCCCACTGTCCGCCATAAGGTGAAGGTAGGCACCCTGCAGCCTTACAACCTTTCCGATATATCAACATCGCCGAAAGTACACGGCCCGACCGAAACACGACGGCCGCCCCATCGGCCCTACTTCATCGTGAACGATCCACGAACTCAGACGCCGTTAACTAAACACGGGCCTAACACCCTCGTGACTTCTATCACAAGGCGACCACCACAAACCGACCCCACCACCATACAAAGCCGCGGTTGACCCGCAACGTGGCCTCAACCCGACCCGACAACGCCAAGACATTAGCTCCCGAACCTAAAACTCACTAATCACGCTACGAAAACCTAGCGCCTTCTTAGCTCAACTACCCTCTTTCATTCCACACTACTCGTGACTTATCCCACAAACATAGCTCACGTGCACTATGCACTCCTATAAGGGTCAAACATAAACATACGCCTTTACTCGAGACGGCCTTACCTCTAAGGTCTTCACGTATAATGCCTCTAAGGCTCACACCTTCTCTATCCCCAAATCTTACTGGTTAACTAACCAAGATTTCTAATTACAATTTACACAATGCCATCGTAATATAACACTTAAGGTATACTCACCCTATCACACATACTAATCCCTGTGCAGGTTAAAGATCTATCTCAGATTTATCGCTTCACTCCCTAAGTCGTCTAATCAAACTCGCCTGCAGGCGATAGCATGGGAGGTGACGAACTACCCACCGATCCTAAAGGTCGAGTCCTCCTACTAGACACCCATTCGACACATGGCCCTGACGGCCGCCGGTAATACGAGCACCAACAAAGACGACGCTCGACGACGCTGCCACACCGCGAACCGGCCCCGAGTTCTCACCAACTCCTCGCATACCCCTAACGCCCCGAATCCCGCGAGGACCTCTCGTGACCGCGGATGTAAATCTAATCCACGCGAGGTGACTTCCAAAGTTACCAGCGACCTTGCCGCCCTCTTCTCGCCCTTCAACCCGCTGATCTCACGCTTGGCTCACGCGCATAAGCCCGCATACGTGCCATGCTTAAGCCTCATCAAGAATTACTTTGTACAACCCTTTCTAAGATATTTATCAAGACTCGCAGATATCAGATACTCTCCGTAGCCAAATCCATAGTTAGTAATGTGGTCGCCTTCGCAATCTATATTCTCTGCTTCGGCCGTAACCAAGGTTCAAATGTCATGGCCGCAGTAGGAATCGCCGCCGCGGCAAACTCACTGGGCCGCGACGAGCATAACTCCCCGAACGGCACCTAACTCGTGATGGTTGGCTCAGGCCCACGAACCTCTCAGATTTACTCAGCCTTCCTCGCCGCTTGCCCTCCCGGGTCGTTTACGCCAAGGCATAACGGTAAGTGAAAGAAATACGGAGAGGGTCCAACTTACAACATGCCTCTAAGGCACGATCTCAGAGTGAGAAGAATAGAAACCAATCCTAAATATCCTATAGCCTCCTCGATTATCGTGGTGCACAACACACCGATAATCAAGACTTCATCGATACGGCTCAGACACTTTCCGAGGATTAATCGCCTGATACCACTTTTGTCACGACCAACCTCGCCCGTGATCGTGCCTTACCCGCACCCTAGTGATACAACATCGAGTAATCACGAACATAAAACAATAACATGAAATAACAAGAAGTATGAAACGATAGTCGAGAAAAATTGCCTTTCGCATGATAGATCAACTTTAAAACCGAACAGCTACATCCTATTACAACTCGCCACAACAAGATTTTGCACTTAAGAATGATATGACAACAACGACGACAGTGGTTCGCCATACCCTCGAATGTAAGCACCTACAACAACAGGACTATACCTGCATAAGCCTCCGAGAAACGAGCTTCCCAAACGCCGAATCGTGACTCCTAAGAGCGAGGATCAACGATCGCGTACTTTACCTCGGTATGAACGCACTCGGGCGAGGTCAGCATAACAGTACCAAGTATGTGAAATCAAAATATCAGAAATGAAATCATAATAGTCTATATAAAGCAGAGACATGATGATAACCAAACTACGCTCACAATAAATAAGGCCATATGCCAAGTCGTGACTCACGCCTCAAGTCATCACTCAAGTATAACAACGGGTCTCACGCCCACAACATCAATCACGCCTGGCATACCTTCGACCGCCGGCAATTCCATGATATAATCACACCAAGAAGTACACACGAACACCGTGTCCCACTGTCATCATAAAACCATACGGTAAGTACGGCGCATAGCCGACTACTAAAACCCACCGCATAAACAAGGTCAGAATCAGACACGAGATCCGCTTGCATCATCACATGATCAAAGCCGCCACTCGCTCGCAGATCTAATGCGCGCGCTTCAGCCTCGAACTTCCCATAGCCCGCACGGCCACCCAATGGCCCGCATGAGGTATTCCCGCATCGAGGGTAGCTACCTTCTCGCAGCCGCCCCGACTCGCCACCGCATGGCCACAAAGACCGCATGACCACAAGCGGCCGTGATACTAACTCGAACTCAGAGCTCAAGATATGTCACGACCCGATCCTGCCCGTGATCGTGCCTACCCCGGCACCCTAGTGATACAACATCGAGAAAACCAATGAAAATAAAACATAAACATGAAACAAGATATATGATCATAAAACAAAGCAACTAAAAATACTTCTCAGATATATACATAAAACCCAATAGCTTTAATCTTTTTACAACCCCGCCACAACAAGATTACATGCACTTAAGATTTATTAACAACTATGACGGGACAGGGCCCCGCCCGACCCCTGAATGTACAAGAACCTCCAACTCAGGGAACACATACCAAAAGATACGCCTCCGGAGAAACGGAGTGTCCCAACACGCTGAACTGAGATCCTAAGAGCGAGGATCCACGACCGATGTACTCCTACTCGCAGATGAACGCAGCTCGGGCGAGGTCAAGACAACAGTACCAAGTATGTGAAATCAAAAATATCAGAATGAAATCATAATGTTCATATAAAAACATAGACATGTATGATAACAAAACCACGCTCACAATATAAAAGCAAATATGTCAAGTCGTGACTCACGCCTCAAGTCATCACTCAAATATAACTACGGGTCTCACGCCCACAACATCAATCATGTTCGCATCATGGCCGCATGCCCCTCGACTCGTGACGGTAGACATGTCCATGATGCAACAATAATAACAATGCCCACGGCCACATGCCCCTGACTGCAGACGGTAGACATGTCCATGATGCAACACACAATAATAACGCCCCACGCCACATGCCCCGACTCAGATCGGTAGACACGCCCATGTGACATTAACAACAATAATATCGGGTGATCAACCCCGCCGCACGCCACACGCCCGACTCAGACGGTAGACATGTCCATGTAACCACAATAACAATATATCTGTAATCAACCCGCCGCATGGCCACATGCCCCTGACTCAGACGGTGTAGACATGTCCACGTGACATCAACAATAATATACCGCACAACCAAAGTTATCACAAACAAGCTCAAGCAAATTACCATACTTCTAGACTTTTATAAAAAGATTCACTCCTTCCCAAGAAATCACCCGATATCAACACTTGCACAACAAAGGCTATCACAACAAGCATAGGCGAAGTTACACAACAACAAGCATAGGCAAGTTACACACAACTCAAGGTACTTCCATTTCAGATCAAAGTCCGGTTTTAACTAAAGTACTACGACGTTAAATTCCTTTTAAGAGATCCATTCCTTTCATAAAGGTCACCCGACACCGTAGTATAAAAATAGAGTGACTCACATTTTTAGGTAAACTAAAATACTTCCCTTTGTAAAATCAAGTAACAACATTATTTTCCAAACGCTCAAGTTTGCCTAATTTCAAATGCTCAAGTTTCTCATTTTAAGGGTTTCATAACTCATAGTTTTAATCTCTTTTAAAACAATCGAGTAACATATGTCTTGACGTGAGCCGCTTATTCTTGTTTACAATAATCTTGTTACAAAGATCATGATCTAGGAAATGTAATACAATTTTGTCTTATCTTAGCTTCTATGCAGATGGAGGTTTCTCTGGTTTTAATAACAATTTGTTATTTGTCAATACACTTTCCTTTATTAGCGCCGTGGTTTGTTCGACACTTATTCTCATTTCCAAATCAATAAAACATTATTCTTTTAAAACCAAGTACTCATTACTCGCGAATGAGGTTTCACAACACTTTTAACAAAATGCTAATTACTAGTAAAACAAGTTAAGTCTCTTATCTTTCAAGATCAAGTCTCTAACTTCTACAATCAAAAACAATCTTTTACCTCATGTAGTCGTTATAACTAACTTCCCATAAAGCTATTATAACACCCTATGTTTTAAACCAACCAACTCATTTAACACATGTACGCTCACCGCACTACATAGTTTACAAAGCATCATGCTAGAAGGATAGGAAGAGGTTCACATACCTCGCGACGATTATCGATAATAAGCAAAACGCCCACAAGATCAGAATCTGGCTTAGCCGCTTCACTCTTCAAGTAGAATACGCCACTGTAGTACTTCCACCTATAAGGCCACAAACGCCTATTAACTTCTAACCGCACGGCCCATATTCTACGTAAATTCGCAAGACTCTCCGCAACAACAGAAATCTCCTCTCTATCGAGCCGCTACCAAGCCAACCTGGGGGTTTATACGCCTAACCTGACGATACAATTCTACTACAAGAATACCACAAGTCTACTCACATACAAACTTATGTAATAACAGCAGCTTCTCTTCTTTATATTCAGCTTAAGTCAAAAGACATTGCCGCAGCTATGTTCATTCTATATATAGTATACTTCAACTATATAATCCTACAACATGTAATTTCCAATTACAATAAGGACAAGAATATTTACCTCGATAAGCCCAAAATTATCCAAGTTATAATGTCGATCCCGAGCAAGGTTTAGCTCCTACTCGTGCGCCCAATCCGCTCCAAACAACCCTTAGAAGTTCTAACCAACTTCTACTTAAATACTTCAACCAACTATGAAGATTTCCTCAGTGGTTTCTTGAGACTAAAGGACAAAAGGTAGTATTTCTGCCTCTACGATAGAGGTAACTTTTGGAATACTACAAGGTAAAGGCTAAGGTATTTTGGGCATTATAACAATACTAGGGAGTATTTCAATACCACAAGGAGGGTATATTTCAAACAACTAGGCTAGTGGGTACCTCTACCAGAGCACTACCAAGGGGAGGGTACTCTCTCGCCACAAGGCCACTCAAAGGGGAGTGGGTGTGGCGGACGAACACAACAAGAAGAGGAGGGAGATTTCAAGACTTGGAAACATTTGTGGACGAATGAAGTCTTCACAAAGGAGGGTATTTATAGGAAGTCAGGCCAACCAACGGACAAGATCAAGCCATGTGCAAGGCAAGTGTAAGGCCTTGATCAAGCCAAGTGCACCCTAACCCTACTCCACAAAACATGGCACAAAACAAGGCACCAAACAAGCCACAAAACAAGGCTAAAACAAGGAGCCAATCGCTAAGACGCGACCCAATCGGCTAACCTAACGCCCACTGGCGGTGACAAGTGTCACCTCTCGCTGGCCCAAAAATGTTCCGCCGCCGGAAAAATCCGCAAAATACAAAACGACATAGCCGGAATTTTCCCTACGCAAACTCAGAAACGCTTCATTTAAAAACGACTCTATCGTGTCAGGTACAAATTTCAACCTATGCCAAACTTTAAGTCTCACCAGACGCACGCCTCCACGCATACTGAAATACGGTATAACATTCTCCTCTCCAGAAACATTCGTCCGAATGTTCCTTCTCAAGCCTGATAACGATAAAGTTCTCTAACAAGTTGCCAACGCCACAAATTGGCCACGTAAATAACACACGCTCTCTTCCTTCCTTACTGTCGGCGATACCACTTTTGTCACTTTGCCGCGAGGTTCTAGTGTCACTCAGACGCGCCATACTTCGCCATCGCCTGCTTCTCAAATCGCGAGTCACTACCTCCAAACTTGGTCATCTTACTAACCTCAATCTTCTTTAAGGCCATTCCCGCCTTCACGAACCGCTCGTCGAACATATCCACGAACTCATACGATGGTCAACTAAACTGGGCCTAGCATCCTCGTGACTTACCACCGCGACCACCTCGAACCGACCCCACCACAAACCGGCCGCGGGTCGACCCGCGAACGGTCCTCAACCCGACCCACCACTGCCACACTCTTGTTCCCGATCCTAACAATCTTACCTATTCAAGTCATGAAAGCTACCACTTCCATTTTACACCACCCAAGGAATTCCCACAATAACTCCACGATACTACGACTCGATAAAGGTCAAACATAGAATAAATCTTTACACAACGACCTTACCTCTAAGGTCTCAATCGTGAAATAGTCTAAGGTTCACACTTACCATGCCCCTGTGCTTACCCTTCTACACTAACTGGGCTTTTCTAAATCACATTTTAGCACAAAGCTATCCGAACATAACACTAAACACATCAAGATACAAAAATCTAGAGGTTAAGGATATATACCGTCTCTACCGCTTAATCACACCTCCCGCAGGCGATACAGCGGCGTGATGAACCACCATCGATCCGGCGCCGAGTCGTGAACATTTGTGCTACCCTTGGTCTGACAAGCTCGCGAAATGGCCCGCTGGCCGCAAAATAACAAGCTCCTTCGCACCACGACACTCCCAAAATGCGTCTACCACATCGACCACACCGAGGTAGGTGATCGCGATCCGCCAACACCCCTACTTCCGAAACTCAACCTCGAGCCCCGACCGCTTCCCGAATACTCTGGATACTCAAGGTTGTGGAGGACCACTCAGATCGCGGGTACATAACTAGCTCGCGGAGGCGGTCCGCCCGAAGTCGCCAAAGACCCCGATGTCTCCGCCTTCTCGGCGATCCGTGTCATTCCGCCGACCTCTCCGCACTCACATCCTAGTGCATGAGCTCACGCGCAATGTCCATGCCCGGCCAAGAGCTACACTCGAACAAGCCTCTGGCGTAATCATCTAGCCCGCGACGTGGCGTGCACTCTATCCTCCATGGTTGCCACTAAACGGGACATACCGGAGCCAACGAAGTCAAACTCCACGCTGTACTCGAACCGCACGCCTCTGCCTCAAAGATCATAAATCTGTCTGCGTGCCCTCATCGCGAGGCAAGAAGTGAGTGAGGAATGCCTCGAGAACTCGCCCCATACCGCCGAAGCGCATGCTCTCCCGACAACTCCCACGAATCAAACTGGGCCGATCATCGCGGATCACGCAACCGATGCGAACCTAAGACCACCGACTCGGTCTCGGCCTCGATCACTCATGACCAGAATCGCCGGATGAACTCCTCGCGATCATCCTCGTGCCTCACCCATAAAACTCGCGCTACAACTCGTAAAGTCCGTAGCCTCAAACTATTCGCCGGGGCGAACCATCAAAGCATCAACCGAATCGCCGTGATCCAACCTATCTCATATCGCCACGACCTCGCCAGCAAGAATCGCCATCTCCTTGTACTTATCTCATCTCGCTTCCAGGTGGGATCGAGGCTCAGTATCGTGGTCTCAGCAGCCACTATCGCAGCTTCTAAACTCATTGGGGTGGCGTCGCGAAACCCTCGTACTCCTCAGATCTCACTAGCGCCTCCTCGCCGCGCTTTGCCCTTCGGGCTCGTTGCTCTGCGCGAGGCATAACTGTAAAACGAGATACGCCGTAGGGTCCAACTTACAACACGCCTCTAAGGCACGATCTCGTAATGGAAGAATGGAAACTAATCCTAAATGTCTCAGCCTCCGATTATAGATGTGGTGCACAAAACATCGATAATCAAGACTTACTAGACACGGTCAGTAGACACTTTCGAGGATTAATCGCTCGATACCACTTTTGTCGACGATCCGCCCGGATCGTGCCTACCCTCGCACCCTGGTGATACAACATCGAGAAAACCGGAAAATAAAACATAAACATGAAACAAGATATATGATCATAAACAAAGCAACTAAAAACAATGTCAGATATATACATAAAACCCGAACAGCTTAATCCTTTTTACAACCCCGCCACAACAATTACTATGCACTTAAGATTTACAACAACAATGACGGACAGGCCCCGCCATACCTCAATGTACAAGAACCTACAACTCGTGGAACACATACTAAAGAATAAGCCTCCGAGAAACTGAGCTTCCTAATACGTCGAATCAGGATCCTATGAGCGAGGATCCACTACCGATGTAATTCCTACCATGCAGATGAACGCAGCCCGGCGAGGTCAAGATAACAGTACCAAGTATGTGAATCAAAATATCAGAAATGAAATCATAATATATATAAAAACAGGAGACATGTATGATAACAAAACCACGTCACAATATAAAAGCAATATGTCAAGTCGTGACTCACGCCTCAAGTCATCACTCAATATAACTACGGGTCTCACGCCCACAACATCAATCATGTTCGCATCACGGTCGATGCCTCCGCAGACTGCACGGCAGACATGTCCACGATGCAACAATAATAACAATGCCCACGGCCACATGCCCCGGACTCAGACGGTGTAGACATGTCCATGATGCAACACATAACAATGCCCCACGCCACATGCCCCGACCAGACGGTAGACACGCCCATGTGACATTAACAATAATATCGTGATCAACCCCGCCGCACGCCACACGCCCTGACTGCATCGGTGTAGACATGTCCATGTAACCACAATAACAATATATCGTAATCAACTCGCGCCACACGCCACATGCCCCTAATTCTGCAGACGGTACATGTCCACGTGACATCAACAATAATATACCGCACAACCAAAGCTATCACAAACAAGCTCAAGCAAATTACCATACTTCTAGACTTTTATAAAAGATCCACTCCTTCCCAAGAAGTCACGATATCAACACTCAGACAACAAAGGCTATCACAACAAGATAGCGAGTTACACAACAACAAGCATAGGCAAGTTACACACAACTCAAGGTACTTCCATTTCAGATCAAAGTCCTGGTTTTAACTCCTAAAGTACTACGACGTTAAATTCCTTTTAAGAGATCCATTCCTTTCATAAAGGTCACCGATACCGTAGTATAAAAATAGAGCGACTCACATTTTTAGGTAAACCAAAATACTTCCCTTTTGTAAAATCAAGTAACAACATTATTTTCCAAACGCTCAAGTTTGCCTAATTTCAAATGCCAAGTTTCTCATTTTAGAAGGGTTTCATAACTCATAGTCTTAATCTCTTTTAAAACAATCGAGTAACATATGTCTTGTACGCGAGCCGCTTATTCTTGTTTACAACAATCTTGTTACAGCCTATGATCTAGGAAATGTAATACAATTTTGTCTTATCTTAGCTTATGCAGATGGAGGTTTCTACGGTTTTAATAACAATTTGTTATTTGTCAATACACTTTCCTTTATTAGCGCTGTGGTTTGTTCGACACTTATTCTCATTTTCAAATCAATAAAACATTATTCTTTTTAAAACCAAGTACTCATTACTCATGAATGAGGTTTCACAACACTTTTAACAAAATGCTAATTACTAAGTAAAACAAGTTAAGTCTCTTATCTTTCAAGATCAAGTCTCTTAACTTCTACAATCAAAACCAATCTTTACCTACATGTAGTCGTTATAACTAACTTCCCATAAAGCTATTATAACACCCTATGTTTTAAACCAACCAACTCATTTAACACATGTACGCTTCACCGCATTACATAGTTTACAAAGCATCATGCTAGAAGGATAGGAAGAGGTTCACATACCTCGCGACGATTATCGATAATAAGCAAAACGCCCACAAGATCATTATCAGAATCTGGCAGCCGCTTCCACTCTTCAAGTAGAATACGCTACTCGTAGTACTTCCACCTATAAGGCCACAAACGTCTATTAACTTCTAACCGCATCTTCCATATTCTACAGAAAATTCTAAGACTTCCCGCAGAAATGTTATACCGTATTTCCAGTATGTACGTGAGGCGCACGTATAAAATTTGAGCCTTAAAGATTTGGCAAATTAAATTTGGGCACAAGTGCGAAAGAGTCGTTTTCCGACGAAACGTTTCCACAGCTTACGTAGGGAAAATTCCGGTTATGTCATTTATAATTTTTGCGGATTTTTCCGAGAGACGAAACATTTTGGACCAACGGGAGGGTGACACCCTCACATTGGAAGGAATTGGACGGCAAAGTGGACGAGAAAGGTGGCATGGTTAGGTAGGATATTTTGTGCAAGTTTTGTGGTAGATGGATAAGGTGCACATGGCTTGATCCTAGCCCTACACTTGCCTAACACTTGGCTTGATCTTCGCCATTGGTTGGCCTTTGCTTGACCTATAAATACCCTCTAAGTGATGAACTTTCTTCATCCAAAATCATTTGCTAAGTGTTAAAAATCCTCCCCTTTAGTGTTGAGTTCGCCCAACTCCTCCCCTCTTTGAGAGTCTTGGCGAGGCCTCCTCCCTCCTTTGTAGTGCCTAGCCGTAAGTACACCCCTAGCCTTGTTGCCTCGTATAAATACCCCTTTTGTGGTATAGAAATACTTCCAAGTATTGTTATAATGCCCAAATACCTTGGCCCAAATACCTTGTAGTTTTCCCAAGGTTACACTTATACAAAAGCCCAGAAATACTATTATACTTCCTCACCACAAAAACGAAACCCTAAGGAAAACCTTCATAGTCGGTTGAAGTGTTAAGTAGAAGTTGGTTAGAACTTCTAAGGGTTGTTTGGAGCTGGTTGGAGCGCACTTGAGTGAGCTAAACCTTGCTCGGGATCACATATAAACTCTGATAATTTTGGGCTTATCAAGGTAAACACTTTGACCTTCTGTAATTGGAAATTACATGTTGTTGGAATATATAGTTAAGGTATACTATATATAGAATCGAGCATAGTTGTGCGGCAATGTCTTTTGACTTAAGCTCGACAATACTTACAGAATGTCTTGCGATTTAAGCTCAATTTTAAGAAGTGAATCGAACTGTAATTACATAGACCGTATTACTGAGACTTGTGTAGTATTACCGTGAGTAGAATTGTACACGTCCCGTTAGACGCAAAACCCTCCCGGTTGGCTTGGTACCCGCCTGATAGAGGAGAAATTTACGCCATGTGTGGGGTGAGGCCAATTTTCGTAGGATATTCTACATCGAGATCTAGATGTTAATAGGCGCCTGTGGCCTCTATAGGTTCAAGTACTACGTATGGCGTGATCTACTTGACTTAAGGAGTAGCCGAACGCTCGAGTTACTGAGCGCTTTGCTATTAGTCGATAATCGTCGCGAGGTATGTGAACCTCTTCCTATCTTTTCTAGCATGATATGTGTGAGCTATGTAGTACGGTAGACGCATACGTGTTAATCGTATTTAGTTGTTTTAAAACATGTGTTATACTAGCTTTACGTGAGGTTAGGTATAACGCCTTAAGGTGGTAAAATGAATGGTTTATTAATTTCAAAAGTTAAGAGATCGGATCTTATAAGATAAGAGACTTAACTTAAATGAATTAATATGGATTTTGTGTGAAACCTCATTCGTGAGTAATGAGTACTTGGTTTTAAAAGGAATAATGTTTCCGATTTCAAAATCGTAATGTGTATCAATAAACCATCGCAGTTAATAAAGGAAAATGTATTGAATAATTAAGTATTATTAATACCAGTAGAAACCTCCATCCGCATAGAAGCTAAGATGAGACAAAATGATATTACATTTTCTAGATCATGGCCGCTTAATAAGATTGATTATGAACAAGATTAACCTACTCACCTATGGCATATGTTACTCTATTGTTTTAAAAAGAGGTTAAGACATCAACTATGAAACTTTTCTAAAAAGAGACTCTGCGTAATTGAAATTAGGCAAACCGAACTTTAGGGAAAAGAAAGGCAATCGTGTTGTCTTAAAATGGTTTAAAACATAAAGTGTTATAACAAATTTATGGGAAGTTGGTTATAACGACTTTATGAAAACAAAGAAGGGTTTTATAATTTTTTTTAATGTGGTAACTTGACTTTTAATACAGAAGTATTTTGGTCCAAAAGTAAGGCATGGTTTTGCCATAATTTGGTCTTAAAAGGAAAGTATGAAAGTTGTTTTGGTTTACTTAAAAGATATAAGTCACACATTTTTATATACTACTTGTATCGTGACTTTTAGAAAAGGAATGAATCTCTTAAAAGGAATTTAACGACGTAGTACTTTAGGTTAAAATCCGACTTTGACATAAAATGAAAGTACCTTGAGTCAGGTATAACTCACTATGCTTGTTGTTATGAAACTTGACCATGTTACGGTGATAGCCTTATTGTGCAAGTACTGTGTTCTACTCGACCACCGCTCATCCGAATGTATTTCACTCGACTACGGCTCATCCGAATGTATTTCACTGACTACCGGCTCATCCGAATGTATTTCACTCGACCACCGGCTCATCCGGAATGTATTTCACTCGACTACCGGTGTCACGACCAACGGCCGTGATCGGTGCCTTACCCGCACCCTAGTGACACAACATCGAGTAATCACGAACATAAACAACAACATGAGACAACAGAAATATAATACAATAATCAGGAAACTTGCCTTTCAGCATATATATAATCATCAACTCTTTTACAAATGAACAGTTTTAATCCTTTTTACCAACCCCGCCACAGATTACATGCACTTAAGAATGATCGACCACAACGGCGGGACAGCCCGCCAAACCCCCGAATGTAAACACTTACGACGCATTGGGACTATACCATCGATAAGCCTCCGAGAAACGGAGCTTTCAAATGCCGAATCGTGACCCTAAGAGCGAGGATCATCGATCGTGTACCTTTTCTCGCAGATGAACGCAGCCCCGGCGAGGTCGATAACATGTACCAAGTATGTGAAATCAGAAAGTAATCAGAATCAAATCATGGTAGTCTATATAAAGCAGAGACATGTATGATAACCAAACTACGTCACAACAACTAAGCAATATGTCAAGTCGTGACTCACGCCTCAAAGTCATCACAATAAGACCGTGCACGGTAAGTACGAAGGCATAGCCAACTACTAAGACCCCGCATCACAAATGCCACAAATCAGATCACGAGGTCTCTCTGCACCGCACTACGATCGGCCGCCACCGCCCGCAGATCAATACGCGCGTTTATTCCCGAACTCTCGCAGCTCCGCATAGGTCACACACGCACCGCATAAGGTATTCTCGAATCTGGTCCTACCACCCGAGGTATACCCCGCATCGGCGCAGCCTAACCTCAGATCCGCCCCGACTTCCGCACTCGCATAGCCCTCAAGGACCGTGATAGTCCTCGAGACCGCATAGGAATCCCCGCATCAGCAAACACCCGAATGATCACCAATCCGGAGCATACCGCTGCTCCGCATAGACTCAAGGACCGCATAGCCGATAGACCGCATCAAGGGTGGCAAGCCCTGATACACAAATACGGGTAGGTGATATAATAAAGATAACGGACTTACCTTTAACAATGTAAGCACAGAAGAATGACCCCTTACATAACAATCACAAGATACTAACACAAGTAGATCCTAACATGTTTTCTTATCTCATCAACCAGATAGTATTTCAAGGCTATCACAAACCAATACAATCATGTTATTCACACAATGTACTTTCTACTATCATGTTCGAGTATCTAACCCCAACGATTTCATACATTAAATCTTTTAAAAGATCCGCCTATCACATAAGTCACACAATACCGTAGTATAAAAAATAGAGTGACATCCTTTTAAGTAAACTAAAACACTTACCTTTGTAAAACCAAGTAGCAACATTATTTTCCAAACGCCCAAGTTTGCCTAATTTCAAATGTTCACGTTTCTTATTTTAGAAAGGTTTCGTAGTTCATAGTCTTATTCATTCAAGAATATAATTCTCTTTTAAACAATCTAAGAAACATAAGCCTTATGTGAGTAGATATTCTTGCTTATAACAATCTTATTACAAATGGTGATCTAGAAATGTAATATCATTTTGTCTTATCTTAGCTTCTATGCATGAAGTTTCTACCGGTTTTGCCAATACTTAATTATTCAAACATTTCTTTTATTAACGCCGCATGGTTTGTCGATACACATCCCGATTTCCAAAATCAAGAAACATTCTTAAGCCGTTATACCTAACTTCCCATAAAGCTAGTATAACTCTTAAGTTTTCAAAATACATTACACACATTCTTTCAAAACGATTTATAAACCTTTTGAAATACTTCAAGTTCTTCATTAACACATAACAAGTCGATAATCAAGCGCTTACCTTTCAAAACCACAACCCATTTTTCTTACCTACATAAAGTCATATAACCAACTTCCCATAAAGCCGTTATAACACTTTATGTTTTACAACAATCAAACACATGTACGCCTACCGTACTACATAGTTTACACATATCATGCTGGGGAGATAGGAAGAGGTTCACATACCTCGCGACGAGTATCGACTAATAGCAAAACGCCCAAGTACCCAAACCGTCGGCTACTCCTTAGCCAAGAAGATTACGCCACACGTAGCACTTCAACCTATAAGGCCACAGTGCGCTATTAACATCGTAGAACATTCTACGTAAAATTCGACAAGACTCCCGCAACAAACAGAAATCTCCTCTAACTGGCCGCCATCAAGCCAACCGGTGGGGTTATACATCTAGCCCGAACCGTACAACTCTACTAAACCGTAATACAACACAAGTCTCAGAATACACCCATGTAATTACAGTCATTCGCTTCCTTATGCTTGTGCTTAAGTCAAAAGACATCGCCAACAACTACGCTCATTCTATATATAGTATACTTCAACTATATATTCTAACAACATGTAATATCCAATTACAATAGGGACAAGATAATTACCTCGATAAGCCCATAATTATCCGAGTTTAAAGTCGATCCTTAGCAATGTTTCGCCCTACTCCGTGTTCCATCCCACTCCAAACAACCCTAGAAGTTCTAACCAACTTCTACATAGCACTCCAACTAACCACGGAGATTTTCCTTAGTGGTTTCAGTAGAGACAAAAGGACATACTGTGAGTATTTCCTGCTCTACGTGAAAGAAGTATCTTTGGAATACTACAAGGCATAAGGCTAAGGTATTTGGGCATTATAACAATACTTTGAGAGTATTTCAACCAAAGTGGGGTACCCACGAGAACACCCTGGCGTAGTGGTGCTCTCTACAAAGGCCTACTAGGAAGGGAGGATGCTCTCGCCACAAGGCCACATGAAAAGGGAGGAGGCTCTGACGCAGAGTCAAGAGAGGAGGAGAGGGTACTCAAGACTTAGAGATTTGAGAGACGAAGAAGTCTTCAAAGGGAGGGTATTTATAGGTAAGCAAAGGCCAACCAAGGGCCAAGATCTAGCCAAGTGTTAAACAAGTGTAGGCCAAGATGTGCCCAAGTGCCCCTAGTCCCTACTCCTTAAAACCTCACAAATATCTACCAAAATATCTCACCAACTTGACCCCATTTCGTCCCACGTGCGCCCACTCACTGCCCACTAAGGAGGGTGCCGTCTCGCTGGTCCAAAATGTTCCGCCTCTCTAAAAATCCGCAAAAATAAGAAAAGACATAGCGGAATTTTCCCTCGCAAGTTATGTAAAACGCTTCGCAAAAACGACTTAACCTGGCAAGGTCACAAATGCCATTCTACAAGCCATTGGCGGGTGACACGTGTCACCCTCCTATTGGCCCAAAATAAAACATCTTCCAAAATATCCATAATGGCCAAAATCTAAAACAAAGTGGGCCCCACAAAATCAGTGAATTTCTCCTGGGCCCCACGTGACCATTTTCAAAATAAAATTCCATAATTCTCTAATATTCCAGAAGTCCGAATACCAAACTGGAATCCAATTCCCATTAACTAACCTTTTCCTTCACAAAACCTGAACTTTTCCGCGGAAAAATCGCTTCTTTCTTCCTTTCCAATCTTTCACGTCGATTCTCACGCACGCCCTCGCATACATACCCTAGAACTACGGTATAACATTCTCCTCCTTAGAAACATTCGTCCGAATGTTCCTTCTAAGTCTCAAAACAAACGTGCGCCAATATAGTCTTCACTACTATACTTACGAACAATCCCGCCATACCGCCACGGAAACACCGCGCAAAACTTACATCTAAGTCCACGAGGAAACACCTCTATATCACCACAAATACCTCTTCCCGGAGTCAAAATATACTTCCTCAGTCACTGATACCACTTTTGTCACTTTGTCGCAAGCCTTGTCTCCGACCTAACAAATGGTACAGGCTGTCGATCCCGATGATCTCGTACACTCGAACTCTTACCACATTCTCGATCGGCCCGGTTTCCAAAACTCGTTACTATCTCTAACGTGGTCATCATTAATGGAACACTCTGGACGGATCTCCGATACTTTCCGATCATAACAATACGAAAGACGGACGCCCTTCCTCCTAAGCCTGACGGCAAATGCTAACATATAGGCAACCCGCCTATTCTTCACATGAACTCACAAAGGCCCAAAGTAACTCTGCTAAGTTCCTTCGTTTCCAAAACTCGCCACACCGTCCGGTGGTACTTTCAAGAAGACCGGCCAACGAACTCTGCCGCCGCCGAATATCCGCACGATTCCTCAGCTGCTGTAACTTCTTCTAGACAAGCTTCACTATCCACACCGGAACAAGCTCAACCAATTATCCAACCCCGCCAACATCGAACCAATCGACCGCAACTTGCATTTCGCTTCTGCAAGGCGCTACAAGACGACATCCGAACACCGAAATGGTAGCTAAACACTTCAACCGAGACAACGATCCTCACTACCAAATCAAAACATCGCCGAGGCGAACGCGATACGAGACTCACCGAGTTCCTAGCCCGCTCGTACAAACTCGAAAGAGAAACAGCTGCACTGGCTCCATCTGGCTCACATAAGGTAGGTAGGCACCGCGCACCTCACAACCTTTTCGTATAACATCAACATCCGCGAGGAACGACCGACCAAGAACACGATAGGTCGCTCTCATCGCCCACCACCGGTCGAACGCATCCCACCTAACTTGCACGCCACCACTAAAACACGGCCTAACACCTCATGACCTAACACAAGGACCACCACCACACCCGACCACACTAACCTACCATGTTGACTCCGCACGTAGCCTCAACCCGACCCTAAGCAGAAAATACCATCTCCCAAGGAACAATCTTACTAAACACGCTACGAAAACCTAGCGGTCTTCTTAGCTCAACTACCCTCTTTCATTTCATACTACATGGGACTTATCCTAAACACACCACGCGCACTATGCACTCCTATAAGGGTCAAACATAAACATATCGCTCTACCCGAGACGGCCTTACCTCTAAGGTCTTTGCGATAAAGCTCTAAGGCTCACACTTTCTCTATCCTCCAAAATCTTACTCTGCTAACCCACCATGATTTCTAATCACAACTAACACACGCTATCGTAACATAGCACTTAAGGTATACTACGAAAGTTACCGAAGGACCTTGCTCCCGCCCTCTTCTCGGGCCCTTGGTTAACCCGCCGATCTCTACGCTTCTACCACGCGCATAAGCCCGCATACGTGCCATGCTCAAGCCTAATCAAGAATTATCCTCGCACAACCCTTTCTTAGAAAGTCCTCAAGACTCGCAGACATCGGTATTTTCTCGTAGCCAAATCCATAGCTAGCAACAGGTCGTCTCTGCAATCTATATTCTCGCTCTGGCCGTGGAAGGTTCACATATCATGCCGCAGCAGGAACTGCCGCCGTGCTAAACTCTCTTCGGGCTAGTGACGTAGCATAACTCCCGAACAAAACACCGCCCTGTGGTAATTGGGCTGTGCTCACGCAACCCTCCGAATCTCAACTCGCAGCCTCCGCCGCGCCCTCCCGGGCGGGTTGCCTCTACGGAGGCATAACGATAAGGAAAGAATTTCGTCCGAGGGTCCAACTTTCAACACCGCTCTAAGGCACGATCTCGAGTGAGAAGAATAGAAACCATCCTAAATATCCTATAGCCTCTCGATTATTGGCGTGGTGCACAACACACCGATAATCAAGACTCTCGGATACTACCAGACACTTTCCGAGGATTAATCGCTCGATACCACTTTTGTCACGACCAAATCGGGCGTGATCGTGCCTTACCCTGCACCCTAGTGACACAACATCGAGTAATCAGGAACATAAAACAACAACATGAGACAATGTAAATATAATACAATAATCAGGAAAACTTGCCTTTCTGCATATATATAATCATCAACTCTTTACAAATGAACACTTAATCCTTTTACCAACCCCGCCACAACAAGATTACTGCACCTCTAAGAATGATACGACCACAATGGCGGGACAGGCCCCGCCAAACCCCCGAATGTAAACACTTTACGACGGGACTATACCACGATAAGCCTCGGAGAAACGGAGCTTTCCAAATGCGAATCAGGACCGCTAAGAGCGAGGATCATCGATCGTGTACCTTTTCTGCGGCATGAACGCAGCCCCAAGGAGGTCGCATAACATGTACTCAAGTATGTGAAATCAGAAAGTATCAGAATCAAATCATGGTAGTCTATATAAAGCAGAGACACGTATGATAACCAAACTACGATTCACAACAACTAAGCAAATATGTCAAGTCGTGACTCACGCCTCAAAGTCATCACAATAAGACCGTGCAGGGTAAGTACGAAGGCATAGCCAACTACTAAGACCCCCGCACCACAAATGCCACAAATCAGATCACGAGGTCTCTGCAGACCGCACTACGTGATCGGCGCCGCCATCGCCCGCAGATCAATGCGCTGCCTATTCTCGAACTCTCGCAGCCGCAGATAGGTCACACATGCACCGCATAAGGTATTCCTCGAATCCGGTCCTAGACCACCCGAGGTATACCCGCATCGAAGGCGCACCTAACCTCAGATCCGCCCCGACTTCGCGACTCGCATAGCCCCTCGAGGACCGCATAGTCCTCGTGAGACCGCGATAGGAATCCCGCGTCGCTAAACACCCGAATGATCGGTAATCTCGAGCATACCGCGGCTCCGCATAGTCTCAAGGACCGTGACAGCCGATAGACCGCATCGGGTGGCAAGCCCTCGGTATACACATCGAGGGTAGGTGATATAATAAAGACAATGGACTTACCTTTAACAATGTAAGCACAGCAAGAATGACCCCCTTACATAACAATCACAAGATACTAACACAAGTAGCATCCTAACATGTTTACTTTATCAAATCAACAAGAAAGTATTACAAGGCTATCACAAACCAATACAATCAAGTTATTCACACAATGTACTTTCTACTAACAAGTTCGAGTATCTAACCCCAACGTACTTCATACATTAAATCTTTTAAAAGATCCGTTCCTATCACATAAGTCACACAATACCCGTAGTATAAAAAATAGAGTGACTGTCCTTTTAAGTAAACCAAAACACTTACCTTTGTAAAACCAAGTAGCAACATTATTTTCCAAACGTCCAAGTTTGCCTAATTTCAAATGTTCACGTTTCTTATTTTAGAAAGGTTTCGTAGTTCATAGTCTTATTCATTCAAGAATATAATTCTCTTTTAAACAATCTAAGAAACATAAGCCTTATGTGAGTAGGATATTCTTGCTTATAACAATATTATTACAGCAGCCATGATCTAGAAATGTAATATCATTTTGTCTTATCTTAGCTTCTATGCAGATGGAAGTTTCTACTGGTTTTGCCAATACTTAATTATTCAAACATTTCCTTTTATTAACGCTGCAGTGGTTTGTCGATACACATCCTGATTTCCAAAATCAAGAAACATTCTTAAGCGTTATACCTAACTTCCCATAAAGCTAGTATAACTCTTAAGTTTTCAAAAATACATTACACACATTCTTTCAAAACGATTTATAAACCTTTTGAAATACTTCAAGTTCTTCATTAACACATAACAAGTCGGTGATAATCAGCTACCTTTCAAAACCACAACCCATTTTCTTACCTACATAAAGTCGTTATAACCAACTTCCCATAAAGCGTTATAACACTTTATGTTTTACAACAATCAAACACGTACGCTCACCGCACTACATAGTTTACACATATCACGCTGTAGAGATGTAAGAGGTTCACATACCTCGCGACGAGTATCGACTAATAGCAAAACGCTCCAAGTACCCCAAACCGTCGGCTACTCCTTAGCCAAGAAGATTACGTCACACGTAGCACTTCAACCTATAAGGCCACAAGGCGCTTATTAACATCGTAGAACATTCTACAGAAAATTCGACAGCACCTCCCCCCCCCGCAACAGCGTAAATCTCCTCCTCTAACGGGGCCGGCTATCAAGCCAACCAGGGGGGGGGTTATACATCTAGCCCGAACGGGTACAACTCTACTAAACCGTAATACAACACAAGTCTACTGTAATACAGTCCTATGTAATTACAGTTCAGTTCAGTTCCTTATGCTTCAGGCTTAAGTCAAAAGACATTGCCAACAACTACGTTCACTTCTATATCTAGTATACTTCAACTATATATTCGAACAACATGTACGAGCCAAGGACAAGAGGGGGAAAAGATAAGTACCACGATAACCCCATAATTATCCGAGTTTAAAGTCGATCTCAGCAATGTTTCGCTCCTACTCCGGTGTTCCATCCCACTCCAAACAACCCTTAAGTTCTAACCAACTTCTACATAGCACTCCAACTAACCATGGAGATTTTCCTTAGGGTTTCGGCTAGAGACAAAGGACATACTAGAGTATTTCCTGCTCTACGTTAAGTATCTTTGGAATACTACAAGGCATAAGGCTAAGGTATTTGGGCATTATAACAATACTTTTGAGAGTATTTCTCAACCAAAGGGGGGGGGTACCCTACGAGAACACCCCAAGGTAGGGGGGGGGTGCTCTCGGCCGAAAGGCCTACTAGGACGGGGAGGATGCTCTCGCCACAAGGCCACATGAAAGGGGAGGAGGCTCTTGGACGAGTCAACAAGAGGGAGGAGAGTGGTACTCAAGACTTGTAGATTTGAGAGACGAAGAAGTCTTCAAAGGGAGGGGTATTTATAGGGTAAGCAAAGGCCAACCAAGGGCCAAGATCTAGCCAAGTGCTAAACAAGTGTAGGGCCAAGATGTGCCCAAGTGCCCCCTAGTCCCTACTCCTTAAAACCCTCACAAATATCTACCAAAATATCTCACCAACTTGACCCCCATGTCGTCCCGTATGTCGCCCTCATGCCCACTGACGCAGAGGGTGCCAAGTCGCCTCTCGTTGGTCCAAAATGTTCGCCTCTCGGAAAAATCCGCAAAAATAAGAAAAGACATAGCCGGAATTTTCCCTCGCAAGTTATGTAAACGTTTCGTAAAACGACTCTAACAAGGTGTTGTGCACAAATGCCATTCGGCTAAGCCACTAGGCGGGGTGACACGTGTCACCTCCTATTGGCCCAAAATAAAACATCTTCCAAAATATCCATAATGGCCAAAATCTCAAAACAAAGTGGGCCCCACAAAACCGTAAATTTCTTCCGTGGGCCCCACGTGACCATTTTCGAAAATAAAATTCCATAATTCTCTAATATTCCAGGAAGTCCGAATACCAAATCTGGGAATCCAATTCCCATTAACGAACCTTTTTCCTTCACAAAAACCGGAAACTTTTCCGCGGAAAAAAATCGCCTCTTTCTTCCTTTCCAATCTTTCTGTCGTATTCTCGTACGTACGTCCTCGCATACATACCCTAGAACTACGGGGTATAACAACCGGTTCATCCGGGAATGTATTTAACTCGACTACCGGTTCATCCGGGAATGTATTCCACTCATTCTGGGCTCATGGACGAACCGAATGTATTCCACACGCTTCTATCGGTCCATAAGATGGGCGAGACACGTTATATGTATCACATGATTTGTACCTAGATCGCCGGCGGTGAGGAAGGAATTCCACGCATGAGGATGACTTTGAGCGTGAGTCCGACTTGACATGATCGCTTATGTTGCGAATCGTAGTTTGGCTATCATACATGTCTCGCTTTATATAGACTATTATGATTTCATTTACGATTTTATTTCACATACTTGGTACCGTTGTCTCGACCTCCTTCGGGCCGCGTTCACGCAGCGGTAGGTACATCGATCGCCGATCCCCGCCATAGGATCACATTTCAGTGTTGAAGCTCCGCTCCTTCTGAGGCTTATCTTCGTATGTTACCCGAGTCCGTAGGTTCTTGTACATTCGTGGTATGGCGGGGCCCTGTCGTCATAGTTGTCACTTCTTAAGTGCAGTAATCGCTGTGGGCGTAGTCAGAAAAGGATAACGTCGTATTTATGTATATATACCGGAAGGCAACTTTTGGTTGGCCTGCTTATTTATCATGTCTCTAATTCATGTTCATGTTTTTATTTCCGCTGATTTTCTCGATGTTGTATCACTAGGGTGCCGGGTAAGGCACCAACACGCAGGTTCGGTCGTGACAAAAGTGGTATCGAGCGCTTAGTCCTCGGAAGGTGTCTGCACCGTGTCTAGTAAGTCTTGATTATCGGTGTGTTGTGCACCACATCTATAATCGAGGCTATAGGACATTTAGGATTGGTTTCATTCTTCTCATTCCGAGATCGTGCCTTAGAGTTGTGTGATAAGTTGGACCCTCTCGACGTATTCCTTTCCTTTACCGCTATGCCTCGCGTAAGGCAACCTGTGCCCAGATAGCGATGAGGGAGTCGTTAGTGAGATCTGAGGAGTACGAGGCGCAGCTCCGGTCATTCACGAGACAGAGCTTCAACTGACGCGGGTTTCGACGCCGCCAAAGACCAGCGAGTTTAGAGTCACAGCGGTGGTGCCGAGACTCTGATACTGAGCCTCCACCCCACACTGGAAGCGGATGAGACGGGGTACAAGGAGATGGCCCGATCGCCGGTCGTGGCGAGCATGAGGATAGGCCGACGCAGCCTTCAGCCCGTGAGCACCGTAGTTCACCCCGAGCGATGCATTGAGACTACGGATTTTCGAGGTGTAACCCGCCGAGTTTTATGGGTCGAGGCTCGAGGATGATCCGCAGGAGTTCATCCTATAGCATTCCGGTCATGAGGATCAAGGCATCGGATACCGAGTCGCTGGTCCTAGGTTCGCATCGCCGCGTGATACCGCCGATCGTTTGATTCGCGAGCTGTCCGGAGAGAATGCACTTCCAGCCTATATGGGACGAGTTCTCAAAGGCATTTCTTGCACACTTCTTGCCTCCACGAATGAGGAGGGCTCGGTAAGCAATTTTTGACGTTGAGACAGGGCGGGCGGGCGGTTAGAGAGTACAATGTGAGTTCGACTCATTAGCTCGGTATGTTCCCGGCTGTGGTAGTCGATATGGAGGACCAGTACACCGCTACGTCACCGGCTAGATGATTACTTAGCGAGGCATGCAGTGTAGCTCTTCAGGGCATGGACATTGCCCGCATGCAAGCTCATGCACTAGGATGCGAGGCACGGAGAGGTCGACGAATGACCGAGATCGAGAAGAGGCGAACAGCGTGGTCCTTTGGTAACTTTCGAGGCGGACCGCCTCAGCCGATCTAGTTATGCACCTCCACCGATGCAGTGGTCCCCGCGATCGTCGGGGCGCTCGGGTATTCGGAGCTGGTGAGCTCGTGGCTTCGTTCACGGATATACGTGAGTGCTAGCGGCGTGATTCATGTCCCCTCGGTGCACGATGTGGCAAACATCATCCCGGAATGTCGTCTTTTTATTCGTGCTTGTTTCACTGCGGCCGTCGAGGCCATGTGACGAGAGGCGTGCTTATAGGAGAATGCCGGCGGCATGACGCACTGCAGGATCGATGGCGTGTTCATCGCCTTCTATTATACGCCTGCAGGCAGTGCCTATGATTAGAGTGAGCGGTAGCTTCAGTATATCCTAACCCTCTAGAGATTGGTATGCGTGATATGATGACCTTATATTTACGTGCATATGCGAATAGCGTTGTGTTATTTGTGAGTTAGAAAACATGGTTAGTTGGAAGGATAAGTATGGGGGCATGGGAAGTGTGAACCTTAGAATATTTCATGTTGAGACCTTAGAGGTAAGGTCGTCTTAAAGGAGAGATTCTTACGGTTAGTCTTTGTTGAAATACTTGGTATGCGTAAAATGTGTTGTGGGATAAGTCCATGGGTAGTGTGAAATGGAAGTGGTAGCTTTCATGACCTGTATAGGTAAGATTGTTCCGGATCGGGGAACAAGAGCTTGATGCGTTAAGTGGGTCGGGTTGGGGCCATGTTGCGGGCCAACCCGCGGCCTGTTTTGAGGTGGGGTCAGCTCTGGGTGGTCCCGCCAGGTGGTAGGGTCACGAGGGTGCTAGGCCCAAGTTTAGATGACCATCGTATGAGTTCGTGGTTATGTTCGACCAGAAGCGGATCGTGAAGGCCGGGAATGGCCTTAAGGAAGATCGAGGCTAGTAAGATGACCAAGTTTGGAGGTAGTGACTCCAAAGTTTTGGAAACTGAAGTGTGGTACGTATACTAGAAGAGTTCAAGTGTTCGAGAAGAGTACGACGAGTAAGGGTAGAGGCGAGCATGTATTGCGAGCATAGATATGACCATTTCTTGTGAAGGGAGAAGGTGCGAAGGATGTATATTTTAGACCTCAGGGATCGCATGCAGTCCGGTACCATTTGTTGGGTCGCCGGAGTGACACTAGAACCTCGCGGCAAAGTGACAAAAGTTTGTGATGTTAGAGGTGTTTCCTCGTGGACTTGGATGTAAGTATTTGCGCGGGTGTTTCGTGGCGGTGTGGCGAGATTGTTCTCGTAAGTATAGTAGTGAAGACTATCTTTGGCGCATGTTTGTTTTGAGGCTTAGAAGGAACATTCGGACGAATGTTTCTAAGGAGGAGAATGTTATACCGTATTTCAGTATATGCGTGAGGCGTGCGTATAAAATTTGAGCCTTAAAGATTTGGCAAATTCGAAATTTGGGCACAAGTCGAAAAGAGTCGTTTTCCGAAAACGTTTTCCACGGCTTACGTAGGAAAATTCGCTATGTCATTTATAATTTTTGCGGATTTTTCCGAGAGACGAAACATTTTGGACCAACGGAGGGTGACAAGTGTCACCTCACATTGGAAGAAGTGGGCGGCAAAGTGGACGAAAGGTGGCAGGGTTAGGCAGGATCTTGTGTGCAAGTTGTGTGGTAGCTGGATAAGGGGCACATGGCTTGATCCTAGCCCTACACTTGCCTAACACTTGGCTTGATCTTGGCCATTGGTTGGCCTTTTCTTGACCTATAAATACCCTAAGTGATGAACTTTCTTCATCCAAAAATCATTTGCTAAGTGTTAAAAATCCCTCCCCTTTAGTGTTGAGTTCGCCCAACTCCTCCCCTCTTTTAGTCTTGGCCAGGCCTCCTCCCTCCCTTTGAAGTGCCCTAGCCGTGGGGTACACCCCCCCTAGCCTTGTTGCCTCGTATAAATACCCCCCTTTTGTGGTATAGAAATACTCTCCAAGTATTGTTATAATGCCCAAATACCTTGGCCCAAATACCTTGTAGTTTTCCCAAGGTTACACTTATACAAAAGCCAGAAAATACTATTATACTTCCTCACCACAAAAACGAAACCACTAAGGAAAACCTTCATAGTCGGTTGAAGTGTTAAGTAAGTTGGTTAGAACTTCTAAGGGTTGTTTGGAGAGCGGGTTGGAGCGCGCGGAGGAGCTAAACCTTGCTCGGGATCGACATATAAACTCGGATAATTTTGGGCTTATCAAGGTAAACACTCTTGAACTTCATTGTAATTGGAAATTACATGTTGTTGGAATATATAGTTAAGGTATACTATATATAGAATCGAGCATAGTTGTGCGGCAATGTCTTTTGACTTAAGCTGAATAATACTTACAGCAATGTCTTGCGACTTAAGCTCAATTTTAAGAAGTGAATCTCGTAATTACATAGGGGTATTACATGAGACTTGTGTAGTATTCTGTGAGTAGAATTGTACACGTCAGGTTAGACGTGCAAAACCCTCCTGGTTGGCTTGGTACCCTCGATAGAGGAGAGATTTCTGCTGTTGCGGGGAGGAGGTGTCGCGAATTTTCTGTAGAATATTCTACATTGAGATCTAGATGTTAATAGGCGCCTTGTGGCCTCTATAGGTTGAAGTACTACGTATGGCGTGATCTACTTGACTTAAGGAGTAGCCGACGGTTCGGAGTTACTGGAGCGCTTGCTATTAGTCGATAATCGTCGCGAGGTATGTGAACCTCTTCCTATCTTTTCTAGCATGATATGTGTGAGCTATGTAGTACGGTAGACGTACATGTGTTAACTGTATTTAGTTGTTTTAAAACATAAGTGTTATACTAGCTTTATGGGAGGTTAGGTATAACGTCTTAAGGGTGGTAAAATGAATGGTTTATTAATTTCAAAAGTTAAGAGACTGGATCTTATAAGATAAGAGACTTAACTTAAATGAATTAATATGGATTTTGTGTGAAACCTCATTCGTGAGTAATGAGTACTTGGTTTTTAAAAGGAATAATGTTTTACTGATTTCGAAAATCAGAATGTGTATCAATAAACCACTGCAGCGTTAATAAAGGAAAATGTATTGAATAATTAAGTATTATTAATACCAGTAGAAACCTCCATCTGCATAGAAGCTAAGATGAGACAAAATGATATTACATTTTCTAGATCATGGCTGCTTAATAAGATTGATTATGAACAAGATTAACCTACTCACCTATGGCATATGTTACTCTATTGTTTTAAAAAGAGGTTAAGACATTGAACTATGAAACTTTTCTAAAAAGAGACTTGCGTAATTGAAATTAGGCAAACTGGAACTTTTAGGGAAAAGAAAGGCACTGTGTTGTCTTAAAATGGTTTAAAACATAAAGTGTTATAACAGCTTTATGGGAAGTTGGTTATAACGACTTTATGAAAACAAAAGAAGGGTTTTATCATTTGTTTTAATGTGGTAACTTGACTTTTAAAAGAGAAGTATTTTGGTCCAAAAGGAAGGCATGGTATTGCCTTAATTTGGTCTTAAAAAGGAAAGTATGAAAGTTGTTTTGGTTTACTTAAAAGATATAAGTCACACATTTTTATATACTATGGGTATCGGGTGACTTTTAGAAAAGGAATGAATCTCTTAAAAGGAATTTAACGTACGTAGTACTTTAGGGTTAAAATCCGGACTTTGACATAAAATGAAAGTACCTTGAGTTGTGTATAACTTGCCTATGCTTGTTGTTATGAAACTTGACCATGTTACGTGTGTGTTATACCCCGTATTTTCAGAGTATGTACGTATGGACGTACGTACGAAATTTGAGCCTTAAGTTAGGCATTGGATTCGATTTGGGCACAAGTGCCGATTAGAGTCGTTTTTCGACGAAACGTTTCCACAGCTTTCGTAGGGAATTTCCGCTATGTCATTTTTATTTTTGCGGATTTTTCCGAGAGACGAAACATTTTGGACCAACGGGAGGGTGACATGTGTCACCCTCATTGAAGCAAATGGAAGGTTGGGCGATTTGGGCGTCGAGGCCTTGGTTGGCCTCGCCGATTCGCTCCCCTTTTGTGCCTAGTTTTGTGGCTTGTTTTGTGGAATGTTTTGTGGAGTGTTTTGTGGGTGCACTTGGCTTGATCTTGGCCTTACACTTGCCTTGCACTTGGCTAAATCTTGGCCATTGGTTGGCCTTTGGGTTTGCTATAAATACCCCTTAGTTGATGAACTTTCTTCATCCAAAATCATTTCAAGTCTTGAAATCTCTCCCCTTTGTGTGTTGAAATTCGTCCAAGCCCTCCCCTTTGTGGAGCTTGGCGAGAGGTCTCCTCCCCCTTGTGAGGTCTAGCCATGGGTACCCCTCCCTAGCCTAGTTGTTTCGTATAATACATCCCCTTTGTGGTATTGAAATACTCCTCCAAGTATTGTTATAATGCCCAAAATACCTTAGCCTTTACCTTGTAGTATTCCAAAGTTACCTCTATACGTAGAGTCAGGAAATACTACCTTTTGTCCCTTTAGTCTCAAACCAAACCCTAAGAAAATCTTCATTGATTGGTTGAAGTATTTAAGTAGAAGTTGGTTAGAACTTCTAGGGTTGTTTGGGCGGGGTGGAGCACCGGAGTTGGAGCTAAACGTTGCTGGGATCGACATTTAACTTGGATAATTATGGGCTTATCGAGGTAAACACTATCGCCCTTCTATTGTAATCGGAAATTACATATTGTTGAATATATAGTTGAGGTATACTATATATAGAACTATACTTAATCTTGTGGCAATGTCTTTGACTTAAGCTGAAGAATTAAGAATCCGAATCAGAATTACATAGGTGTATTCATGAGACTTGTGTAGTATTCTTGTGTAGTAGAATTGTACACGTCAGGTTAGGCGTGTAAAACCCCCGGTTGGCTTAGTAGCCGGCCTCGATAGAGAAGGAGATTTCTGTTGTGGCGGGAGATCTTGAATTTTACGTAGAATATTCTACGTTGTGGTCTAGATGATAATAGGCGCCAGTGGCCTTATAGTCAAGTACCTACGTGTGGCGCGATTTACTTGGCGAGGAGTGGCCATTGTTTGGAGCTTTTTGCTTATTGTCGATAAATCGTCGCGAGGTATGTGAACCTCTTCCTATCTCTTCTAGCATGATATGTGTGTAACTACGTAGTACAGTGACGCATACGTGTGTTTAAAATACTTTGTGGTTTTTAAAAGGGAATCATGTGAATTATAACCGCTTGTTATAATAAGGAAACTTAATGTATTTCAAAAGGTTTATAAATAGTTTTGAAAGAAGTGTAGTATTGTGTTTTGAAAACTTAAGAGTTATACTAGCTTTATGGGAAGTTAGGTATAACGGCTTAAGAATAGTTTCTTGATGTTAGAAGTTAAGAGACTTGATCTTATAAGATAAGAGACTTAACTTATTTGTGTTAATGTGGATGTTTGTGTGAAACCTCATTCGTGAGTAATGAGTACTTGGTTTTATGTTTCCGATTTTGAAATCGAATGTGTATCGACAGACCACTGCGGCGTTAATAAAGGAAAATGTATTGAATAATGATGTATCGTATTAAAACCAAGTAGAAACCTCCATCCGCATAGAAACTAAGATGAGACAAAATGATATTACATTTTCTAGATCATGGTCATTGTAATAAGAATGTTGTAAACAAGAATAACCTACTCTCACGTAAGACATATATTACTCAACCGTTTCTAAAAAGGAATCAAGTGATTAAGTTTATGAACTATGAAACCATTTGAAAATGAGAAACTTGAGTAATTGAAACTAGGCAAGCGGAACTTAGGAAAAGAATGTTGTTACTTGATTTTGAAAGGGAATGTGGGTTGGTCATTCTAATACTACGTATCGTGACTTTTATAAAAGTAATGGATCTCTTTTAAAAGGACTTAACGTATGAAGAACTTTGGGTTAAAAACCCGACTTTGGCATAAAATGAAAGTACCTTGAGTTGTGTGTAACTTGCCTATGCTTGGTGTTGTGTAACTAGCCTATGCTTGTTGTTGTGAAACTTGCCTATGCTTGTGATGATAGCCTTTGTTGTGCAAGTGTGGTATTTACGTATTCCGCTCTCGATAGAGGCGGTTGACTTGTTGAGAACTTACTTGGACGTCTTTGGCGGTGATGGAGAATTCCGGGTATGTTTCCATTTTGATTCTCGCCTTATTGTTGATGTTACATGGGCATGTCTACACCGATCTTGTATTCGTGGCATGTGGCCATGCGGCCGGGTTGATTACCCGATATATGGTTATTACTGTTCCATGGACGTGTCTACACCGATGCTGTATTCCGGGGGCATGTGGCCATGCGGCAGGGTTGACCACCCAGTATATTGTTGTTGAGGTTACATGGGCATGTCTACACCGATGCTGTATTCCGGGGGCATGTGGCCATGCGGCCTTATTATTGTTGCATCATGGACATGTCTACACCGTCTTTGTATTCCGGCACGTGGCCATGATGCGAACATGATGGATGTAGTGGCGTGAGACCCATAGTTATATTTGAGTGGTGACTTTGAGGCGTGAGTCACGACTTGGCTCTTTGTTATGTTGTGATCGTAGTTTGGTTATCATACATGTCTCCGCTTTATATAGACTAGTATGATTTCATTTATGATATTTTCTGATTTCACATACTTGGTACTGTTATGACCTCCTTGGGCCGCGTTCATGCCGCATGGTATAAGTCGTTAGTGCCGATCCCGCCAGGATCACGTTTGCGTTTTTGGAAGCTCCGTTCGTCGGAGGCTTATCTTTGGTATGTGTTCACTGAGTTGTAGGTTCTTGTACATTCGGGGTATGGCGGCCCTGTCCGTCATAGTTGTTGTATAAATCTTAAGTGCATGCCTTTGTTGTGGCGGGGTTTGTAAAAGGATAACTGTTGGGTTTTATGTATATACACAAGGCAAATCGCTTGGTTGGCTGTTTATTTATGATATCTCTTGTTTCATGATTCATGTTTTATATTCCGCTGATTTTCTCGATGTTGTATCACTAGGGTGCCCGTAAGGCACGATGTGGCCCGAGTTTGGGCGTTACAAAGTGGTATCGAGCGATTAATCCTCGGAAAGTGTCTGACAGTGTCTAGTAGAGTCTTGATTATCGGTGTGTTGTGCACATCTATAATCGTCGAGGCTATAGGACATTTAGGATTGGTTTCCATTCTTCTCATTCCGAGATCGTGCCTTAGAGGCGTGTTGTAAGTTGGACCCCTCGACGTGTTTCGTTTTTACGATTATGCCTGCGAAGGCAACCGAGGCCCGAGAAGGGCAAAGCGGCCGAGGAGGCTGCTAGTGGGATTCGAGAAGTGCGAGCGCGAGCGATCGATTACGAGTAGTGCTTGACGGCGAGTTTTGCGGCGCCGCCCGACCAGCGAGTTTAAGCGCGGCGGTGGCTGCCGAGACTCTGATACACGAGCCTCCAGTCCCACGATGCAGGCGGGAGATGGGTCATGAGAGATGGCGATTATTGGCGAGGTTGTGGCGAGATATGAGATAAGGGCCGCGGTTCGATTCAGCGGCGCAAAGTGCACCCAAGGCGAGCAGTTTGAGGCTACGGATTTCCTTAGTTGTAGCCGCTGAGTTTCTGGTCGAGGCGGAGGATGATCCGCAGGAGTTCATCCGTCGATTCTGAAGAGATCATGCGGGTGATCAAGGCTTCGAGAGTCAGTGACATTTGTTCGCGTCGGCCGCGTGACACCGCAATCGATTGGTTTGACTCGTGGGAGCTTTCGGGAGAGCATGCACTTCCGGCCGTTTGGGATGAGTTTTGGGGCCTTCTGGCACATTTCTTGCCTCGCGGATGAGGAGGCTCGGGTGACGATTTTTGATGTTGAGGCGAGCGAGCGTCTGATTCGGGAGTACAATGTGAGTTCGACTCATTGGCGGTATGTTCCGCATTAGTAGCTAGTATGGAGGATCGAGTGCAGATATGTTACGGAGGCTCGATGATTACCTAGCGAGAGTTGTTCGTGTTTCCTCCCAGTACCGCATGGACATTGCCCGCATCTGTGCTCATGCACTTGGGTGCGAGCGCGATCGACGCAGGTGGACGCTTTCGAGAAGAAGGCCAAGACGGCGGATATTTTGGCGACTTCGAGGCGGACCGCCTCGGATACTAGTTTTGTACCTCCACCATTCTGAGTGGTCCTCCGCAGCCGGGACCGCCAGGATATTGAGGCGGTCGGGGCTCCCGTGTTTGAATGTTGAGGAGTAGGGTGTTGGCGGATCGATCACCCTACCTCGGTGTAGTCGATGTAGTAGACCGCATTTGGAGTGTCGTAGTACGAGGAGCTTGTTATTCTGCGCCGTCGGGGCCATGTGAAGAGAGGCGTGCTTATAAGAGAGGTTCAGCGTACGACTCGGCCTTGTGATCGATGGTGGTTCATCACCTTCTACGATTATGCGCCTGCGGCGGGCCTATGATTAGAGTGGAAGCGGTAGCTTCAGGTATATCCTTAACCCTCTAGAGTTTTGGTATGCTGATATGATGATCTCATTATTATGTGCTATGTGTGCGAATAGCGTTGTGTTAATTGTGAGTTAGAAAACATGGTTAGTTGGGAGGCTAAGTATGGGGTCATGGCAAGTATGAACCCTAGACTGTGTCACGATTGAGACCTTACGGGTAAGGTCGTCTTGAGTAAAAGATCTATTTTATGTTTGACCTTTATCAGAGTGCGTAGTGTACGTGGGATATGTTTGTGTGATCAGTCCCTGGGTAATGTGAAATGGAAGTGGTAGCTTTCATGACCTGTAGAGGTAAGATTGTTCCGGATCGGGGGACAAGAGCGTGATGCGTTAAGTGGGTCGGGTTGGGGCCATGTTGAGGTCAACCGGCGTCGTTCGAGGAAGGTCAGCTGCAGGTGGTCGCCGGTGGCGGTCCGCGAGGGTGCTAGGCCCAGTTTAGATGACCATCGTGTGAGTTCATAGATCGTTCGATCGAATCTGTCGTGAAGGCGGGAATGGCCTTAGGGGAAATCGAGGTTAGTGAGATGACCAAGTTTGGAGGTAGGGACTCCAAGGGTTGGAAAGCGAGCGTTGGCGATGTGATACGGATGCGAGCGAGTTCGAGTGTTGAGGCGAGTACTACGGAAGGGAGAAGTGAGCGTGTGTTTTATGGCGGTGTGGCATGATCGTTTCGTAAGTATAGCGGTGAAGACTATCTTGGTACCGCTTGTTTTGAGACTAGAAGGAACATTCGGGACGAATGTTTCTAAGGAAGAATGTTATACCCGTATTTTCGAGTATGCGTATGGACGTGCGTCACGAAATTTGAGCCTTAAGTTAGGCATTGGATTCGATTTGGGCACAAGTGCGATTAGAGTCGTTTTTCGTGAAACGCTTCCACAACTTTCGTAGGGAATTTCCGCTATGTCATTTTTATTTTTGCGGATTTTTAGAGACGAAACATTTTTGGACCAACGGGAGGGTGACATGTGTCACCTCACATTGGAAGCAAATGGAAGGTTGGACGATTTGGGCGTCAAGAGGCCTTGGTTGGCCTTGGCGATTGGCTCCCCTTTGTGCCTAGTTTTGTGGCTTGTTTTGTGGAGTGTTTTGTGGAGTGTTTTGTGGGTGCACTTGGCTTGATCTTGGCCTTACACTTGCCTTGCACTTACTAAATCTTGGCCATTGGTTGGCCTTTGGGTTTGCTATAAATACCCCCTTAGTTGATGAACTTTCTTCATCCAAAATCATTTCAAGTCTTGAAATCTCTCCCCCTTTGTGTGTTGAAATTCGTCAAGCCCTCCCCCTTTGTGGAGCTTGGCGAGAGGTCTCCCCTCTGTGAGGTCTAGTAGGGGTACCCACTCCTAGCCTAGTTGTTTCGTATAATACATCCCCCTTTGTGGTATTGAAATACTCCTCCAAGTATTGTTATAATGCCCAAAATACCTTAGCCTTTTACCTTGTAGTATTCCAAAGTTACCTCTATACGTAGAGTCCGGAAATACTACCTTTTGTCCACTTTAGTCTCAAACCGAAACCACTAAGAAAATCTTCATTGATTGGTTGAAGTATTTAAGTAGAAGTTGGTTAGAACTTCTAAGGGTTGTTTGGAGCGGGGTGGAGCACCCGGAGTTGGAGCTAAACGTTGCTAAGGATCGACATTTAACTTGGATAATTATGGGCTTATCGAGGTAAACACTACTGTCCTTCTATTGTAATCGGAAATTACATATTGTAAGAATATATAGTTGAGGTATACTATATATAGAACTATACTTAGTACTGTGGCAATGTCTTTTGACTTAAGCCTGAAGAATTAAGAACTGAACTGAACTGTAATTACATAGGACTGTATTACAGTAGACTTGTGTAGTATTACTGTGTAGTAGAATTGTACACGTCCGGTTAGGCGTGTAAAACCCCCCCCCTGGTTGGCTTGGTAGCCGGCCTCGATAGAGAAGGAGATTTACGCTGTGGCGGGGGGGGGAGATGCTGCCGAATTTTCTGTAGAATATTCTACGTTGTGGTCTAGATGATAATAGGCGCCTTGTGGCCTTATAGGTTGAAGTACCTACGTGTGGCGCGATTTACTTGGCTTGAGGAGTAGCCGACTGTTTGGAGCTTTTTGCTTATTGTCGATAAATCGTCGCGAGGTATGTGAACCTCTTCCTATCTCTTCTAGCATGATATGTGTGTAACTACGTAGTACGGTAGACGTACATGTGTTTAAAATACTTTGTGGTTTTTAAAAGGGAACTGATGTGAATTATAACTGGCTTGTTATAATAAGGAAACTTAATGTATTTCAAAAGGTTTATAAATAGTTTTGAAAGAAGTGTAGTATTGTGTTTTGAAAACTTAAGAGTTATACTAGCTTTATGGGAAGTTAGGTATAACGGCTTAAGAATGGTTTACTGATGTTAGAAGTTAAGAGACTTGATCTTATAAGATAAGAGACTTAACTTATTTGTGTTAATGTGGATGTTTGTGTGAAACCTCATTCGTGAGTAATGAGTACTTGGTTTTATGTTTTACTGATTTCGGAAATCAGAATGTGTATCGACAGACCACTGCAGCGTTAATAAAGGAAAATGTATTGAATAATGATGTATCGTATTAAAACCAGTAGAAACCTCCATCTGCATAGAAACTAAGATGAGACAAAATGATATTACATTTTCTAGATCATGGCCAGTTTGTAATAAGAATGTTGTAAACAAGAATAACCTACTCTCACGTAAGACATATATTACTCAACTGTTCTAAAAAGGAATCAAGTGATTAAGTTTATGAACTATGAAACCATTTGAAAATGAGAAACTTGAGTAATGAAACTAGGCAACCGAACTTAGGAAAAGAATGTTGTTACTTGATTTTGAAAGGGAATGTGGGTTGGTCATTCTAATACTACGGGTATCGGGTGACTTTTATAAAAGTAATGGATCTCTTTTAAAAGGACTTAACGTATGAAGAACTTTGGGGTTAAAAACCCGGACTTTGGCATAAAATGAAAGTACCTTGAGTTGTGTGAAACTTGCCTATGCTTGTTGTTGTGAAACTTGCCTATGCTTGTTGTTGTGAAACTTGCCTATGCTTGTGATGATAGCCTTTGTTGTGCAAGTGTGGTATTTACGTATTACCGCTCTCGATAGAGTAGGTTGACTTGTTGAGAACTTACTTGGGCGTCTTTGGCGTGATGGAGAATTCCACGGGTATGTTTCCATTTTGATTCTTGTCTTATTGTTGATGTTACATGGGCGTATCTACACCGACGTCAGATTCCAGGCATGTGGCCATGCGTCGGGTTGATTACCCGATATATGGTTATTTCGCTCCGTGGGCGTTGTCACCGATGTTGTATTAGGGTGGCCCATGCGGCGGGGTTGACTACCTAGTATATTGTTGTTGAGGTTACATGGGCATGTCTACACCGATGTCAGATTAGGTACGTGGCCATGCGGCCTTGTTATTATTGTTGCATCATGGACATGTCTACACCGTCTTTGTATTCAGGGCATGTGGCCATGATGCGAACATGATGGATGTGGTGGGCGTGAGACCCATAGTTATATTTAGTGGTGACTTTGAGCGTGAGTCCACGACTTGGCTTCATTATGTTGTGAATCAGAGTTTGGTTATCATACATGTCTCCTGCTTTATATAGACTAGTATGATTTCATTTCTGATATTTCTGATTTCACATACTTGGTACTGTTACATTGACCTCCTTTCGGGTGCGTTCATGCTGCAGTAGAAGTACATCGTCGTCGATCCGCTTGTAGATCACGTTTGGCGTTTTTGGAAGCTCCGTTTAGTCGGAGGCTTATCTTTGTATGTGTTCCTGAGTTGTAGGTTCTTGTACATTGGTATGGCGGCCCCGTCCCGTCATAGTTGTTGTATAAATCTTAAGTGCATGTGCATTTGTGGCGGGGTTTGTAAAAGGATAACTGTCGGGTTTTATGTATATACACCAAGGCAAGCGCTTGGTTGCTTTGTTATTTATGATATCTCTTGTTTCATGATTCATGTTTTATATTCCGGATTTTCTCGATGTTGTATCACTAGGGTGCGGGTAAGGCACGCGGCGGGCCGGGTTTCGGGCGTTCTGATGTGATAGCCTTGTTGTGCAAATCAGTGTTCTACTCGACTACGGTTCATCCGAATGTATTTCACTCGACTACCGGTTCATCCGAATGTATTTCACTCGACCACGGTTCATCCGGAATGTATTTCACTCGACTACGGTTCATCCGGAATGTATTTCACTCGACTCTGGTTCATCCGGAATGTATTTAACTCGACTACGGTTCATCCGGAATGTATTCCACTCGACTCGGTTCGTGGGATGAACAGAATGTATTCCACACGTTTCTATCTGGGTCCATAAGATGGCGAGACACGTTATATGTATCACATGATTTGTACCTAGGCTAGCGGTGAGGAAGGAATTCCACGGCGTGAGGATGACTTTGAGGCGTGAGTCCACGACTACATGACCGCTTATGTTGTGAATCGTAGTTTGGTTATCATACATGTCTCCTGCTTTATATAGACTATTATGATTTCATTTACGATCTGATTTACGCTTCACATACTTGGTACTGTATCGACCTCCTTCGGGCCGTTCATCCGCAGTAGGTACATCGATCGCCGATCCCCGCTTATAGGATCACATTTCAGCGTGTTGGGAAGCTCCGTTCCTTGAGGCTTATCTTGGTATGTTACCCGAGTCCAGTAGGTTCTTGTACATTCGGGGTATGGCGGCCCTGTCAAAGTCATAGTTGTTGTCCTTCTTAGAGGTCCGTAGTAATCTTGTGGGCGAGTCCGTAAAAAGGATAAGCGTCGGGTATTTATGTATATATACCAAGGCAACTATTTTGGTTGGCTCGTTTATTTATCATGTCTCTTAATTCATGTTCATGTTTTTATTTCCGCTGATTTTCTCTCGATGTTGTATCACTAGGGTGCCCGGTAAGGCACGATCCACTGCCCGGTTAGGGTCGTGACAAAAGTGGTATCGAGCGATTAGTCCTCGGAAGGTATCTACGCACGTGTCTAGTAGAGTCTTGATTATCTGTGTTGTGCACCACATCTATAATCGAGGCTATAGGACATTTAGGATTAGTTTCCATTCTTCTCATTCTCGAGATCGTGCCTTAGAGTTGTGTGATAAGTTGGACCTCCGGCGTATTCCTTTCCTTTACGATTATGCTCCGCGTAAGGCAACCTGTGCCGATAGCGATCGAGGAGTGTTAGTGAGATCTGAAGTACGAAGCGCAGCCCGGCCAAGACGAGCAGTGCCCGACGGCGGGTTTCGCGACGCCGCCAAAGACCGCCAGAGTTTAGAGCCGCAGAAGCTGCCGAGACTACAAGACTGAGCCTCCAGTCCCACACTGGAGCGGAGATGGGGTACAAGAGATGGCGATTCGGCGAGGTCGTGGCGATATGAGGATAAGTGAATCTGCAGCCTCGCCCCAGAGCACCGTAGTTCACCCCGAGCGGTTTGAGACTACGGGATTTTACGAGGTGTAACCCGCCGAGTTTTATGGTCGAGGCACGAGGATGATCCGCAGGAGTTCATCCGGCGATTACAATGGTCATGCGATGATCAAGGCATCGGATACCGAGTCGGTGGTCTAGGTTCGCATCGGCCGCGCGTGATACCGCAATGATCGTTTGATTCGGGAGCTGTCGGGAGAGAATGCACTTCAGCTATATGGGACGAGTTCTCAAAGGCATTTCTTGCACACTTCTTGCCTCCACAGATGAGAAGGGCTCGGCCGACATTTTTGACGTTGAGGCAGACGCGGGCGGTTAGAAGTACAATGTGGAGTTCGACTCATTAGCTCGGTATGTTCCGTGGTAGCCGATATGGAGGGCGAGTACACCGCTACGCCACCGGCTAGATGATTACTTGGCGAGCTTGTACGGTGTAGCTCTTCACCGGCATGGACATTGCCGCATGCAAGCTCATGCACTAGGATGTGAGGCACGGAGAGGTCGACGGAATGGCCGAGATCGCCAGAAGAGGGCGAGCAATGGGGTCCTTTGGTAACTTTCGAGGCGGACCGCCTCGGCGATCTGGTTATGTACCTCCACCAGTACAGAGTGGTCCCCACGATCGTCGGGGCGTTCGGTATTCGAGCTGGCCTGAGCTCTGTGGCTTCGGTTCACGGTATACGTGAGTGCTAGCCAGCATGATTCATGTCCCCCTCAGTGTGCACGATGTGGCAAACATCATCCCGGGGAATGTCGTCTTTTTATTGGTGCTTGTTTCACTGCGTGTCGAGGCCATGTGACGAGACGTGCTTATAGGAGAGTGCCGGCAAGATGACGACTACGGATCGATGTGGCAGTTCATCACCTTCTAGCTATAAGCCTGCAGGGCAGGCCTATGATTAGAGTGGAGCGGTAGCTTCAGGTATATCCTTAACCCTCTAGAGATTGGTATGCGTGATATGATGACCTTATATTTATGTGCTATGTACGAATAGCGTTGTGTTATTTGTGAGTTAGAAAACATGGTTAGTTGGAAGGATAAGTATGGGGGCATGGGAAGTGTGAACCTTAGAATATTTCATGTTGAGACCTTAGAGGTAAGGTCGTCTTAAAGGAGAGATTCTTACGGTTAGTCTTTGTTGAAATACTTGGTATGCGTAAAATGTGTTGTGGGATAAGTCCATGGGTAGTGTGAAATGGAAGTGGTAGCTTTCATGACCTGTATAGGTAAGATTGTTCCGGATCGGGGAACAAGAGCTTGATGCGTTAAGTGGGTCGGGTTGGGGCCATGTTGCGGGCCAACCCGCGGCCTGTTTTGAGGTGGGGTCAGCTCTGGGTGGTCCCGCCAGGTGGTAGGGTCACGAGGGTGCTAGGCCCAAGTTTAGATGACCATCGTATGAGTTCGTGGTTATTGTTATACCCCGTATTTTCAGAGTATGTACGTATGGACGTACGTACGAAATTTGAGCCTTAAGTTAGGCATTGGATTCGATTTGGGCACAAGTGCCGATTAGAGTCGTTTTTTGGCAAGCGTTTCCACGCTTACGTTGGGAAAATTCCGGCTATGTCATTTAGTATTTTTGCGGATTTTTCCGAGCGACGGAACATTTTTGGACCAACGGGAGGGTGACACTTGTCACCCTCATTGGACGGCAAAGAGGGGGGCTTGGCCTTGGCCGATTGGTCCCTCCTTTTGTGCCTAGTTTTGTGGCTTGTTTTGTGGAGTGTTTTGTGGAGTGTTTTGTGGGTGCACTTGGCTTGATCTTGGCCTTACACTTGCCTTGCACTTGGCTAAATCTTGGCCATTGGTTGGCCTTTGGGTTTGCTATAAATACCCCCTTAGTTGATGAACTTTCTTCATCCAAAAATCATTTCCAAGTCTTGAAATCTCTCCCCCTTTGTGTGTTGAAATTCGTCCAAGCCCTCCCCCCCTTTGTGGAGCTTGGCCGAGAGGTCTCCCCTCCCCCCCCTTGTGAGGTCTAGCCGTGGGGTACCCCCTCCCCCTAGCCTAGTTGTTTCGTATAATACATCCCCCTTTGTGGTATTGAAATACTCCTCCAAGTATTGTTATAATGCCCAAAATACCTTAGCCTTTTACCTTGTAGTATTCCAAAGTTACCTCTATACGTAGAGTCCGGAAATACTACCTTTTGTCCCTTTAGTCTCAAACCGAAACCCTAAGAAAATCTTCATTGATTGGTTGAAGTATTTAAGTAGAAGTTGGTTAGAACTTCTAAGGGTTGTTTGGAGCGGGGTGGAGCACCCGGAGTTGGAGCTAAACGTTGCTAAGGATCGACATTTAACTTGGATAATTATGGGCTTATCGAGGTAAACACTACTGCCCTTCTATTGTAATTGGAAATTACATGTTGTTAGAATATATAGTTGAAGTATACTATATATAGAACTATACTTAGTACTGTGGCAATGTCTTTTGACTTAAGCCTGAAGAAGTAAGAAGCGAATCAATCTGAATTACATAGGGTGTATTCGAGACTTGTGTAGTATTACTGTGTAGTAGAATTGTACACGTCCGGTTAGGCGTGTAAAACCCCCCCCCTGGTTGGCTTGGTAGCCGGCCTCGATAGAGAAGGAGATTTGTTGTGGCGGGGAGATGCCGAATTTTCTCAGAGAATATTCTCGTTGTGGTCTAGATGATAATAGGCGCCTTGTGGCCTTATAGGTTGAAGTACTACGTGTGGCGCGATTTACTTGGCGAGGAGTAGCCGATTTGTTTGGGCGTTTTGCTATTAGTCGATACTCGTCGCGAGGTATGTGAACCTCTTCCTATCTCTTCTAGCATGATATGTGTGTAACTATGTAGTACGGTAGACGTACATGTGTTTAAAATACTTTGTGGTTTTTAAAAAAGGGAACTGATGTGAATTATAACTGGCTTGTTATAATAAAGAACTTGATGTATTTCAAAAGATTTATAAATCGTTTTTAAGGGAAAGTAACACTTGGTTTTAAAGGTTTTAAAAAGAGTTATACTAGCTTTATGGGGAGTTAGGTATAATGTCTTAAGAGAGGTAAAGAAAATAGTTTACTGATGTTAGAAGTTAAGAGACTTGATCTTATGAGATAAGGGCTTAACTTATTTGTTTTAATGTGGATGTTTGTGTGAAACCTCATTCGTGAGTAATGAGTACTTGGTTTTATGTTTCTTGATTTGAAATCAGAATGTGTATCGACACCAACGCGGCGTTAATAAAGGAAAATGTATTGAATAATGATGTATTGTATTAAAACCGTGACACCTCCATCTGCATAGAAACTAAGATGAGACAAAATGATATACATTTTCTAGATCATGGCTCTTTGTAATAAGAATGTTGTAAACAAGAATAACTTACTCAATTGTTCAAAAAGGAAATCAAGTGATTAAGTTTATGAACTATGAAACCATTTGAAAATGAGAAACTTGAGTAATTGAAACTAGGCAAAGCGGAACTTAGGAAAAGAATGTTGTTACTTGATTTTGCAAGGGAATGTGGGTTGGTCATTCTAATACTACGTATCGGGTGACTTTTATAAAAGTAATGGATCTCTTTAAAAGGACTTAGCGTATGTAGTACTTTGGGGTTAAAACGGACTTTGGCATAAAATGAAAGTACCTTGAGTTGTGTGAAACTTGCCTATGCTTGTGATGATAGCCTTTGTTGTGCAAGTGTGGTATTTACGTATTCTGGCGTCTCGATAGAGGCGGTTGACTTGTTGAGAACTTACTTGGACGTCTTGGCGTGATGGAGGATTCCACGTATGTTTCCATTTTGATTCTTGTCTTATTGTTGATGTCACATGGGCGTGTCTACCGATGTTGTATTCAGGGGCATGTGGCCATGCGGGTTGATTACCGATATATGGTTATTTCGTTCCATGGGCGTGTCTACACCGATGTTGTATTCCGGGGCATGTGGCCACGCGGCCGTTGATCGATATATGGTTATTTCGTTCCATGGGCGTGTCTACACCGATGTTGTATTAGGGCATGTGGCCATCGGCGGGTTGACTACCTAGTATATTGTTTTTGAGGTTACATGGTCATGTATACACAGATGCTGAAGTCCGGGTGCATTCTGCCTAGTTATTATTGTTGCATCATAGACATGTCTACCGTCTTTGTATTAGGGCATGTGGCCATGATGCGAACATGATGGATGTGGTGGGCGTGAGACCCATAGTTATATTTGAGTGGTGACTTTGAGGGCGTGAGTCCCTGACTTGACTGCTGTTATGTTGTGAACTGTAGTTTGGTTATCATACATGTCTCCTGCTTTATATAGACTAGTATGATTTCATTTACAGTATTTTACAGTTTCACATACTTGGTACCTGTTGTACTGACCTCCTTCGGGGGGCTGCGTTCATGCCGCAGGTAGAAGTACATTGGCTGTCGATCCCCGCTTGTAGGATCACGTTTCAGCGTTTTTGGAAGCTCCGTTTCGTCGGAGGCTTATCTTTGGTATGTGTTCCCTGAGTTGTAGGTTCTTGTACATTCAGGGGTATGGCGGGGCCCTGTCGCCATAGTTGTTAATATAAATCTTAGAAGTGCATGCCTGTTGTGGGCAGGGTTTGTAAAAAGGATAACTGTTCGGGTTTATGTATATACACTGAAGGCAACTGTTTGGTTGGCCTGTTTATTTATGATATCTCTTGTTTCATGATTCATGTTTTATATTCCGCTGATTTTCTCTGATGTTGTATCACTAGGGTGCCCGGGGTAAGGCACGATGGCCAGGAACGGGGGCGTTACAAAAGTGGTATCGAGCGATTAATCCTCGGAAAGTGTCTACGCATCACAGTAGAGTCTTGATTATTGGTGTGTTGTGCACCACATCTATAATCAGGAGGCTATAGGACATTTAGGATTGGTTTCTATTCTTCTCATTCTGAGATCGTGCCTTAGAGCTGTGTTGTAAGTTGGACCCCTCTGACGTGTTTCGTTTTTACCGCTATGCCTGCGAAGGCAACCAGGCCCGAGGGCAAAGCGCGAGGAGTCGCTGGTGGGATTGAGAAGTGCGAGCGCGAGCGGCGATTACACAGTAGTGCTTGACGGCGAGTTTTGCGACGCCGCCCGGCCAAAGAGTTTAGAGCGGCGGTGGCTGCTGAGACTACAATACTGAGCCTCCATCCCACACCGATGCGATAGCGGGAGATGGTCGCGAAGATGGCGATTATTGGCGGGAGTTGCCGATATGAGATAGGCCGGACGCAGTTCGATTCCAAAGAAGACCGTAGTGCACCCGAGGCGACAGTTTGAGGCTACTGATTTCCTTAGTTAGTACTTTGAAGTTTTACTGGTCGAGGTAGGAGGATGATCCGCGGGAGTTCATCCGTCGATTCTGCAGAGATCATCGCGGTGATCAAGGCTTGATGAGTCGTGACATTTGGTTCGCATCGGCCGCGTGACACCGCGATCGATTGGTTTGACTCGTGGGAGCTTTCCGGAGAGCATGCACTTCCACCGTTTGGGATGAGTTTTCGGGCCTTCCGGCACATTTCTTGCCTCCGCGGATGAGAGGGCTCGGCCGGCAGTTTTTGATGTTGAGGCGAGCGGCGTCTGATTCGGGAGTACAATGTGGAGTTCGACTCATTGGCGGTATGTTCCGCATTAGTAGCTAGTATGGAGGATCGAGTGCACCGATATGTTACGAGGCTCGATGATTACCTAGCGAGAGTTGTTCGGTGTTTCCACCGGGCATGGACATTGCCCGCATACGTGCTCATGCACTTAGGTGCGAGGCGCGATCGACGGTGGACCGCTTTCGAGAAGAAGGCCAAGATCACGGATATTTTGCGACCTTCGAGGCGGACCGCCTCAAGAAGATACTAGTTTTGTACCTCGCCATTCTGAGTGGTCCTCCGCACTTTCGGGACCGGGATATTGAGGCGTCGTGGCTCCTGAGTTTCGAATGTTCGGGGAGTAGGGTGTTGGCGTGATCACCCTACCTCGGTGTGGTCGATGTGGTAGACCGCATTTCGGGGAGTGTCGTAGTACCAAGGGAGCTTGTTATTCCTGCGGCCGTCAGGGCCATGTGAAGAGAGACTGTGCTTATAAGAGAGGTTCAGCAAGACGACTCACCTTCAGATCGATGGTGGTTCATCACCTTCTATAGCCTGCAGGCCTGCCTATGATTAGAGTGGAGCGGTAGCTTCAGGTATATCCTTAACCCTCTAGAGTTTTGGTATGCTGATATGATGATCTCATTATTATGTGCTATGTGTGCGAATAGCGTTGTGCTAAAATGTGATTTAGAAACATGGTTAGTTGGGAGGCTAAGTATGGGGTCATGGTAAGTATGAGCCCTAGACTGTGTCACGATTGAGACCTTACGGGTAAGGTCGTCTTGAGTAAAAGATCTATTTTATGTTTGACCTTTATCAGAGTGCGTAGTGTACGTGGGATATGTTTGTGTGATCGATCCCAGGTAATGTGAAATGGAAGTGGTAGCTTTCATGACTGTAGAGGTAAGAATGTTCGGATCAAGAAACTAGGAAGTTGGCACTACAGTGGGTCGGGTTGGGGCCATGTTGCGGGCCAACCCGCGTCCCGTTTCGAGGAAGGGTCAGCTCTGGGTGGTCCCGCCAGGTGGCAGGGTCACGAGGGTGCTAGGCCCAAGTTTAGATGACCATCGTATGAGTTCATAGATACGTTCGATCGAATGCGTTCGTGAAGGCCGGAATGGCCTTAGGGAAATCGAGTTAGTGAGATGACCAAGTTTGGAGGTAGAGACTCCAAGGGTTGGAAACAGGCGTTGTGAAGTGTATGTGCAGGTACTAGAACGAGTTCGAGTGTTCGAGTACTACGAGAAAGGGGAGAAGTGAACGTGTGTTTTATGGCCAGGTGTGGCATGATCGTTTTCGTAAGTATAGCAGTGAAGACTATACTGGTACCTGTTTGTTTTGAGACCTAGAAGGAACATTCGGGGCGAATGTTTCTAAGGGGGGAAGAATGTTATACCCCGTATTTTTTCAGAGTATGTACGTATGGACGTACGTACGAAATTTGAGCCTTAAGTTAGGCATTGGATTCGATTTGGGCACAAGTGCCGATTAGAGTCGTTTTTCGACGAAACGTTTCCACAGCTTAAGTTTGGAAAATTACGGCTATTTCATTTATTATTTTTTCGGATTTTTACGAGCGAAGGAACAATTTTTGACCAAACGGAGGGTGTCACTTGTGACCCTCAATGGACGCAAAGAGGGGGCTTGGCTTGGCGATTGGTCCCTCCTTTTGTGCCTAGTTTTGTGGCTTGTTTTGTGGAGTGTTTTGTGGAGTGTTTTGTGGGTGCACTTGGCTTGATCTTGGCCTTACACTTGCCTTGCACTTGGCTAAATCTTGGCCATTGGTTGGCCTTTGGGTTTGCTATAAATACCCCCTTAGTTGATGAACTTTCTTCATCCAAAAATCATTTCCAAGTCTTGAAATCTCTCCCCCTTTGTGTGTTGAAATTCGTCCAAGCCCTCCCCTTTGTGGAGCTTGGCCGAGAGGTCTCCTCCCCTCATGAGGTCTAGCCTGGGTACCCCTAGCCTAGTTGTTTCAGATAATACATCCCCTTTGTGGTATTGAAATACTCCTCCAAGTATTGTTATAATGCCCAAAATACCTTAGCCTTTTACCTTGTAGTATTCCAAAGTTACCTCTATACGTGAGTCAGGAAATACTACCTTTTGTCCCTTTAGTCTCAAAGCGAAACCCTAAGAAAATCTTCATTGATTGGTTTAAGTATTTAAGTAGAAGTTGGTTAGAACTTCTAATGGTTGTTTGTAGCGGGATTGAGCACCCTGAGTTGGAGCTAAACTTTTCTAAGGATCGACATTTAAATTGGATAAATATGTGCTTATCGAGGTAAACACTAATGTCATTCTATAGTAATTGTAAATTACATGTTGTTAGAATATATAGTTGAAGTATACTATATATAGAACTATACTTAGTAATCTTTGTGGCAATGTCTTTTGACTTAAGCTGAAGTAAGAATCGAATGAATCAGTAATTACATAGGGTATTCTGATGAGACTTGTGTAGTATTACTGTGTAGTAGAATTGTACACGTCCGGTTAGGCGTGTAAAACCCCCCCTGGTTGGCTTGGTAGCCGGCCTCGATAGAGAGAAGGAGATTTCTGTTGTGTGGGAGATGCACGAATTTTATGTAGAATATTCTACGTTGTGGTCTAGATGATAATAGGCGCCTTGTGGCCTTATAGGTTGAAGTACCTACGGGTGGCGCGATTTACTTTGCTTGAGGCGTAGCCGATTGTTTGGAAGCGTTTGCTATTAGTCGATACTGCGTCGCGGTATGTGAACCTCTTCCTATCTCTTCTAGCATGATATGTGTGTAACTATGTAGTACGGTAGACGTACATGTGTTTAAAATACTTTGTGGTTTTTAAAAGGGAACTGATGTGAATTATAACTGGCTTGTTATAATAAAGAACTTGATGTATTTCAAAAGATTTATAAATCGTTTTTAAGGAAAGTAACACTTGGTTTTAAAGGTTTTAAAAAGAGTTATACTAGCTTTATGGGGAGTTAGGTATAATGTCTTAAGAGAGGTAAAGAAAATAGTTTACTGATGTTAGAAGTTAAGAGACTTGATCTTATGAGATAAGAGACTTAACTTATTTGTTTTAATGTGGATGTTTGTGTGAAACCTCATTCGTGAGTAATGAGTACTTGGTTTTATGTTTTACTGATTTCGGAAATCAGAATGTGTATCGACAGACCACTGCGGCGTTAATAAAGGAAAATGTATTGAATAATGATGTATTGTATTAAAACCAGAGACACCTCCATCTGCATAGAAACTAGATGAGACAAAATGATATACATTTTCTAGATCATGGTCTTTGTAATAAGAATGTTGTAAACAAGAATAACCTACTCAATTGTTCAAAAAGGAAATCAAGTGATTAAGTTTATGAACTATGAAACCATTTGAAAATGAGAAACTTGAGTAATTGAAACTAGGCAACCGAACTTAGGAAAAGAATGTTGTTACTTGATTTTGCAAGGAATGTGGGTTGGTCATTCTAATACTACGTATCGGGTGACTTTTATAAAAGTAATGGATCTCTTTAAAAGGACTTAGCGTATGTAGTACTTTGGGGTTAAAACCCGACTTTGGCATAAAATGAAAGTACCTTGAGTTGTGTGAAACTTGCCTATGCTTGTGATGATAGCCTTTGTTGTGCAAGTGTGGTATTTACGTATTCTGGCGTCTCGATAGAGGCCAGGTTGACTTGTTGAGAACTTACTTGGGCGTCTTTGGCGGTGATGGAGGATTCCAGGTATGTTTCCATTTTGATTATGTCTTATTGTTGATGTCACATGGACGTGTCTACCGATGTTGTATTCGGGCATGTGGCACGCGGCGGGTTGATTACCCGATATATGGTTATTTCTTCCATGGGCGTGTCTACACCGATGTTGTATTCGGGGCATGTGGCGTGCGGCCAGGTTGATTACGATATATGGTTATTTACATTCCATGGGCGATATCTACACCGATGTTGTATTAGGGGCATGTGGCGTGCGGCGGTTGACTACCTAGTATATTGTTGTTGAGGTTACATAGGCATGTCTACACCGGTCTGTATTCCGGGGCATGCGGCTTGTTATTATTGTTGCATCATGGACATGCTACACCGATCTTTGTATTCGGCATGTGGCCATGATCGAACATGATGGATGTGGTGGGCGTGAGACCCATAGTTATATTTGAGTGGTGACTTTGAGGCGTGAGTCCACGACTTGATCTTGTTATGTTGTGAGCTTAGTTTGGTTATCATACATGTCTCTCGCTTTATATAGACTAGTATGATTTCATTTACTGATTTTCTGATTTCACATACTTGGTACACATTGTCTTGACCTCCTTGAAATTGCGTTCATGCCGCAGAAGTACATCGCCGTCGATCCCCGCTTGTAGGATCACGTTTAGCGTTTTTGGAAGCTCCGTTTGTCGGAGGCTTATCTTTGGTATGTGTTCCCGAGTTGTAGGTTCTTGTACATTCGGGGTATGGCGGCCACTGTCCGTCATAGTTGTTGTATAAATCTTAAGTGCAGAGTAATTGTGGCGAGGTTTGTAAAAAGGATAACTGTCGGTTTATGTATATACACCAAGGCAAATTTGGTTGGCTTTGTTTATTTATGATATCTCTTGTTTCATGATTCATGTTTTATATTCCGCTGATTTTCTCTCGATGTTGTATCACTAGGGTGCAGGTAAAGGCACGATGTGAACGAGTTCGGGCGTTCTGATTATGTTCGACCGAGCGGATCGTGAAGGCGGAATGGCCTTAAGGAAGATCGAGGCTAGTAAGATGACCAAGTTTTGAGGTAGTGACTCAAAGTTTTGAAGCGAAGTGTGGTACGTATACTAGAAGAGTTCAAGTGTTCGAGAAGAGTACGACGAGTAAGGGTAGAGCGAGCATGTATTGCGAGCATAGATATGACCATTTCTTTTGAAGGGAGAAGGTGCGAAGGATGTATATTTTAGACCTCGGGGATCGTGATGCAAATCGGTACCATTTGTTGGTCGCCGAGTGACACTAGAACCTCGCGGCAAAGTGACAAAAGTTTGTGATGTTAGAGGTGTTTCCTCGTGGACTTGGATGTAAGTATTTGCGCGGTGTTTACGTGGCGGTGTGGCGATTGTTCTCGTAAGTATAGTAGTGAAGACTATCTTGGCGCATGTTTGTTTGAGGCTTAGAAGGAACATTCGGGACGAATGTTTCTAAGAGGAGAATGTTATACCGTATTTCCGGTATGTGCGTGAGGGCGTACGTATATAATTTGAGCCTTAAAGATTTGGCAAATTCGAAATTTGGGCACAAGTGCAGAAAAGAGTCGTTTTCCGACGAAACGTTTTCCATTTTACGTAGGGAAAATTCCGCTATGTCATTTATAATTTTTGCGGATTTTTCCGGAGGCGAAACATTTTGGACCAACGGGAGGTGACAAGTGTCACCTCACATTGGAAGGAAGTGGACGCAAAGTGGACGAGAAAGGTGGCATGGTTAGGTAGGATATTTTGTGCAAGTTGTGTGGTAGATGGATAAGGTGCACATGGCTTGATCCTAGCCCTACACTTGCCTAACACTTGGCTTGATCTTGGCCATTGGTTGGCCTTTGCTTGACCTATAAATACCCCTCTAAGTGATGAACTTTCTTCATCCAAAAATCATTTGCTAAGTGTTAAAAATCCTCCCCTTTAGTGTTGAGTTCGTCCAACTCCTCCCCTCTTTTCGTAGTCTTGGCGAGGCCTCCTCCTCCCTTTGTAGTGCCCTAGCCGTGGGGTACACCCCCCCTAGCCTTGTTGCCTCGTATAAATACCCCCCTTTTGTGGTATAGAAATACTCTCCAAGTATTGTTATAATGCCCAAATACCTTGGCCCAAATACCTTGTAGTTTTCCCAAGGTTACACTTATACAAAAGCCCAGAAAATACTATTATACTTCCTCGACCACAAAAACGAAACCCTAAGGAAAACCTTCATAGTCGGTTGAAGTGTTAAGTAGAAGTTGGTTAGAACTTCTAAGGGTTGTTTGGAGCGGGTTGGAGCGCACGGAGTGGGAGCTAAACCTTGCTCAGGATCGACATATAAACTCGGATAATTTTGGGCTTATCAAGGTAAACACTCTTGAACTTCTGTTGTAATTGGAAATTACATGTTGTTGGAATATATAGTTAAGGTATACTATATATAGAACTGAGCATAGTTGTGCGGCAATGTCTTTTGACTTAAGCCTGAATAATACTTACGGCAATGTCTTGCGACTTAAGCCTGAATTTTAAGAAGTGAACCGAATCAGAATTATATAGGGTGTATTCTGATGAGACTTGTGTAGTATTCTTGTGAGTAGAATTGTACACGTCAGGTTAGGCGTGCAAAACCCCCTGGTTGGCTTGGTAAGCCTCGATAGAGGAGGAGATTTACGCTGTTGGGGAGTTCTTGCCAATTTTCGTAGGATATTCTACATTGAGATCTAGATGTTAATAGGCGCCTTGTGGCCTCTATAGGTGAAGTACTACGTATGGCGTGATCTACTTGGCTTAGGAGTAACCGGCGGTTCGAGTTACTGGAGCGGTTTGCTATTAGTCGATAATCGTCGCGGTATGTGAACCTCTTCCTATCTTTTCTAGCATGATATGTGTGAGTTATGTAGTGCAGTGACGCATACGTGTTAAGCTGTATTTAGTTGTTTTAAAACATAAGTGTTATACTAGCTTTATGGGAAGTTAGGTATAACGTCTTAAGTGGTAAAATGAATGGTTTATTAATTTCAAAAGTTAAGAGACTGGATCTTATAAGATAAGAGACTTAACTTAAATGAATTAATATAGATTTTGTGTGAAACTTCATTCGTGAGTAATGAGTACTTGGTTTTTAAAAGGAATAATGTTTTTGATTTGAAATCGAATGTGTATCAATAAACCACGGCGTTAATAAAGGAAAATGTATTGAATAATTAAGTATTATTAAAACCAGTAGAAACCTCCATCCGCATAGAAGCTAAGATGAGACAAAATGATATTACATTTTCTAGATCATGGTCGCTTAATAAGATTGATTATGAACAAGATTAACCTACTACCTATGGCATATGTTACTCTATTGTTTTAAAAAGAGGTTAAGACATTGAACTATGAAACTTTTCTAAAAAGAGACTTGCATGATTGAAATTAGGCAAACCGAACTTTTAGGAAAAGAAAGGCATTGTGTTGTCTTAAAATGGTTTAAAACATAAAGTGTTATTCTGACTTTATGGGAAGTTGGTTATAACGACTTTATGAAAACAAAAGAAGGGTTTTATCATTTGTTTTAATGTGGTAACTTGACTTTTAAAAGAGAAGTATTTTGGTCCAAAAGGAAGGCATGGTATTGCCTTAATTTGGTCTTAAAAGGAAAGTATGAAAATTGTTTTGGTTTACTTAAAAGATATAAGTCACACATTTTTATATACTACGTATCGGGTGACTTTTAGAAAAGGAATGAATCTCTTAAAAGGAATTTAACGTCGTAGTACTTTAGGAGTTAAAATCCGACTTTGACATAAAATGAAAGTACCTTGAGTTGTGTATAACTTGCCTATGCTTGTTGTTATGAAACTTGACCATGTTACGTGTGATAGCCTTGTTGTGCAAGTCTGTGTTCTACTCGACTACGGTTCATCCGAATGTATTTCACTCGACTACCGGTTCATCCGAATGTATTTCACTCGACTAGGTTCATCCGAATGTATTTCACTCGACTAGGTTCATCCGAATGTATTTCACTCACTACCGGTTCATCCGGAATGTATTTCACTCGACCAGGTTCATCCGGAATGTATTTCACTCGACTCTGGTTCATCCGAATGTATTCCACTCGACTAGGTTCATGGGATGAGCCGAATGTATTCCACTCGACTAGGTTCATGGGATGAACCAGAATGTATTCCACACGTTTCTATCTGGGTCCATAAGATGGGCCGAGACACATTATACGTATCACATGATTTGTACCTAGATCGCGGTGAGGAAGGAGTTCCACGGGCGTGAGGATGACTTTGAGGCGTGAGTCCACGACTTGACATGGCCGCTTATGTTGTGAATCGTAGTTTGGTTATCATACATGTCTCCCGATTTATATAGACTATTATGATTTCATTTACGATTTTACGCTTTCACATACTTGGTACTGTGCCTCGACTTGAAGTGCGTTTACGCCGCGGTAGAGGTACATCGACCGCCGATCCCGCTTATAGGATCACATTTCGTGTTGGGAAGCTCGTTCCTTGAGGCTTATCTTGGTATGTTACCCCGAGTGCAGTAGGTTCTTGTACATTCGGGGTATGGCGGGGCCTTGTCCGTCATAGTTGTTGTCACTTAGAGGTCCTGTAGTCCGCTTGTAAAGAGTCTGTAAAAAGGATAAGCTGCTCGTATTTATGTATATATACCAAGGCAAGCTGTTTTGGTTGGCCTGTTTATTTATCATGTCTCTTAATTCATGTTCATGTTTTTATTTCCGCTGATTTTCTCTGATGTTGTATCACTAGGGTGCCCGGGGTAAGGCACCAGTCACGGGCCCGGGTTCGGGTCGTGACAGTAAATCTCCTCCTCTATCGAGGCCGGCTACCAAGCCAACCAGGGGGGGGGGTTTATACGTCTAACCGGACGTATACAATTCTACTACACAGTAATACCACAAGTCTACTGTCATACAGCCCTATGTAATAACAGTTCAGTTCTCTTCTTTATATTCAGGCTTAAGTCAAAAGACATTGCCGCAAAGCTATGTTCAGTTCTATATATAGTATACTTCAACTATATAATCCTACAACATGTAATTTCCAATTACAATAAGGGGACAAGAATATTTACCTCGATAAGCCCAAAATTATCCAAGTTATAATGTCGATCCTGAGCAAGGTTTAGCTCCTACTCCGTGCGCTCCAATCCGCTCCAAACAACCCTTAGAAGTTCTAACCAACTTCTACTTAAATACTTCAACCAACTATGAAGATTTCCTTAGGGTTTCGGTTTGAGACTAAAAGGACAAAAGGTAGTATTTCCGGGCTCTACGTATAGAGGTAACTTTTGGAATACTACTAGGTAAAGGCTAAGGTATTTTGGGCATTATAACAATACTAGGGGAGTATTTCAATACCACAAGGGAGGGGGTATATTTCGAAACAACTAGGCTAGGGGGGGGTACCCCTCGGCTAGAGCACTACCAAGGGGGGAGGGTACCCCTCTCGGCCACAAGGCCACTCAAAGGGGGAGGGGGTGTGGCGGACGAACACAACAAGAAGAGGGGAGGGAGATTTCAAGACTTGGAAACATTTGTGGATGAATGAAGTCTTCACAAAGGGAGGGGTATTTATAGGGAAGCCAAGGGCCAACCAATGGACAAGATCAAGCCATGTGCAAGGCAAGTGTAAGTCCTTGATCAAGCCAAGTGCACCCTAACCCTACTCCACAAAACATGGCACAAAACAAGGCACCAAACAAGCCACAAAACAAGGCCAAAACAAGGAGCCAATTGGCCAAGAAGACGTGACCCAATCGGCCAACCCAACGTCCACTTGAGGGTGACAAGTGTCACCCTCTCGTTGGCCCAAAAATGTTCCGTCGCTCGGAAAAATCCGCAAAAATACAAAACGACATAGCCGGAATTTTCCCTACGCAAACTCAGAAACGTTTACGTCAACGACTCTAATCGGGTGTTGTGCACAAATTTCGAACCTATGCCAAACTTTAAGTCTCAATTTTAAATGCACGTCTCCACGCATATACTGGAAATACGGGTATAACAAAGATAGGCCATACTGCACTGCATAAGGTATTCTCGAATCATAGGTCACTAGACCGCTGAGTCTACCCAGCGTGGAGGCGACAACCCCTAAACAAGTCAAGGTGAGTGGTATAATACCAACATAACGGCTGATCGTTAAACAACTTTAAGCGCAATCGAGGAAAACCCCTTTACACAAAACATCACAAGATACTAACACACGTAGCATCCTAGCATGTTTACTTATCAAATCAACAAGAAAGTATTACAAGGCTATCACAAACCAACACAATCAAGTTATACACACAAGGTACATTCTAATATATTATTAAAAAGGTCTGGTATCTATTCACAAAATACTTCATACATTAACATTTAAAAGATACGTTACGTTTACAAAATTCACACAATACCAGTAGTATATGACAATATAGTGATTATCTTTTGAAGTAAATCAAAACACTTCTTCAGAAATCAAGTAACAACATTCTTTCCAAATGTTTCGTGTTTGCCTAATTTCAATTACTCAAGTTTCTAATTTTCGAAAGGTTTCGTAGTTCATAATTTTAATCACTTAATGATATAATTCTCCTTAAAAAGCAATTTGAGAAACATATGTCTGATACGTGAGTAGGTTATTCTTGTTTATAACAATCTTATTTAAGCAAACCATGATCTAGAAATGTAACATCATTTTGTCTCATCTTAGTTTCTATGCAGATGGAAGTTTCTGAGTTTTACTAATACATTATTAGTCAAAACATTTCCCTTTATTAGCTACGTTGTGGTTTGTTCGATACTTATTCGATTTCAAATCAGAAACATTATTGCTTTTAAAATCAAGTACTCATTACTCGCGAATGAGGTTTTACAACATTTTAACAAAATGTTAATTACCAAGTAAAACAAGTTAAGTCTCTTATCTTTAAGATTAAGTCTCTTAACTTTTAAAATCGATAAACCATTCTTTTACCTCTCTTAAAACGTTATACCTAACTTCCCATAAAGCTAGTATAACTCTTCTTTATTATCACACATCAAGTCGCTTACCTTTTAAAACCACAATGCATTTTAAACATGTACGTCTACCGTACTACATAGTTATACACATATCATGCTAGAAAAGGTAGGAAGAGGTTCACATACCTCGCGACGATTATCGACTAATAGCAAAACGCTCCAAGTACCTCAAACCGTCGGCTACTACTTAAGCCAAGTAGATCGCGCCACGCATGGTACTTCAACCTATAAGGCCACAAGGCGCTTATTAACATCTAGGTCTAATCGTAGAACATTCTACGTAAAATTCGCAAGACCTCCCCGCAAATCGCGTAAATCTCCTCCTCTATCGAGGCCGGCTATCAAGCCAACCAGGGGGGGTTTATACATCTAACCGGACGTGTACAATTCTACTTCACAGTAATGCTACACAAGTCTACTGTAATACAGTCCTATGTAATTACAGTTCAGTTCTCTTTCTTTATATTCAGGCTTAAGTCAAAAGACATTGCCGCAAAGCTAGGTTTAGTTCTATATATAGTATACTTCAACTATATAATCTTACAACATGTAATTTCCAATTACAATAGGGGGACAAGATAATTACCTCGATAAGCCCATAATTATCCAAGTATAAAGTCGATCCTGGGCAACGTTTAGCTCCAACTCCGTGCGCTCCAAACCTCCCTTAGAAGTTCTAACCAACTTACTTAATACTCCAACTATGGAGATTTTCCTTAGGGTTTCGGTTTTGTGACTGAAAGGAAGTATAATAGTATTTCTGGGCTTTTCGTATAAGTATAACCTTGGAATACTACAAGGTATAAGGGCCAAGGTATTTTGGGTATAGTAACAATACTTTTGAGAGTATTTCTACCAAGGTGGGGGTGTATTTATACGAGACAACACCACAAGGGGGTGTATACTCGCCAACCCCACTAGAGGGGTACTCTCGCCAAGGGGAGGGGCTCTCGCCAAGGGGAGGGGGTGTTGGACGAACACCACAAGAGAGGGGGAAGGGATTTTAGACTTAGCACAATTTTTGGATGAAGAAGTTCATCAAAGGGGAGGGGTATTTATAGGTCAAGCCATGGCTAACCAATGGCCAAGATCAAGCCAAGTGTGGTGCAAGTGTAGGGCCAAGATCATGCCAAGTGCACCTTATCCATCTACCACAAAATATCCTACCTACTACTTGACAAAAATGTCAAGGAATTCGTCCCCCTTTACCGCCCCACACTCCACCAATGAGAGGGTGCCAAGTGTCGCCCTCTCTTTGGTCCAACACGTTTCGTCTCTCGGAAAAATCCGTAAAAATTAAAAATGACATAGCCGGAATTTACCCTACGCGAGTTGTGTAAAACGCTTCACGAAAACGACTCTAACCGGGTGTTGTGCACAAAATAATTTCGGCCAAACACTTTAAGGCACAAACTTTTCTACGCACGCCCCACGCATACTGAAATACGGTATACCGTGCACCCTCTCTCATTGGTGGACTTGAGGCGCATAGGCCGAATGGACGGGCAAGTTGTGGTAGATATTTGTGTAGATATTTGTGAGGGATTTGTGGAGTAGGGACTAGGGGGCACTTGGGCACATCTTGGCCCTACACTTGCATAGCACTTGGCTAGATCTTGGCCATTGGTTGGCCTTTGCTTGACCTATAAATACCCTCCCCCTTTGAAGACTTCTTCATCCAAAATAATTTCCTAAGTCTAAAATCCTCCCCCCCTCTCTTGTAGTGTTCTCGTCCCGCCCCCCCTTGGTGAGGCCCTGGCCGAGAACCCTCCACCCTTGGCCGAGTAGTACTCCTAGTGGGGTTGGTAGAGGGTATACACCCCTCAGGTGTTGTCTCGTATAAATACCCTCTTGGTAGAAATACTCTCAAAAGTATTGTTACTATACCCAAATTACCTTAGTAGTGTACCTTGTAGTATTCCAAAGATACCTCTATACGTAGAGCCCGTAAATACTACCTTATGTCCTTTGTCTCAAACCGAAACCTAAGGAAAACCTTCATAATCGGTTGAAGTGTTAAGTGAAGTTGCGTAGAACTTCTAAGGGTTGTTGGAGTGGGTCGAGCGCATGAGGGAGCTAAACCTTGCTCAGATCGACATTATAACTTGGATAATTTTGGGCTTATCGAGGTAAATATTCTTGTCCCTTGTTGTAATTGGAAATTACATGTTGTAGGATTATATAGTTGAAGTATACTATATATAGATCTGAGAATAAGCTTTGGCAATGTCTTTTGACTTAAGCTCAATAAAGAAGAGAATCAATCAGTAATTACATAGATCGTGTTCTGAGACTTGCGTGGTATTACTATGTTATAGAATTGTATACGTCTGTTAGACGTATAAACCCCCGGTTGTCTTGGTAGCCTACCGATAGAGGAGATTTTACACTGTTGTTGCGGGAGGTGTCGAATTTTCTCAGAGAATATAGAACCGAGTGTCTAGAAGTTACTAAGCGTTTGTGGCCTATATAGGAGGTACTGCAGTGGCGATTCTACTTGATGAGTGGAAAAGGCTAGCAGGTACAATCGCGAGCTATTTGCTAATAGTCGATAATCGTCGCGAGGTATGTGAACCTCTTCCTATCCTTTCTAGCATGATGTTTTGTAAACTATGTAGTACGAGACGATATGTGTTAAATGAGTTTGGTTGGTTCAAAACATAGGGTGTTATAATAGCTTTATGGGAAGTTAGTTATAACGACTCTATGTAGGTAACATAATGGTTTATTTATTGTAAAAGTTAAGAGACTTGATCTTAAAAGATAAGAGACTTAACCTAATTGACTTGATATGTAACATTTTGTTATAAATGTTGTAAAACCTCATTCGCGAGTAATGAGTACTTGATTTTAAAAGAATAAGGTTTTACTGATTTCGAAAATGAGAATAAGTATCGAGCAAACCACAGCAGCGCTAATAAAGGGAAATGTATTGACTAATCAGGTATTATTAAAACCAGTAGAAAACTCCATCTGCATAGAAGCTAAGATGAGACAAAATGATATTACATTTCTAGATCATGGTCGTTATAAGATTGTTATAAACAAGAATAATCTACTCACATATAAGGTATATGTTTCTCATATTGTTTTAAAGGAGAATTATATTAGTAAGTGATTAATACTATGAACTGCAAAACCTTTCGAAAATGAGAAACTTGAGTAAATTTTTTTTTTTTTAGGTAAATGCAAATATTATTACTAATAACGGAAATAAAGATGGATACAATCAGTCATTGAGGGTTCTCAATCCTCAACGTTTAAGCAAACAAGAAATGGGGAGGGGTGCAATGGTCACCAAAGGTGCCATTACAAGAGGATAAGATCATAGTAGTTTTAAGTCCTTCCGATTCTAGACAAGGACTTGTAACCACTGACATTCCAACAAAGTATTTTCATTAGAACAAAGGAGGTTTTATTAGCACCTCCGCGCTTAGTCGCTTCGCTTCCATCGCTTTTGGCCCATTCTTTTGGACAAAACCTCTGCCATCCATCATCCTTTTGTTGGAAGCCATAACTTGTGTACCAGCCAAGCTATGCTCCCCGCTCAAAGTTAACGTTACTTGACACAAGTGAGCCTTATCCGTAGCACCGCCATGTAACTTCCTCTAATGAAGGTGCGGGATCATAGGCATTTCGAATCCTTACCCTCATCCTAACATGTTGTGAACCGCCATTGTGAGAATTAGGCGGAGGACTTGGCAAGAGAATCCGCAAACATGATGGGCCGATGACCCAAAGCCGGGACCCGGCATGTGATAATTCACCCAAGCTTCCGGTACCAGGAGGTGTTATGTGCTCGGTTTGTTCAATGTCCATCAAGTGATCAGCATCTACGGGATGTTGAGAAGTTGGTGGATGAGGGAGGAGGTTGGCTCCACCCGCACTTTGCTGACCTTCAAACGAGTAGAATCATCCTCTTGTTGTGGGTATCTCAAGATTGCGTGTTTTGGAGCTTCATTGTTGACATCATCCTCACTTCCTACACTTCAAATGGTTGTGTCTCAAAGCCGCACAATGATAGCAAAAGTCGGTAATTTCATAGTTTACCCTTTGAGTATACCTTCATTATCAGAGATTGACGACAAAATCCATTATCGGCTCCTTGCTAACATCCACTTCCACTAGAACTCTTGCATAGTTCATTTTAGACCTTTCCTTAGTATATTGGTCGCTGTAAAGAGGTTTTCCTACACGTGAAGCAATCTTACTGGCGTGGCACTCCAAATAGAGGGAATGTCCGAAAGTGACCCAAATAGGAATGTCCATAAACAAATCATCCGTTATAAGAACTCCTTTATTGATAGCCTTAAGCATCATGGTTTTCCCGTAAACCATATAAGGGCCTCCGTGAAGTACATTAGTGCGCTCCTCCTCCGTCATGAATTTGAACACTGTCCAGCCTTTGCCATATGGTATAATACGGCATTTAACTCCCATCCTTTCACAATCGTATTCAATGCTTCTCTTCCCTGAAAGGACCCGTGAAGCATCCTATTAAGCAATAGCCCCAAGTTTCTATGAAAGGGACTTCATCCTCCTTCTATATCTACCCCTTGTTGTTCAATAAATTGTAACTTCATGCCTTTAGCCTCAATCCACGGTTCAAAGACTCCAGCATAAGTCCTTTTGGGAGGGAGGGTACCTTTGCCATGGTTTGGGGAAGGGTTGTTATGAGTTGTAGCCGTGGTAGGAATATGATGTGGTTTAGAAGATGCATTAGTGTGTAAATCATTGGTGGGTATTTCGAGGTATAGGCAGGGGATGGGTAGAAGGAAAGAGCTAGTGCCGCGATAGGAGGGATGATTCGCGTGCCATTTGGAAGGAAGGAATTTGTGTTGGGTTCGGAGGAAAAGAAGAAGAGTAGGTAGAAGGGTGGAGTGTTTTGTTTTCCAAAGTAGTGAAGTGTTATTAGATGAGAGGAGGTAAGTTAAAGACTTTACTCGAATCTGGGGGAGAATTAAAGACGAAAGGCTTATTTTGGTTCTGGAGATTGACTCCACTTAGCACGCTCGCTAAAGTAGGGAAGGCTTCATTTGTGACATTAAAAGGAATCAGTGGTTGTTGTCTTAATACACGAGGCTCTTTGGTTCCCCGTCATTCAAGGCGCACTCTGCCTTGCGTTATTAATGGCCATGTAGTTCCTAGGCTCCTTGAAATAGACTTAGCTTTGTTTCTCACAATTGACTTGGCTCTTATAACGGGAATATTCAATGTCCCTTGGTTATGCCCTGGCCCGTCTTGGCAATCAGACCATCATAAAGTCCCGTGCTAGTGAGTGAAACATTGGTACCCGCAGCATTAATGAGTGACGCCTCGGCACCCTCAATAATAACGTTAGAACTCTCAACTGGCTTGACTCTTTGTATAACGGGAGTAGTTAATGTCCCTAGGTTATCCCCTTGTCCGCCTTGGAAATCACCATCATAAAGGCCCGTGGTTGAGTGTATCCTGGTACCCGCCATTAATGTGTGACGCCGCACCTTCAAAATAACGTTAGAGTCCTCGGTGTAGAAACCTCGTATCCCACGCCCGACTTAGATCCATGCATAGAGTTCATATTCCTAGTTTCATTGATAACCTCCCGACCGCCTTGTCCATCCGACCAAGCCCGACCACAGAGGAGACACATCGCTTTCGGCATTAAAGTTCCTTTTCTTGACACCCGTTAAACTTCTTGGGTAGGACTACCTTCAATGCTCTCAACTGACTTTGAATCAAGCAAGACGTGATTACTCTTGGACCCATGAACACCTGCCCGACCCGCCATGAACTCGACACGCCCCACCCGGTTTAGACCCAAGAATGCCATCGCACTTGTTCCTCCAACAGAATGTCGTGCCCATTAAGCCCTTTCCGCTAACCCGAGTGAATTTCCGTAGTGACGAGGTACTAATGCTAGAGTGACTGTCTTGTTCTTCCGAAATGATCCCATTACCAACTAATTGGCCCATGGAATGGTCGACCACCATAGAAGTATTAGAGGCGTCAATGGCTATCGGAAAAGACATCGCTTTAAGTTTTGCCTTCAAATTCACTAATGTCCAAGCTTTCAATTTCTATATTTTTGCCCCATTCATGTATCTTTTGTAGCATAGAATCATCTACTACATTTTCTAATGGAAATCGCGAGTCTGGCGTGACATGAACCAATACAGATTTGTCCGAGATTGCGGAATAAGATTTTCTCGGCAATTGTTGATCGCCCACTCTTTTTTTCTTCCTTGTTCTAGTTTTAGCCAACTGAACCTCCTGAATCATTGCTAGAACGTGTGTAGCGTTTAGACTTCTTCATATTGTGAACAATAACAATTAAACCATTGTGAAACAAACGAAAATCTAAGGGGAAGAAGAGGAAAAACCGAAGGAGCAACTAAGGGGAAACGTTGAGAGCGTTTTCTTAGTGAGAGAAACTTCTCTCTAACTCCTTGAAAGATTTGGATCTTGTTGAAACTTGAGTAAATTGAAATTAGGCAAACTTGAACGTTTGGAAAATAATGTTGTTACTTGATTTTCTTTACAAAGGGAAGTGTTTGGTTTACTTAAAAGGATAGTCACTCTATTTTCATACTACGGGTATTGTGTGACTTTTGTGAAAGTAACGTATCTTTTAAAGAGTTAATGTATGAAGTACTTTGGGGATAAAAACCCGAACTTGTTAACATAAAGAAGGAAGTACCTTGTGTGAAATACTTGATTGTATTGGTTTGTGATAGCCTTGTAATACTTTCTTGTTGATTTGATAAGTAAACATATTAGGATGCTACGTGTGTTAGTATTTGGTGATGTTTGTGAAAAGGGTTTCCTTGTTGTGCTTGTGTTGTTTAACGGTAAGCCGTTATGCTAGTATTACATCACTCACCTTGACATGTTCCGGTTGTTAGCCCTCCGACGCGGGTAGACTCAAAGTGATCCAGGACCATTCGAGAATACCTACGCGGGTCTGAGGGCCTATCGGAACCGCGAGTTCCAGTTAATGTGGCGGCCCTGTGGTCATGCGGTCTGTGGCTACGCGATCGCGAGTCGGCGGATGCCGGAGTAGCTACCCGATGCGGAATACCTCATGCGGCCGATGTGGCGTGCCTACGCGAGTCGGGAAGTTCCAGACTAGACGCGCACATTAGATACTGCGGTGAGTGGCTTCGATCATGGCGGTCTGACAGATCTGATACGATTTATGACCATGATTGGTACTGTGGGTTTTAGTAGTCGGCTATGCCTTCGCATTTACCGTACGGTTTTATTATGACACGTGGGACTCGTGTTCATGTGTATTCCTCGTGCTTTTATATCATAGATCGCCGGCGAGGAAGGTATTCCACGCATGATTGATGTTGTGGGCGTGAGACCCATAGTTGTATTTGAGTGATGACTTTGAGGCGAGTCCCGACTTGACATGAATGCTTAATTATTATGGATCGTAGTTTATCATACATGTCTCGCTTTATAGATCGCTATGATTTCATTTACGATTTTCGGTTTCACATACTGTACCATTGATCGACCTCCTTGAGGCTGCGTTCATGCCGCAGTAAAGGTACACCGAGTTGATCCTCTCGCCATAGTGGTCGGCGTTTGGGAAGCTTCGTTTCTCGGAGGCTTATCTTTGGTATGTTACACTGAGTTGTAGGTTCTGTATGCAGTGGTATGGCGGCCCTATCCCGTCATGTTGTATAAAAACTCTTAGAGTGCATAGTCTTTGTTGTAGGCGGGGTTGTAATAAGGATTAAACTGCTCGGTTTAAAAGAGTTGTACATATATTTTATTGGAAGGTAACCGCTGGTCAGCCTGCATTTTATGATCTTATATCTCGTTTCATGTTTATGTTTTTATATTCGCGATTTTCTCCGATGTTGTATCACTAGGGTGCCTGTAAGGCACCGCCACGCCGAGTTCGGTCGTGACAACACAACTCGTAAAATCTGAGCCTCAAACTATCCGACCAGGGTGAACTACGGGGCTACCGAATCGAATCGCCAGATCCGGCCTATCCTCGTGTTCGCCACGATCCGGCGATGAATCGGGCCATCTCCTTGTAACCCATCTCTCTCGCTTCCAGCCGGGATGGAGGCTCGTACCGTGGTCTCTGTAGACACCATTGCGGCTCTAAACTCTGCTGGGCGGCGTCAAAACTCGCCGTCAAGCACTATCTCGTAATGACCAGGCTCGCGCTCGTACTTCTTCTCGTTCTCGCTGCAGCCTCCTCACGCTTGCCCTTCGCCTGGTTTTCGCAGGCATAATCGTACAAAAGAACTACATCGGAGGGTCCAACTTACACACCCTAAGGCACGATCTCAGAGTGAGAAGAATAGAAACCAATCCTAAATATCCCATAGCCTCCTGATTATAGGTGTGGTGCACAACACGCCGATAATCAAGACTCTACTAGATACGGTCTGTAGACACTTTCCGAGGATTAACTGCTCTGATACCACTTTTGTCACGACCCGACCTCGGGCGCGACCGTGCCTTACCCGAACACCCTAGTGATACAACATCGTAGAAAATCAGAAATAAAACTTAAACAGGAAACAAGATACATCATAAGAAAATAGGCCAACCAAAACGGTCGCCCTCATGTATATATATCAAACCGAACAGTTACAATCCTTCACAACCCTTCCCACAACACTACTACAGACCTCTAAGAATGTAACAACAACTATGACGGGACAGGGCCCCGCCATACCCCTGAATGTACAAGAACCTACAACTCAGGGAACATACCAAAAGATAAGCCTCCGGAGAAACGGAGCTTCCCAATACGCTGAACTGTGATCCTATGAGCGAGGATCCACAACCGATGTACCTCTACCTGCGGCATGAACGCACCCGGGCGAGGTCGATAACATGTACCAAGTATGTGAAATCGAAAATATCAGAATGAAATCACATTTCATCATTTTATAAAACCATTTTGCGATAAGTAAACAAGATGCAAGTAGGGGACGCACATCCCCAAAATGATCACTCACACATAACTATGGGTCTCACGCCCATAATATCAATCATGCCCGTGGAACTCATTCCTCACTGCCGGCAGTACATGATGTAAAACAACACCCATATGTGAACCTGAACACTAGATCTCGCATGCCATCAAAACCGACGCCAAGTAGAATAGCCAACTACCCCAAAAGCTAGTCATATCCCATCACGGGCAAGGTACGAAGCCAACTACACCCAAAAGCTAGCCACGCAATCGCCGAGGCAAGTATCTTAAGCTAACGTAATAGCCTACCGCCTCACAAGATATGACCAAGGCAAGTATCTTAAGCTATCTACCGAGGCTACCGGTACGAAAATGACCGAACAAGTATCTAAAGTGTGCACGAACCACACGCACAAATCAAGCCCGCGTGATCGCCGTCACCGCGCAAGCTTCATGGATTAGCGGTCCATGGACTAACAATCAACCTCATAATGACCGCATGCCCAAGATCTTACCTCGGAAGTCATGGCCATGAAACCATCCCATCGACGCATGCCCGTGGAACATCCATCGCGTCAAGATGTCCAAAGGAAATCAATCGATAAGCGGCCTCCTGAGAGTCACGCAGCATGCAACAACCAGTCAATACTCAAAGTGGACGCATACTCGTGGACCACCCAACGTCAGTATGTCCAATCAATCAATCAGATAGCCGGCCCTCCCAGAGAGTCACGACATCATATCAACAAAACACTTGCACATCAAAGACTATCACAACAAGCATAGGCAAGTTCAACATACATTCATTTTAATCAACAATCCGGGTTTCAAACCCAAAATACTACATACTTTTGTTCTTTCAAAAAAAGACCTCTTTTTACGTAAAAGCCATATGATACTAATACTCGTAGTATTAAAAACACGTTTTCCTTTCAAACCAAATTACTACACCTTCCGAAAATCTTTATAAGATTTAAAATCAAGAACTCTATACTTTTAAAACCAAGTGCTTTTCTTTTAAACAACATCAAGTATACTCTTTAAAACCCAATAACTTACTCTTTCCAAAACAAGTAACCTATACTTAAATCAAGTTACTTCTCCTTTCCAAAACAAGTCGGTTATAAGTCAAGTCTCTTATCTTTCAAGATCAAGTCTCTTAACTTTCAAAATCAAATCTTTCTTTTATTTTCATAAAGTCGTTATAACTAACTTCCCATAAAGCCATTATAACACTTTATGTTTAAAACAAACAAAACTCATTTCACACACGTACGTCTACCGTACTATATAGTTCACAACAATCATGCTCAAGAGTATAGGAAGAATCACATACCTTTTTAGCTTAAACCACAAGCCAAAGCAAGTATGCCGCGCGTAGAAGATCCACCTATAAAGGCCACAATACATCTATCAACTTCTAGTTCTCTTCGTAGAATATTCTACAGAAAATTCGGCAGCACCTCCCCCCCCGCTATCACATAAATCTCCTCCCCTATCAAGGCCCGCTACCAGGCCAACAACTCTCAGGGGATTACACGTCTAACCGGACGTGTTCAATTCTGCTTCACAATAATACTACACAAGTCTACTGTAAATACAGTCCAATGTAAATACAGTTCAAACCTTTATAATCATCCTTCCAATATAATATACTCAAGTATAACTACTACAACATGTAATATCCAATTACAATAGGGGGACATAGATTATTACCTCGATAAGCCCAAAATTATCCAAGTTTATAAGTCGATCCTGGGCAACGTTTAGCTCCAATTCCTTACGCTCCAACCCGCTCCAAGCGACCCTTAGAAGTTTCTAAACAACTTCTCTAAATACTTCAACCAAGCTAGGAAGATTTTTTTCTAGGGTTTCACTTTACGGCTATTGGAATAAAGTAGTATTTTCGGCTCCTAGTATTGAAATAACTTTGGAATACTACTAGGGATACTAGGCCAAGGTATTTGGGATTATACAACAATACACCAAGTATTTCTACTCAAGAGGGGGGGACGAAATAGGGCTAAAGGGAGGGAGTATTTGCTATGGACAATCTTCCAGTGTGGCTGAAATACGCTGCAACATGAGGGGGGTATTTGTAGCGGAATTAAGGGCCAAGATCTTATCAAGTGTATGGTCAAGATTGGGCCATGTGTGTGGGTCCCACCACACCACATGGCCAACGAAATTGCTAGACAAGTGGCTTGCCACTTGTTAGCCCATTTCGGCCAGGACGTTGTCAGCCACTGTCCCACCATTTCGGCCAAGGTGCCACATGGGGGTGACACGTGTCGCCCCCCGACTCGTCCAAAATATTTCGTCTTCGGAAAATATCCAAAATACCGAAAACCTCAAAAACAAAGTGGGCCCCACAAAACCGTAAATTTCTCCCGTGGGCCCCACGTGACCATTTCCGAAAATAAAATCCAATAATTCTAATATAATCCAAGAAGTCTAAATACCAAATCTGGGAATCCAATTCCCATTAACGAACCTTTTTCTTCACAAAAACCGGAAACTTTTCCGTCGAAAAATCACATCTTTCTTTCTTTCCAAAATTTCCGTCGTAATCTCGTACGTACATCCTCACATATATACCCTGGAACTACGGGGTATAACAACTTGCATATATATATTTTATTGGAAGGTGACCGTTTGGTTGGCCTGTTTTATGATCATATATCTTGTTTCATGTTTAAGTTTTATTTCCGCTGATTTACTCTGATGTTGTATCACTAGGGTGCCCGGGGTAAGGCACCAGTCACGGGCCCCGGAACGGGTCGTGACAGCTAGGTTGGCCGATTTTCATGTGACAAGTGGCCAAGACAAGTGGTCAAGTCTTGCAAGATATTTTGTGTGGACAAGTGGCTTGTGGGTCCCACCCACACTTGTCCCCAATCTCAACCACACACTTGCCTTCATCCTAGCCCTTGGTTGTCCTATATATGCACCCTTAGTTGATGAAATCTTCCACACTTAGATAATTTAAGACTTGAAAAATATTTTCCCTCTCCCTCCTTCACTTGTTGTTCTCGTCGAACACCCCCCCCCCTAACCAAACTTTGTCCAATAATTCCTAAACTCTTAAGTGTTCTTCCCTAGTGTATTAGGAAACTCTTAACCAAAAGTTAGAAAAGATTTCACCTCCCTAGCCACAAAAGCCACCCTTGGCCGAGAGCTCTAAGAACAAGGACCTTAGTGTTCTTCACTTGTTTGAGTTCATTCTTGAAGAGATGATGGTTAGGAGCTTCTTAGGGTGATTGTGGTGGGTTTGTACGCAAAGATTGGAGCTAAGACTTGCTTGGAACGACATTAAGTTCTTGGATAGATTTTGGACTATTTGAGGTAGTAAATCTTAACCTCTTTGTGAATTGGTCATTATACATATATTATAAGTATATTATGGAGTGTATAATATATGGAGTAAAGTTTGGAAGAGTTGGATCTTGTTAATTTGTTAAAAGAAAGGATTGGCTTTTAGCCATTAAAATGGTAAAAATGTATCCAACGTATCAAACGTATCTTACTTGTGAAGAAGTATTTAACAAGTAACTATAACTTATATTAAGATGGAATATAAGTTGGATGACTAAAGAAGTATTTGGATGAGAATGATTATTGAAAGTTGGCCAAGAACACCAACTAGTGGACTAAAGGACTGTATTTACTTTGGACCGTATTTACTTTGGACTGTATTTACATTGGACTGTATTTACATTTCTGTTAAGGGGAAGATTTTTCAATCGCGTTCCGTTTGGGCGTGTGATCCCCTTTTTAATTATTGTATTGTTATGAAGGCGTGATAGTAAACCGCGTTACCGTTTGGGCGCGTAATCCCCTTCTTTTACTTATTGTTGTTATGAAGGCGTGATAGTAAACCGCGTTACCGTTTGGGCGTGTAATCCCCTTCTTTATGTTGTTTAATTATTACGCCTTATATATGGCATATAATTACGGTTATTCGGGCCTTGGAGAAAGATGGAAAAGTGAGTAAAAACGAGGGAAGTGCTGCCCAATTTTCCGTAGAATTAGAGGGATTTTTATTGGTATAAGTCTTCAATGGTAAGAAAGGTTTGATAGAAGTACTATGACCATTTTAGGAGTGGAGTACTACGGGTGGAGTGATCTACTTGGCTTAAGGAGTAGCCGACGGGTTGAAGTACTTGGAGCGTTTTGCTATTTGTCGATAATTGTCGCGAGGTATGTGAACCTCTTCCTATCCTTTCTAGCATGATGTTTTGTAAACTATGTAGTACGGTAGACGTACATGTGCTAAATGAATTTGGTTGGTTTAAAACATAGGGTGTTATAATAACTTTATGGGAAGTTAGTTATAACGACTCCATGTAGGTAAAAGAATGGTTTATTGATTGTAAAAGTTAAGAGACTTGATCTTGAAAGATAAGAGACTTAACTTAATTGACTTGATATATAACATTTTGTTAAAAATGTTGTAAAACCTCATTCGCGAGTAATGAGTACTTGATTTTAAAAGAAGAATGTTTTACTGATTTCGGAAATGAGAATAAGTGTCGAACAAACCACTGCAGCGTTAATAAAGGAAAATGTATTGACAAATAACTAATTGTTATTAAAACCAGTAGAAACCTCCATCTGCATAGAAGCTAAGATAAGACAAAAATTGTATTACATTTCCTAGATCATGGCTGCTGTAACAAGATTGTTATAAACAAGAATAAACGGCTCACACATAAGACTTATGTTACTCAATTGTTTTAAAAGAGATTAAGACTATGAGTTATGAAACCTTTCTAAAATAAGAGACTTGAGCATTTGAAATTAGGCAAACTTGAACGTTGGAAAATAATATTGTTACTTGATTTTAAAAAGAAAGTGTTCTGGTTTACTTAAAAATGTGAGTCACTCTGTTTTTAATACTACGGGTATCGGGTGACCTTTATAAAAGAATTGGATCTTTTTAAGGAATTTAACGTACGTAATACTTTGGGGGTTAGAACCTGGCCTTCGGCATAAAATGGAAGTACTTGAGTTGTGTGTAACTTGCCTATGTTTGCGTGTGATAGCCTTGTTGTGCAAGTATCGTATTTTTATACCACCGCGTCTCGATGGAGGCGGTGATCTTACGTATGATTCTTTATCGAGTCTCATGGGATGGGCCGAGACACGTATTCCACCTGATTCATTAACGAGTCCCGTAGGATGGCCGAGACACGATTCCACCGATTCTTTATCGAGTCCCATGGAACGGGCCGAGACACGTATTCCACCTGATTCTTTATCGAGTCCCATGGGATGGGCCGAGACACGTATTCCACCTGGTTCTTTATCGAGTCCCATGGGATGGGCCGAGACACGTATTCCACACGATTTATACCTAGACTGCCGGCAGTGAGGAAGAAGTTCCACGGGCATGAGGGATGACTTCAAGGGTGTGAGTCCCTGACTTGACATGACTACTTTTATGTTGTAAACTGTAGTTTGGTTATCATACATGTCTCCTGTTTTATATAGACTGTCATGATTTCATTTACGTGATTTCGCCACATACTTGGTACTGTTATGCGACCTCCTTCGAGGCCGTTCATGCCGCAGGTAGAGGTACATCGGTTGTGGATCCTCGCTCATAGGATCACAGTTCAGCGTATTGGGAAGCCCCGTTTCTCCGGAGGCTTATCTTGTGGTATGTTACCCTGAGTCTGTAGGTTCTTGTACATTCAGGGGTATGGCGGGGCCCTGTCCCGTCATAGTTGTTGTCACTTTCTTAGAGGTCTGTAGTACTGTTGTGGGCAGGGTTGTAAAGGATGTAACTGTTCAGATTCTGTATATATACAAGAAGGCAACTGTTTTGGTTGGCCTGTTTTTGTATCATATCTCTTGTTTCATGTTCATGTTTTTATTTCCGCTGATTTTCTCTGATGTTGTATCACGAGGGTGCCGGTAGGCACGATCCACGCCCGTTCGGTCGTGACAAAAGTGGTATCAAGCGATTAATCCTCGGAAAGTGTCTACGCATCGTATCTAGTAGAGTCTGATTATCGGTGTCGTGCACCACATCTATAATCGTGAGGCTACGGATATTTAGGATTGGTTTCCATTCTTCTCATTACGAGATCGCCTTAGAGTCATGTTGTCATTGGACTCTCCGACGTATTCTTATGTGCGATTATGCCTCCACGCAAGGCACCGGGGCGGGAGGCAAGGCAAAGCAGAGGAGCTGCGAGTGAGTAGCGGCGGTCTCATCGAGGCCACATGCACGAGACGCCGGACCCGCAAGGAAGAGAGATGGGTTATACAGAGATGGCCCGCTTATTGGCCGGGATAGTGGCAAGGCACGAGGTTAGAGCCGACGCAGCAATTCCGGTGCATTACCGTAGTTCACCCGAGAACGGATAGTTTGAGACTACGGACTTTCGAGTTCGCACCGCGAGTTTTACTGTCGAGGCTCGAGGATGATCCACAAGAGTTCATCCGACACTACAACGGATCATGAGTGATCGAGCTTCGAGACCGAGTCGGTGGTCCTAGTTCACATCGGCCGCGCGATACTGATGATCGGTTTGATTCATGGAATCGCCCCGAGGAGAGCATGCGCTCCCGCAGTTGGGACGAAGTTCTCAAGGGCATTTTTGCACATTTCTTGCCTCCGCGGATGAGGAGGGCTCGCCGATAGATTTTTGACGTTAAGGCGCACCGAGCGCATTTAGGAGTACAACGTGGAGTTTGACTCGTTGGCTCGGTATGTCCCCGCTTTAGTGAGATATGGAGGACGAGTGCACCGCCACGCCACCGCTCGATGACTATTTGGCGAGGCTTGTTCGGGTAGCTCTTCACCGCATGGACATTGCCCGCACGCAGCTCATGCACTAGGATGCGAGGCACGGAGAGGTCGACTAATGGCCGGATCAGCAGAAGGCCGAGCAGCAGGTCCTTTGGTAACTAACGAGGCGGACCGCCTCAGCGGCAGGCTAGTTATGCACCTTCGCCAGTACAGAGTGGTCCTCCATGGTCTTCAGGATGTTCGGGGTATTCGGGAATTGGTCAGAGCTCCAGGGTGTTATACCCCGTATTTCCAGAGTATGTACGTGAGGGAATACGTACAAAATTTTAGCCTTAAAAGTTAGGCTTGGACGAAAATACTTGGGCACAACTCACTAAAAGAATCGTTTTCCGACGAAACGTTTTTCACAACTCGCGTAGGATAAATTCCGGCTATGTCATTTCTAATTTTTGCGGATTTTTCCGAGAGACGTAACATTTTGGACCAACGAGAGGGCAACACTTGTCACCCTCTAGTTGGTGGACTTGAGGCGTCCATTTGGACGAATTGGATAGCCAATTTTGTCTTGGAGTTGGTAGGATATTTTGTGTGCAAGTTGGCTAAGGTACACTTGCCCAAATCTTGACCTTACACTTGCCTTGCACTTGGCATAATCTTGGCCATTGGTTGGACATCCCTTGACCTATAAATACCCCTCTTGTGATGAAGAGTTCTTCATCCACAAAAACTTTCCAAGTCTAAAATCCTCCCCTCTCCTTTGATAGCCCTTTTCGTCCAAACACCCCCCAGAAGCTTAGCCGAGGCAATCCCCCCCTCGCCTAGTCGAAATCTACCCCCCCTCCCTTGGTAGAAAAGTTGCCTTCTAGTATTGTTATAATGCCCAAAATACCCTAGCCCAAATCCCTTAGTACTTAGTAGAAGTTGGGAAGAACTTCTAAGGGTTCTTGGAGCTACCGGAGCGTACAACTTAGGAGCTAAACCTTGCTCAGCGACTTTTATCTAGGATATTATTGGGCTTACTGAGGTAAATAATCCTAACCCTCTTTGTATTAGAAAATGCATCGTAGAAGTATAGATATAAGTATTGAATACTTAGAAGATTATTACAGAATAGAATTGAATCAAGTTATCACAGTAGAAGGGTTTAAAGAAGAATAATCAAATCAGTACTTACTTAGACTGTTTTCACAAGAGACTTGAGTAGCTCACCGCAGGGAAGTCTGCCCAATTTTCCGTAGGATAGAGAACCTCTCGCTAGAATCGTTGAGTAGTCGAGCGTTGATAGGCGTGTCCGACTATTATAGGTTGATTCTCTGCGCGACATATTCAACTCGGTGGTTTTCACGAGAAGGTATGTTATTCTTCCTAAAGCATGATATTTTCAAATATATATATATAGTACGGTAGACGTACGTGTGTTAACTGATTAATAACTACGGCAATGTCTTTTGACTTAAGCCTGAATAATACTTACGGCAATGTCTTTTGACTTAAGACTGAATAATAAGGATCTTGATGCATTTCAAAGGAATACTGAATCATTTTTTAACAGAAGAGAACTAATTGGTTTTTAAAACAGAAAGCTTAAGAGTTATACTAGCTTTATGGTAAGTTAGGTATAACCACTTAAGATGATAAAAGGAACAGTTTAACTATGTGTTTATAATGCACTTATATTGATTTATGGAAAGAATAATAAGATGGTTTGATAAGTAGACATGATATGATGCTAAGTGTTAGTGTCTTGTAAACGTTTGTATAAGAGGGTATTCTCGTGCTTATATTGTTTAACGATAAGCCGTTGTGTTAGTATTATATCACTCACCTCTTGACATGTTACAGGGGTTGTCGCCTCCGACGCGGGTAGACTCAGCGATGCAGGACCATGATTCGAGAATACCTCACGCGGTCCAGGGACCTATGCGGAGCTACGAGTTCCGTGTTAGTGTGCGGGTTATACCTCATGCGGTCTATGTGGCCATGCGGACTACGAGTCCAGGGGCGATGCCGAGGAGTAGCTACCTCGATGCGGGTTATACCCTACGCGGCCTAAGTGAGTGGCCTATGCGGACTACGGGAGTCCAGGATTAGGCTTGCATAATGATACTATGGGAAATTGGCCCTGCTTCGATCATCCGCAGCCTAGAGAAGACCTGCTACAAATTACCTATTGTTGCTCTTGTTTGTGATGTGGCACTATGTGCGGTTTCCTTGGTTGTTTCATACATATTTGTAAACTGGTTTTAAAATGATATGATTTTATTTAAGTACTTTATAGTTTCACATACTTAGTACCTGTTAGATCGACCTCCTTCTGCGCTCATGCCGCAGTAAGGCGGCAAGGTGCTAGATCCACATCCTTAGGATCTTTGCGTGGGTTTCAGGAGCTCCATCTTCTCCGGAGGCTCTACTTTTGGGTATGATCTCCCTGTATTGTAGATAGTTTTGTACATTCAGGGTATGGCGGGGCCCTGTCCCGCCATAGTTGTTTACTTCCTTAGAGGTCTGTAGTCCTATTGTACGGTTGGGATGTAACTGCAAAACTATGTTTATATATATATGCCGAAAGGCAGGCTTTTCTTCAGATAAACTGTTTCTCCTTTTTAATAATATTTCTTGTCTTGTTTTATATTTCCGCTGATTTTCTCTGATGTATGATCGCAGGTGCCGGGTAAGGCACGATCACGCCCTCGGGTCGTGACAAAAGTGGTATCGAGCGATTAATCTCGGAAAGTGTCTACGCATCGTATCTAGAGTCTTGATTATCGGTGTGTTGTGCACCACACCAATAATCAGGAGGCTATAGGATATTTAGGATTGGTTTCCATTCTTCTCATTCTGAGATCGTGCCTTAGAGCTGTGTTATAAGTCGGACCCTTCTAACGTATCCCTTTTTCTGTAACAGTTATGCCTCCACGTAAGGCAACCCGCCCGTGGCGGCAAGACACCGAGGAGGCGCTAGTGGGACACCGAGAGTCACGAGGGCTCAGGCCCAGTCGATACCCGAGACGGCGAGTTCTACGACGCCGCCGACCCCAGGAGAGTTTAGGGCCGCAGCAAATTGATGAGACCACAAGATTTACACCTCCGCCCCACACCGAGCAGATGAGACGGGTTACAGAGATGGCCCGCCATCGCCGTGATCGTGGCCGCATACGAGGACAGCCGATGCGCTTCCAGCCCCAGTATCACCCGTGGTTCACCCGAGGGAAGATAGTTTGAGGCTACGAGATTTCCTGAGTTGTAGCCCGCCAGAGTTTTACGGGTCGAGGCCAGAGGATGATCCGCAGGAGTTCATCCGCCGCCACAGAGGATTATGAGAGTGATCGTATGCCGAGACCGAGTCCGTGATCTTCGGTTCATAGGCCGCGTGATACCGCAATCGATTGGTTTGATTCATGGAGTTATCCCGGAGAGCACGCGCCCCGCCTACTGGGATGAGTTCTCGCAGGCTTTCTCACTACTTCTTGCCTCCGGATGAGGAGGGCACGGCCGACAAATTTTTGTTACCAAGGCAGAGAGGACGACCGTTAGGAGTACAATGTCGAGTTTGATTCATCGCTCGATATGTCCCAAATACAGTAGCGAGATATGGAGGATAGGGTGCACCGCCACGCCACCGGCTAGATGATTATATGGCCGAAGTCTTGTGCGGTGTTTCTTCACCGGTATGGACATTACCCGAATGCAGCTCATGCTCGATGCGGCGAGCGTAGAGACCGACGGGTTGACAGCAGCAGAAGAAGACCAGACGACAGGTCTTTTGGTGGCTATCGTGGGCGGCCTCGAAGAAGCCTAGATTTGCACCACACCACCAGAGCACTCCCGCACCGCCCTCAAGACACCGTGATATTCGAGGCGCACTGTGGCCCAGTGGCTTCGTGACGCCCAGAGCAACAGAGGCATCGCCGATCGACCACCTCTCGCGTGGCCGACGGTAGATCCCACTTCGAGTTGTGGTGCCGCACGGAGCTTGTTTCGATTGTAGCCAACAGGTCACTATGCGAGGAACGTCCGACCAAGGCGAAGCGGCGATGGTGGTCACTACGAGTTCTTTCGCCGGTCTTCTTCATCCTCGACAGCCTACTCGCCCGGAGGGCAAGGTACTCATGGACCACAGGTCGCGCAGGTCGTGGCGCGGTCCGATTAGCGGTCCTCGTAACCGCATTTATGCTTTGTCCACCGACAGATCGAGGCCTCACCGATGTCGCCACTGTACCTTATCGGTTCGGGTTTGATGTGTATGCCTTGATAGATCCGGTTCTACTGGCCCTATATATCTCCCTTATCGCTAGTAGGATAGGGATAGAGCCTGAGTCCATAGACCCTTTCGAGGTAGCTACGCCAGTGGGTGATTCGTTGGTAGCTCGGCGGGTATATAGGGCTTGTCCAATGACCATTTACAGTCGTCAGACCCTAGCCGACTTGATAGAGTTGGATATGATTGACTTCGATGTGATCATGGGTATGGATTGGCTAGCTTGCTACGCCAATGTAGATCGCAGGAGAGAGTAGCGGTTCCAGCTTCTCGGCGAGCCGGTTGTTGAGTGGGAGGAGCACGGTATCGCCGGCGGTAGGTTTATTTCCTACCTCAAGGCTAGGAAGATGGTGCGGCGGTACATCTACCATCTCGTTCGGTGTTTGATATCGAGGCCGCAGCGCGATTTTCGCCGCCCAGAGTCGAGAGTTCCCGACGTGTTTCCACGACCTCGGGTATCCTCCCGAGAGGAGATCGAGTTTTGTATAGATGTGTTGCGACACTCGCCTATTTCCATTCCGCCATACGTAATGACACCCGCCGAGTTGAGAGAGTCAAGGACCGGTAAGAGATTTCCGGAGAAAGGCTTCATCAGCCTAGTGTTTCTCCCCGGGAGCGCCTGTATTGTTCGTGAAGAAGAAGGACTCGACGCCGCGCATGTGTGTTGATTATGCACCAACAAGGTGACCATTAAGAATGATACCTCTTCCCAGGATTGATGATTTGTTCGACCAGTTGCAGGGCGCGATATGTTTCTCCAAGATTGATCTGCGATCGGGCTATCATCAGGTGCGAGTCAGAGAGGTGGATGTCCTAGGATCGCATTCCGACCCTGACGCATTATGAGTTCGTGGTCATGTCTTTGGTTGACCAATGCTCCGCCAGATTCATGGATTTGATTAATCGAGTGTTCAAACCATTTTTGGATACGCTTGTGATAGTGTTCATTGATGATATCTTGGTTTATTCTCGCCAGAGCGAGCATGCGAGCATTTGAGGACCGTGGCCGACGCTTCTCCAGACTGCCAGCTTATACGCCATGTTTTCCAAATGTGAGTTTTGGTTAACTTCGGTGGCTTTTCTTGGGCACATTGTCGGGGCTGATGACATTCGAGTGGATACGGCCAAGATCGAGGCACAGACTTGCCTAGACCTACTACTCCGACAGAGGTTCGCAGCTCGGGCCTCGTGTTATTATCGGCGGTTCGTGAGAAGTTTGCTTCTATCTCTCGCACCATTGACTAGCCGACTCGAAGGCGCCTAAGTTTCATGGATCGATGCTTGTGAGCGTGGTTTCCAGCTGTCGAAGGAAAGATCGACAACCGCCTCGCTTTACTCTTCCGGAGGTCCAGACGGTTATGTCGTGTATTGTGATGCGCCGCATCGGGTTGGGATGTGTGTTGATGCAGATGGCAAGGTTATAGCGTATGCATCCCGACACCAAGAAACACGAGGAACTACCCCACCCATGATTTGGAGTCGCAGCAGTGATTCACGCCTTGAAGATCCGAGGCACTATTTGTATGGGGTTCATGTGGATATTTATACGCACTCACAAGAGCCTCAGATATCTTCACCAGGAGCCGAACTTACGATAGAGACGGTGGTTAGAGTTGCTTAAGGATTACGATGTTGATATCCCGTACCACCCGGGAAGGCCAATGTTGTGGCGATGCTCTAGTCGTAGGTCGATGGGGAGTCTATCGATGCGGCAAACAGAGGAGGGACATGGTTCGTGATTTGCATCGATTAGCGAGCCTGGTGTCCGCTTGATTGATTCCGATAGCATGGGTTCGAGTTCGTGAGGTTGCCGAGTCTTCCATCGCCGGCGAGGTGAAGAGGCAACAGCCGAGGATCCAGCTTTGACACGTTATCGTGATACATCTCTTCGTGAGGGCAAGGGTCCTTTGAGGTAGCACCATGGGGTGCTAAGGTTTGAGGGCGTGTGTGTTCCGGATGTTTCGTGACTTCGCAGCAGGTTCTGGGAAGCACACAATACAAGTTACTCTATCCATCCGTGGTCGACCAAGATGTACCACGACCTTAGATCCGTATTGGTGGGATGGCTTGAAGAGGACGCTGCGAGTTCGTAGCTCGCCCGTGTTGTCGCAGTGAAGGTAGAGCACCAGAGGTTTGTTACAGACGATAGAGATCCCGACCTGGAAGTGAGAGGTGATCAACATGGACTTCATCACAGGATTACCTCGCACTCAGAGGAGACATGATTCTATATGGGTTATCATCGACAGGCTGACGAAATCAGCCCACTTTCTTCCCGTCAGGACGACTTTTTCGGCTGAGGATTATGCCAGACTATATATCCGAGAGATCGTCAGACTGCATGGAGTCCCTATTTCGATCATATCGCATGCAGGAGCCCGGGCTTTACGGCTAACTGGAGGTCTTTCCGCACGGTTTAGGACGCAGTGAGCTCGAGTCTGACATTCCATCCACGCATGCACGGACAGCCGAGCGCACTATCCGCACTCTTGAGGATATGCCGCGAGCCCGTGTTATCGACTTCGTGGGTAGCCGAGGATCATTTGCCTCTAGTTGAGTTTGCATACAATAATAGCTACCACTCCAAGATTCGATGGCGCCATGAGGCCTTGTATGGGAGGAAGTGCAGACGCCTATAGGCTCGTTCGATGTGGCGAGGTGCGATTAGTGGGACCAGATTTGCAAGCAGTGGATAAGTGAAGCTTATCCAGAGAGGTTGTTGACACCGTAGTCGATGTAAGTCATATGCAGATCATCGCCGCAGATCCGGAGTTCGAGGTTCATGATTGGGTTTTCCTAGGTGTCACCCATGGCGGTGTGATGAGATTCGGGAAGAAGGGAAACTCACCAAGGTACATCGGGCCGCTTCGATTGTCCGCAGGTAGGCAAGGTTGCATGAGTTGGATCTGCCGTCCGATCTGGAGGCGGTGCATCCGGTTTTTCACGTATCTATGCCGAGGAGATGTATCGGATCCATCTAGGTACACCCGACGACGATGTCCAGTGACCGAGGGGTTATCGTATGAGGAGATTCCCATAGCGATAATCGATCGTCGAGTTAGCGTCTGCGACGAAGGACGGACGTGGCTTCCGCCAAAGTCTTGTGGCGGAATGAGCTCGGGAGGAGATGACGTGGGAAGTCGAGGAGGACACGAGGCGTAAGTATCTCACCTATTCCCCACACCTCCGTAATTCACTTTCCTACTTGTAAATTTTCATTATCGCTTATGCCTAAGTGTTGTTTTGTGGCCGTGTGTGGCATTTGCAAACCGTTTAAGTTATGAAGAACCTTATCGTTATCTGTTAGAAGGAACATTCGGGACGAATGTTTCTAAGGAGGGGAGAATGTTATACCCCGTATTTCCAGAGTATGTACGTGAGGGAATACGTACAAAAGTTTAGCCTTAAAAGTTAGGCTTGGACGAAAATACTTGGGCACAACTCACTAAAAGAATCGTTTTCCGACGTAAACGCTTTTCACAACTCGTAGGATAAATTCGCCATGTCATTTCTAATTTTTGCGGATTTTTCCGAGAGACGAAACATTTTGGACCAACGAGAGGGCAACACTTGTCACCCTCTAGTTGGTGGACTTGAGGCGTCCATTTGGACGAATTGGATAGCCAATTTTGTCTTGGAGTTGGTAGGATATTTTGTGTGCAAGTTGGCTAAGGTACACTTGCCCAAATCTTGACCTTACACTTGCCTTGCACTTGGCATAATCTTGGCCATTGGTTGGCCATCCCTTGACCTATAAATACCCCTCTTGTGATGAAGAGTTCTTCATCCACAAAAACTTTCCAAGTCTAAAATCCTCCCCTCTCCTTTGATAGCCCTTTTCGTCCAAACACCCCCCCCCCCTTGGAGAAGCTTAGCCGAGGCAATCCCCCCCTAGCCTAGCCGAAATCTACCCCCCTCCCTTGGTAGAAAAGTTGCCTTCTAGTATTGTTATAATGCCCAAAATACCCTAGCCCAAATCCCTTAGTACTTAGTAGAAGTTGGGAAGAACTTCTAAGGGTTCTTGAGCTACCTGAGCGCATAACTTAGAGCTAAACCTTGCTCAGCGCGACTTTTATCTAGGATATTATTGGGCTTACCGAGGTAAATAATCCTAACCTCTTTTGTATTAGAAAATGCATATAGAAGTATAGATATAAGTATTGAATACTTAGAAGATTATTACGTAATAGAATTGAATCATATCACAGAGAAGGGTTTAAAAGAAGAATAATCAAATCAGATTTACTTAGACTGCTTTCACATGAGACTTGAGTAGCTCACCGTAGGGAAGTGCGCCCAATTTTCCGTAGATAGAGAACCCTCTCGCTTAGAATCAAGCTGCAGTAGTCAACGTTGATAGACGTGTCTGACTATTATAGGTTGATTCTCTGCGCGCGACATATTCAACTTGGCAGGTGGTTTTCGCTGAGAAGGTATGTGATTCTTCCTAAAGCATGATATTTTCAAATATATATATATAGTACGGTAGACGTACGTGTGTTAACTGATTAATAACTACGGCAATGTCTTTTGACTTAAGCCTGAATAATACTTACGGCAATGTCTTTTGACTTAAGCCTGAATAATAAGGATCTTGATGCATTTCAAAGGAATACTGAATCATTTTTAACAGAAGAGAACTAATTGGTTTTTAAAACAGAAAGCTTAAGAGTTATACTAGCTTTATGGGAAGTTAGGTATAACCACTTAAGATGATAAAAGGAACAGTTTAACTATGTGTTTATAATGCACTTATATTGATTTATGGAAAGAATAATAAGATGGTTTGATAAGTAGACATGATATGATGCTAAGTGTGTTAGTGTCTTGTAAACGCTTGTATAAGAGGGTATTCTTGTTGTGCTTATATTGTTTAACGATAAGTCGTTGTGTTAGTATTATATCACTCACCTCTTGACATGTTACCGGGTTGTCGCCTCCGACGCGGTAGACTCAGTGTCCAGGACCATGATTCGAGAATACTTCACGGGTCCAGGGACCTACGCGAGCTACGAGAGTTCCGTGTTAGTGCGGGTTATACCTCACGCGGTCTATGTGGCCATGCGACTACGAGTCCAGGCGATGCCGAGGAGCTACCGATGCGGGGTTATACCCTACGCGGCCTAAGTGAGTGGCCTATGCGACTACGAGTCCGTGATTAGGCTTGCATAATGATACTATGGGCAATTGCCCCGCTTCGATCATCCGCAGCCTAGAAAACTCGCCATTACCTATTGTTGCTCTTGTTTGTGATGTGGCACTATGTGCGGTTTCTGGTTGTTTCATACATATTTGTAAACCGGTTTTAAAATGATATGATTTCATTTAAGTACTTTACGCTTTCACATACTTAGTACTGTTGTCGACCTCCTTCGGGGCCGCGTTCATGCCGCAGTAAGGGCAGCAGTGCTAGATCCACATCCTTAGCATCTTTGCGTGTCGTGAGCTCCATCTTCTCCGAGGCTCTACTTTGGGTATGATCTCCTCAGATTGTAGATAGTTTTGTACACTCAGGGTATGGCGGGGCCCTGTCCCGCCATAGTTGTTTACTTCCTTAGAGGTCTGTAGTCCTATTGTATAGTTGGGATGTAACTGCAAAAACTATGTTTATATATATATGCCGAAAGGCAGGCTTTTCTTCAGATAAACAAGCTTTCCTTTTAATAATATTTCTTGTCTTGTTTTATATTTCCGCTGATTTTCTCTGATGTATGACTTCGTGCCCGGTAAGGCACGATCACGCCCCGAACGGTCGTGACACGTGGCTTCGTTCACAGTGTATACATGGGTTCTAGCCACGGGTTCATGTTTCCTCGCAGCACGATGCAAGCAGCGCCATCCCGGGAATGTCGTTTTTATCAGTGCTTGTTTTGCTCGCGCCATCGTGTGGCCATGTGACGAGAAAATGTCCTAATAGGAAGGATACAGGCAGCAGGACTCGACCACCGGTCGTGGCGTGTTCATCACCTTCATACATACGCACTGCAGTACGCCTATGATTAGAGTGAGGCAGATACGGTATATCCTTAACCTCTGTAGATTTGTATATGTGATAAGATGAGTATATTTTAAGTGTTATGTTCAGATAGCATTATGTTAAATTGTGATTTAGAGGCCTGGTTAGAAAAAGGGTAAGTCTGGGGACGAGACAATTATGAGCCTTAGAATTTATACGCTTAGGACCTCGATGCAAGTGCCGTCTTGAGTGGGTGATTTTACGGTTATTATTTGTCGAAATACTTGAAATGCGTGAAAAATATTGTGAGATAATTACATGAGGGGGGTGAGATGGAAGTGGTAGCTTTCATGACGTAAATTAGTAGGATTGTTCCGGATCGGGGAACAAGAGTTTGGCGCGATTAGGGTCGGGTTGAGGCCACTGGCGGTCAACCCGCAGCCCGTAATGAGGTGGGTCGGTTCGAGGTGGTCCCGCCAGGTGGTAGGGTCACGAGGTGCTAGGCCCAAGTTTAGGTAACCATCGACGAAGTTCGTGGATCGTTCAACCGATCGGATCGTGAAGGCCGGATGGCCTTAAAAGAATTGAGGCCGAAGATGACCAAGTTGGAGGTAGTGACTCCAAGGTTTTGGAAACTGCAGCGATGACGGAAATATGGTACGTGTACTAGAAAGAGTTCGGGTGTACGAGAAAGGTACGACGAGTAAGAAAGGAAGCGAACATGTGTTAAGAGGATGGAAGTGATCATTTTTGTGAAGTGAAGGTGCGAGGAGAGTATCCTTTGGACCAGGAGTGAGAGTTAGTGTTGTTTTACATCTTAGAGGTGATTCCTCGTTAGTTTGGATTTGGGTTTCGCGCGTATGTGATATTATGGCCATGTGTGGCATAATTGGTTTTGTAAAGTATAGTAGTGAAGACTATACCGGCGCATGTGTGTTTTTGGAGACTTAGAAGGAACATTCGGGACGAATGTTTCTAAGGGGGGAAGAATGTTACACCCCGTAGTTCCAGGGTATGTATGTGAGGACGTACGTACGAGAATACGACATTAATATTGGAAAGAAAGAAAGATGTGATTTTTCGACGGAAAAGTTTCCGGGTTTTGTGAAGGAAAAAGGTTCGTTAATGGGAATTGGATTCCCAGATTTGGTATTTGGACTTCGTGGAATATTAGAGAATTATAGAATTTTATTTCCGGAATTGGTCACGTGGGGCCCACGGGAGAAATTTACGGTTTTGTGGGGCCCACTTTGTTTTCGAGGTTTTGGCCTTTATGGTTATTTTCGGAAGATGAAATATTTTGGACCAATAGAGGGGCGACACGTGTCACCCCTAGGTGGGCTAGGTTGGCCGATTTTCATGTGACAAGTGGCCAAGACAAGTGGCCAAGTCTTGCAAGATATTTTGTGTGGACAAGTGTCTTGTGGGTGTTACACCCCGTAAATTCTAGAAGTTAAGATAAGAACATACCAAGGATTATAAGATTGAAAGTTGTAAGGTAAGTTGGCAAACATGTGTTGGACGGATTTGAGTCTACCTTGGAGTGTTGTACCCCAGTTGTTAAGAATTGTAAGGTGTTTAAAAAGCCTAGTGTGTAGTCCGTTAAATCTAGTTCCCAACGCAACAAACCGTTCGTCGATAGGACATGTTACACCCCGTAGTTCCAGGGTATGTATGTGAGGACGTACGTACGAGAATACGACATTAATATTGGAAAGAAAGAAAGATGTGATTTTTCGACGGAAAAGTTTCCGGTTTTTGTAAAGGAAAATGTTCGTTGATGGGAATTGGATTCCCAGATTTGGTATTCGGACTTCTTGAATTATATTAGAATTATGGAATTTTATTTCCGGAATTGGTCACGTGGGCCCACGGGAGAAATTTACGGTTTTGTGGGGCCCACTTTGTTTTCGAGATTTTGGCCTTTATGGATATTTTCGGAAGATGAAATATTTTGGACGAGTAGGAGGGCGACACGTGTCACCCCCCTAGGTGGCTCTTGGCCGAAATTTGCTAACAAGTGGCAAGACAAGTGGCCTTGTCTTGCAAGATATTTTTTAGTTGGACAAGTGTCTTGTGGGGCCCACACACACTTGTCCCCAATCTCAACCACACATTTGCCTTCATCCTAGCCCTTGGTTGTCCTATATATGCACTACTAGTTGATGAAATCTCCCACACTTAACCATTTCAAGACAAGAAATTCCCTCCATTCTCCCTTGACCTTGCTCTCGTTTTTTAGCCCTTTTCTTGAGCTAAATTTGTCCAACAATTCTTAAACTCTTAAGTGTTCTTCCCTAAGATGTTAGGAAGATTGTGTACCAAGAGTTGGAAAAGATTCCACACCCCTAACCTCTAAACTTCACCTTGGCCGAGAGCTCCATGAACAAAAACCCTAAGTGTTCTTCACTTTTTGGAGTTGAATCTTGAATAGAAGTTGGTTAGGAGATTCTATAGGTTGCTTGTAGCGGATTGGAACGTAAAAATTTGGAGCTAAGACTTGCTTGGAGCGACATTAAGTTCTTGGAAAATTTTGGGCTATTTTTGAGGTAGTGAAACTTAAACCTCTTTGTGATTTGGTCAATATACATATATTATAAGTATATTATGAATATATAATATATGGAGTAAAGTTTGGAAGAGTTGGATCTTGTTAACTTGTTAAAAGAAAGGATTGACCGTTTGCCATTAAAATGGTAAAAACGTATCTTACTTGTGAAGAAGTAATTAACAAAGTAACTATAACTTATATTAAGAATGGAAATATAAGTTGGATGACTAATGAGTAAATTGGATAAGTAAAATGGACAAAGTTGGCCAAGGACCCCAACTTAAGGACTGTATTTACTTTGGACCGTATTTACTTTGGATGTTTACATTGGTATGTATTTACATTTACATTAAGGAAGATTTTTCAATCGCGTTAGTTTGGGTGTGTGATCCCCTTTTAATTATTGTATTGTTATGAAGGCGTGATAGTAAACCGTTACACGTTGGCGCGTAATCCCCTTCTTTTACTTATTGTTGTTATGGGCGTGATAGTAAACCGCGTTACCGTTGGGCGTGTAATCCCCTTCTTTATGTTGTTTAATTATTACGCCTTATATATATATGGTATATATATATTACGTTATTCGCCTTGGAGAAAGATGGAAAAGTGAGTAAAACGGGAAGTCTTTGAATTTTCCGTAGAATTAGAGGGCTTTTATTGGTATAAGTCTTCAATGGTAAGAAAGGTTTGATAAAAGTACTATGACCGCTTTAGGAGTGGAGTACTACGTGTGGCGTGATCTACTTGGCTTAAGGAGTAGCCGACGGTTGAAGTACTGAGCGTTTTGCTATTTGTCGATAGTCGTCGCGAGGTATGTGAACCTCTTCCTATCCTTTCTAGCATGATGTTTTGTAAACTATGTAGTACGGTAGACGCGTACGTGCTAAATGAGTTTGGTTGGTTCAAAACATAGGGTGTTATAATAGTTTTATGGGAAGTTAGTTATAACGACTCTATGTAGGTAAAAGAATGGTTTATTGATTGTAGAAGTTAAGAGACTTGATCTTAAAAGATAAGAGACTTGACTTATAAACGACTTGATTTTGAAAGTTAAGAGACTTGATCTTGAAGGATAAGAGACTTAACTTATAAATGACGTTTTATGAAATGTTAAGGACTATGAATTTTGTTAAAAAGTTGTGAAACCTCATTCGTGAGCAATGAGTACTTGGCTTTTAAAGAATAATGTGTTCTTGATTTGAACTGAGAATAAGTATCGAACAAACCATTGCAGCGTTAATAAAGGAGATGTATTGACTAATTGTTATTAAAACCAGTAGAAACCTCCATCTGCATAGAAGCTAAGATAAGACAAAATTGTATTACATTTCCTAGATCATGGCTGCTGTAACAAGATTGTTATAAACAAGAATAAACGGCTCACACATAAGACTTATGTTACTCAATTGTTTTAAAAGAGATTAAAACTATGAGTTATGAAACCTTTTTAAAATAAGAAACTTGAGCATTTGAAATTAGGCAAACTTGAACGTTTGGAAAATAATGTGGTTACTTGATTTTACAAAGGGAAGTGTTTTGGGTTACTTAAAAAGATAGTCACTCTATTTTTATATACTACGTATTGTGTGACTTATTGTGAAAGAAATGGATCTTTTAAAAAGAACTTAATGTATGTAGTACTTTGGGGTTAAAACCCGGATTTGTTGTAATAAAATATAAGTCCATGAGTATGATGAACTTGCCTATGCTTGTGGTGATAGCCTTTGTTGTGCAAGTGTTGTATTTCTGTGCTACCGCGTCTCTCGATGGAGGGCCGGCTGATTTGTTATGAGTGATTCTTTATCGAGTCCCATGAGATGGGCCGAGACACGTATTCCACCTGATTCTTTATCGAGTCCCATGGGATGGGCCGAGACACGTATCCCACCTGATTCTTTATCGAGTCCCATGAGATGGGCCGAGACACGTATTCCACTTGATTCTTTATCGAGTCCCATGGGATGGGCCGAGACACGTATTCCACACGATTTATACCTAGACTGCCGGCAGTGAGGAAGGAGTTCCACGGGCATGAGGGATGACTTTGAGGGCGTGAGTCCCTGACTTGACATGACTACTTTTATGTTGTAGACTGTAGTTTGGTTATCATACATGTCTCCTGTTTGATATAGACTGTCATGATTTCATTTATTTGATTTCAGCCACATACTGCAATTGCATCGACTCCTTCGGGGCCGCGTCATGCCGCAGTAGAGGTACATCGATTGTGGATCCTCGCCATGATCACGAACGTGTTGGAAGCCCCGTTTTCTTCAGAGGCTTATCTTTTGGTATGTTACCCTGAGTCTGTAGGTTCTTGTACATTCAGGGGTATGGCGGGGCCCTGTCCCGTCATAGTTGTTGTCACTTCTGAGGTCCAGAGTAATCGTTGGCGAGTTTGTAAAAGGATAACTGTCGGTTTTTATGTATATATAATCGTAAGGCAACCGCTTTTGGTTGGCCTGTTTATTTATCATGTCTCTTGTTTCATGTTTATGTTTTTATTTCATGATTTTCTACGATGTTGTATCACTAGGTGCCCGGTAGGCATCACCGGCCCCGGCCGGGTCGTGACAGACATCGAGTCAAAAGTTATGGAAGTTTCAAGTTCGTGCGCAGCTAGGCAAAGCGCGGTTTTGCCAGGTACAGCGGCCGCGAATCCGGACGGCGCGCGCCGTTATCTTGGGGTTCGCGGGTAGCGCGCGGCCGACGCAGACGCGCACGATCGCGGAAATTATTTTCTGAAGTGGAAGCGCCGCGGCGCCAAGGCGGGATTTTTCTGCGGTAAAGGCTGAAATCAGGGGATATTTTCGAAAAGGACCCATGGGAGGGGGACAAGTGTCCCTCCCATCCTTTTGACCAGAAAAGGGCCCTATTTTAGGCCAAGTCTTGAAGACTTGGCCATTTCATTTGGAAACCCTCCCAAGAAAATCCTCTCCCTTCTCTCTTGATTTTGAAGGAAACCTAGCCTAAGAGGAAATTGTCGAGCGCGGCAAGAAGGAAAAGTGTGGGTAAACTTGGGAGCGCCTGGTAGATGAGTTTGACGGAAAGAAGTGGAAGAAAGGGGCTTTTGTGGGTTTCTCCAAAGGTAAAAGTTTCCTCTTCTCGATATGAGTTATACTTGTTATAGTAGATTAGAAATGAGCACGAGGTCATATATTTTAGTAGTTTAGAATTGAGCACGAGGTCGTTATATTTGAATAGATTTGGATCTTGTTGTCTTGTTGAAAACTGAAATGGGCATGTTAGCCTTAAGTTGATAACTTCAATTTGGTTACTAATTGGGTCGTCGCATGTTGTTAAAGGGGGATTGTTGTCACGACCCGAACCCGGGCCCGTGACTGGTGCCTTACCCCGGGCACCCTAGTGATACAACATCAGAGTAATCAGCGGAACATAAAGCAAGACATGAAAATATTATGAAGTAAGAAACAATAATCTGAGAAAACTTGCCTTTCGGCACATATATAAATCAATTTAAATCCGAACAGTTACATCCTTTTTACAACTCTGCCCACAACAGTACTACAGACCTCTAAGAGTGACATGACAACAATGGCGGGACAGGGCCCCGCCATACCCCTGAATGTAAGCACCTACTACGACAGGGGACTATACCACTGATAAGCCTCCGGAGAAACGGAGCTTCCCAAACGCGAATCGTGACTCGAGAGCTAGGATCAACGATCGTGTACCTCAACTGCGGATGAACGCACTTCAAGGCGAGGTCTGATAACAGTACCAAGTATGTGAAACTGAAAATACTGTAAATGAAATCATAGTAGTCTATATAAAGCAGGATGTTATACCCCGTATTTCCAGAGTATGTACGTGGAGACGTACGTGCGAAAATTTGAGACTTAAAGTTTGGCATAGGTTCGAAATTTGTGCACAACACCCGATTAGAGTCGTTTTTCGACGAAACGTTTTACAGAACTTGCGAAGGGAAAATTCCGGCTATGTCATTTTGTATTTTTGCGGATTTTTCCGAGCGACGGAACATTTTTGGGCCAACGAGAGGGTGACACTTGTCACCCTCAAGTGGGCGATGTGGATGGCCGGTTGGGTCACGGGTTTGTGGCCAATTGGCTCCTTGTTTTGGCCTTGTTTTGTGCCTTGTTTTATGGCTTGTTTGGTGCCTTGTTTTGTGGAGTAGGGTTAGGGTGCACTTGGCTTGATCAAGGCCTTACACTTGCCTTGCACATGGCTTGATCTTGTCCATTGGTTGGCCCTTGGCTTCCCTATAAATACCCCTCCCTTTGTGAAGACTTCATTCATCCACAAATGTTTCCAAGTCTTGAAATCTCCCTCCTCTCCTCTTGTTTCTCTCGTCCTAGCCTTCCCCCTCCCCCTTCTAGTGGCCTTTGGCCGAGAGGTTCCCCCCCCTTGTGGTGTCTTGCCGAGGGGTACCCCCCCTAGCCTAGTTGTTTCGTATAATACACCCCCCTCTTGGTAGAAATACTCTCCAAGTATTGTTATAATGCCCAAAATACCTTAGCCTTTACCTTGTAGTATTCCAAAAGTTACCTCTATACGTAGAGTCCGTAAATACTACCTTTTGTCCTTTTAGTCTCAAACCGAAACCCTAAGGAAATCTTCATAGTTGGTTGAAGTATTTAAGTAGAAGTTGGTTAGAACTTCTAAGGGTTGTTTGGAGCGGATTGGAGCGCACGGAGTAGGAGCTAAACCTTGCTCAGGATCGACATTATAACTTGGATAATTTTGGGCTTATCGAGGTAAATATTCTTGTCCCCTTATTGTAATTGGAAATTACATGTTGTAGGATTATATAGTTGAAGTATACTATATATATAGAACTAAGCATAGCTTTGCGGCAATGTCTTTTGACTTAAGCCTGAATTTAAAGAAGAGAACTGAACTGTAATTACATAGGACTGTATTACAGTAGACTTGTGGTATTACTGTATAGTAGAATTGTATACGTCCGGTTAGACGTATAACCCCCCCCTGGTTGGCTTGGTAGCCGGCCTCGATAGAGGAGGAGATTTACGCTGTTGCGGGGGGGGAGGTGCTGCCGAATTTTCTGTAGAATATGGAACCGTGCGGTTAGAAGTTAATAGACGTTTGTGGCCTTATAGGTGGAAGTACTACGAGTAGCGTATTCTACTTGAAGAGTGGAAAAGGCTAGTCAGATTCTGATCTTGTGGAGCGTTTTGCTTATTGTCGATAATCGTCGCGAGGTATGTGAACCTCTTCCTATCCTTCTAGCATGATGCTTTGTAAACTATGTAGTACGGTAGACGCGTACGTGCTAAATGAGTTGGTTGGTTTAAAACATAGGGTGTTATAATAGCTTTATGGGAAGTTAGTTATAACGACTCTATGTAGGTAAAAGATTGGTTTATTGATTGTAGAAGTTAAGAGACTTGATCTTGAAAGATAAGAGACTTAACTTGTTCTACTTGGTAATTAACATTTTGTTAAAAGTGTTGTGAAACCTCATTCGCGAGTAATGAGTACTTGGTTTTAAAAAGAATAATGTTTTATTGATTTCGGAAATGAGAATAAGTGTCAACAAACCACGGCGCTAATAAAGGAAAGTGTATTGACAAATAACAAATTGTTATTAAAACCAGTAGAAACCTCCATCTGCATAGAAGCTAAGATAAGACAAAATTGTATTACATTTCCTAGATCATGGCTGCTGTAACAAGATTGTTGTAAACAAGAATAAACGGCTCACGTACAAGACATATGTTACTCAATTGTTTTAAAAGGGATTAAGACTATGAGTTATGAAACCTTTCTAAAATGAGAAACTTGAGCATTTGAAATTAGGCAAACTTGAACGTTTGGAAAATAATGTTGTTACTTGATTTTACAAAGGGGAGTATTTTGGTTTACTTAAAAAGATAGTCACTCTATTTTATACTACGGGTATTATGTGACTTTTGTGAAAGAAACGGATCCTTTAAAAAGAGTTAATGTACGTAGTACTTTAGGGTTAAAACCCGGACTTTGATATAAAATGGAAGTACCTTGAGTTGTGTATAACTTGCCTATGCTTGTTGTTGTGTAACTCGCCTATGCTTGTTGTGATAGCCTTTGTTGTGCAAATGTTGATATCAGGTGACTTCTTGAGAAAGAGTAGATCTTTTATAAAAGTCTAGAAGTATGGTAATTTGCTTGAGCTTGTTGGTGATAGCCTGGTTGTCCGATATATTGTTATTGTGGTTACATGGACATGTCTACACCGATGCAGAATTCCGGGGGCATGTGGCCATGCGGCAGGGTTGATTACCCGATATATTGTTATTGTGGTTACATGGACATGTCTACACCGGCGCAATTCGGGGCGTGTGGCAATGCGGCGGGTTGATCACCCGATATTGTCGTTAATGTCACATGGACGCGTTCTACACCGGCGATTCCGGGGCATGTGGCCATGGGGCATTGTTATTATTGTTGTTAATGTCACATGGGCGTGTCTACACCGGCGCTGATTCCGGGGCATGTCCACGGGCATTGTTATTAGTGTTGCATCATGGACATGTCTACACCGTCGCAATTCCGGGGGCATGCGGCCATGATGCGAACATGATTGATGTTGTGGGCGTGAGACCCATAGTTATATTTGAGTGATGACTTGAGGGCGTGAGTCCCTGACTTGACATGACTGCTTTTATGTTGTGAACTGTAGTTTTGTTATCATACATGTCTCCTGTTTTTATATAAGACTGTTATGATTTCATTTACTGATTTTTCGCCACATACTTGGTACTGTTATGCGACCTCCTTCGGCCGAGCGTATAAAGAGGTCGAGCTCTACCACGAATGCACCGAACCGTGGCTCCGTATGGCACGTCCGTGTGTATGGATCGCGTGCGGCGGTACCATTTGTTGGGTCGCCGGAGTGACACTAGAACCTCGCGGCAACGTGACAAAAGTGGTATCAGAGCAGTTAGTCCTCGGAAAGTGTCTACAGACCGTGTCTAGTAGAGTCTTGATTATCGGTGTGTTGTGCACCACATCTATAATCGTGAGGCCGGACATTTAGATTAGTTTCCATTCTTCTCATTCCGAGATCGTGCCTTAGAGGCGTGTTGTAAGTTGGACCCTCCGACGTATCTCGTTTTACCGATTATGCCTCCGCAAGGCAACCAGAGCCCGAAGGGCAAGACAGCCGAGGGTGTCGCTAGTGAGATACAGATGAGTGCGAGGCACGTGCCCTGGCCGCTCGAGATTATGCTTCGACGGCGGTTTTGCGACGCCACCTTTCAGCGAAGTTTAGAGTCAGCGATGGGCTGCCGAGACCACCGTACTGAGCCTCGATCCCACACTGGAAGCGAGATGAGATAAGTACAAGGAGATGGCGATTCTGGCCGTGGTCGTGGGCCGAATATGAGGATAAATTGGATCAGCAGTCCAGTTCGATGAGCACCATGGTTCACCCCGAGCGAATAGTTTGAGGCTACGGACTTTACGAGTTGTAGCCCGCGAGTTTTATGGATCGAGTCACGAGGATGATCCGCGGGAGTTCATCCGGCGATACAACGGTCATGAGAGTGATTAAGGCTTCGAGACCGAGTCGGTGGTCTTAGGTTCGCATCGGCCGCGTGATACCGCGATGATCGGTTTGATTCGTGGAGCCGTCGGGAGAGCATGCGCTTCCGGCGGATGGGACGAGTTCTCGGAGGCATTCTCACTCACTTCTTGCCTCCGCATGGCGAGGGCACGGGCCGGCGACGATTTATGATGCCGAGAGAGGCGTGCGGTTCGAGTACAACGTGGAGTTTGATTCGTTGGCTCGGTATGTCCCCGCTTTAGTGGCAACCATGGAGGATAGAGTGCACCGCTACATCACCGCTAGATGATTACTTGACAGGCTTGTTGGTGTAGCTCTTCACCGGGCATGGACATTGCTCGCATGCAGCTCATGCACCGGGTGTGAGGCACGGAGAGGTCGACGGAATGACCAAGATCAGCAGAAGAGGGCCAGAACAACAGGGTCCTTTGGTGACTTTCGAGGCGGACCGCCTCAGCAGCATACTAGTTTTGTACCTCCGCCAGTGCAGAGTGGTCTTCCACAACCTTCAGGGCATCCGGGGGATTCAGGAGCAGGTCAGAGCTCCAGGGGTTCAGATTTCCAGGGAAGAAGGGGTGTGGCTGATCACCCATACCTCGGTGTGGTCGATGTGGTAGACCGCATTTCGGGGAGTGTCGTGGTGCCAAGGGAGCTTGTTATTTTTGCGGCCAGCAGGGCCATTTTGCGAGGAACTGTCCGACCAAGGGAAGCACGGATGTTACGACTCAGCCTTCAGGATCAGTGGCTGGTTCATCACCTTCTACAGTTATGCGCCCTGCATGACAGGCCTATGATTAGAGTGACGCGGTGGATACAGGTATATCCTTAACCCTCTAGAGTTTTGGTATGCTTGTTATGATGATCTCATTATTGTGTGCTATGTACGGATAGCGGGGTGTTAATGGTGGGTTAGGAAACGTGGTTAGTTGGAAGGATAAGTATGGGGGCATGGTAAGTGTGAACCTTAGACTATGTCACGATTGAGACCTTAGAGGTAAGGTCGTCTTGAGTAAAAGATTTATTTCATGTTTGACCCTTATCAGAGTAAGTAGTACGTGGGAATTAATTGTGTGATAAGTCCATGGGTAGTGTGAGATGGAAGTGGTGGCTTTCATGACTTGATTAGGTAAGATTGTTCCGTTTCGAGGAGCAAGTGTCGGCGCGATTGTGGGTCGGGTTGATGGCCGCTCGCGGGTCGACCCGCAGCCCGGTTTTGGGTGGGGTCAGTTCTGGGTAGTCCCGCCAGGTGGTAGGGTCACGAGGGTGCTAGGCCCAAGTTTAGACGACCATCGTATGAGTTCGTGGATGTGTTCGACCAGAATCGTTCGTGAAGGCCGGAGATGGCCTTAGGGGATATTACGGCTAGTAAGATGACCAAGTTTGGAGGTAGTGACTCCACAGTTTTGAGAACTGAAGCGATGACTGAAGTATGGCACGTCCTGAGTGACACTAGAACCTCAGGGACCGCATGCAGTTCGGTACCATTTGTTGGGTCGCCGGAGTGACACTAGAACCTCGCGGCAAAGTGACAAAAGTGGTATCGCACGACGAGTAAGGAAGGAAGGGAACGTGTGTTATTTCGTGGCCAAGCTGTGGCGTTGGCAACTTGTTAGAGGAACTTTATCGTTATCCGACTTGAGAAGGAACATTCGGGACGAATGTTTCTAAGGAGGGGAGAATGTTATACCCCGTATTTCCAGAGTATGTACGTGGAGACGTACGTACGAAAATTTGAGACTTAAAGTTTGGCATAGGTTCGAAATTTGTGCACAACACCCGATTAGAGTCGTTTTTCGACGAAACGTTTTACAGAGCTTGCGTAGGGAAAATTCCGGCTATGTCATTTTGTATTTTTATGATTTTTCCGAGCGTTAACATTTTGGGCCAACGAGAGGTGACACTTGTCACCCTCAAGTGGGAAATGTGGATGGCCGGTTGGGTCACGGGTTTGTGGCCAATTGGCTCCTTGTTTTGGCCTTGTTTTGTGCCTTGTTTTATGGCTTGTTTGGTGCCTTGTTTTGTGGAGTAGGGTTAGGGTGCACTTGGCTTGATCAAGGCCTTACACTTGCCTTGCACATGGCTTGATCTTGTCCATTGGTTGGCCCTTGGCTTCCCTATAAATACCACTCCCTTTGTGAAGACTTCATTCATCCACAAATGTTTCCAAGTCTTGAAATCTCCCTCCTCTCCTCTTGTTGCTCGCCCTAGCCTTCCTCCCCTTCTAGTGGCCTTTGGCCGAGAGGTTCCCCTCCCCCCCTTGTGGTGTCTTGCCGAGGGGTACCCCCCCTAGCCTAGTTGTTTCGTATAATACACCCCCCCTCTTGGTAGAAATACTCTCCAAGTATTGTTATAATGCCCAAAATACCTTAGCCTTTACCTTGTAGTATTCCAAAAGTTACCTCTATACGTAGAGTCCGTAAATACTACCTTTTGTCCTTTTAGTCTCAAACCGAAACCCTAAGGAAATCTTCATAGTTGGTTGAAGTATTTAAGTAGAAGTTGGTTAGAACTTCTAAGGGTTGTTTGGAGCGGATTGGAGCGCACGGAGTAGGAGCTAAACCTTGCTCAGGATCGACATTATAACTTGGATAATTTTGGGCTTATCGAGGTAAATATTCTTGTCCCCTTATTGTAATTGGAAATTACATGTTGTAGGATTATATAGTTGAAGTATACTATATATATAGAACTAAGCATAGCTTTGCGGCAATGTCTTTTGACTTAAGCCTGAATTTAAAGAAGAGAATCAATCAGAATTACATAGGATCAGACATAATGAGACTTGTGGTATTACGGGATAGTAGAATTGTATACGTCCGGTTAGACGTATAACCCCCCCCCCCTGGTTGGCTTGGTAGCCGGCCTCGATAGAGGAGGAGATTTACGCGGGGGGGGGGTGCTGCCGAATTTTCTGTAGAATATGGAACCGTGCGGTTAGAAGTTAATAGACGTTTGTGGCCTTATAGGTGGAAGTACAGCGAGTAGCGTATTCTACTTGAAGAGTGGAAACGGCTAGCCGTTACTGATCTTGTGAGCGTTTTGCTTATTGTCAATAATCGCCGCGAGGTATGTGAACCTCTTCCTATCCTTCTAGCATGATGCTTTGTAAACTATGTAGTACGGTAGACGTACATGTGCTAAATGAGTTGGTTGGTTTAAAACATAGGGTGTTATAATAGTTTTATGGGAAGTTAGTTATAACGACTCTATGTAGGTAAAAGATTGGTTTATTGATTGTAGAAGTTAAGAGACTTGATCTTGAAAGATAAGAGACTTAACTTGTTCTACTTGGTAATTAACATTTTGTTAAAAGTGTTGTGAAACCTCATTCGCGAGTAATGAGTACTTGGTTTTAAAAAGAATAATGTTTTATTGATTTCGGAAATGAGAATAAGTGTCGAACAAACCACAGCAGCGCTAATAAAGGAAAGTGTATTGACAAATAACAAATTGTTATTAAAACCAGTAGAAACCTCCATCTGCATAGAAGCTAAGATAAGACAAAATTGTATTACATTTCCTAGATCATGGTCAGAATAAGATTGTTGTAAACAAGAATAAACGGCTCACGTACAAGACATATGTTACTCAATTGTTTTAAAAGGGATTAAGACTATGAGTTATGAAACCTTTCTAAAATGAGAAACTTGAGCATTTGAAATTAGGCAAACTTGAACGTTTGGAAAATAATGTTGTTACTTGATTTTACAAAGGGGAGTATTTTGGTTTACTTAAAAAGATAGTCACTCTATTTTATACTACGGGTATTATGTGACTTTTGTGAAAGAAACGGATCCTTTAAAAAGAGTTAATGTACGTAGTACTTTAGGGTTAAAACCCGGACTTTGATATAAAATGGAAGTACCTTGAGTTGTGTATAACTTGCCTATGCTTGTTGTTGTGTAACGCGCCTATGCTTGTTGTGATAGCCTTTGTTGTGCAAATGTTGATATCAGGTGACTTCTTGAGAAATAGTAGATCTTTTATAAAAGTCTAGAAGTATGGTAATTTGCTTGAGCTTGTTGGTGATAGCCTGGTTGTCCGATATATTGTTATTGTGGTTACATGGACATGTCTACACCGATGCAGAATTCCGGGGGCATGTGGCCATGCGGCAGGGTTGATTACCCGATATATTGTTATTGTGGTTACATGGACATGTCTACACCGGCGCATTCGGGCGTGGCCGTACGCGGCGGTTGATCACCCAAGATATTGTCGTTAATGTCACATGGGCGTGTCTATACCGATGCACTCCGGCATGTGGCCATGGGGCATTGTTATTATTGTTGTTAATGTCACATGGACGTGTCACACCGTCGTAATTCCGGGGCATGGCCATGGGGCATTGTTATTAGTCTTGCATCATGGACATGTCTACACCGATGCAGAATTCCGGGGGCATGCGGCCATGATTCGAACATGATTGATGTTGTGGGCGTGAGACCCATAGTTATATTTGAGTGATGACTTGAGGGCGTGAGTCCCTGACTTGACATGACTGCTTTTATGTTATGAACTGTAGTTTTGTTATCATACATGTCTCCTGTTTTTTATATAAGATCATATGATTTCATTTACGATTTTTCGGTTCACATACTTGGTACTGTTGATCGACCTCTTCTGGGCTGCGTTCATGCCGCAGTAGAGTACATCGGTAGTGGATCCTCGCTCATAGGATCACGCCAACAGATTGGGAAGCTCCGTTTCTCGAGGCTTATTCTTTGGTATGTGTTCTCGAGTTGTAGGGTTCTTGTACATTCGGGTATGGCGGGGCCCTGTCCCGTCATGGTTGTTGTAAATCTTAGAGGTCTGGAGTACTGGTGTGGGCAGGGTTGTAATCAGGATTAAACTGTTCGGGTTTTATGTATATATACTAAGGCAAACCGCTTTTGGTTGGCCTGTTTTATGATCATATATCTTGTTTCATGTTTATGTTTTATTTTCCGCTGGTTTTCTCTGATGTTGTATCACTAGGGTGCCCGGGGTAAGGCACCAGTCACGGGCCCGGGATCGGGTCGTGACACAGGAGACATGTATGATAACCAAACTACAGTTCACAATAATTAAGCAGTCATGTCAAGTCAGGGACTCACGCCCTCAAAGTCATCACTCAAATATAACAATGGGTCTCACGCCCACAACATCAATCATGCCCGTGGAATACCTTCCTCACTGCCGGCAGTCTATGATATAAAAGCACCAAGGAATACACATGAACACCAGGTCCCACCTGTGTCATCATAAAACCGTACGGGGTAAGTACGAAGGCATAGCCGACTACTAAAACCCACAGTACAAACAAGGTCATAAACTGTATCATGAGATCTGTCTAGACCGTCACATGATCAAAGCTGGCCACTCGCCCGCAGTATCTAATGTGCGCGTCTAGCCCTGGAACTTCCCGCAGCTCCGCATAGGCCACTCCAATGGCCCGCATGAGGTATTCCCCGCATCGAGGGTAGCTACTCCCCGGCATCGTCCTGGACTCGCAGTCCGCATGGCCACATAGACCGCATGAGGTATAACCCCGCACACTAACACCGAACTCGTAGCTCGCATAGCCCCCGACCCGCATGAGGTATTCTCGAATCATAGGTCACAGACCGCCGAGTCTACCCCGTCGGAGGGCGACTTTGTCACGACGCCCGGGCCCGTGGTCGTGCCTTACCCGCACCCAAGTAGTCATACATCGAGTAATCGAATATAAAACAAGACATGAAACAGTTGTAAAAGAGACACAGTTTTATGTGAGAAAATGTCGCCTTTCGGCATATATACATAACATAGTTTTGCAGTTACATCCCAACTGTACAATAGGACTACAGACCTCTAAGGAAGTAAACAACTATGGCGGGACAGGGCCCCGCCATACCCTGAATGTACAAACTATCTACAATACAGGGAGATCATACCAAAAAGTAGAGCCTCCGGAGAAGATGGAGCTCCTGACACCAATGCAAAGAGATCCTAAGGATGTGGATCTAGCACATGCTTGCCCTTATCTGCGGCATGAACGCAGCCTCCCGAAGGAGGTCAGTACAACAGGTACTAAGTATGTGAAACTGTAAAGTACTTAAATGAAATCATATCATTTTAAAACCAGTTTACAAATATGTATGAAACAACCAAGGAAACCGCACATAGTGCCACATCACAAACAAGAGCAACAATAGGTAAACTGTAACAGGTCTTTTCTAGGCTGCGAATGATCGAAGCAGGGCCAATTGCCCATAGTATCATTAAGCAAGCCTAATCCTGGACTCTCGTAGTCCACATAGGCCACTCACTTAGGCCCGCATAGGGTATAACCCCGCATCGAGGGTAGCTACTCCTCGGCAACGTCCTGGACTCGTAGTCCGCATGGCCACATAGACCGCATGAGGTATAACCCCGCACACTAACCTGGAACTCTCGTAGCTCCGCATAGGTCCCCTAGACCCGCATGAGGTATTCTCGAATCATGGTCCCAGACCGCCTGAGTCTACCCCGCATCGGAGGGCAGCTTAACCCCCGGTAACATGTCAAGAGGTGAGTGATATAATACCAACATAACAGCTTATCGTTAAACCACATAAGCACAACAAGAATACCCTTTTATACAAATGTTACAAGTCACTACCACACATAGCATCATATCATGTCTACTTATCAAACCATTTTATTATTCTTTCATAAATCAATATAAGTCTGTTATAAACACATAAGTAAACTGTTCCTTTTATCATTCTTAAGTTGTTATACCTAACTTCCCATAAAGCTAGTATAACTCTTAAGCTTGATGTTTAAAAACCAATTAGTTTTCTTCTGTAAGAAAATGATTCAATATTCTTTTGAAATGCTTTAAGATCCTTATTATTCAGGCTTAAGTCGCAAGACATTGCCGTAAGTATTATTCAGGCTTAAGTCAAAAGACATTGCCGTAGTTATTATTCAGTTAACACATGTACGTCTACCGTACTACATATATATATTTTAAAATATCATGCTTTAGGAAGAATCACATACCTTCTCAACGAAAACCACCTGCCAAGTTGAATATGTCGCGCGCAGAGAATCAACCTATAATAGTCAGACACGTCTATCAACGCTCGCACTACTCAAAACAGATTCTAAGCGAGGGTTCTCTATCCTACGGAAAATTGGGCAGACTTCCCTACCCGGTGAGCTACTCAAGTCTCATCAGTGAAAACAATTCTAAGTAAGTACGATTTGATTATTCTTCTTTAAACCCTTCTCTTGTGATAAGTTCAATTCTATTCTTTAATATCCTTCTAAGTATTTATACTTATTACTATACTTCTACAAGATGTATTCTCTAATTACAAAAGAAGGACAAGTTTATTTACCTCATAAGCCCAATAATATCCTAGATAAAAGTCGCTACCGAGCAAGGTTTAGCTCCTAAGTTGTACGCTCCGTAGCTCCAAGAAAACCTTAAAGTTCTTCACAACTTCTACTAAGGACTAAGGGATTTGGGCTAGGTATTTTGGGCATTATAACAATACTAGAAGGCAACTTTTCTACCAAGGAGGGGGTAGATTTCGGCTAGGCTAGGGGGGGAATAGCCTCGGCTAAGCTTCTCAAGGGGGGGGGGGGTGTGTTGGACGAAAAGGCTTAAGGGAGAGGAGAAGGATTTTCAAGACTTGGAAAGGAATTTGTGGATGAAGAACTCTTCATCTTAAGGGGGTATTTATAGGTCAAGCCATGGGCAACCAAGGGCCAAGATTTAGCCAAGTGTAAGGTCAAGATTAGGGCAAGTGTACCTAGCCAACTTGCACACAAAATATCCTACCAACTACTTGACAAAAATGGCTATCCAATTCGTCCAAATGGACGCCTCAAGTCCATCAATTGGAGGGTGACAAGTGTCGCCTCCCGTTAAAGTGTTTCGTCTCTCGGAAAAATCCGCAAAAATTAGAAATGACATAGCCGGAATTTATCCTACGCGAGTTGTGTAAAACGTTTCGTCGGAAAACGATTCTTTTAGTGAGTTGTGCCCAAGTATTTTCGTCCAAGCCTAACTTTTAAGGCTAAACTTTTTGTACGTATTCCCTTACGTACATACTCTGGAAATACGGGGTATAACATTCTCCCATCCTTAGAAACATTCGTCCCGAATGTTCCTTCCCAAGACAGATAACGATAAGGTTCTTCATAACTTAAATAGTTTGCAAATGCCACACACGGCCACAAAACAACACTTAGGCATAAACGATAATGAAAATTTACAAGTAGGAAAGTGAATTACCTGGAGGTGTGGGGAATAGGTGAGGATACTTCTGCCTCATGTCCTCCTCAGCTTCCCACGTCATCTCCTCCCTGAGCTCGTTCCGCCACAAGACTTTGACGGAAGCCACGTCCTTCGTCCGCAGATGCCTAACCTGACGATCGATTATCGCTATGGGAATCTCCTCATACGATAACCCCTCGGTCACCTGGACATCGTCAATCGGGTGTGCCCTAGATGGATCCCCGATACATCTCCTCAGCATAGAAACATGAAACACCGAATGCACTGCCTCCAGATCGGACGGCAGATCCAACTCATAGGCAACCTTGCCTACCTCGCGACAATCAAACGACCCAATGTACTTGGGCCAGTTTCCCCTTCTTCCCGAATCTCATCACACCCTTCATGGGTGACACCTTTAGGAAAACCCAATCACGAACCTCGAACTCCAGATGCCGACGACGATGATCTGCATATGACTTCGCCGACTCGAGCCGCCAAGAACCTCTCCTGGATAAGCTTCACCTTATCCATCGCCACGCACCAATCGTCCCACTAATCGCACTCGCCCACATCGAACCAAACTATAGGAGATCCGCACTTCCTCCCATACAAGGCCTCATAAGGCGTCATCCGAATACCGGAGTGGTAGCTATTATTGTATGCAAACTCAACTAGAGGCAAATGATCCTCCCACTACCCACGGTCAATAACACAGCTCGCAGATATCCTCGAGTCCGGATAGTGCGCTCTGCTGTCCGTCTGCGTGGATGGAATGCGGTACTCGTGCTCACTGCGCCCCTAAACCCTCTCGAAAGACCTCCAGTTAGCCGTAACCGGGCTCTCGCTTGATATGATCGAAATAGGGACTCCATGCGATCGACGATCTCTGATATATAGTCCGCATAATCCTCACGAAAAGTCGTCCCGACGGAAGAAAGTGGGCTGATTTCGTCACCGTCGACGATAACCCATATAGAATCATGTCTCCTCCGAAAGCGAGGTAATCCCGTGATGAAGTCCATGTTGATCACCTCCCACTTCCGTGCTCGGGATCTCTATCGTCAGAACAAACCACCGTGCCTCAGTGCTCTACCTTCACCGCCGACAACACGGCACCGAGCTACGAACTCGCAACGCCCTTCTTCAAGCCATCCCACCAATACACGGATCTAAGGTCGTGGTACATCTTGGTCGACCCGACGGATGGAGTAACGCCGCTACCGTGTGCTTCCCAAGAACTCGCTGCAAGTCCTCAAACATCCGAACACACAACTCGCCTCAAACCTTAGCACCCCATCAGGTGCTACCTCAAAAGGACCCTTGCCCTCACGAAGAGCTGTATCACGATAACGTGTCAAAACTGGATCCTCGAACTGTTGCCTCTTCACCTCCTCGACGATGGAAGACTCGGCAACCTCACGAACTCGAACCCCACTGCTATCAGAATCAATCAAACGGACACCAAGGCTCGCTAACTGATGCAAATCACGAACCATGTCCCTCCTCTCTAGTTGCACATCTGATAGGCTCCCCATCGACCTACGACTAAGAGCATCTGCCACGACATTGGCCTTCCCCGGGTGGTATAGGATATCAACATCGTAATCCTTAAGCAACTCTAACCACCGTCTCTGTCGTAAGTTCAGCTCCTCTGGCTGAAGATATACTGGAGGCTCTTGTGGTCTGTATAAATATCCACGTGAACCCCATACAAATAGTGCCTCCAGATCTTCAAGGCGTGAATCACCGCTGCCAACTCCAAATCATGGGTGGGGTAGTTCCTCTCGTGTTTCTTCAGCTGTCGGGATGCATACGCTATAACCTTGCCATGCTGCATCAACACACATCCCAACCCGATGCATGACGCATCACAATACACGACATAACCATCTGGACCTTCTAGAAGAGTAAGAACGGCGGCCGCCGCCTCCTTCAAGAATCGAAGCCCCGCCACAAGCATCACCATCAAACTTAGCCGCCTTCTCGAGTCACCCTAGTCAATGGTGCGAGATAGAAGCAAACTTCTACGAACCGCCGATAATAACTGCAAGGCCCGAAATCGCGAACCTCTGCCGAGTAGTAGGTCTAGGCCAAGTCTCGACCGCCGATCTTGGCCGTATCCACTGAATGCCATCACCCGACAATATGCCCAAGAAAAGCCACCGGTTAACCAAAACTCACATTTGGAAAACTTGGCGATAATCGCTGGTCTGGAGAATCACAAGACAGCCTCAAATGCTCCGCACGCTCGCCTCGGCGTGAATAAACCAAGATATCATCAATGAACACTATCACAAACGTGTCCAAAAATGGTTTGAACACTCGGTTCATCAAATCCATGAATACCGCCGGAGCGTTGGTCAAATCAAACGACATAACCCTAAACTCGTAGTGCGCATCGTCCTAATGCGATCTAGGGATGTCCGACTTCTCGACTGCACTGATGATAGCCCGACCAGATCAATTTTGAGAAACATCTCGCACTCGCAATCCGGTCGAACAAATCATCAATCCCGGGAAGGGTATTCGTTTAATGGTCACCTTGTTCAGCTGCCTTTAATCAACACACATGCGCAGCGTCCCATCCTTCTTCTTCACGAACAGTACCGGCGCTCCCCAGGGAGAAACACTAGGTCTGATGAAGCCCTTCTCCAGCAAGTCTCTAAGCTGATCCTTCAACTCTCTCAACTCGGCAGGTGCCATTCTGTATGGCGGAATGGAAATAGGCCGAGTGTCTGGCAACACATCTATACAAAACTCGATCTCCCTCTCGGGAGGATACCCGAGGTCGTCTGAAACACGCCCGGGAACTCTCTCGACCATCGAATCGATCAAAATCTGCACCGCACCTCGATGATCAAACACCCGAACGAGATGGTAGATGTACCCCTTCTGCACCATCTTCCTAGCCTTGAGGTAGGAAATAAACCTACCCCTCGGCGATACAAAGGTTCTCCCACTCAACAACCGCCTCGTGATATCGGAACCGCACTACTCTCTCCTCAGTCTACATTGGCGTAGAAGCTAACCAATCCATACCCATGATCATGTCGAAGTCAATCATATCCAACTCTATCAAGTCGGCTAGGTCCGACGATCAGAATGGTCACCGACAAGCCCTATATACCCACCGAGCTACCACCGAATCACCCATCGCGTAGCTACCTCGAAGCGGTCTATGGACTCGTGCTCTATCCCTATCCTACTAGCAATAAGGGAGATATATAGATGAGTAGAACCCGGATCTATCAAGGCATACACATCAAACCTGAACCGATAAGGTACCGTGACGACATCAGTGAGGCCTCACGATCCCGCTGGCCGGACAAAGCATAAATGCGGTTCGAGGACCGCTAGAATCGGGACCCGCGCCACGACCTCGCCGCGACCTGGTCCATGAGCACCTTACTCCGGGCGAGTAGCTGTCGGGATGAAGAAGACCCGTGAAAGAACTCAGTGGCCGACTTACCATCAAGATCGCCTCGTCGGACAGCCGCATAGTGACTCGCCGCCACAATCAAACAAGCTCCCGTAGCAGCACCACAACTCCCGGCGGATCTACCGACGGCCACACCGGCGGGTCCCGACGCCGCACTTCGCCGCTCGACGCTCAAGCCACAGGGCCCCGGTCCGCCTCGAATATCCCGGGCCGTGGCCGAGGACGGTGCGAGTGCTCAGCCGGGCCGTGGTGCACCTAGATCGCGCCGAGGCCGCCACCACGATAGCCACCAAAAGACCTGCCGCCCCGGCCTTCTTCTCGCCGCTGTCACAACCCGCTTCGGTTTACGCCTCGCATCCAAAAGCATGAGCTCGCATGCGGGTAATGTCCATACCGTGAAGAGAAACACCCGCACATGATTCGCCATATAGTCATCTAGCTCTGACGTAGCGTGCACCCTATCCTCCATATCGCTACCAACGCTGGGACATATCGAGCCAATGAATCAAACTCGACATTGTACTCCCTAACAACGGCCCTCTCTGCCAAGAATAAAATTTGTCACCCGCGCCTCCTCATCCGCGAGGCAAGAAGTGAGTGAGGAAAGCCTCCGAGAACTCATCCCAAGTAGGCGGGACGCGTGCTCTCCCGGATAACTCCCATGAATCAAACCAATCGATCGCGGTATCACGCACCTATGTGAACCAAGGTCACGGACTCGGTCTCCGACGCCCGATCACTCTCATAATCCTCTCAGAGCCGACGGATGAACTCTCGCGATCATCCTCCGCATCGACCAGAAATTCGGGCGCTACAACTCGAAACCTCGTAGCCTCAAACTATCTTCCTGGGTGAACCACGGGTGCTCGGGCCGGAATCGAATCGCCAGATCCACTCGCCTCATGTTCGCCACGATCCCGCCGAATCGCCATTCTCTCAGAACCTATCTCATCCGCCTCCAGCCGTGGGACCGAGGTGTAGGTACTGTGGTCTCATCACCGCCGCGCCCTAAACCTCTCAGGGTCGGCGGCGTCAGAACTCGGGCCGCCTGTATCGACCGGCACGAGCCTCGTGACTCTAGGTGTCCCACTAGCGGCTCCTCACGCCTTGCCCTTCGGGCCCGGTTGCCTTACGCGAGGCATAATCACATGAGAAAAAGGATACGTTAGAAGGGTCCGACTTATAACATGACTCTAAGGCACGATCTCGTAATGAGAAGAATGGAAACCAATCCTAAATATCCTATAGCCTCTCGATTATTGGTGGTGCACAACACACCGATAATCAAGACTCTACTAGACACGGTCTGTAGACACTTTCCGAGGATTAACTGCTCTGATACCACTTTTGTCACGACCTGAACCCGGGCCCGTGACTGGTGCCTTACCCGGGCACCCAAGTAGTCATACATCAGAGTAATCAGCGGAATATAAAACAAGACATGAAACAGTTGTAAAAGAGACACAGTTTTATGTGAGAAAATGTCGCCTTTCGGCATATATACATAACATAGTTTTGCAGTTACATCCCAACTGTACAATAGGACTACAGACCTCTAAGGAAGTAAACAACTATGGCGGGACAGGGCCCCGCCATACCCTGAATGTACAAACTATCTACAATACAGGGAGATCATACCAAAAAGTAGAGCCTCCGGAGAAGATGGAGCTCCTGACACCAATGCAAAGAGATCCTAAGGATGTGGATCTAGCACCTGCTTGCCCTTACCTGCGGCATGAACGCAGCCCCCCGAAGGAGGTCAGTACAACAGGTACTAAGTATGTGAAACTGTAAAGTACTTAAATGAAATCATATCATTTTAAAACCAGTTTACAAATATGTATGAAACAACCAAGGAAACCGCACATAGTGCCACATCACAAACAAGAGCAACAATAGGTAAAGCAATGTGTCTTTTCTAGGTCGCGAATGATCGGCCAATTGCCCATAGTATCATTAAGCAAGCCTAATCACGACTCCGTAGTCCGCATAGGCCACTCACTTAGGCCCGCATAGGGTATAACCCCGCATCGAGGGTAGCTACTCTGCAACGCCCCGACTCGTAGTCCGCATGGCCACATAGACCGCGTGAGGTATAACCCCGCACACTAACCTCGAACTCGTAGCTCCGCATAGGTCCCCGGGACCCGCATGAGGTATTCTCGAATCATGGTCCCAGACCGCCCGAGTCTACCCCGCATCGGAGGGCAGCTTAACCCCCGGTAACATGTCAAGAGGTGAGTGATATAATACCAACATAACAGCTTATCGTTAAACCACATAAGCACAACAAGAATACCCTCTTATACAAATGTTACAAGTCACTACCACACATAGCATCATATCATGTCTACTTATCAAACCATTTTATTATTCTTTCATAAATCAATATAAGTCTGTTATAAACACATAAGTAAACTGTTCCTTTTATCATTCTTAAGTTGTTATACCTAACTTCCCATAAAGCTAGTATAACTCTTAAGCTTGATGTTTAAAAACCAATTAGTTTTCTTCTCAGAAGAAAATGATTCAGTATTCTTTTGAAATGCTTTCAGATCCTTATTATTCAGGCTTAAGTCGCAAGACATTGCCGTAAGTATTATTCAGGCTTAAGTCAAAAGACATTGTCGTAGTTATTATTCAGTTAACACATGTACGTCTACCGTACTACATATATATTTTAAAATATCATGCTTTAGGAAGAATCACATACCTTCTCAGCGAAAACCACCTGCCAAGTTGAATATGTCGCGCGCAGAGAATCAACCTATAATAGTCAGACACGTCTATCAACGTTCAGACTACTCTGAAAACAGTTCTAAGCAGAGGGTTCTCTATCCTACGGAAAATTGGGCAAGACTTCCTACCCGTGAGCTACTCAAGTTCATCAGAAAACAGTCCTAAGTAAGTACAGTTTGATTATTCTTCTTTTAAACCCTTCTACTGTGATAACAGTTCAATTCTATTCTTTAATATCCTTCTAAGTATTTATACTTATTACTATACTTCTACAGTATGTATTCTCTAATTACAAAAGAAGGACAAGTTTATTTATTTACCTGTAAGCCCAATAATATCCTAGATAAAAGTCACCGAGCAAGGTTTAGCTCCTAAGTTGTACGCTCCGGTAGCTCCAAGAAAACCTTAAAAGTTCTTCACAACTTCTACTAAGGACTAAGGGATTTGGGCTAGGGTATTTTGGGCATTATAACAATACTAGAAGTCAACTTTTCTACCAAGGAGGGGGTAGATTTCAGCTAGGCTAGGGGAATAGCCTCGCTAAGCTTCTCAAGGGGTGTGTGTTGGACGAAAAGGCTTAAGGGAGAGGAGAAGGATTTTCAAGACTTGGAAAGGAATTTGTGGATGAAGAACTCTTCATCTTAAGGGGGTATTTATAGGTCAAGCCATGGGCAACCAAGGGCCAAGATTTAGCCAAGTGCTAGGCAAGTGTAAGGTCAAGATTAGGGCAAGTGTACCTAGCCAACTTGCACACAAAATATCCTACCAACTACTTGACAAAAATGGCTATCCAATTCGTCCAAATGGACGCCTCAAGTCCATCAATTGGAGGGTGACAAGTGTCGCCCTCCCGTTGGCCCAAAGTGTTTCGTCTCTCGGAAAAATCCGCAAAAATTAGAAATGACATAGCCGGAATTTATCCTACGCGAGTTGTGTAAAACGTTTCGTCGGAAAACGATTCTTTTAGTGAGTTGTGCCCAAGTATTTTCGTCCAAGCCTAACTTTTAAGGCTAAACTTTTTGTACGTATTTCCTTACGTACATACTCTGGAAATACGGGGTATAACAAGCTTAACCCCCGGGATCAAGGTGAGTGATATAATACCAACATAACAGTTTATCGTTTAAACAACATAAGCACAATCAAGGGAAACCCCTTTACACAAACATCACAAGATACTAACACACGTAGCATCCTAACATGTTTATTTATCAAATCAACAAGAAAGTATTACAAGGCTATCACAAACCAACACAATCAAGTTATTCACACAAGGTACTTTCTACTATATGATTAACAAGATCGGGTTTTTATCCCCAAAGTACTTCATACATTAATTCTTTAAGAGATCTGTTCTTTCACAAATAGTCACACAATACTCGTAGTATATGAAAATAGAGTGATTATCTTCTGAAGTAAATCAAAACACTTCTCTTTGTAAAATCAAGTAACAATATTCTTTTCCAAACGTTCAAGTTTGCATAATTTCAATTGCTCAAGTTTCTCATTTTCGAAAGGTTTCGTAGTTCATAGTTTTAATCCTTTAAAACAATTTGAGAAACATATACCTTATGTGTGAGTAGGTTATTCTTGTTCATAACAATCTTATTACAGCAGCCATGATCTAGGAAATGTAATATCATTTTGTCTCATCTTAGCTTCTATGCAGATGGAAGTTTCTACTGGTTTTAATAATACTTTATTAGTCAAAACATTCCCTTTATTAGCGCATTGTGGTGCTGCTCGATACTTATTCGATTTCAAATCAAGAAACATTTATTCCTTTAAAAAAAACCAAGTATTCATTACTCACGAATGAGGTTTCACACTTTTTAACAAAATTCAATTAAGTCAAGTCTCTTATCTTTTAAGATCAAGTCTCTTAACTTCTTAAATCAATAAATCATTCTTTTTATCACTCTTAAGCCGTTATACCTAACTTCCCATAAAGCTAGTATAACTCTTAAGCTTTTAAAACCAAGTGTTACTCTTCTTTCAAAAAGGTTTCTTAATTCTTTTGAAATACTTCAGATTCTCTTTATTCAGGCTTAAGTCAAAAGACATTGCCGTAATTATTATTCAGGCTTAAGTCAAAAGACATTGCCGAAATTATTATTCAGTTAACACACGTACGTCTACCGTACTATATATATATTCTTTAAAATATCATGCTCAAGAGTATAGGAAGAATCACATACCTCGTGACGATTTATCGACTATAAGCAAAACGCTCCAACGTACTGTAGTCCGGCTAGCCTTTTCCACCCTCCGAGTAGAATACGCTACTCGCAGTACTTCAACCTATAACGGTTATACAAGTCTATCAAAGTCTAGACTACTCTGCAGGTTAATCTTCTGATGTGATTTCAGTTCAAGTCTTTTCTGTAATATCCTTCTATTACAGTTCAATTCTCTTCTATATACTTTCCTTGTATATACCTTATACTTAATTCTTATACTTCAATTGTATATACTCAATTACAAAAGGGAGACAAGATATTTACCTCGATAAGCCCATAATTATCCAAGTTAAAATGTCGATCCTGAGCAACGTTTAGCTCCTACTCTGGGTGCTCCAACCCGCTCCAAACAACCCTTAGAAGTTCTACGCAACTTCTACTTAATACTTCAACCAAGTATGAAGATTTTCCTTAGGGTTTCGGTTATGAGACAAAAAGGACATAAGGTAGTATTTCCGGGCTCTACGTATAGAGGTAACTTTGGAATACTACAAGGTATACGGCTAAGGTATTTTGGTATAGTAACAATACTTTGGAGAGTATTTCTACCAAGAGGTGGGGTATTTATACGAGACAACACCACAAAGGGGGGGGTGTATACCCCTCGGCCAACCCCACTAGGAGGGGGGGTACTCTCGGCCAAGGGGGGGAGGGGCTCTCGGCCAAAGGGCCTTCTCAAAGGGGGAGGGGGACTCTTTGGACGAGACACTACTCAAAGGGGGGGAGAGCTCTCAAGACTTAGGAAAGTTTAGGAATGGATGAAGAAGTCTTCAAAGGGGGGGGGGTATTTATAGGAAGACCAAGGGTCAAGATCTAGCCAAGTGGGGGGCAAGTGGAGGGCCAAGATATGCCCAAGTGCCCCCTAGACCCTACTCCTTAAAACCCTCACAAATATCTTACCAACTACTTGACAAAAAGCCAAGACCAATCGTCCCATGTGCCGCCCCACACGCCCACCAATGAGAGGGTGCCAAGTGTCGCCCTCTCGTTGGTCCAAAATGTTTCGTCTCTCGGAAAAAATTCGCAAAAATTAAAAATGACATAGCCGGAATTTTCCCTTCGCAAGTTATGTAAAACGTTTCGTCGAAAAACGACTCTAACCGGGTGTTGTGCACAAAATAAAATCGGCCAAGCCTACTTTAAGCTTCAAACTTTTCTACGTACGTCCTTACGTACATACTCTGAAAATACGGGGTATAACATTTTCCCCTCCTTAGAAACATTCGTCCCGAATGTTCCTTCTAAGTCTCAAACAAACATGCGTCGGTATAGTCTTCACTGCTATACTTACGACAACAATCCTGCCACACCTGGCCACAGAAACATCCGCGCAAATACTTACATCCAAGTCCACGAGAAAACACCTCTAGCGACACAAAAGCCCTTACCCGAGGTCTAAAATATACTTCCTTCGCACCTTCTCCTTACAAAAGAAATGATCACACCTATGCTCGCAATACATGCTCGCTTCTTCCCTTACGCTGCTGCACTTTTCTCGTACACTCGAACTTTTTCTTACCAAACCTCTGTTACTGATTCAGTTTCCAAAACTCTGGGTTACTATCTCTAACTTGGTCATCATTAACTGGGAACACTCTGGATGGATCTCCGATACTCTTCCGAACATAGCAACATGAAAGATCGGATGTACTGCCTCCTACGTCGGACGGTAAGCAAGCTTATAGGCAACTTGGCCTATTATTCTCATTACCTGAAAAGGCCCAAAGTAACTCGGGCTACGTTTCCTCTATTTTCCAAAACTCGTCACACCCCTCCGGGGTGGTACCTTCGAGAAGACCCACCGTCAACCTGAACTCCAAGCGTCGTCGCCGATCATCCGCACGACTTCTGTTGATTCTGAGCTGTCGATAACCTCACCTGGATAGGCTTCACCCTATCCCCATCCTGCCGAAACAAGTATGAACCCACTATCTGAACTTTGCCAACATCGAACCAATCGACCGGCAACTTACACTTCCGCCCCTACGAGGCTTCGTAAGGCGATATCCGAATACTGAAATGTTAGTTATAAAAGCACTCCCTCAACAGGAGGCAACAATACTCACAGCTACCCCTGAAATCCAAACACTGGCCCGGGGGCGAATGCGCTACTGAGACTCACCTGAGTTCCTAACCCTGCCTGGTAAAACTTCCAAAAAACGAAATAGCCACCACCTGGGCTTCACTGTCTGCCATAAGGTGAAAGTAGGCACCCCGTGCAGCCTTACAACCTTCCTGATAAAAACATCTCGCATAACTCTCTGCCGAGTAAACAGTCTTGACTGAAAGACAAGAGGGACCGACCTCATCGGCCCGACTACTGGTCGAACGCATCCACGAACTCGTACGATGGTTAACTAAACTTGGGCCTAACACCCTCGTGACCCTACCACCTGGCGGGATTACCACAAACTGACCCCACCACCATACAGGCCGCGGGTTGACCCGCAACGTGGCCTCAACCTGACCCGGCAACGCGCAAAACACTAGCTCCCCGATCCGGAAAACTCTCACTAATCACGTTATGAAAACCTAGCGGTCTTCTTAGCTCAACTACCCTCTTTCATTTCACACTACTCAGGGACTTATTATACAAACATAGCTCACGTGCACTATGCACTCCGATAAGGATCAAACATAACAATACATCTTTACCCGAGATGGCCTTACCTCTAAGGTCTCTACGTATAAAGCTCTAAGGCTCACACTTTTCCTATCCCCCAATCTTCCCCGGTTTCTAACCATGATTTCTAATCACAATTTCTCACTTATGTTATCTGAACATAATACTTAAGATATACTCATCTTACATGTACTAAACTCTAGAGGGTTAAGGATATACCTGTATCTACTGCTTCACTCTCCTTAGTCGTTCTAATCAAACCTACCCCGTGGGGCGCATAGCTAGGGAAGATGACGAACTACCCACCGATCCTGAAGGCTGAGTCCTCCTACAAGGACATCCTTTCGACACATGGCTCGACGGCGCCAGAAACAAGTACCAACTAAAAGACGACATTCCCGATGACGTGCACACACCGCGGAATACCGGGAAAATCAATCCACCGGCCGAACCTACGTAGTTGTGAACCTAAGCTCGAGCTCACCAACTCCGGCTTACCCCGAACGTTCTGAACCCTTTGGAGGAACACTCTGCACTGGCGGATGTGCATATCTAATCTGCTGCTGAGGTGATTCGCCATGAAAGTTACCAAAGGACCTTGCTGTTCTGACCCTCTTCTGTTGTCCTTGGTTAACCCGTCGATCTCTACGTTTCTCAATCTGTTGCACATAAGCCTGAACGCAGGCCATGCTCAAGCCTAACTGAAGAATTACTCTTGCACAACCCTCTCTTAGACAGTCATCAAGACCCGTGATAAATCGATACATAAAATGCTCTCTGGTCGCTAAATCCCTAGCTAGTAACAAGGGCGTCTCTTTGCAATCTATATTCTCTGTTCCCGGTCGTGGAACTGAAGGTTCAACTATCATGGCCGCAGTAGGAACTGCTGCCGCTGCGCTAAACTCTGCTGGGGCTGGTGACGTAGCATAACTCCCCGACTAAAACACCACCCCAGGTGATGATTGGGCCTGTGCCCTCGTAACCCTCAGATTTACTCGCAGCCTCCTCGCCGCCTTGCCTCTCCGGGCTCGGGTTGCCCTTTACGCGAGGCATAGCGGTAGGGAAAGAAATACGTTAGGGGTCCAACTTACAACACACTCTAAGGCACGATCTCGAGTGAGAAGAATAGAAACCAATCCTAAATATCCTATAGCCTCACGATTATTGGTGTGGTGCACAACACACCGATAATCAAGACTCTACTAGATACGGTTCAGACACTTTCCGAGGATTAATCGCTTCGATACCACTTTTGTCACGACCAACCTGGGCGTGGATCGTGCCTTACCGGGCACCCTAGTGATACAACATCGAGTAATCACGAACATAAAGCAAGACATGAAAATATTATGAAGTAAGAAACAATAACTGAGAAAACTTGCTTTCAGCACATATATAAATCAATTTAAATCCGAACAGTTACATCCTTTTTACAACTCTGCCCACAACAGTACTACAAACCTCTAAGAGTGGCATGACAACAATGGCGGGACAGGGCCCCGCCATACCCCTGAATGTAAGCACCTACTACGACGGACTATACCATCGATAAGCCTCCGAGAAACGGAGCTTCCCAAACGCCGAATCGTGACCGAGAGCTAGGATCAACGATCGTGTACCTCAACTCGCGGATGAACGCAGCCCCAAAGGAGGTCGATAACAGTACCAAGTATGTGAAATCGAAATATCAGAATGAAATCATAGTAGTCTATATAAAGCGAGACATGTATGATAACCAAACTACGATTCACAATAATTAGCGATATGTCAAGTCGGGACTCACGCCAAAGTCATCACTCAAATATAACAATGGGTCTCACGCCCACAACATCAATCATGCGTGGAATACCTTCCTCACCGCAGCCTATGATATAAAAGCACCGAGGAATACATGAACACCGAGTCCCACTGTGTCATCATAAAACCGTCACGGTAAGTGCGAAGGCATAGCCGACTACTAGAACCTACAATACAAACAAGGTCATAAATCGTATCATGAGATCTGTCTGCAGGCCGTCACATGATCAAAGCCGCCACTCGCTCGCAGATCTAATGCGCGCGTCTAGCCCTCGAACTTCCCGCACTCCGCGTAAGCCACTCCAATGGCCCGCGAGGTATTCTCGCATCGAGGGTAGCTACTCCCGCAAATCGCCCCGACTCGCCGTCCGCATGGCCACATAGACCGCATGAGGTATAACCCCGCACACTAACCTGGAACTCTCGTAGCTCCGCATAGGCCCCCTGGACCCGCATGAGGTATTCTCGAATCATAGGTCACACAGACTACCGAGTCTACCCCGCAGACGGAGGGCGACAACCCGGGATCAAGGTGAGTGATATAATACCAACATAACAGTTTATCGTTTAAACAACATAAGCACAATCAAGGGAAACCCCTTTACACAAACATCACAAGATACTAACACACGTAGCATCCTAACATGTTTATTTATCAAATCAACAAGAAAGTATTACAAGGCTATCACATACCAACACAATCAAGTTATTCACACAAGGTACTTTCTACTATATGATTAACAAGATCAGATTTTTATCCCCAAAGTACTTCATACATTAATTCTTTAAGAGATCTGTTCTTTCACAAATAGTCACACAATACTCGTAGTATATGAAAATAGAGTGATTATCTTCTGAAGTAAATCAAAACACTTCTCTTTGTAAAATCAAGTAACAATATTCTTTTCCAAACGTTCAAGTTTGCCTAATTTCAATTACTCAAGTTTCTCATTTTCGAAAGGTTTCGTAGTTCATAGTTTTAATCCTTTAAAACAATTTGAGAAACATATACCTTATGTGTGAGTAGGTTATTCTTGTTCATAACAATCTTATTACAGCAGCCATGATCTAGGAAATGTAATATCATTTTGTCTCATCTTAGCTTCTATGCAGATGGAAGTTTCTACTGGTTTTAATAATACTTTATTAGTCAAAACATTTCCCTTTATTAGCTTTCTTGGTAGTGCTCGATACTTATTCGATTTCAAATCAAGAAACATTTATTCCTTTAAAAACCAAGTATTCATTACTCACGAATGAGGTTTCACACTTTTTAACAAAATTCAATTAAGTCAAGTCTCTTATCTTTTAAGATCAAGTCTCTTAACTTCTTAAATCAATAAATCATTCTTTTTATCACTCTTAAGCCGTTATACCTAACTTCCCATAAAGCTAGTATAAAGCTTTTAAAACCAAGTGTTACTCTTCTTTCAAAAAGGTTTCTTAATTCTTTTGAAATACTTCAGATTCTCTTTATTCAGGCTTAAGTCAAAAGACATTGCCGTAATTATTATTCAGGCTTAAGTCAAAAGACATTGCCGAAATTATTATTCAGTTAACACACGTACGTCTACCGTACTATATATATATTCTTTAAAATATCATGCTCAAGAGTATAGGAAGAATCACATACCTCGTGACGATTTATCGACTATAAGCAAAACGCTCCAACGTACTGTAGTCCGGCTAGCCTTTTCCACCCTCCGAGTAGAATACGCTACTCGCAGTACTTCAACCTATAACGGTTATACAAGTCTATCAAAGTCTAGACTACTCTGCAGGTTAATCTTCTGATGTGATTTCAGTTCAAGTCTTTTCTGTAATATCCTTCTATTACAGTTCAATTCTCTTCTATATACTTTCCTTGTATATACCTTATACTTAATTCTTATACTTCAATTGTATATACTCAATTACAAAAGGGAGACAAGATATTTACCTCGATAAGCCCATAATTATCCAAGTTAAAATGTCGATCCCGAGCAACGCTTAGCTCCTACTGGTGCTCCAACCCGCTCCAAACAACCCTTAGAAGTTCTACGCAACTTCTACTTAATACTTCAACCAAGTATGAAGATTTTCCTTAGGGTTTCGGTTATGAGACAAAAGGACATAAGGTAGTATTTCGGCTCTACGATAGAGGTAACTTTGGAATACTACAAGGTATACTGCTAAGGTATTTTGGTATAGTAACAATACTTTGGAGAGTATTTCTACCAAGAGGGGGTATTTATACGAGACAACACCACAAGGGGTGTATACCTCGGCCAACCCCACTCAGAGTGGGGTACTCTCGGCCAAGGGGAGGGCTCTCGCCAAAGGGCCTTCTCAAAGGGGAGGACTCTTTGGGCGAGACACTACTCAAGGGGAGAGCTCTCAAGACTTAAGAAAGTTTAGGAATGGATGAAGAAGTCTTCAAAGGGGGGGGTATTTATAGGAAGACCAAGGGTCCAGATCTAGCCAAGTGGGGGGCAAGTGGAGGGCCAAGATATGCCCAAGTGCCCCCTAGACCCTACTCCTTAAAATCCTCACAAATATCTTACCAACTACTTGACAAAAGCCAAGAATCGTCCCATGTGCGCCCACACCCACCAACGAGAGGGTGCCAAGTGTCGCCCTCTCGTCACGAATTCAAACCGCTCGCGATCGTGCCTTACCCGCACCCAAGTAGTCAAACAACATCGAGAAAATCAACGAAATTAAAACTCATACATGATAACCAATGAAAAGAGGAAACAAAGCAACCAATCTGCTACCTTTTCTCAAAATAACTAACACCGAACGATTATAATCCCCGCCACATCAGACTACAGCACTTCTAAGAATTTTTATAACATCTCTCGACGACAGGCCCCGCCATACCCCAATGTACAAAAGTTCTACAACTTTGCAACCGTACCAAATGACAAAGTCTCCAAGGAATGGAGCTTTCGAGAACCGAACAATGATCCAAAGTGCGGATCAACAAGCGATGTATCTCAACTCGCGGATGAACGCACTTCGGGGAAATCCGATAACAGTGCCGAGTATGCGAAATGCAAAATATCAGAAATGAAATCATAATAATCTATAAGGAAAACAGAGACATGTATGATAACCAAACTACAAGACACCACGTATATACGCCTACCAAATCAAATCACATCAAGTCGTGACTCACGCCCGAAAGATCATTACTCAAAGTGGACGATACTCGTGGGCTACCCAACGTGTCGATGTCCAACCCGATAACAAGATAGTACTCATCAGGACGATACCCGGCTACCCAACGTGTCAAGATGTCCCAACCAATAACAAGATAATACTCATCGTGGACGATACTCGTGGGCTACCCAACGTGTCGGTATGTCCAAACAAATACCCGAGATAATACTCATCGTGGACGATACTGTGGGCTACCCAACGTGTCGGTATGTCCAAACAAATACCCGATAATACTCATCGCGACGATACTGGGCTACCCAACGTGTCGATGTCCAAACCGGTTTACAAGATAACATTCTAATGGAAGCATACCCGGCTACCCAACGCGGTCGATATGTCCCAAAGGATCAATATAGTGGAAGCATACCCGTGGGCTACCCAACGTGTCGATATGTCCATCATACCACCCGATATCCGCCCTCCGCCGAGACTCGTAGCACAAAGTCAAACACTTGCACAACAACAAAACTATCACCACAAGCACAGCAGTTACACACAACTCAAAGTACCTTCGTTTAAGTCAACAAACCGGGTTCCAACCCCAAAATACTACATTCTTTCCTACCTTCAAGACCTCTCTTTACGTAGAAACCATACGATACTATCACACATAGTATCACACACATTCATGTTTAAAACACGTACTTCAACACAATTAACATAACGTCAAGTATACATTTTGAAAGTCCAAGTAATTAACTCCTTTAAGGTCAAGTATTCCTACCTTTTAAAACCAAGTCATTTACTTTTCCCTTAAGAAAAGTTCGATATTTCAAAACAAGTGATTTATACTTTCAAACTCAAGTTACTTCTCTTTTCCAAAATCCAGTACATTATCCTTTGCAATCCATTAAGTTCATTCTTTGGAATTTTAAGAAAAGTCAGAACTTGTTATCAATGATTCTCATTTAAGCAGCCATGATCTAGGAAATGTAATATCATTTTGTCTTATCTTAGTTTCTATGCAGATGGAGGTTTCTACTGGTTTTAATATAATCAATTAGTCGAAACCATTTCCTTTATTAGCGCTGCAGTGGTGTGTTCGATACTTGTTCCCACTTTCGAAATCCATTTCACATTCTTATGCCGTTATACCTAACTTCCCATAAAGCTAGTATAACTCTTAAGTTTTCAAAAACCAAGTATTACTCATTACTCACGAATGAGGTTTTACAACTTTTGAATACATTACAAATCTTTCACAATTCTAAGTTAAGTCTCTTATCTTACAAGATCAAGTCCCTTAACTTCCACCAATCAACAACCGTTCTTTTACTCACATAAAGTTGTTATAACTAACTTCCCATAAAGCCGTTATAACCCCTTTATGTTTTAAACCAACCAATTACCACATAAACATTTATGAGACCAAGAGGGCTCATTCCTTAAGCACCGAGTGCCCATTACTAACGGATAAGACTTACTACTCTTACACCTAATGAAGCCCTTTACACTTCATAACAAGTCAAGACACAATTTGGAAAATCAATTTCCTTTAACACACGCAAGGCCAACCGCACTATATATTTCACAAATAGTCATCTTTGAAGAGGATAGGAAGAATCACATACCTCGCGACGATTGCCGACAAAAAGCAAAACGCCCCACAGTATTGAACCCTTCAAGTAGGATACGCTACTCGTAGCGCCTCAATCCTATAAGGGTCATAAGACATCTATTAACTCTAGTTTCGAACGTAGAGTAAACTAAGTACAAGGCCCCTACATTCTACGGAAATCGACGTAACTTTTTTGTTTCTATTAACTTGCCACCTTTCACAAGGCCGAAATCAACAAGGCTACAAGATCCAAATCTAAGCCAACTTAACTATAACAGCCTCAGGCTCACAAATCTATACAAACTTAACTATAACAGCCTCAGGCTCAAATCTAATTTCCAACAATGATATAACAGCCTTGGGCTCACTTCTAAACTACTATCATAAGTAAAAACTCGAATCCAAGAGGAAGGGAAACTTTTACCTTTTGGAAAAGCCCACAAGCCCTTTTCTTCCACTTCCTTTCCACAAACTCGCCCACCAAGCTTCCTACAAGTTCACCAACACCTTTTTCCTCCTTGCCGCCTCCAACAGCTTCCTAAGGCCGTGTTTCTCAAAACCTAGAGAGAAGGGAGAGGGTTTTCTCGGGAGGGTTTGAATGAAATGGCCAAGTCTTCCAAGACTTGGCCCTAAAGTAGGCTTTATCATTGGTCAAAGGATGGGAGGGACACTTGTCACCCTCCCATAGGTTATAAACGAAATATCCTGCTTTTAAAAAATCCGCCTCAAGCCGCTGCCGCGGGCCACGGCGGCGCCCACTTCCAAAATAAATCTTCCAGACGCCGCCATGCTCAGATTCGGCCAAGGCGCTGCAACCCTCGTGACTTCAAAGATAATCGCGCCGCGTCCTAGCCCGGCCGCGTACTGCACTGCATCGAGAATCTGCACTGACTACGCACTAAACTTGAAACTTCCATAACTTTTGACTGATGTCCAATCGATTTAACGGTTTGTTGCGTTGGGATCTAGATTTAACTGCTACATTAGGCTTTTTAAACACCTCGAAATTCTTAACAACTGGGGTACAAAACTCCAAGGTAAACTAAAAATCCGTCCAACACATGTTGTCAACTTATCTATCTTCTAGAATTTACGGGGTGTAACATTCTTCCCCCCTTAGAAACATTCGTCCCGAATGTTCCTTCTAAGTCTTCAGAACACATGCGCCGGTATAGTCTTCACTACTATACCTACCAAAAACTCATTTATGCCTCTCATGGCCATAATATAGAAATCACGCATCTCCAAATTCCATTAACTGAAATCACCTCACGTGCAAGCATCACTATTTTCTCCTCCTGGTCTAAAGGATACTCTCCTTACTCCTGCACCTTCCTTGTACACTCACACCCTCTCTAGTACACGCCCACAATTCACCATCGCCTGCTTTCTACCACCTTGGAGTCACTACCTCCAACTCGTCCATCTTACTAATCCACGTCATGGAAGCTACCACTTCCATCGCAAACTACCCATGGAATTATCACACAAAACTCCATGTATACCCTACACTCCGACAAGGATTAACAAGAAAGGCTTCTACCCAAGACTACTTTACATCTAAGGTCTCAATCATATAAATTCTAAGGTTCAAAATTTTTCTCATCCCCAAACTTACCCTCTTTATTAACCATGCTTCCAAAACACATTATATACACAAAGCTACCCAACATAGCACTCAACACATCACCACAACATCAAAGCATACAATACTCTGTAGGTTAAGAACATACCAGAACTTATTGCTTCACCTCCTTCTGTCGCTCTACTCATGTTCTTTCCAGACGACGCACAAAAGGAGGAGGTGAATCGCCCATCGATCCCAAGGTCGAATCTCAACCTCCGCGCTATCTCTCGTGGGACAATTCCTTGCAAAATGGCCCTACCGCCGCATGTAAAACAGATTCCCTATTAGCACGACACTCCCCATCGCGAGCCTACCACAATGGTCACAACGAGGTAAGGGTGGTCCCATCCGACTAACATCCCCGATCCCCAAAACTCAAACTCGAGCCCCGACCGCCTCGAATTTTTCGAACGCCCCGACGATCGAGGTGGAGCACTGCATCGCGGAGGCGCATAACTAACTCCACGAGGCCGCCGCCCGGTCACCAAAGGACCTCGCCGCTTGGCCCTACTCGCCGATCTTGGTCATTCCGTCGACTCCTACGTGCCTCACATCCGCGTACGAGCTCGCACGCGCAATGTCCATGCCCGGTGAAGAGCTACTCCCGAGCAACTCTACGCCAAATAGTCATCAAGCCCCGCGACGTAGCGGTGCACTCGCCTCCATGTCGCCATTAACGCGGGACGCACTGAGCTAGTGAGTTAAACTCCACGTTGTACTCCCAACCAGACGCCTGCTCGCCAACATCAAAAATCTGTTTACCGAGTCCTCTCATCTGTGGAGGCAAGAAATGTGCAAGAAATGCCTCCGAGAACTCGCCCCATCTCGCTGGAAGTGCATGCCTCCCGACAGCTCCACGATCAAACCACGATCATTGCGGTATCACGCACCGATGCGAACCTAGGACCACCGACTCGGTCTCCGGCCTTGATCACTCTCGCGATCCGTCAGAATCGCTTGATGAACTCCTCGCGATCATCCTCAGCCTCGACCAGAACTCTCGGGCTACAACTCGTAAAGTCCCGCACCTCAAACTATCCGATCTCGTGAACCACCGGTGCACTGAACCGCCGGCCCACTTATCCTCGTGTCTGCCACAACCCCGCCAATAATCGCTAACTCCTTGTAACCCATCTCCTCTCGCCTGCATCGGACTGGAGGCTCGTGCATCTTGTGGTCTCTGAGAGACTGCCGCCGCTTACTCGCAGCCTCCTCGCCGCTTTGCCTTCTTCGCCTCGGTTTTCGCAGGCATAATCGTAAAACGAAACACGCCGGAGGGTCCAACTTACAACACTTCTAAGGCACGATCTCGTAATGAGAAGAATAGAAACTAATCCTAAATGTCTCAGCCTCCGATTATAGATGTGGTGCACAACACATCGATAATCAAGACTCTACTTAGACACGGTCAGACACTTTCCGAGGACTAATCGCTTCGATACCACTTCACACGACCGAACTGGCTCGCGATCGTGCCTTACCCGCACCCAAGTAGTCAAACAACATCGAGAAAATCACGAAATTAAAACTCATACATGATAACCAATGAAAAGAGGAAACAAAGCAACTAATCGTTACCTTTTCTCGAAAATAACTAACACCAACAGCTAATCCTCGCCACATCAAGATTACTGCACCTCTAAGAATTTTTATAACATCTCTCGACGGACAGGGCCCGCCATACCCCGAATGTACAAAGTTCTACAACTTCGCGAACTGCATCAAATGACAAAGTCTCCGGCGAATGGAGCTGAGAACCGAACAGCGATCCAAAGGGTGCGGATCAACAAGCGATGTATCTCAACTCGCGGATGAACGCGGCCGGCGGGGTCAAGACAACAGTACCGAGTATGCGAAATGTAAAAATATCAGAATGAAATCATAATAATCTATAAGGAAAACAGAGACATGTATGATAACCAAACTACAGACACCACGATATACGCCTACCAAATCAAATCACATCAAGTCGTGACTCACGCCGAAGATCATTACTCAAAGTGGACGATACTCGTGGGCTACCCAACGGTCGATGTCCAACCCAATAACAAGATAGTACTCATCAGGACGATACCGCTGGCTACCCAACGTGTCAAGATGTCCCAACCAATAACAAGATAATACTCATCGCGGACGATACTCGTGGGCTACCCAACGTGTCGATGTCCAAACAAATACCCGGATAATACTCATCGTGGACGATACTCGGCTACCCAACGTGTCAAGATGTCCAAACAAATACCCGGATAATACTCATCGTGGACGATACTGGGCTACCCAACGTGTCGATGTCCAAACCAGTTTATAAGATAACATTCCTAATGGAAGCATACCCGCGGCTACCCAACGTGTCGATATGTCCCAAAGGATCAATATAGTGGAAGCATACCCGCGGCTACCCAACGGGTCGATATGTCCATCATACCACCCGATATCCGCCCTCCGCCGAGACTCTGTAGTACAAAGTCAAACACTTGCACAACAACAAAACTATCACCACAAGCACAGCGTGTTACACACAACTCAAAGTACCTTCGTTTAAGTCAACAAACCGGGTTCCAACCCCAAAATACTACATTCTTTCCTACCTTCAAGACCTCTCTTTACGTAGAAACCATACGATACTATCACACATAGTATCACACACATTCATGTTTAAAACACGTACTTCAACACAATTAACATAACGTCAAGTATACATTTTGAAAGTCCAAGTAATTAACTCCTTTAAGGTCAAGTATTCCTACCTTTTAAAACCAAGTCATTTACTTTTCCCTTAAGAAAAGTTCGATATTTGAAAACAAGTGATTTATACTTTCAAACTCAAGTTACTTCTCTTTCCAAAATCCAAGACATTATCCTTTGCAATCCATTAAGTTCATTCTTTGGAATTTTAAGAAAAGTCAGAACTTGTTATCAATGATTCTCATTTAAGCAGCCATGATCTAGGAAATGTAATATCATTTTGTCTTATCTTAGTTTCTATGCAGATGGAGGTTTCTCTGGTTTTAATATAATCAATTAGTCAAACCATTTCCTTTATTAGCTACTGCGCGTGTGTTCGATACTTGTTCCCACTTTCAAATCCATTTCACATTCTTATGCCGTTATACCTAACTTCCCATAAAGCTAGTATAACTCTTAAGTTTTCAAAACTAAGTATTACTCATTACTCACGAATGAGGTTTTACAACTTTTGAATACATTACAAATCTTTCACAATTCTAAGTTAAGTCTCTTATCTTACAAGATCAAGTCCCTTAACTTCCACCAATCAACAACCGTTCTTTTACTCACATAAAGTTGTTATAACTAACTTCCCATAAAGCCGTTATAACCCCTTTATGTTTTAAACCAACCAATTACCACATAAACATTTATGAGACCAAGAGGGCTCATTCCTAAGCACCGAGTGCCCATTACTAACTGGATAAGACTTACTACTCTTACACCTAACGAAGCCCTTTACACTTCATAACAAGTCAAGACACAATTTGGAAAATCAATTTTTAACACACGCTGCCAACCGCACTATATATTTCACAAATAGTCATGTCAAGAGGATAGGAAGAATCACATACCTCGCGACGATTGCCGACAAAAGCAAAACGCCTGACGATTGAACCCTTCATAGGATACGCTACTCGTGAGCGCCTCAATCCTATAAGTGGTCATAAGACATCTATTAACTCTAGTTTCAACGTAGAGTAAACTAAGTACAAGGCCCCTACATTCTACGGAAATCGATGTAACTTTTTGTTTCTATTAACTTGCCACCTTCACAAGGCCAAATCAACAAGGCTACAAGATCCAAATCTAAGCCAACTTAACTATAACAAATGTCGAGCTCACAAATCTATACAAACTTAACTATAACAGCCTCAGGCTCAAATCTAATTTCCAACAATGATATAACAGCCTTGGGCTCACTTCTAAACTACTATCATAAGTAAAAACTCGAATCCAAGAGGAAGGGAAACTTTTACCTTTTGGAAAAGCCCACAAGCCCTTTTCTTCCACTTCCTTTCCACAAACTCGCCCACTGCTTCCCAAGTTCACCAACACCTTTTTCCTCCTTGCCGCCGCTCAACGGTTCCTAAGGCCAGTTTCTCAAAACCTAGAGAGAAGGGGAGAGGGTTTTCTGGGAGGGTTTGAAATGAAATGGCCAAGTCTTCCAAGACTTGGCCCTAAAGTAGGCTTTTATCGCTGGTCAAAGGATGGGAGGGACACTTGTCACCCTCCCATAGGTTATAAACGAAATATCCCCTGTTTTTCGTCACTTACTGCGCAAATCCGCCTCGCGCCATGCCCGCCACGCGGCCACGCCCACTCCAAAAATAAATCTTCCGTGTCACGCCATGCCTCGCGATTCGGGCCATGCGCTGCAACCTCGTGACTTCAGCATAATCGCGCCATGGCCGCGATCGGCCACACTGCACTGCATGAGAATCACGCAAATGACTACGCACCAAACTTGAAACTTCCATAACTTTTGACTCATGTCCAATCGATTTAACGGTTTGTTGCGTTGGGATCTAGATTTAACGGCTACATTAGGCTTTTTAAACACCTCGAAATTCTTAACAACTGGGGTACAACACTCCAAGGTAAACTAAAAATCCGTCCAACACATGTTGTCAACTTATCTATCTTCTAGAATTTACGGGGTGTAACACTCTCGTTGGTCCAAAATGTTTCGTCTCTCGGAAAAATTCGGAAAAATTAAAAATGACATAGCCGGAATTTTCCATTCGCAAGTTATGTAAAACGTTTCGTCGAAAAACGACTCTAACCGGGTGTTGTGCACAAAATAAAATCGGCCAAGCCTACTTTAAGCTTCAAACTTTTCTACGCACGCCCCACGTACATACTCAAAATACGGGGTATAACATTCTCCCCTCCTTAGAAACATTCGTCCCGAATGTTCCTTCTAAGTCTCAAACAAACATGCGTCGGTATAGTCTTCACTGCTATACTTACGACAACAATCCTGCCACACCTGGCCACAGAAACATCCGCGCAAATACTTACATCCAAGTCCACGAGAAAACACCTCTAGCGACACAAAAGCCCTTACCCGAGGTCTAAAATATACTTCCTTCGCACCTTCTCCTTACAAAAGAAATGATCACACCTATGCTCGCAATACATGCTCGCTTCTTCCCTTACGCGTCGTACCCTTCTCGTACACTCGAACTCTTTCTTACCAAACCTCTGTTACTGATTCAGTTTCCAAAACTCTGGGTTACTATCTCTAACTTGGTCATCATTAACTGGGAACATTCTGGATGGATCTCCGATACTCTTCCGAACATAGCAACATGAAAGATCGGATGTATTGCCTCCTACGTCGGACGGCAAGCAAGATTATAGGCAACTTGGCCTATTATTCTCATGACCTGAAAAGGCCCAAAGTAACTCGGGCTACGTTTCCTCTATTTTCCAAAACTCGTCACACCCCTCCGGGGTGGTACCTTCGAGAAGACCCACCGTCAACCTGAACTCCAAGCGTCGTCGCCGATCATCCGCACGACTTCTGTTGATTCTGAGCTGTCGATAACCTCACCTGGATAGGCTTCACCCTATCCCCATCCTGCCGAAACAAGTATGAACCCACTATCTGAACTTTGCCAACATCGAACCAATCGACCGACAACTTACACTTCCGCCCCTACGAGGCTTCGTAAGGCGATATCTGAATACTGAAATGTTAGTTATAAAAGCACTCCCTCAACAGAGGCAACAATACTCACAGCTACCCTCAAATCCAAACACGGCCCGGGCGAACGCGCCATCGAGACTCACCGAGTTCCTAACCCCGCTGGTAAAACTTCCAAAACGAAATAGCCACCACGGGCTTCATCATCGCCATAAGGTGAAAGTAGGCACCTGCAGCCTTACAACCTTCCCGATAAAACATCTCGCATAACTCTCTCACGAGTAAATGCCTGATCGAAGACAAGAGGGACCGACTCATCGCCCGACCATCGGGTCGAACGCATCCACGAACTCGCACGATGGTTAACTAAACTTGGGCCTAACACCTCGTGACCTACCACCGGCGGGATTACCACAACCGACCCCACCACCATACAGCCGCGGGTTGACCCAACGTGGCCTCAACTCGACCCGCAACGCCGCAAAACACTAGCTCCCGATCCGGAAAACTCTCACTGATCACGTTATGAAAACCTAGCGGTCTTCTTAGCTCAACTACCCTCTTTCATTTCACACTACTCAGGGACTTATTATACAAACATAGCTCACGTGCACTATGCACTCCGATAAGGATCAAACATAACAATACATCTTTACCCGAGATGGCCTTACCTCTAAGGTCTCTACGTATAAAGCTCTAAGGCTCACACTTTTCCTATCCCCCAATCTTCCCCGGTTTCTAACCATGATTTCTAATCACAATTTCTCACTTATGTTATCTGAACATAATACTTAAGATATACTCATCTTACATGTACTAAACTCTAGAGGGTTAAGGATATACCTGTATCTACTGCTTCACTCTCCTTAGTCGTTCTAATCAAACCTACCCCGTGGGGCGCATAGCTAGGGAAGATGACGACCCACCGATCCTGAAGGCTGAGTCCTCCTACAAGGACATCCTTTCGACACATGGCCCCGATCCGCCAGAAACAAGTACCAACTAAAAGACGACATTCCCGGGATGGCGTCACACCGCGGAATACTGGGAAAATCAATCGGTGGCTAGAACCTGCGTAGCCGTGAACCTAAGCTCGAGCTCGACCAACTCCGCTTACCCCGAACGCTCAACCTTTGGAGGAACACTGCACCGGGCGGATGTGCATATCTAATCTGGCTGAGGTGATTCGCCAAAGTTACCAAAGGACTCATTGCTCGCCTCTTCGCTGTCCTTGGTTAACCCGTCGATCTCTACGCTTTCTCAATCTGCACATAAGCCTGAACGCAGGCCATGCTCAAGCCTAACTGAAGAATTACTCTTGCACAACCCTCTCTTAGACAGTCATCAAGACCCGTGATAAATCGATACATAAAATGCTCTCTGGTCGCTAAATCCCTAGCTAGTAACAAGGGCGTCTCTTTGCAATCTATATTCTCTGTTCCCGGTCATGGAACTGAAGGTTCAACTATCATGGCCGCAGAGGAACTAGCCGCGCTTAAACTCACTGGGCCGTGACGAGCATAACTCCTCGATCAAACACCACCTCAGTGATGATTGGGCGTGCCCTCGTAACCTCAGATTTACTAGCAGCCTCTCCACGCCTTGCCTCTGGCTCGGGTTGCCTTACGCGAGGCATAGCGGTAGTGGAAAGAAATACGTTAGAGGTCCAACTTACAACACACTCTAAGGCACGATCTCGAGTGAGAAGAATAGAAACCAATCCTAAATATCCTATAGCCTCCGACATTATGTGGTGCACAACACACCGATAATCAAGACTTACTAGATACGGTCTGTAGACACTTTCCGAGGATTAAGCGCTCGATACCACTTTTGTCACGACCGAACCGGCCCGTGATCGTGCCTACCCGCACCCTAGTGATACAAAATCAGTAATCACGAACATAAAGCAAGACATGAAAATATTATGAAGTAAGAAACAATAACTGAGAAAACTTGCCATTAGGCATATATAAATCCATGTAAATCCGAACAGTTACATCCTTTTTACAACTCTGCCCACAACAATACTACAAACCTCTAAGAGTGACATGACAACAATGGCGGGACAGGGCCCCGCCATACCCTGAATGTAAGCACCTACTACGACGGACTATACCATCGATAATCCTCCGAGAAACGGAGCTTCCCAAACGAATCGTGACCGAGAGCTAGGATCAACGGCGGTGTACCTCAACTGCGGCATGAACGCACTTCAAGGAGGTCGCGATAACAGTACCAAGTATGTGAATCGAAATATCAGAATGAAATCATAGTAGTCTATATAAAGCGGGAGACATGTATGATAACCAAACTACGCTCACAATAATTAAGCGATATGTCGTCGTGACTCACGCCTCAAAGTCATCACTCAAATATAACAATGGGTCTCACGCCCACAACATCAATCATGCGCCGTGGAATACCTTCCTCACCGCCGGCAGTTCCATGATATAAAAGCACCAAGGAATACACATGAACACCGTGTCCCACCTGTGTCATCATAAAACCGTCACGGTAAGTGCGAAGGCATAGCCGACTACTAGAACCTACAATACAAACAAGGTCATAAATCAGACATGAGATCTGTCTGCATCGTCACATGATCAAAGCCGCCACTCGCCGCAGATCTAATGTCGCGCGTAGCCACCGAACTTCCCGCACTCCGCATAGGCCACTCCAATGGCCCGCATGAGGTATTCTCGCATCGGTAGCTACTCCCGGCATCGCCCCGACTCGCCGTCCGCATGGCCACATAGACCGCATGAGGTATAACCCCGCACACTAACACGAACTCTCGTAGCTCCGCATAGGCCCTCGACCCGCATGAGGTATTCTCGAATCATAGGTCACACCACTTTGAGTCTACCCGCGTCGGAGGCGACAACCCGGGATCAAGGTGAGTGATATAATACCAACATAACAGTTTATCGTTTAAACAACATAAGCACAATCAAGGGAAACCCCTTTACACAAACATCACAAGATACTAACACACGTAGCATCCTAACATGTTTATTTATCAAATCAACAAGAAAGTATTACAAGGCTATCACAAACCAACACAATCAAGTTATTCACACAAGGTACTTTCTACTATATGATTAACAAGATCGGATTTTTATCCCCAAAGTACTTCATACATTAATTCTTTAAGAGATCTGTTCTTTCACAAATAGTCACACAATACTCGTAGTATATGAAAATAGAGTGATTATCTTCTGAAGTAAATCAAAACACTTCTCTTTGTAAAATCAAGTAACAATATTCTTTTCCAAACGTTCAAGTTTGCCTAATTTCAATTACTCAAGTTTCTCATTTTCGAAAGGTTTCGTAGTTCATAGTTATAATCCTTTAAAACAATTTGAGAAACATATACCTTATGTGTGAGTAGGTTATTCTTGTTCATAACAATCTTATTACAGCAGCCATGATCTAGGAAATGTAATATCATTTTGTCTCATCTTAGCTTCTATGCAGATGGAAGTTTCTACTGGTTTTAATAATACTTTATTAGTCAAAACATTTCCCTTTATTAGCGCTGCTGTGGTCTGTTCGATACTTATTCTGATTTCCGAAATCAGTAAAACATTTATTCCTTTAAAAAAAAACCAAGTATTCATTACTCACGAATGAGGTTTCACACTTTTTAACAAAATTCAATTAAGTCAAGTATCTTATCTTTTAAGATCAAGTCTCTTAACTTCTTAAATCAATAAATCATTCTTTTTATCACTCTTAAGCCGTTATACCTAACTTCCCATAAAGCTAGTATAACTATTAAGCTTTTAAAACCAAGTGTTACTCTTCTTTCAAAAAGGTTTCTTAATTCTTTTGAAATACTTCAGATTCTCTTTATTCAGGCTTAAGTCAAAAGACATTGCCGTAATTATTATTCAGGCTTAAGTCAAAAAGACATTGCCGAAATTATTATTCAGTTAACACACGTACGTCTACCGTACTATATATATATTCTTTAAAATATCATGCTCAAGAGTATAGGAAGAATCACATACCTCGTGACGATTTATCGACTATAAGCAAAACGCTCCAACGCATCAGTAGTCCGCTAGCCTTTTCCACCCTCCGAGTAGAATACGCTACTCGCAGTACTTCAACCTATAACGGTTATACAAGTCTATCAAAGTCTAGACTACTCTGCAGGTTAATCTTCTGATATGATTTCAGTTCAAGTCTTTTCTGTAATATCCTTCTATTACGCTCAATTCTCTTCTATATACTTTCCTTGTATATACCTTATACTTAATTCTTATACTTCAATAGTATATACTCAATTACAAAAGGGAGACAAGATATTTACCTCGATAAGCCCATAATTATCCAAGTTAAAATGTCGATCCTGAGCAACGTTTAGCTCCTACTCTGGGCGCTCCAACCCGCTCCAAACAACCCTTAGAAGTTCTACGCAACTTCTACTTAATACTTCAACCAAGTATGAAGATTTTCCTTAGGGTTTCGGTTATGAGACAAAAAGGACATAAGGTAGTATTTCCGGGCTCTACGTATAGAGGTAACTTTGGAATACTACAAGGTATACGGCTAAGGTATTTTGGTATAGTAACAATACTTTGGAGAGTATTTCTACCAATAGGGGTATTTATACGAGACAACACCACAGGGGTGTATACCCCTCGGCCAACCCCACTAGGAGGTACTCTCGCCAGGGGAGGGGCTCGGCAAAGGGCCTTCTCAAAGGGAGGGGACTCTTGGACGAGACACTACTCCAAGGGGGAGAGAGCTCTCAAGACTTAGGAAAGTTTAGGAATGGATGAAGAAGTCTTCAAAGGGGGTATTTATAGGAAGACCCGGTCAAGATCTAGTCAAGTGGGGGCAAGTGGAGGGCCAAGATATGCCCAAGTGCCCCCTAGACCCTACTCCTTAAAACCCTCACAAATATCTTACCAACTACTTGACAAAAAGCCAAGACCAATCGTCCCATGTGCCGCCCCACACGCCCACCAATGAGAGGGTGCCAAGTGTCGCCCTCTCGTTGGTCCAAAATGTTTCGTCTCTCGGAAAAATTCGCAAAAATTAAAAATGACATAGCCGGAATTTTCCCTTCGCAAGTTATGTAAAACGTTTCGTCGAAAAACGACTCTAACCGGGTGTTGTGCACAAAATAAAATCGGCCAAGCCTACTTTAAGCTTCAAACTTTTCTACGTACGTCCTTACGTACATACTCTGAAAATACGGGGTATAACATTCTCCCCTCCTTAGAAACATTCGTCCCGAATGTTCCTTCTAAGTCTCAAACAAACATGCGTCGGTATAGTCTTCACTGCTATACTTACGACAACAATCCTGCCACACCTGGCCACAGAAACATCCGCGCAAATACTTACATCCAAGTCCACGAGAAAACACCTCTAGCGACACAAAAGCCCTTACCCGAGGTCTAAAATATACTTCCTTCGCACCTTCTCCTTACAAAAGAAATGATCACACCTATGCTCGCAATACATGCTCGCTTCTTCCCTTACACGCCGTACCCTTCTCGTACACTCGAACTCTTTCTTACCAAACCTCTGTTACTGATTCAGTTTCCAAAACTCTGGGTTACTATCTCTAACTTGGTCATCATTAACTGGGAACACTCTGGATGGATCTCCGATACTCTTCCGAACATAGCAACATGAAAGATCGGATGTACTGTCTCCTACGTCGGACGGCAAGCAAGCTTATAGGCAACTTGGCCTATTATTCTCATGACCTGAAAAGGCCCAAAGTAACTCGGGCTACGTTTCCTCTATTTTCCAAAACTCGCCACACCCCTCCGGGGTGGTACCTTCGAGAAGACCGCACCACAACTGAACTCCAGCGCCGCCGATCATCCGCACGACTTCTGTTGATTCTGAGCTGTCGATAACCTCACCTGGATAGGCTTCACCCTATCCCCATCCTGCCGAAACAAGTATGAACCCACTATCTGAACTTTGCCAACATCAAACCAATCGACCGACAACTTACACTTCCGCCCCTACGAGGCTTCGTAAGGCGATATCCGAATACTGAAATGTTAGTTATAAAAGCACTCCCTCAACAGGAGGCAACAATACTCACAGCTACCCCTGAAATCCAAACAACGCCCGGGGGCGAATGCGCTACTGAGACTCACCTGAGTTCCTAACCCTGCCTGGTAAAGCTTCCAAAAAACGAAATAGCCACCACCTGGGCTTCACTGTCTGCCATAAGGTGAAAGTAGGCACCCCGTGCAGCCTTACAACCTTCCCGATAAAAACATCTCGCATAACTGCACGAGTAAGCGATCTTGGTCGAAAGACAAGAGGACCGACTCATCGCCCGACTATCGTCGAACGCATCCACGAACTCGTCGATGGTTAACTAAACTTGGGCCTAACACCTCGTGACCTACCACCGGCGGGATTACCACAAACCGACCCCACCACCATACGTGCCGCGGGTTGACCCGCAACGTGGCCTCAACCCGACCGCAACGCCGCAAACACTAGCTCCCGATCCGAAAAACTCTCAGTAATCACGTTATGAAAACCTAGCGGTCTTCTTAGCTCAACTACCCTCTTTCATTTCACACTACTCAGGGACTTATTATACAAACATAGCTCACGTGCACTATGCACTCCGATAAGGATCAAACATAACAATACATCTTTACCCGAGATGGCCTTACCTCTAAGGTCTCTACGTATAAAGCTCTAAGGCTCACACTTTTCCTATCCCCCAATCTTCCCCGGTTTCTAACCATGATTTCTAATCACAATTTCACTTATGTTATCCAACATAATACTTAAGATATACTCATCTTACATGTACTAAACTCTAGAGGTTAAGGATATACCAGATTCTCGCTTCACTCTCCTTAGTCGTTCTAATCAAACCTACCCCGTGGGGCGCATAGCTAGGGAAGATGACGACCCACCGATCCTGAAGGCTGAGTCCTCCTACAAGGACATCCTTTCGACACATGGCCCTGACTGCCGCCGGTAAAACAAGTACCAACTAAAAGACGACATTCCCCGGGATGACGTCACACCGCTAATCCGGGAAAATCGAATCCACCGGGCCGAACCTACGTGTAGGCGTGAGCGGAAGCTCGAGCTCACCAACTCCGCTTACCGAACGTTACGAACCGCTGGAGGAACACTGCGACCGCGGATGTGCATATCTAATCTGCTGCTGAGGTGATTCGCCTCGAAAGTTACCAAAGGACCTTGCTGTTCTGGCCCTCTTCTGCTGTCCTTGGTTAACCCGTCGATCTCTACGTTTCTCAATTCATGCACATAAGCACAACGCAGCCGTGCTCAAGCCTAGCGAAGAATTACTCTTGCACAACCTCTCTTAGACAAATATCAAGACCGTGATAAATCGATACATAAAATGCTCTTCGTCGCTAAATCCCTAGCTAGTAACAAGAGCGTCTCTTTGCAATCTATATTCTCTGTTCCGTCATGGGCCGAAGGTTCAACTATCATGGCCGCAGTAGGAACTGTTGCCGCTGCGCTAAACTCTGCTGGGGCTGGTGACGTAGCATAACTCCCCGACTGAAACACCACCCCATGTGATGATTGGGCCTGTCTCAGAACCTGCAGATTTACTGCAGCTCCCTCGGCTGCCTTGCCCTCCTGGGCTCGGGTTGCCTTACGCGGAGGCATAACGGTAAGGGAAAGAAATACGTTAGAGGGGTCCAACTTACAACACAGCTCTAAGGCACGATCTCAGAGTGAGAAGAATAGAAACCAATCCTAAATATCCTATAGCCTCCTGATTATTGGTGTGGTGCACAACACACCGATAATCAAGACTCTACTAGATACGGTCTGTAGACACTTTCCGAGGATTAAGCGCTCGATACCACTTTGTCACGACCGACCGGGCGTGACTGGTGCCTTACCCCGGGCACCCTAGTGATACAAAATCAGAGTAATCAGCGGAACATAAAGCAAGACATGAAAATATTATGAAGTAAGAAACAATAATCTGAGAAAACTTGCCTTTCGGCACATATATAAATCAATTTAAATCCGAACAGTTACATCCTTTTTACAACTCTGCCCACAACAGTACTACAAACCTCTAAGAGTGACATGACAACAATGGCGGGACAGGGCCCCGCCATACCCCTGAATGTAAGCACCTACTACGACAAGGGACTATACCACTGATAAGCCTCCGGAGAAACGGAGCTTCCCAAACGCTGAACTGTGACCCTGAGAGCTAGGATCAACGACTGGTGTACCTCAACTCGCGGATGAACGCACTTCCGAAGGAGGTCGATAACGGTACCAAGTATGTGAAACTGTCAAATACTGTAAATGAAATCATATAGTCTATATAAAGTAGAGACATGTATGATACCAAACTACGATTCACAATAATTAGCGATCATGTCAAGTCGTGACTCGCGCCTCAAAGTCTCACTCAAATATAACAATGGGTCTCACGCCCACAACATCAATCATGCGTGGAATACCTTCCTCACCGCGCAGCCTATGATATAAAAGCACCAAGGAATACACATGAACACCGGGTCCCACCGTGTCATCATAAAACCGTCACGGGTAAGAAGGCATAGCCGACTACTAGAACCCACAATACAAACAAGGTCATAAATCAGATTACGAGATCTGTCTGCATCATCGCATGATCAAAGCGGCCACTCGCGCGCAGATCTAATGTCGCGCGTCTAGCCACAGAACTTCCCGCACTCGCATAGGCCACCCAATGGCGCGTGAGGTATTCCTCGCATCGAGGTAGCTACTCCCGGATCGCCCCGACTCACCGTCGCGCATGGCCACATAGACCGCGTGAGGTATAACCCCGCACACTAACACGAACTCGTAGCTCCGCATAGCCCTGGACCCGCATGAGGTATTCTCGAATCACAGTCACACAGACACGCTGAAGTCTACCCCAGACGGAGGCGCCTTAACCCGGGATCAAGGTGAGTGATATAATACCAACATAACAGTTTATCGTTTAAACAACATAAGCACAATCAAGGGAAACCCCTTTACACAAACATCACAAGATACTAACACACGTAGCATCCTAACATGTTTATTTATCAAATCAACAAGAAAGTATTACAAGGCTATCACAAACCAACACAATCAAGTTATTCACACAAGGTACTTTCTACTATATGATTAACAAGATCGGATTTTTATCCCCAAAGTACTTCATACATTAATTCTTTAAGAGATCTGTTCTTTCACAAATAGTCACACAATACTCGTAGTATATGAAAATAGAGTGATTATCTTCTGAAGTAAATCAAAACACTTCTCTTTGTAAAATCAAGTAACAATATTCTTTTCCAAACGTTAAAGTTTGCCTAATTTCAATTACTCAAGTTTCTCATTTTCGAAAGGTTTCGTAGTTCATAGTTATAATCCTTTAAAACAATTTGAGAAACATATACCTTATGTGTGAGTAGGTTATTCTTGTTCATAACAATCTTATTACAGCAGCCATGATCTAGGAAATGTAATATCATTTTGTCTCATCTTAGCTTCTATGCAGATGGAAGTTTCTACTGGTTTTAATAATACTTTATTAGTCAAAACATTTCCCTTTATTAGCGCTGCTGTGGTCTGTTCGATACTTATTCTGATTTCCGAAATCAGTAAAACATTTATTCCTTTAAAAAAAACCAAGTATTCATTACTCACGAATGAGGTTTCACACTTTTTAACAAAATTCAATTAAGTCAAGTCTCTTATCTTTTAAGATCAAGTCTCTTAACTTCTTAAATCAATAAATCATTCTTTTTATCACTCTTAAGCCGTTATACCTAACTTCCCATAAAGCTAGTATAACTATTAAGCTTTTAAAACCAAGTGTTACTCTTAACTTTCAAAAGGTTTCTTAATTCTTTTGAAATATTTGATTCTCTTTATTCAGGCTTAAGTCAAAAGACATTGCCGTAATTATTATTCAGGCTTAAGTCAAAAGACATTGCCGAAATTATTATTCAGTTAACACACGTACGTCTACCGTACTATATATATATTCTTTAAAATATCATGCTCAAGAGTATAGGAAGAATCACATAACTCGTGACGATTTATCGACTATAAGCAAAACGCTCCAACGTACTGTAGTCCGGCTAGCCTTTTCCACCCTCCGAGTAGAATACGCTACTCGCGATTTCAACCTATAACGGTTATACAAGTCTATTAAAGTCTAGACTACTCTGCAGTTAATCTTACGATATGATTTGATTCAAGTCTTTTACGTAATATCCTTCTATTACAGATTCAATTCTCTTCTATATACTTTCCTTGTATATACCTTATACTTAATTCTTATACTTGATTGTATATACTCGATTACAAAAGGGAGACAAGATATTTACCTCGATAAGCCCATAATTATCCAAGTTAAAATGTCGATCACGAGCAGCGTTTAGCTCCTACTCTGCAGGTGCTCCAACCCGCTCAAACAACCCTTAGAAGTTCTACGCAACTTCTACTTAATACTTCAACCAAGTATGAAGATTTTCCTTAGGGTTTCGGTTATGAGACAAAGGACATAAGGTAGTATTTCCTGCTCTACGATAGAGGTAACTTTGGAATACTACAAGGTATCTACTAAGGTATTTTGGTATAGTAACAATACTTTGGAGAGTATTTCTACCAAGAGGGGTATTTATATGAGACAACACCACAAGGGGGTGTATACCTCTACCAACCCCACTGGGAGGGTACTCGGCGGGGAGGGCTCTCGGCGAAGGGCCTTCTCAAAGGGGGAGGGGGACTCTTTGGACGAGACACTATTCAAAGGGGGGGAGAGCTCTCAAGACTTAGGAAAGTTTAGGAATGGATGAAGAAGTCTTCAAAGGGGGGAAGGGTATTTATAGGAAGACCAAGGGTCAAGATCTAGCCAAGTGGGGGGCAAGTGGAGGGCCAAGATATGCCCAAGTGCCCCCTAGACCCTACTCCTTAAAACCCTCAGAAATATCTTACCAACTACTTGACAAAAAGCCAAGACCAATCGTCCCATGTGCCGCCCCACACGCCCACCAATGATAGGGTGCCAAGTGTCGCCCTCTCGTTGGTCCAAAATGTTTCGTCTCTCGGAAAAATCCGCAAAAATTAAAAATGACATAGCCGGAATTTTCCCTTCGCAAGTTATGTAAAACGTTTCGTCGAAAAACGACTCTAACCGGGTGTTGTGCACAAAATAAAATCGGCCAAGCCTACTTTAAGCTTCAAACTTTTCTACGTACGTCCTTACGTACATACTCTGAAAATACAGGGTATAACAATTGTATTTGTTGAAGATGTCTAGGGCTAGATATCATGTTAGACCTAAGAATTTGGATTGGAAAAGAGTTGAAAGGGGTTAGTATTGGTGATATTGTTGGCCAAGATTGGCATGGAAATTATTGGTTTGTTTTGTATCATTGTGGGGCGGAATTTTACGCGTCCTATAAAGGCGTGTAATCCTCTTTGTGGTTAGCTGAGTTGTGTGCCTTAAATGTGGCGTTGGTTATTGAAATTCGACCTTGAAAAAGGTGGCAAAGTTAGTAGAGACAAAGGAAGTTCTGTCCAAATTGTCGTAGAATTTAGGGACTTTGCACTTAGTTTATTCTACGTTCGAAGCTAGAGTTTGATAGACGTTTTATGACCCTTATAGGATTGAAGTACTACGTGTAACATATTCTTCTTAAGGGAGATAGTACTGTGGAGCATTTTGCTTATTGTCGACAATCGTCGCGAGGTATGTGATTCTTCCTATCCTCTTCAGCATGACTATTTGTAAAATATATAGTGCGGTAGACGCACGTGTGTTAAAGGAATTTGATTTCCCTTTTGTGTCTTGACTTGATATGAAGTGTAAAGGGTTTCATTGTGTGGAAAAAGTAGTAAAGTCTTATCCGTTAGTGCCAATTTTACTTGGTTAATGAATGAGCCCTATTGGCCTCATAAATGTTTATAGTGGTAATTGGTTGGTTTAAAACATAAAGTGCTATAACGGCTTTATGGGAAGTTTGTTATAACCACTTTATGTAGGTAAAAGAATGGTTTGTGTTATACCCCGTATTTCCAGAGTATGTACGTGAGGGCGTACGTAGAGAAGTTTAGCCTTAAAGATTAGGCCTAGGACGATTTTTGGGCACAACTCACAAAACGAATGGTTTTCCGACGAAACGTTTTACAAAACTTGCGACGGGAAAATTCCGGCTATGTCATTTATTATTTTTGCGGATTTTTAGAGGCGAAACATTTTAGACCAGCGGAGGGTGACACTTGTCACCCTCAAGTGGGCGACAAGTGGCGCTCCATGGACGATCAACATGGTTTTGGGGATTAAAACATGGGTCAATGTTTTGTGGAGTAGGTTAGGGTGCACTTGGGCAAATCCCCACCATACACTTGCCTTGCACTTGGCTTCATCCTAGCCCTTAAAAGTCCTATAAATACCCCCCTATTGATGAAGAGTTCTTCATCCACAAATCAAACCTTCCAAGCCTAAAATCCCTCCCTCCCTTTGTGTTGTGTTCGTCCAAGCCATCCCCCCTCCCCCTTGATAAGGCCTTGGCCGAAACCACCCCTCTCCCCCTTTGTGGTGTTCTAGCCGAGACACCCCCCCTCTCCTAGTGGTGTGGCCGAGAGGTACCCCCCCTCTTGGTAGAAATACTCTCCAAGTATTGTTACTATACCCAAAATACCTTAGCCTTATACCTTGTAGTATTCCAAAGTTACCTCTATCGTGAGGCAAATACTACCTTATGTCCTTTTTGTCTCAAACCGAAACCCTAAGGAAAATCTTCATAGCCGGTTGAAGTATTAAGTAGAAGTGGCGTAGAACTTCTAAGGGTTGTTTGGAGCGGGTTGGAGCGCCCAGAGTATGAGCTAAACGTTGCTCAGGATCGACATTTAAACTTGGATAATTATGGGCTTATCGAGGTAAATATCTTGTCCCCCTATTGTAATTGGAAATTACATACTGTAGTAGTATAGAAATGAATATAAGATTCATAGAAGAGAATTGAACTGTAATAGAAGGATATTACAGAAAAGACTTTAACTGAAATCGCTTCAGTAGAATATTAATGTAGAAGTTGATAGACTTATATAACCGTTATAGGTTGAAGTACTGCGAGTAGCGTATTCTACTCGGAGGGTGGAAAAGGCTAGCCGGACTACAATACTTTGGAGCTATTTGCTAATAGTCGATAATCGTTGCGAGGTATGTGATTCTTCCTATACTCTTGAGCATGATATTTTAAAATATATATAGTACGGTAGACGTACGTGTGTTAACTGAATAATAATTACGACAATGTCTTTTGACTTAAGCCTGAATAATCTTGAAGTATTTCAAAAGAATACTGAATCATTTTTAACAGAAGAGTAATACTTGGTTTTAAAAGCTTAAGAGTTATACTAGCTTTATGGGAAGTTAGGTATAACGGCTTAAGAGAGATAAAAGGAATGATTTATTGATTTAAGAAGTTAAGAGACTTGATCTTAAAAGATAAGAGACTTGACTTAATTGAATTAATCTGAATTTTGTAAAAAAAGTGTGAAACCTCATTCGTGAGTAATGAGTACTTGGTTTTTAAAAGGAATAATGTTTTACTGATTTCGGAAATCAGAATAAGTATCGAACAGACCACAACAGCGCTAATAAAGGGAAATGCATTGACTAATTAAGTATTATTAAAACCAGTAGAAACCTCCATCTGCATAGAAGCTAAGATGAGACAAAATGATATTACATTTCCTAGATCATGGCTGCTGTTATAAGATTGTTATAAACAAGAATAACCTACTCACATATAAGGCATATGTTTCTCAAATGGTTTTAAAAGAGAATTATATCATTAAGTGATTAATACTACGGACTACGAAACCTTTCAAAAATGAGAAACTTGAGTATTTGAAATTAGGCAAACTTGAACATTTGGAAAGAATATTGTTACTTGATTTTACAAAGAGAAGTGTTTTGGTTTACTTAAAAAGATAGTCCCTCTATTTTTATACTACGGGTATTGTGTGACTTTTGTGAAAGAAACGGATCTTTTAAAAAGAGATAATGTATGAAGTACTTTGGGGATAAAAACCCGACCTTGTTAATCATATAGTAGAAAGTACCTTGTGTGAATAACTTGATTGTGTTGGTTTGTGGTAATCTTGTAATACTTTCTTGTTGATTTGATAAGTACTCATGCTAGGATGCTACGTGTGTTAGTATCTTGTGATGATTGTGTAAAGGGGTTTCCCTCGATTGCGCTTAAGTTGTTTAACGATCAGCCGTTATGTTGGTATTATACCACTCACCTTCACTTGATCCCGGAGGTTAAAGCGCCTCCGTCGCGGGTAATACTCGAGGCGCGTGTGACTATGATTCGAGGATACCTCATGCGGGTCCCGGGACCTATCGCGAACTACGAGTTCGAGTTAGTGTGCGGCCTTTATGGTCATGCGGTCTATGTGGCCATGCGGATCGCGAGTCCAGTGAGGGAGTAGCTACCGATGCGAGAATACCTCGCGGCCTATGAGGTTGGCCTATGCGGAGGCTGCGGAAAGTTCCGAGGCTAGGCGCGCATTAGATATCACGGCGAGTGGCGGCTTTGATCATGTGATGCAGACAGATCTCATAATCTGATTTATGACCTTGTTGGTACTGTGTGTTTTTAGTAGTCGGCTATGCCTTCTACTTACTCCCGTGCGGTTTTATTATGACACGTGGGACACGTGTTCATGTGTTCCTTGGTGCTTTTATATCATAGGTATCGTCGGTGAGGAAGGTATTCCACGGGCATGATTGATGTCGTGGGCGTGAGACCCATAGTTATACTTGAGTGATAACTTGAGGGCGTGAGTCCCTGACTTGACATGACTGCTTATTTATTGTGAACTGTAGTTTGGTTAATCATACATGTCTCCTGTTTTATATAGACTGCTATGATTTCATTCTGATTTTTCGATTCCACATACTTGGTACTGTTGTCTTGACCTCCTTGAGGCTGCGTTCATGCCGCAGGTAGAGGTACACCAGTGTTGATCCTCGCTCATAGGGTCACAGTTCAGCGTTTGGGAAGCTCCGTTTCTCCGGAGGCTTATCTTTGGTATAGTCCCCTGTTGTTGTAGGTGCTTACATTCAGGGGTATGGCAGGCCCTGTCCCGTCGTTGTTGTCATATCATTCTTAAGTGCATAATCTTTGTAGGCGGGGTTTGTAAAAGGGGATATAGCTGTTCAAGTTTATTTATATATATGGTAGGCAAGTTTTCTCGACATTGTTTCACATTTTATATTATATCATGTCTTGTTTTATGTTCGTGATTACTCGATGTATGTCTACTTGGGTGCGAGGTAAGGCACGATCACGAACTCGGGTTGAATTCGTGACAAAAGTGGTATCGAGCGATTAATCCTCGGAAAGTGTCTACAGACCGTATCTAGTAGAGTCTTGATTATCGGTGTGTTGTGCACCACACCAATAATCAGGAGGCTATAGGATATTTAGGATTGGTTTCCATTCTTCTCACTCTGAGATCGTGCTTAGAGTCGTGTTATAAGTTGGACCCCTCTAACGTATTTCTTTCCCTTACCGTTATGCCTCCGCGTAAGGCAACCCGGGCCCAGGAGGGCAAGGCAGCCGAGGGAGTTGCGAGTAGAGCATAGAGGGTTACTAGGGCACAGGCCCAATCATCACCTGGGGTGGTGTTTCATTCGGGAGTTACGCTCGTCACGGCCAGAGTTTAGCACAGCGGCATCAGTTCCTACTGCGACCATGTTAGTTGAACCTTCAGTTCCACGACCAGTAGCAGAAAGTATAGATTGCAAAGAGACGACCTTGTTACTAGCTAAGGATGTGGCTACCAGAGAGTATACCGATGTACCGCGAGTCTTGATGAATATCTAAGAGAGGGTCGTGCAGGAGTAATTCTTCAGTTAGGCTTGAGCATGGCCTGTGTACGGGCTTATGCACAGCAGGCCGAGAAACGTAGAGATCGACGGGTTAACCAGGCGGCGAGAAGAGGCGAGCAAAGGTCCTTTGGTAACTTTCGAGGCGAACCACCTCGGCCGATTAGATATGCACGTCCACGATGCAGTGGTCCTCCACGGAGTTCGGGGCGTTGAGGATAGCGGAGTTGGTGAGCTCGAGCTTAGGTTCCACGGCTCTGCGTAGGTTCGATCGGATTCAGTTTTTCCCCAGTGTTCACAATGTGACAGGCGTCATCCCGGGGAATGTCGTCTTTTAGTTGGTACTTGTTTTACCTGCGGCCGTCAGGGCCATGTGTCGAAAGGATGTCCTAGTAGGAGGGATGTAAGTAGGAGGACTCAGCCTTCATGATCAGTGACCAGTTCATCATCTTCCTGCTATGCGCCTACGAGCGAGTTTGATTAGAACGACTAAGAGTGAGCGAGGCGGTAACATGGTATATCCTTAACCTTCTAGAGATTGTATGTGTGATAATTGTGATTAGAAATCATGGTTAGTTAAAAGGGTAAGATTGGGGGATAAGGGAAAGTGTGAGCCTTAGAGTTTTATACGTGGAGACCTTAGAGGCAAGGCCATCTCTAGTAAAAGATTTAGTTTATGTTTGACCCTTATCAGAGTGCATAGTACACGTGAGCTATGGTTGTGGGATAAGCCCCTGAGTAGTGTGAATGAAAGAGGGTAGTTGAGCTAAGAAGACCGCTAGGTTTTCGTAACTTGATTAGTGAGATTGTTGGGATCGGGAGCAAGTGTTTCTTGCGAAAGTGGGTCGGGTTGAGGCCGTGCGCGGTCAACCGCGGCTTTGTTTGGTGGTAAGTCAGTTCGGGGTGGTCCCTCCAGGTGGTAGGGTCATGAGGGTGTTAGGCCCAAGTTTAGTTAACCATCGTACGAGTTCGTGGATGCGTTCGACTAGTAGTCGGGCCGATGAGGTCAGCCCATCTTGTCTTTCAGTCAGGGCCGTGTACTCGGCAGTGGGTTATGCGAGATGATTATATCAGGAAGGTTGTAAGGCTGCACGAGGTGCCTGCTTTCACCTTACGTCAGGCAGTGGAGCCCCGGTTACGGCTATTTTCGTTTTCTGGAAGTTTTACCAGGCAGGGTTAGGAACTCAGGTGAGTCTCCGTATCGCATTCGCCGGGCGATGTTTGGTTTTCGGGGTAGCCGAGGATTGTTGCCTCTGTTGAGAGTGTTTTTATAACTACCATTTCGCTTTTGGATGTCGCCTTATGAAGCCTTGTAGGGCGGAAGTGTAAGTCTTGATCGATTGGTTCGATGTTAGCGAGGTTGATTGTTGGTTCATACATTTGTGAAGGTGGCTAGGGTGTGACGAGTTTTGGAAAAGCAGAAACTTGCTGAGGTATGGGCGTTTTCAGATCCTTTGGAGGATAGGCCAGGTTGCCTATAGTTGGCATTGCCGTCCAACGCGGGAGGCCGTGCGTCCAGTCTTTCGTGTTGTTATGTTCGAGAAGGTATCGGAGATCCACCCATAATGTTCCCAGTAATGATGACCAAGTTGGTGGTAGTAACCCGAGATTTTGGAAACTGAAGCAGTAGCAGAAATTTGATAAGTTATGAGAAAGAGTTCGAGTGTACGAGCAGGGTACGACGAGTAAGGGAAGAAGCGAGCATGTGTTAAGAACATAGATGTGATCATTGCTTTTGTAAAGAGAAGGTGCGAAGGGAGTATCTTTTAGCCCTTGGGTGGGAGTTTTTGTAGATGATGGATGTGATTCCTCGTGGACTTGGATGTAAGTATTTGCGCGTGTTGTATTGTGGCCAGGTGGCATGATTGTTTTCGTAAGTATAGCAGTGAAGACTATACTGGCGCATGTTTGTTTTGAGACTAAGAAGGAACATTCGGGACGAATGTTTCTAAGAGAGGAGAATGTTATACCCGTATTTCAGTATGTATGCGTGAGGCGTGCGTAGAAGTTTAGCCTTAAAGATTAGGCCTAGGGCGATTTTTGGGCACAACTCATAAAAGCGAATGGTTTTTCAGGCGAAGCGTTTTACAAAACTTGCGGCAGGAAAATTAGGGTATGTTATTTATTATTTTGCGGATTTTTAGAGGCGAAACATTTTAGACCAACGGAGGTGACACTTGTCACCCTCAGTGGAGCGGCAAGTGGGCGGCTCGTGGGCGATCAACATGGTTTTGGGGCTTAAAACATGGGTCGATGTTTTGTGGAGTAGGTTAGGGTGCACTTGGGCAAATCCCCACCATACACTTGCCTTGCACTTGGCTTCATCCTAGCCCTTAAAGTCCTATAAATACCCTCTTGATGAAGAGTTCTTCATTCACAAATCAAACCTTCCAAGCCTAAAATCCTCCTCCCTTTGTGTTGTGTTCGTCCAAGCCATCCCCTCCCCGATAAGGCCTTGGCGAAACCACCCTCTCCCCCTTTGTGGTGTTCTAGCCGAGACACCCCCTAGTGGTGTGGTAGAGGTACCCCTCTTGGTAGAAATACTCTCCAAGTATTGTTACCATACCCAAAATACCTTAGCCTTATACCTTGTAGTATTCCAAAAGTTACCTCTATACGTAGAGCCCGGAAATACTACCTTATGTCCTTTTTGTCTCAAACCGAAACCCTAAGGAAAATCTTCATAGCCGGTTGAAGTATTAAGTAGAAGTGGCGTAGAAATTCTAAGGGTTGTTTGGAGCGGGTTGGAGCGCCCAGAGTAGGAGCTAAACGTTGCTCAGGATCGACATTTAAACTTGGATAATTATGGGCTTATCGAGGTAAATATCTTGTCCCCCTATTGTAATTGGAAATTACATACTGTAGTAGTATAGAAATGAATATAAGATTCATAGAAGAGAATTGAACTGTAATAGAAGGATATTACAGAAAAGACTTTAACTGAAATCGCTTCAGTAGAATATTAATGTAGAAGTTGATAGACTTATATAACCGTTATAGGTTGAAGTACTGCGAGTAGCGTATTCTACTCGGAGGGTGGAAAAGGCTAGCCGGACTACAGTACTTTGGAGCTATTTGCTAATAGTCGATAATCGTCGCGAGGTATGTGATTCTTCCTATACTCTTGAGCATGATATTTTAAAATATATATAGTGCGGTGACGTCGTGTGTTAAGCGAATAATAATTACGCAATGTCTTTTGACTTAAGCTGAATAATCTTGAAGTATTTCAAAGAATCTTTGAATCATTTTATGAAGAGTAATACTTGGTTTTAAAAGCTTAAGAGTTATACTAGCTTTATGGGAAGTTAGGTATAACGGCTTAAGAGAGATAAAGGAATGATTTATTGATTTAAGAAGTTAAGAGACTTGATCTTAAAGATAAGAGACTTGACTTAATTGAATTAATCGAATTTTGTAAAAAAGTGTGAAACCTCATTCGTGAGTAATGAGTACTTAGTTTTAAAAGGAATAATGTTTCTTGATTTGAAATCGAGAATAAGTATCGAGCAGGACCACGTGGCGCTAATAAAGGAAATCGTTGACTAATTAAGTATTATTAAAACCATTAGAAACCTCCATGCATAGAAGCTAAGATGAGACAAAATGATATTACATTTCCTAGATCATGGTCTTTGTTATAAGATTGTTATAAACAAGAATAACTACTCACATATAAGGCATATGTTTCTCAAATGGTTTTAAAGAGAATTATATCATTAAGTGATTAATACTACGGACTACGAAACCTTTCAAAAATGAGAAACTTGAGTATTTGAAATTAGGCAAACTTGAACATTTGGAAAGAATATTGTTACTTGATTTTAGAACGAGAAGTGTTTTGGTTTACTTAAAAGATAGTCCCTATTTTTATACTACGGGTATTGTGTGACTTTTGTGAAAGAAGCGGATCTTTTAAAAGAGATAATGTATGAAGTACTTTGGGGATAAAAACCCGACCTTGTTACTCATATAGTAGAAAGTACCTTGTGTGAATAACTTGATTGTGTTGGTTTGTGGTAATCTTGTAATACTTTCTTGTTGATTTGATAAGTACTCATGCTAGGATGCTACGTGTGTTAGTATCTTGTGATGATTGTGTAAAGGGTTTCCCTCGATTGCGCTTAAGTTGTTTAACGATCAGTAGTTATGTTGGTATTATACCACTCACCAACTTGATCCGGAGGTTAAGGCGCCTCCGATGCGGGGTAATACTCGAGGCGATGTGTGACTATGATTCGAGATACCTCATGCGGGTCGAGGACCTATGCGAACTACGAGAGTTCGAGTTAGTGTGCGGCCTTTATGGTCATGCGATTACATGTGGCCATGCGGTGCGAGTCGGCGGATCTGGGAGTAGCTACCCTCGTCGAGAATACCTCATGCGGGCTATGAGGTTGCTTTATCGGAGTGCGGAAAGTTCGGGGCTAGACGCGCATTAGATCTGCGGCGTGGCGGCTTTGATCATGTGGCCAGTGCAAGCAGATCATGTCTGATTTATGACCTTGTTGAGTGCTGGGGTTTTAGTAGTCGGCTATGCCCGTACTTACCGTGCGGTTTTATTATGACACAGTGGGACTGGTGTTCATGTGTTCCTTGGTGCTTTTATATCATAGGCGTCGGCGGTGAGGAAGGTATTCCACGGGCATGATTGATGTTGTGGCGTGAGACCCATAGTTATACTTAGTGATAACTTGAGGCGTGAGTCCACGACTTGACATGGCTTATTTATTGTGAATCGTAGTTTGGTTAATCATACATGTCTCGCATTTTATATAGTGCTATGATTTCATTTCTGATATTTTTGATTTCACATACTTGGTACTGTTATCTGACCTCGCCGGGGCTGCGTTCATCTGCGCAGTAGAAGTACGCGATGTTGATCCTCGCTCATGGAGTCACGATTCGGCGTTTGGGAAGCTCCGTTTCTCGGCTTATCTTTGGTATAGTCCCTGTTGTTTGCGGTGCTTACATTCGGGGTATGGCGGGGCCGTCCGTCGTTGTTGTCATATCATTCTTAGAAGTGCAGAATCTTTGTTGTGGGGGTTTGTAAAAGGGGATATAGCTATTCAAGTTTATTTATATATATGCCGTAAGGCAAGTTTTCTCAGATTACTGTTTCACATTTTATATTATATCATGTCTTGTTTTATGTTCCGCTGATTACTCTGATGTATGTCTACTTGGGTGCAGGGTAAGACCGATCACGGGCTCGGAGTTGAAGTCGTGACGGTTGTGATTTTCAAAAGATAAGAGACTTGACTTATAACTGACCTAATTGGTGTTGAAAAGTATAAAACCTCATTCGTGAGAAATTATTGGTTTGTTTTGTATCATTGTGGGGCGGAATTTTACGCGTCCTGTAAAGGCGTGTAATCCCCTTTGTGGTTAGCTGAGTTGTGTGCCTTAAATGTGGCGTTGGTTATTGAAATTCGACCTTGAAAAAGGTGGCAAAGTTAGTAGAGACAAAGGAAGTTACATCCCGAATTGTAGAATTTAGGGACTTTGCACTTAGTTTATTCTACGTTCGAAGCTAGAGTTTGATAGACGTTTTATGACCCTTATAGGATTGAAGTACTACGTGTAACATATTCTTCTTAAGGGAGATAGTACTGTGGAGCATTTTTCTCACATTAGATACTGCGGGCAAGTGGCGGCGTCGATCGTGTGGCGATGCAGAGATCTCGATACGATTTATGACACTGTTGATGCTGTGGGTTTTAGTAGTCGGCTATGCCTTGCCCCTTACCGTGCGGTTTTATTATGACAGTGGGACACGGTGTTCATGTGGTGCTTTTATATCATAGGCCGCGGTGAGAAGGTATTCCACGGGCGTGATTAATGTGGTGGGCGTGAGACCCGTAGTTGTATTTGAGTGATGACTTTGAGGCATAGGCCACGACGACATGCACCTTATTTATTGTGAAGTAGTTTGGTTATCATACATGTCTCTGCTTTATATAGACTACTATGATTTCATTTCTGATATTTTGATTTCACATACTTGGTACTGTTATCTTGACCTCCTTGAGGCTGCGTTAAATCTGCGGTAAGTACGCGATCGTCGATCCTCGCTCTTAGGATCACGATTCCGTTTTGGGAAGCTCCGTTTCTCGGAGGCTTATCTTTAGTATAGTCCCTGTTGTTGTAGGTGCATTGGGGTATGGCGAACCACATCGTCGTTATTGTCATATCATTCGTAAGTGCATGAAATCTTTGTTGTGGCGAGTTGAAATGGGATGTAGCCATTGATTTAAGTTTTATATATATATATGCGAAAGGCAACTTTTAACTTCAAATAAACATGTGTCTCCACATTGTTTCGTATGTTATGTTATATTCATTGATTACTCGATGTTATATCACTAGGGTGCGGGGTAGGCACGATCCGGCGAGGTTGAGTCGTGACACGATCCAGCTTTGGAAGCGAGCGAGATGGAGTTCTGAGAGATGGCGATTCTTGGCGGGATCGTGGCAGAACATGAGATAAGTGGATCGGCGATTCGATTCAGCGATTACTGCGGTTCACGAATCGAGCGATTTGCGGCTACGGGATTTTACGAGTTGTAGCGCGAGTTACTGGTGAGCACGAGGATGATCGCGAGTTCATCCGTCGATTCTGAGAAGGATCGTCACAGTGATCGAGCTTGACCGGTCGTGATCTTGATTCCGCGTAGAACTGCGTGATCTGCGATCGATTGGTTTGATTCATGGAGTTATCGGGAAACCGCAGCGTCCCAGTGCCAGGATGAGTTCTCGGAGGCTTTTCTCGCTCACTCTTGCCTCCGCGGATGAGGAGAGCGCGGCGACAAGTTTTGTTCTTTGAGGCAGAGAAGCGCCTGATTAGAGTCTGGCGTTGAGTTTGATTCGTTGGCTCGATATGTCCTGCGTTAGTGCGAGATATGGAGGGCGGTGCATCGCTACGTCAGGGCTAGATGATTATATGGTGAGTCTTGTGCGGGTGTGGCTCTTGACCCGGTATGGATATTACCGCGTGCGAGCTCGTACGCTTAGATCACGAGGCGTAAGGCGGCGGGTTGTGACGGCGGCGAAGAAGACGGGGCAGCGGTCTTTTGGTAGCTATCGTGGTGGCGGCCTCGGCGGCGATCTGGGTGCACCACGGCCGGCTCGAGCACTCTGCTCGTCGCCGGAGCGGCAGGGATATTCGGCGGGCCGGGCCCGGGACTTCAAGCGTCGAGTAGCGAGTCTTTGGCGATCGGGACCGCCCGCCGGTGTGGCCGTCACGGTAGGTCCCATTCGGGTGTGGTGCTGTTGGAACTGTTTGATTCGCGGCGGCGAGGTCACTGCGAGAAGGCCCGACTAGGGCAGCGAGTGGTAGGAAGTCGGCTACGAGTTCTTTCGCGGGTCTTGCGTCTCCGATTACTCGCCGGCGAGTACTCGTGGACCAGAGTCGCGGCATAGGTCGTGGCGCGGGTCGATTCGCGGTCCTCGAGCCGCATTTATGCCTTGTCGGCGGAATCGGAAGCCTCGCTGATGTCGTCTGAGTGCACTTATCGGTTCTGGATTTGATGTATGCCTTGATTGATCGGGTTCTACTGCATCTATATATCTCCCTTATTGCTAGTAGGATAGGGATAGATCTGAGTCCATAGACCGCACCGAGTAGCTACGCGATGGGTGATTCGGTGGTAGCTCGGCGGGTATATAGGGCTTGTCGGTGACCGTATCTGATCGTCGGACCTGGCGGAACTTGATAGAGTTGGATATGGCGATTCGATGTGATCATGGGTATGGATTGGCTAACTTCTTTACGCCAATGTAGGCTGCGAGGAGAGGTAGTGCGGTTCCGGTTTCGGAGGCCGGTTGTTGAGTGGGAGGAACCTTTGTCGCAGAGGTAGGTTTATTTCCTACCTCGAGGCTAGGAAGATAGTGCGAAGGGAAATCTACCGTCGTTGGTGTTTGATCTTGGCGGCGGTACAGTTTTGATCGATTCTGTAGTCGAGAGTTCACGATGTGTTTCGGATGACCTCGGGTATCCTCTTGAGAGGAGATAGAGTTTTGTGTCGATGTCTTTGCGGACACTCGGCTATTTCCATTCATGCCATCTGAGGATGGCACTGCCGAGTTGAGAGAGTTGAAGGACCGGTGAGATTTCTTTGGAGAAAGGGCTTCATCGGGCCTGAGTGTTTCTCCACAGGAGCGCCGGCATTGTTCGTGAAGAAGAAGAAGGCGGGGCATTGCGCGTGTGTTGATTCTGACGGTGAACAAGGTGACCATTAAACGAATACCCTTCCGGGATTGATGATTTGTTCGACCGGTTGCGAGCGCGAGATGTTTCTCAGATTGATGCGTGATCGGGCTATCATCAGTCACGAGTCATAGGCGGATGTCCTAGGGGCTGCATTCGGACGTGCGGGCATTATGAGTTGAGAGTCATGTCTTTCGGGTGACGATGCTCGGTGGTATTTATGGATCGATGAGCGAGTGTTCAAGCCATTTTGGACACGTTTGTGATAGTGTTCATTGATGACATCTTGGTTTATTCTCGCTCAGGCGAGGCATCACGGAGCATTTAAGATGTCTTGAGAGTTCTCGAGACCAGCGATTTATGCCGAGTTTTCCAAATGTGAGTTTTGGTTAACCGGTGGCTTTTCTTGGAGCATATTGTGGGTGATGGCATTGGTGGATCGGCCAAGATCGAGCGATCGAGTTGGCCTAGACCTCTTACTCAGCAGTGCGCGATTTCTGGGCCTTGCGAGTTACTATCGGTTCGTAGAAGTTTGCTTATCTACTGCACCATTGACTAGGCTGACTCGGAAGCGGTAAGTTTGATGGGCGATGCGTGTGGCGGGGTTTCGATTCTTGAAGGATAGGCGGCAGCGCCCGTTCTTACTCTTCGGAGGTCGAGCGGCTATATGCGTGTATTGTGATCGTCGAGCATCGGGTTGGGATGTGTGTTGATGCGGCGAGGCAAGGTTATAAGCGTCGCATCCGCGACAAGCGTGAGAAAGCTACCCCGTGATTTGGAGTTAGCGGCGGTGGTTCGCGCCTTGAAGATGCAGGCACTATTTGTATGGGGTTCGTGGATATTTACTCAGACCACAGAGCCTCAGGTATATCTTCGGCGAGGGTGAACTTACGACGAGCGGTGGTTAGAGTTGCTTAAGGATTATGATGTCGACATCTATACCACCCGGAAGGCGATGTTGTGGCGGATGCCGCCAGTCGAAGGTCGATGGGTAGCCTATCGGATGTGCGGCCGGAGAGGAGGGCATGGTTCGTGATTTGCATCGATTCGCGAGCCTTGGTGTCGTTTGATTGATTACGATAGCGGTGGGGTCGAGTTCGAGAGGTTGCGTCTTCCATCGTCGGTGAAGAGCAGCGATTTGAGGATCGGTTTGACACGGTACCGCGTCTGACCGCCGTGAGAAAGGGACCTTTGAAATTGGTACTTTGATGGGGTGCTAAGGTTTGGCGAGTTGTGTGTTCGGATAATGCGGGACTTGGCGGGTTAGGGAAGCGCGCGCGTTAATCTATCCATCAAAGTCGACCAAGATGTACCACGACCTTAGATGCATGTATTGGTGGGATGGCTTGAAGAGGGGCGTTGCGAGTTGTAGCTCGGTGCAGTGTTGTCGGCGGTGAAGGTAGAGCACGGAGGCACGGTGGTTTGTTGCGACGATTGAGATCCGGGCACGGAAGTGGGAGGTGATCAGCGTGGACTTTATCCGCAGGATTACCTCGCACTCGGAGGAGACATGATTCTATATGGGTTATCGTCGGCGGTGGTGAAATCAGCCCTTTCTTCCGTCGAAGGCGACTTTTTGGTGAGGATTATGCGAACTTTACATCAGAGATCGTCGGTGCATGGAGTCCCTATTTCGATCATATCAGACGGAGGAGCCGGTTCTGGCTAACTTGGAGTCTTTCGAGAAGAGGTTTGGGGGCGAGTGAGCTGAAGTCTTGCATTCCATCCGCGACGAGCGGGCGGTGGCGCACTATCGGACTCTTGAGGATATGATGCGAGCTGTGTTATTGACGAGGTAGGCTGGGAGGATCATTTGCCTCTGAATTGAGTTTGCGTATAATGCTACCACTCCGGTATTGGATGGCGCCTTATGAGGCCTTGTATGGGAGGAAGTGCGGTCGGCGGGTAAGTGGTTCGATGTGGGCGAATGCTGATTAGTAGGACGGTTGGTGCGGCCGGTGCGTGGATGAGGTGAAGCTTATCCGGAGGCGATTCTTGGCTTCGAGTCGGCGAAGTGATATCAGATCCATCTTATTCATCTGAGTTCGAGTTGATGATTGGGTTTTCTGAAGGTGTCGCCCATGAAGGGTGTGATGAGATTCGGGAAGAAGAAAACTCGGCCAGGTATATTGGGCGTTTGGATTGTCCATGAGATAGACAAGGTTGCCTATGAGTTGGATCTGCCGTCAGGCACGGAAGCGATCATCCGATGTTTCATGTTTCTATCTTTGAGGAGATGTATCGAGATCCATCTAGAATACACCCGATTGGCGATGTCGGTGGCCAGGGGTTATCGTATGAGAGATTCCCATGGCGATGTCGATGCGTCCGGGTTAGGCGTCTACGGACCCGGGGCGTGGCTTAGTCAAAGTCTTGTGGCGAGCGAGCTCGGGGAGAGATGGCGTGGGAAGGCGAGGAGGACATGAGGCGAAGTATCTCTTATTCCCACGCCTCGAGGTAACTCACTTTCCTACTTGTTGATTTAATTTACTTATTGCCTAAGTGTTGTTTTGTGGCCGTATGTGGCATTTGCTAGCTGTTTATGTTATGAAGGACCTTATCATTATACATCTTGGGAGGAAACATTGGGGCGAATGTTTCTAAGGAAGGAGAATGTTATACCCGTATTTTGAGTATATGCGTGGGGCATACGTCTGGTTACAAAAGATTAGGCATAGGGGCGATTTTTGGCACAACTCGCAAAGCGATTAGTTTCAGGCGAAGCGTTTTACAAAACTTGCGACGGGAAAATTAAACTATGTCGTTTATATTTTTGCGGATTTTTAGAGAGATGAAATATTTTGGACCAGCGGGAGGTGACACTTGTCACCTCGTTGGACAAGGGAGGCCACGGTTGGCGAGTTTTGGGAGCCAAACATGGGCGTTGTTTGTAGAGTGATTTGAGGAGTAGGTTAGGGCACTTGGGCAAATCTTGGCCCTCCGCGCCCCAGCAGCTTGTGTCGACCGATCCGGGCAGTGGTGGTGCCTACCGGGCACCTAGTGATCTGACATCGAGAAAACCAGCGGAAAATAAAACATAAACATGAAACAAGATGTATGATCATAAAGCAGGCCAACCAAAAGCGGTTGCCTTACGTATATACATAAACGAGCAGTTTAATCCTTTTTACAACCTTACAGCGGTACTACGGACCTCTAGATTTACAACAACCATGGCGCGGGGCCGCCGTACCTGAATGTACAGAACCTGACTTCGAGAACATGCAAAGAATAAGCCTCGGAGAAGCGGAGCTTCCCAATCTGTTGACTGTGATCCATGGCGAGGATCACTGGATGTACTCCTGCGGCGTGAGCGGCCCGAAGAAGTCGATCTGGTACCAAGTATGTGCCCGAAAAATCGTAAATGAAATCATAGCTATATAAAAGCAGGAGACATGTATGATAACAAAACCACGATTCGCGATATAAAGCGATCATGTCGAGTCGGGGACTCGCGCCAGTCATCACTCGAATATAACGCTATGGGTCTCACGCCGCATCAATCATGTTCGCATGGCGCGTGCGGAATTCTGCGCCGGTGTAGGCATGTCATGATGCAGCAATAATAACAATGCCCACGTAGCCAGTGCCGATGCGCCGGTGTAGACATGTCCGTGATGCGACAATAATAATGCCCGTAGCCCATGCGGAATTTTGCGCCGGTGTAGACATGTCCGTGATGCGACAATAATAACAATGCCCGTAGCCACGTGCCCGAGTGCGCCGGTGTAGACACGTCCGTATGACATTAACAACAATATCTTGGTGATCGGCCAGCGTAATGCGCCCGGAGTGCGCCGGTGTAGGCGTATCCATGTAACCCTGATAACAATATATCGGGTAATCAACCACGCGCGTATGCCCCCGGTCTGCATCGGTGTAGACATGTCCATGTGACATCAACAACAATATACTGCCTGACGGGCTATCACGAAAGCTCGAGCAAATTACCGTACTTACAGACTTTTATAAAAGATCCACTCCTTCCGAAGTCACGATATCGACACTTGCACAACAAAGGCTATCACAACAAGCATGGCGAGTTACACAACAACAAGCATGAGCAAGCTACACCTGACTCGAGGTACTTCGTTTAGTATCAAAATGCGGGTTTTAACCTGAAGTACTCGTGCGTTAAATTCCTTTTAAGAGATCCATTCCTTTCATAAAAACTGATGCAGTAGTATAAAAATAGAGTGACTCATTTTAGGTAAACCAAAATACTTCCTTTTGTAAAATCAAGTAACAACATTATTTTCCAAGCGTTCAAGTTGCCTAATTTCAAATGCTCGAGTTTCTCGTTTTAGAAGGGTTTCATAACTCATAGTCTTAATCTTTTAAAACAATTGAGTAACATATGTCTTGTCGTGAGCCATTTATTCTTGTTTACAACAATCTTATTCTGACCGTGATCTAGGAAATGTTATACAATTTTGTCTTATCTTAATACATGCGGATGGAGGTTTCTCTTGGTTTAATAACAATTAGTTAATTGTCGATACACTTCCTATTAAATATTTGGGGTTTGCTCGACAACATTCTCGTTTAGAAATCGGTAAAACATTATTCTTTTTAAAACCAAGTACTCATTACTGAATGAGGTTTCCACCACGTTTAACAAAATGTTAATAACCAAGTAAAACAAGTTAAGTCTCTTATCTTTCAAGATCAAGTCTCTTAACCTACAATCAAACCAATCTTTTACCTCATGATTCGTTATAACTAACTTCCGTAAAGCTATTATAACACCTATGTTTTAAACCAACAACTCGTTTAACACGTATGCGTCTGCGTACTACATAGTTTACAAAGCATCGTACTAGAAGGATAGGAAGAGGTTCGCATACGCGGCGATTATCGATAAGCAGCTCGCGATCGTAACGGCTGGCCGTTTCCACTCTTCAAGTAGAATCGCTGCTCGTAGTACTCCCGCATAAGGCCCTGGCGTCTATTAACTTCTAACTGCGGTTCCATATTCTCTGAAAATTCGGCCTCACCGTCCCCATGGCGGCGTAAATCTCTACTATCGGCGGCTACGGCGACCGGGGGTTTATCGTCTAACTTGGGCGTATACAATTTCTACTCTGATAATACAAGTCTCTTATGTCTGATCTATGTAATTCTGATTGATTTTCTTAAATTGGGCTTAAGTCAAAAGACATTGCATGACTATATTGATTCTATATAGTATACCTCGACTATATAATCCTACCATATGTAATTTCCAATTACAACAAGGACAGAATATTTACCTCGATAAGCCCAAAATTATCCAAGATAAAAGTCGATCTGAGCAAGTTTTAGCTCTACTCAGTGCGCTCAATCCGCTCCAAACAACCTTAGAAGTTCTAACCAACTTCACTTAAATCTTGACTCATTATGAAGATTTCCTTAGGGTTTGGTTTGAGACTAAAAAGGACAAAGGTAGTATTTAGGGCTCTACGTATAGAGGTAACTTTTGGAATACTACAAGGTAAAGGCTAAGGTATTTTGGGCATTATAACAATACTTGGAGTATTTCTACGAGAGGGGTGTATTATCTGAAACAACTAGGCTAGGGGTACCTGCGACCACTAAGGGGAGGAGGCCTGCCGCGAGAAGCTTCTCAAAGGGGAACCTCTTGGGCGAGAACACGACAGAGGGAGGAGGATTTGAGACTTAGTGAAATTTAGGATGAAGAAGTCTTGACAAGAGGTATTTATAGGAAGCCAAAGGCCAACGATAGCGAATCAAGCCATGTGCAAGGCAAGTGTAAGGCCTTGATCAAGCCAAGTGCACCTAACCTACACCCCAAAACAAGGCTCGAAACATGGCACCAAACATGGCACAAAGTAAGGCACAAAACAAGGCACGATCGGCCAAGGCCAACCGCCACAAAGCGTCGGCGAGGGTGACAAGTGTCGCCTCTCGTTAAAAAATGTTCATTAAATCTCGGAAAAATCCATAAAAATACAAAGCGACATGGCGGAATTTTCCTCATGAAGCTCACGTAAAGCGTTTAAAACGACTCTGTCGGGTGTTGTCATAAATTTGAACCTATGCCAAACTTTAAGTCTCAAATTTTACGTGCGTCTCGTCACGTATACTCTGGAAATCACGATAACGACTTGATCATGGCCATTGGTTTCCTATAAATACCCCCACATGCTTGAAGACTTATTAAATCGGCTCCAATCTCAGTCTTGAAATCCATTCCCGCTTTGTGAGCTTCTCGTCAGCCTCGCATACAGAGAACTGGCGAAACACCCTCTCCCCCTCTAGCCTAGTGGCTTTGGCCAAACCACCACTTTATACCGTATTTTCCAGTATGCGTGAGGGCGTGCGTGAAATTGAACTTTAAAGTGGCTTGGCGAAATATTTTTGTGTGACACGGTTAGAGTCGTTTTTAAAGCGTTTTACAACTTGCGAAGGGAAAATTCCGGCTATGTCATTTCTAATTTTGCGGATTTTTAGAAGTGAAGCGTGTTGAACCAAGAGGCGCCACTTGGCACCTCGTTAAGCGAAATTGTGGCAGTCCGTGGGCGATTTTCCTTGACATTTTGTCAAGTAGTAGGTAGGATATTTTGGTGGTAGATGGATAAGGTGCACTTGGCATAATCTTGACCCTACCTTGCATGGCACTTGGCTTAATCTTGGCCATTGGTTGGCCTTAGCTTGTCTTATAAATACCCTGGAAGACCCATCCATTCCAAAAATTTTCTAAGTCTTAAATCCTCCCCCACTCTTGTGGTGTTCTCGTCCTCCCCATGAGGCCCCGCAGGAAAGTGTTATACCGTAGTTGCGGGGTATGTATGTGAGGGCGTCGTCTGAATCTGGCGAAAGTACGAAAGAAAGAAAGATGTGAGTTTTAAACGGAAAAGTTTAGGTTATTTGTGAAGAAAAAGGTTAGTTAATGGGAATTGGATTCCCAGTTTGGTATTGGACTTCATAGATTATATTAGAATTTTGAGATTTTATTTTGGAAATGGTCACGTGGGGCCACGGGAAAATTCTGGTTTTGTGGAGCAGCTTTGTTTTTGAGATTTCAGGTATTTTGGATATTTCGGAAGGCGAAATATTACGGCGAATCGAGCGACACGTGTCACCCCGTATGGCACCACTGGCCTAAATATTTTTGTGCTTGCCTTTGTTAAGTCGTTTTTCGTGAAACATTTTACTAAACTACGAAGGAAAATTCCGGCTATGTCGTTTAGTATTTTTGCAATTTTTAGAGAGGCGGGCGTTTTGGACCAACGAGAGGGCAACAACACCCTACCGTTGGTGGACTGAAAAGGCGTGAAGTAGAATTGATGGGCAAGTTGTGTTAGATATTTGTGTAGATATTTGTGAGGGATTTGTGGAGTAGGGTTAGGGTGCACTTGGCTGATCTTGGCCTTACACTTGTGTAGCACTTGGCTAGATCTTGGCCGTTGGTTGGCCTTTGGCTTTCTGCTATAAATACCACTTGTGAAGACTTATTCATTTCCTCCATGTCTAAGTCTTGAAATCCCTCCCTCTCCACTTGTTGTTGCTCTCGTCCAACTCCGCTTCTCCCCTTAGAAAGAGGCCTTGGCGAGAACACCCACTCACTGCCTAGTTGTGCTAGCCAGGCCTACCACTTGGTAGAAGTTGTCTTCAGTATTGTTATAATGCCCAAATACCTTAGCCTTGTACTTGTAGTATTCCAAGATACCTCTTTCACGTAGAGTCGAAATACTACCTTTTGTCCTTTAGTCTCAGCCAGAAACCAGAAATCTTCGTAGTTGGTTGAAGTATGTGAGTAGAAGTTAGTTAGAACTTCTAAGGGTTGTTTGGAGTGGTTTGGGCGTGGAGTGGAGCTAAACCTTGCTCGGGAGGCGACGTTAAACTCGGATAATTTTGGGCTTATCGAGGTAATTATCTTGTCCTCTATTGTAATTGGAAATTACATGTTTGTTAGAGTATATAGTTGAAGTATACTATATATGGAACTATACTTAGTATTCGGCAATGTCTTTTGACTTAAGCTGAAGAATAAAGCCCAGGCTGTATTTACATGGGGTGTGTGCGGTAGACTTGTGTAGTATTCTTGGTAGAATTGTACACGTCCGGGTGACGTGTAAACCACATGGTTGGCTTGGTAGCCAGGCCTCGATAGAGGAGGAGATTTCTGTTGTTGCGGGAGAGTCTTTATGAATTTTCTATAGAAAGATAGAAACTTGTGTTTTGGGGTTAATGAGCGTTTGTGACCTTTATAGGTGAAGTACTAAGAGTAGCGTATTCTACTCGAGGAGTGGAAAGGGCTAGCGAGTTGTAGTACTTGGGCATTTTGCTTATTGTCGATAAATCGTCGCGAGTATGTGAACCTCTTCACATCTCTTACAGCATGATATGTGTGAACTATGTAGTGCGGTGAAGCGTGCGTGTGCTAAGTGATTTGGTTGGTTTAAAACATAGGGTGTTATAATAGCTTTATGGGAAGTTAGTTATAACGACCTTATGTAAGTGAAAATGGTTTCACGATGTTAGAAGTTAAGAGACTTGATCTTATAAGATAAGAGACTTAACTTATTTGTTTTAATGTGAATGTTGTGTGAAACCTCATTCGTGAGTAATGAGTACTTGGTTTTAAAGGGATAATGTTTCTTGATTTGGGAATCGAATGTGTCGACAGACCATTGCGGCGTTAATAAAGGAAAAAGTATTGAATAATGATGTGTTGTATTAAAACCGGTAGAAACCTCCATCTGCATAGAAGCTAAGATGAGACAAAATGATATTACATTTTCTAGATCGCCATTCTTTGTAATAAGATCGTTATAAACAAAGAATAAACTACTCCATATATGACATATATTTACTCGATTGTTTTAAAGATTAAGACTATGAGTTATGAAACCTTTCTAAAATAAGTGACTTGAGCATTTGAAAATGAAGTTTGAGTAATTGAAACTAGGCAAGCGGAACTTAGGAAAGAATGTTGTTACTTGATTTTGAAAAGGAATGTGGGTTGGTCATTCTAATACTACGGGTATCGGGTGACTTTTATAAAAGTAATGGATCTCTTTTAAAAGAACTTAACTTATGTAGTACTTTGGGGTTAAAAACAGGACTTTGGCATAAAATGAAAGTACTTTGAGTTGTGTGAAACTTACTATGCTTGTTGTTGTGAAACTTACCTATGCTTGTGATGATAGTCTTTATTGTACAAGCGTTGTGTTTTACGTATTCTGCGTCTCGATAGAGGTCGGTTGGTAGTTGAGAACTTACTTGGGCGTGCCGTGATGTGGAGAAATTCCGCAATGCGTTCTGGTGATAGTATTATTGTTGTTAATCGCTTTGGACATCTTGACCACGATCGTGGCGCGCGGGTATGCTTCCATTTAGTTAAGGTCTTGTGGTTGTCGCTTTGGATATCACGACCACGATCGTAGCGCGCGGGTATGTTTCCATTTTGATTATCGCGCGTGATTTCCCTTTGGACATCTTGACGCGATCGTGGCGCCGGGTATCGTCCGTTTGGAATGTTGTCTTATTGTTTCCCTTTGGACATCTGACCACGATCGTGGCGCGCGGGTATCTTCCATTTGGATTCTTTGTCTTGTTGTTGAGTCACGTGGACATGTCTACCGATCTGAATTAGGGCATGTGGCGTGGGACATTAGTATTATTGTTGCATCGTGGACATGTCTGCCGTCACGATGTCAGGGCATGCGGCCGTAATGCGAACTGATTGATGTTGTGGGCGTGAGACCCGTAGTTATATTGGAGTGATGGTATTTTATGTTATGAAGCGTAGTTTGGTTATCATCATGTCTCTGCTTTATATAGACTAGTATGATTTCATTTCTGATGTTATGCAGTTTCACATACTTAGTACTGTTATCTTGACCTCGCCCGGAAGTGCGTTCATCTGCGGTAGAAGTGCATCGATCGTGGATCCTCGCTCATGGATCTGATTCAGTGCATTTGAAACTCGTTTCTCGGAGGCTTATCTTTTAGTAGGTGTTCCACAGAGTTGTAGGTTCTTGTACATTGGGGTATGGCGAAGCCCTGTCCGTCATAGTCGTGTATATCTTAAGTGCATGTAATCTTGTTGTGGCGGGGTTGTAAAAGATTAAAGCATTCGAGTTTTATGTATATCTTGAAGGCAAGCTGTTTTTAGTTGCTTTGTTTATTTATTATATCCACTTGTTAAATGTCTCATGTTTTATGTTATGATTTTCTACGATGTATGTATCACTAGGGTGCGAGGTGAGGCACGATGCGGAGCCAGGCAGTCGTTACAAAAGTGGTATCGAAGCGATTAATCCTCGGAAAGTGTCTCTGACGTGTCTAGTAAGTCTTGATTATCGATGTGTTGTGCACCACGTCTATGTCGGAGGCTGAGACATTTAGGATTAGTTTCCATTCTTCTCATTCAGAGATCGTGCCTTAGAGGCGTGTTGTAAGTTGTACCCTCAGCGTATCTCGTTTTTACGATTATGCCTCGCGCGAGCAACGAGCCAGAAGGGCAAAGCGGAGAGTCTGCTAGTGAGATCTGAGAGAATGCAGCGCGAGCGAGCGATCACCGAGTTGTGCTTGAGCAGCCCGGGTTTAGCAGCGCCGCCCGGCTTTGATTTAAGCGCGGCGGTGGGCGTGAGACTCTGATGCTGAGCCTCGGTCCGCGATGCAGGCGGGGAGATGAGTCGCGAGAGATGGCGATTATTGGCGAGTTGTGGCGGATATGAGGCATTTGGATCTGGTGATTAGGTTCGATGCGCTGATGGTTCGCCCAGGCGAATAGTTTGAGCTACGGGACTTTGAGTTGTAGCCGCCCGAGTTTTATGGGTGAGGCACGAGATGATCGCGAGGAGTTCATCCGGCGATTCTGACGGATCGTGCGGGTGATCGAGCTTGATGTGCGACCTTTGGTTCGCGTCGGCTGCGTGATCTGCCGTCGATTGGTTTGATTCATGGGAGCTTTCGGGAGAGCATCTTGCACTCCAGATATGGGATGAGTTTTGAGGCTTTCTCACGCACTTCTTGCCTCGCGGATAGGAGGGCACGGGTAAACAGTTTTGTTACTAAGGCGGAGGCGCTGTCGAGTACAATGTCGAGTTCGATTCTTTGGCTCGATATGTCCTGCGCTAGTTGCGAATATGGAGGATAGGGTGCATCGCTACGTCACGGGCTTGATGATTATATGGCGAATCTTGTGCGGGTGTTTCTCTTGGTGGGCATGGACATTGCCGCGTGCGAGCTCGTGCGCTAGGATGTGAGGCACGGAGAAGTCGGCGGAATGACTGGATCGTGAAGAGGGCGGGGCGGCGAGGTCACTGGTGGCTTTGAGCGGACCGCCTCGTGCGAGCTAGTTATATACCCCAGCGTCTGAGTAGTCCTCCGCGTCTTGAGGCGGTCGGGGCTCGAGGTTGATTTTGGGCGAGCGGGGTGTTAACGGTGAAGCCACTGCCTCGTTGTGACCATTGTGGTAGACTCCGTTTTGGAAGTGTCGTGCTAGATTGGGAGTTTGTTTTGCATGCGGCCAGCGGGGCCATTTGCGAGGCTGTCCAGGCCAAGGAGCGCGGATGTTCTGACTCGACGCCGGGATCATGGTGGTTCGTCGCCCTACGGTATGCGCCTGCAGTGGGCCTATGATTAGAGTGGGCGGTAGCCAGGTATATCCTTAACCCTCTAGAGTTTTGGTATCTTTGGTTATGATGGTCTCGTTATTGTGTGCTATGCGGATAGCATTGTGATATGTGTGAGTTAGAATGTATGGTTAGTTGGGAGGATACGTATGGGGGCATGGTAAGTGTGAACCTTAGACTATGTCACGACTGAGACCTTAGGGGTAAGGTCGTCTTGAGTTAAAGATTTATTTTGACCCTTGCTCGGAGTAGTAGTATCGTGGGATTTATTTGTGTGATAAGTCCACGGGTAGTGTGAGATGGAAGTGGTAGCTTTCGATGTGAATTAGTAAGATTGTTTGGATCGGGAACAAGAGTTTGTAGCAGTTGGGGTCAGGTTTAGGACCATTTGCGGGTCAAACCGTAACCGATTTGGGGTGGGAGCCAGTTCTGGGTGGTCCGCCAGGTGGTAAGATCACGAGGGTGCTAGGCCGAGTTTAGATGATCATCGTATGAGTTCGTGGGCGCGTTCGACCAGAAGCGGTTCGTAAAGGCGGGAATGGCCTTAAGGAAGTTTGAGGTTAGTAAGATGACCAAGTTTGGGTAGTGACTCAGATTTTGAGCGGAGTAATGACTGAAGTATGAGTGCGTCTTGGGAGAGTTCTAGTGTTCGAGAAGATGCAGCGAGTAAGGAGGAAGATAACGTGTGTTATTTACGTGGCGGTGTGGCGTTGACAACTTGTTAGAGGAACTTCGTGATATCAGTCTTGAGAAGGAACATTCGGGACGAATGTTTCTAAGGAGGAGAATGTTATACCAGTAGTTGCGGGGTATGTATGTGAGGGCGTGCGTGCGAGTGCAGCGAAATTTTGAAAAGAAAGAAAGATGTGAGTTTTGGCGGAAAAGTTTAGGTTATTTGTGAAGAAAAGGTTCGTTAATGGGAATTGGATTCCCAGTTTGGTATTTGGACTTCATAGATTATATTAGAATTTTGAGATTTTATTTTTGGAAATAGTCACGTGGGGCCAGGAGAAATTCTGATTTTGTGGAGCAGCTTTGTTTTGAGATTTCCGGTATTTTGGATATTTTGGAAGGCGAAATATTACAGGCGAATCGAGCGACACGTGTCACCCCGTGTGGCACCTTGGCGAAATATTTTTGTCTGTGGCCTTTGGATTAGAGTCGTTTTTCGGCGAAGCGTTTTACTAAGCTTACGAAGGAAAATTCGGCTATGTCATTTAGTATTTTTGCGAATTTTTAGAGAGGCAGAACGTTTTGGACCAGCGAGAGGGCAACTTGGCACCTCGTTGGTGGACTGAAAGAAGTGGTAGGGCGAATTGATGGGCAAGTTGTGTTAGATATTTGTGTAGATATTTGTGAGGATTTGTGGAGTAGGGTTAGGGTGCACTTGGCGATCTTGGCCTTACACTTGTGTAGCACTTGGCTAGATCTTGGCCGTTGGTTGGCCTTTGGCTTTCTTATAAATACCACTCCACTTGTGAAGACTTATTCATTCCTCACGCTGTCTAAGTCTTGAAATCCCTCCTCTCCTTGTTGTTGCTCTCGTCCAACTCCACTCCCCTTGAAAGAGGCCCTTGGCGAGAACACCCCCTCACTGCTTTAGTTGTGCTAAGTAGGCCTACCACATGGTAGAAAGTTGTCTTCCAGTATTGTTATAATGCCCAAATACCTTAGCCTTGTACCTTGTAGTATTCCAAAGATACCTCTTTCGTGAGTCAGGAAATACTACCTTTTGTCCTTTTAGTCTCAGCCAGAAACCACAAGGAAATCTTCGTAGTTGGTTGAAGTATGTGAGTAGAAGTTGGTTAGAACTTCTAAGGGTTGTTTGGAGTGGTTTGGGCGTGGAGTGGAGCTAAACCTTGCTCGGGAGCGACGTTAAACTCGGATAATTTTGGGCTTATCGAGGTAATTATCTTGTCCTCTATTGTAATTGGAAATTACATGTTTGTTAGAGTATATAGTTGAAGTATACTATATATGGAACTATACTTAGTATTCGCGATGTCTTTTGACTTAAGCTGAAGAATAAAGCCCAGTGCTGTATTTACATGGTTTGTATTGCGGTAGACTTGTGTAGTATTCGAGTAGATTGTACACGTCAGGGTAGGCGTGTAAACCCACATGGTTGGCTTGGTGGCCAGGCGCCGATAGAGGAGGAGATTTCTGTTTGTTGCGGGGAGGTCTTCTTGAATTTTCTATAGAAAGATAGAAACTTGTGTTTTGGGGTTAATAGGCGTTTGTGACCTTTATAGGTGAAAGTACTAAGAGTAGCGTATTCTACTCGAGGAGTGGAAAGAAACTAGCAAGGTTGTAGTACTTGGAGCATTTTGCTTATTGTCGATAAATCGTCGCGAGGTATGTGAACCTCTTCGCATCTCTTACAGCATGATATGTGTGAACTATGTAGTGCGGTGAGCGTACGTGTGCTAAGTGATTTGGTTGGTTTAAAACATAGGGTGTTATAATAGCTTTATGGGAAGTTAGTTATAACGACGCATGTAGTGAAAATGGTTTCTTGATGTTAGAAGTTAAGAGACTTGATCTTATAAGATAAGAGACTTAACTTATTTGTTTTAATGTGAATGTTGTGTGAAACCTCATTCGTGAGTAATGAGTACTTGGTTTTAAAGGGATAATGTTTCTTGATTTGGAATCGAATGTGTATCGACAGGACCATTGCGGCGTTAATAAAGGAAAAAGTATTGAATAATGATGTGTTGTATTAAAACCGGTAGAAACCTCCATCTGCATAGAAGCTAAGATGAGACAAAATGATATTACATTTTCTAGATCATGATTTCTTTGTAATAAGATGATTATAAAGCAAAGAATAAACTACTCACATTATATGACATATTTACTCGATTGTTTTAAAAGAGATTAAGACTATGAGTTATGAAACCTTTCTAAAATAAGTGACTTGAGCATTTGAAAATGAGAAGTTTGAGTAATTGAAACTAGGCAAGCGGAACTTAGGAAAAGAATGTTGTTACTTGATTTTGAAAAGGAATGGGTTGAGTCATTCTAATACTACGGGTATCGGGTGACTTTTATAAAAGTAATGGATCTCTTTTAAAGAACTTAACGTATGTAGTACTTTGGGGTTAAAAACCGGACTTTGGCGTAAAATGAAAGTACTTTGAGTTGTGTGAAACTTACTATGCTTGTTGTTGTGAAACTTGCCTATCTTTGTGATGATAGTCTTTATTGTACAAGCGTTGTGTTTTACGTATTCTGCGTCTCGATGAATTCGGTTGGTAGTTGAGAACTTACTTGGGCGTCTTGCGTGGCGGAGAAATTCCGCAGATGCGTTCTGTTGATAGTATTATTATTTGTTAATCGCTTTGGACATCGACCGCGATCGTGCGCGGGTATCTTCCATTTTGGTTAAGGTCTTGTAGTTGTCGCTTTGGATATCTTGACACGATCGTGGCGCTGCGGGTATGTTTCATTTGATTATCGCGCGTGATTTCCCTTTGGACATCGACACGATCGTAGCGCGCGGGTATCGTCCGTTGGAATGTTGTCTTATTGTTTCCCTTTGGACATCTGACACGATCGTGGCGCTGCGGGTATCTTCCATTTGGATTCTTTGTCTTGTTGTTGAGTCACGTGGACATGTCTGCCGTCACGAGAATTCGGGGCATGTGGCCGTGGGACATTGGTATTGTGTTGCATCGTGGACATGTCTGCCGTCTGATGTCCAGGGCATGCGGCCGTAATCACGAACGATTGATGTTGTGGGCGTGAGACCCGTAGTTATATTGGAGTGATGGTATTTTATGTTATGAGCGTAGTTTGGTTATCATACGTGTCTCTGCTTTATATAGACTAGTATGATTTCATTTCTGATGTTATGCGATTTCACACTTGGTACTGTTATGTGACCTCGCCCGAAAGTGCGTTAAATGCCGCGAGTAAGTGCGTCGATCGTGGATCCTCGCTCATAGGATCACGATTCGAGCATTTGAAGCTCCGTTTCTCGGAGCTTATCTTTTAGTAGGTGTTCCACAGGTTGTAGGTTCTTGCATTCGGGGTATGGCGGGAGCCTGTCCGTCATAGTCGTTGTATATCTTAAGTGCATGAAATCTTTGTTGTGGCGGGGTTGTAAAAGTTAAAGCGTTCGAGTTTTATGTATATCTTGAAAAGCTATTTTTGGTTGCTTTGTTTATTTATTATATCCTTGTTAAATGTCATGTTTTATGTTCGCTGATTTTCTACGATGTATGTATCATTTAGGGTGCCCAGGTAAGGCACCGATGTAGAACCGGAATGGGTCGTTCTGAGCCCTCCCACTTGGCGAGTACCCACAATGGGGTTGGCGAGGGTATACCCACTTGTGGTGTTGTCTCGTATAAATATCCCACTCTTGGTAGAAATACTCTCAAAGTATTATTCTTATACCCAATTACCTTAGTAGTATACCTTGTAGTATTCGAAGATACCTCTACATCGTAGAGCCGAAATACTACCTAAATGTCCTTTTTGTCTCAAGCCAGAAACCACAGGAAAATCTCCATAGTTGGTTGGAGTTTAAGTAGAAGTTAGTTAGAACTTCTAAGGGTTGTTGGAAGGCGGGTCGGGCGCGGAGTAGGAGCTAAACCTTGCTCGGGATCGACATTTAAACTCGGATAATTTTGGGCTTATCGAGGTAAACACTCTTGACCTTATTGTAATTAGAAATTACATGTTGTAGGAATGTATAGTTGAAGTATACTATATATAGAAGCGAGCATTATTGTGCGGCAATGTCTTTTGACTTAAGCACGAATTTAAAGAAGAGACGTAATTACATGGGGTGTATTACGGTAGACTTGTAGCATTCTTGTGTAGTAGAATCGTTACGTCAGGTTAGGCGTGCAAACCCCCTGGTTGGCTTGGTAGCGGCCTCGATAGAGGAGAGATTTCTGTTATGCGGGAAGTCTTCTTGAATTTTACGTAGAATGTTCTGCGAAGAGATCTAAATGTTAATAAAGCGCGCTTGGCCTTATAGGTTGAAGTACTATCGTGGCGCGATCTACTTGGCTTAGGAGTAATGACGGTTTGAGAGTACTTGGAGCGTTTTGCTATTAGTCGATAATCGTCGCGAGGTATGTGAACCTCTTCCTACCTTTTCTAGCATGATATGTGTATAACTATGTAGTAATATTCTAAGGTTCATCATTTTCTCACCCCCAGGCTTACCCTTTTTCACTAACCAGGTTTCTAAATCACATTTTAGCACAAAGCTATCCGAACATAACACTTAACACATCATCATAACATCAATACATACAAGTCTTTAGAGGGGTAAGGATATACCTGTATCTCTGCTTTACTCTGTCTGCGAGCGCATAGTGTAGAAGGTGATGAACGACCATAGATCCAGTAGTCTGTCTTTGCCCAGTGCTACCTCCGGTCGGACGGTTTCTGCCAAAATGGCCTGCTGTCGCATGTAAAACAAACTCACGAACTACGACACTCCCATGGAGTCTACGCGCACGGCCTGCGAGGTAGGGGTGGCTTCGTGGCTAACACCGCGCCTCGAAAATCTGAACCCGGAGCCACGACGCTCACAGATACTCTGGATGCCACGAAGATTGTGGAGGACCACTGCAGTCTTGGCGGAGGCGCATAACTAGTCTGCTGCTTGAGGCGGTCCGCCTCGAAAGTCACCAAAGGACCTGCTTTGCGGCCTCTTCTGCGATCTTGGTCTTTCAGTCGATTTCTCGCTCCTCGCATCCAGTGCGTAAGCTGCGTGCGGGCAATGTCGTGCCCGTGAAGAGCTACACGAACAACTACGCTAGGCAATCGTGAGCCACCGTAACATATCGGTGCACTCGATCCTCCATACTAGCATTGCAGCGGGGGCGTCTGGGGCGATGAGTCGAACTCCATTGTACTCGACCGTCGCGCTACGCATGACACCAAAAATCCGGCCGAGCCCTCGCCAAATCTGTGGAGGCGAAGTGTCTGAAATGCCTTTGAGAACTTCGTCCGTAAAAATTTGGAAGTCGTTCTCTCCGGGGCAGCTCCGCGAATCAAACGGTCATTGCGGTATCACGCGGCCGATGCGAACCTAGGACCAGCGGCTCGGTCTCCGATGCCTTGATCACTCGCTGATCATTTATGGCGCCGGATGAACTCCTGCGGATCATTACGAGGCCTCGATCCATAAAACTCTGGCGGAGCTACGTCTCGAGAAAATCCGTAGCCTCAAACTATCTGAACTAGGGTGAACGGTGCTCTTTGGGCTGCTGCGTCCGGCTATCTTGAAGTCACAGCCTGACCACGGCGTGTAGGCCCAGCTCGCGTAACCCGTCTCATGCTCGGTTTGCGGGGCGGAGGCTCGAATGCGTGGTCTCTGTAAGGCGCATTGCTGCTCTACTCGCGACTCCTCTGTGCCTTGCCACGGGCGGGTTGCACTTGCGGAGGCATAGCGGTGAAAGCGAAGTGCGTCGGAGGTCGACTTATCACGCGGCTCTAAGGCACGATCTCGGAATGAGAAGAATGAAACCAATCCTAAAGCGTCCTGCGGCCTCACGATTATAGATGTGGTGCCTGGCGCGCCGATAATCAAGACTCTACTAGACGCGGTCATGAAGCACTTTCAGAGACTAAGCGCTCGATACCACTTTTGTCACGACCCGTTCGGGCAGTGGCCCGTGCCTTACCGGGCACCCTGGTGATACAACATCGGAGAAAAACCGCGGAAATAAAAACTTAAACATTCAAATAGACATGGATCAAGATAAAGAAAATAGGCCAACCAAGCGGTTGCCTTTCAGCATATATAAATATAGACATTTGAGCGATTTACAATCCTTACAGCCACAGCGATTACTACAGACCTCTAAGATTTTTACAACAACTATGGCGGACGGGGCCTGCCATACCACACAGATGTACAGAACCTACGGACTCGGTAACATACCAAAGATAAGCCTCGAAGGAACGGAGCTTCCAATCTGGCGAAGGTGATCCTAGCGGGGATCGGCCGATGTACCTCTACTGCGGCGTGAGCGGCCGAAGGAGGTCGATACAAGCAGTACAGTATGTGAAGCGTAAAATCGTAAATGAAATCATAATAGTCTATATAAAGCGGGAGACGTATGATAGCAAACTACGATGCGCACGTATAACGATTATATCGAGTCGGACTCGCCTCCAGTCGTTACTCGAATATAACGATGGGTCTCACGAAAACGTCAATCGTGCCCGTAGAATACCTTTCGCCGCCTAGTGCTATGATATGATAACACGAAGTACACGAACACCAAGTCCTACACGATGCCAAAGTCGTACTAACAATACAATACAAACCACGAAGGCGACGCAGGGCAAGTCTGGCCGTACGGATACGAGGCGAGCGGTAAAACCTCGTGGAGAGCTAGTCCGTGGAATAACAATCCCGATGGAACCATACGTGCGCCACGCGTCGTGTCGGTATGTCGAAGAAAACAAGACGGCAATCCCAATGGAACCATACGTGCGCGCGTCGGTGTCGATATGTCGAGGAAACAACTAGATGACAATCAAAATGGAACCGTACGCGCCGCGCGTCGTGTCGGTATGTCCAAGCGATTAGCAAAAATAACATTATCAACGGAGGCGTGCGTGGAATTCTCGTCCTGTTGCGTGCGTCGAGTAAGTTCTCAACAAGTCAGCGCCCTCAAGAGACGCGATAGTATAGAAACACAATTCTTGCACAACAAAGGCTATCGCAACAAGCATAGGCAAGTTTCACGACAACAAGCATAGGCAAGTTATACATAACTCGAGTACTTTCATTTATGCCGAAGTCAGGTTTTAACCTAAAGTACTACGTCGTTAAACTTCTTTTAATGATCCGTTCCTTTTATAAAAGTCACGATACGTAGTATAAAAATAGAGTGACTTACATCTTTTAAGTAAACCAAAACAACTTCCATACTTTCCTTTTTAAAAAACAAAATTAAAGCGATACCATGCCTTTTTTGACCAAAACACTTCTCTTTTTAAAGTCAAGTTACCACATTAAAACCAATGATAAAACCGCTTCTTTTGTTCTTATAAAGTCGTTATAACTAACTTCCCGTAAAGGCATTTATAACACTTTATGTTTTAAACAATTTAAGACAAAACAATGCCTTTCTTTTCCCTAGAGTTCGGTTTGCCTAATTTCAATTACTCAAGTCTCTTTATTTTAGAAAAGTTTCATAGTTCGATGTCTTAATCTCCTTTAAAACAATTGAGTAACATATGCCATAGGCGTGAGCGATTTATTCTTTTTATAACCGTTTATTAAAGCGACCATGATCTAGAAAATGTAATATCATTTTGTCTAAATCTTAACTTATGCAGATGGAGGTTTCTCTTGGTTTTAATACAATACTTCATTATTCAATACATTTTCCTTTATTAGCTATGATGGTTTGTCGATACTCGTTCGATTTACGAAATCGGTAAAACATTATTCCTTTTAAAACCAGTACTCATTACTCACGAATGAGGTTTCACTTTTAACAAACTTCATATCAATACAATTCAGTCAAGTCTCTTATCTTTTAAGATTAAGTCTCTTAACTTCTAAAAATCGATAAACCATTCTTTTTATCTCTCTTGGGCGTTATACCTAACTTCCCATAAAGCTAGTATAACTCTGTGTTTCAAACCAAGTATTACTCTTCTTTCAAAAGGTTTCTTAATCTTTTGAAATACTTGAATTCTTTATTATTAGGGCTTAAGTCAAAGACATTGCGTAACACTACGTTCGATTAACACGTCGTCTATAGTACTATATATATATTCCTTTTAAAATATTTCAAGGTTCTTATTATTAGGGCTTAAGTCAAAGACATTGCCGTACAACTATATTCGGTTAGCACACGTCGTCTGCCATATTATATATACATATTATTAGGGCTTAAGTCGAAAGACATTTGCCATGCGTCGTCTACCATACTATATATATTCTTTTAAAATACTTCATGCTCGAGAGTATAGGAAGAATCACGTACCTCGCGACGATTATCGACTATAAGCAAAAGCGCTCACGGCTATAACGGCTAGCCTTGTCCACCTTCCAAGTAGTTCATGCTACTCGCGAACATTCACGATAAAGGTTATCGATCTACTGTAAATACTATGTAAATGCAGTTTAATCTTACTTATATTCTTGATGTGATTTGATTCAAGTCTTTCTTGTAATATCCTTACATTCTGATTCGATTCTCTTCTATGAATCTTATATTCATTTTACCACTACTACGTATGTAATTTCCAATTACAATAGAAGGGCGATAGTATTTACCTCGATGAGCCCAAAATTATCGAGTTTAATGTCGCTCACGAGCAACGTTTAGCTCTACTCATGCTCCGATTTGCTCGAAACCCTTAGAAGTTCTACCTGACTTCTACTTAGTACTCCAACCAATTATGGAGATTTTCCATAGGGTTTCGTTTTGTGGCTAAAGGAAGTATAATAGTATTTTCCGGGCTTTTCGTATAGAGGTAACCTTGGGAATACTACAAGGTATTTGGGCCAAGGTATTTGGGCATTATAACAATACTAGGAGAGTATTTCTATACCACAAAGGGGGGTATTATACGAAAACAACTAGGCTAGGGGGTAGGCTCGGCGAGGCCTCTCGAAGGGGAGGGTGGTGGCGGACGAACTACCACACGGGGGGAGGGAGTATTTGAGACTTGGAAATGATTTTAGGATGATGAAGTTCATCACTTAGGGGTATTTATAGGTCGAGAAATGGCCACCCAATGGCCGAGATCCGTCAAGTGTAAGGCAAGTGTAGGGCTAGGATTAAGCCAAGTGCACCTTATCCGTCTACCACACCAACTTGCACAAAATATCCTACCTAACCGTACCACCTATTTTAGTCCATTACCGCCACTTCCTTCCAATGTGAGGTGACACATGTCACCCTCCCGTTGATCCAAAATGTTTAGTCTCTCGGAAAAATCATAAAAATTATAAATGATATAGCGGAATTTTCCCTTGCAGAATCTTGTAAAGCGTTTAGTCAAGCGATTCTTTTGGCACTTGTGTACAAATTCGCCACTTTGCCTACTTTAAGGCTCAAACTTTTCTCGTCGTCCTTACGTACATACTGCAAATACGAGTATATGGCGAGTCGGGGCATGTGGCCGTGCGGCGGGTTGATTACGATATATGGTTATTATTGTTACATGGGCGTGTCTGCGCGTCTGAGTGCAGGGGCATGAGGCCATGCGGCAGGGTTGATTACCCGATATATGGTTATTATTGTTACATGGGTGTCTGCACCGATGTAGAATTCCGGGGGCATGTGGCCATGCGGCAGGGTTGACCGCCCAGTATATTGTTGTTGATGTTACATGGACATGTATGCTGCCGTCTGCGAGTGCGGGGCATGTGGCCGTGCGGCATTGTTATTATTGTTGTTGCATCATGGGCGTATGCGCCGTGCATAGTCGAGGCATGTGGCCATGATCACGAACATGATTGATGTTGTGGGCGTGAGACCGTAGTTATATATTGAGTGATGACTTTGAGGCGTGAGTCCACGACTTGGCTTTTATGTTGCGTCTTTGTATTTTGGTTATCATCGTGTCTCTGCTTTATATAGTATTATGATTTAAGCTGCGATATTTTGATTTCACATACTTGGTACTGTTGTCTTGACCTCATTCGGCGTGCGTTCATGCTGCGGTAGGAGTACACGGTAGTTGATCTGCTCATAGGATCACGATTCGGCGTATTAGGAAGCTCAGTTTCTCGGAGGCTTATTCTTGATATGTGTTCCACTGAGTTGTAGGTTCTTGTACATTCGGGGTATGGCGGGGCCTGTCCGTCATGGTTGTTGTAAATCTTAAGTGCAGTAATCTTTGTTGTGGCAGGGTTGTAAAAAGGATTAAACTGTTCGGGTTTTTATGTATTTATATACAGAAGGCAACTGTTTTGGTTGGCCTAGTTATATATAATATCTCTTATTTCATGTTTATGTTTTTATTTCCGCTGGTTTTTTTCTGATGTTGTATCACTAGGGTGCCCGGGGTAAGGCACGATCCACGGGCAGGTTGGTCGTGACACCGAGTTAGTGTCTTGAGGTTATACCTGCATCATGCGGTCTATGTGGCCATGCGGACTATGAGTCGGGGCGATCGAGGAGTAGCTACCCTCGATGCGGGAATACCTCATGCGGGCCTCGTGAGTGGCCTATGCGGACTGCGGGAGTCGAGTTAGGCATGTAATGATACTAAGGCGATTGGCCTTGCCCGATCATTAAGTAGCCTAGAAAGAGACCTGTTATAGTTTACCTCTTATTGCTCTTATTGTGATGTGGCACTATGTGCGGTTACCTTGTTTGTTTCGTACATATTTGTAAAACTGTTTTTAAAATGATCTGATTTCATTTAAGTACTTTCTGATTTCACATACTTGGTACTGTTATGCTTGACCTCGCTTGAAGTGCGTTTATCACGACGTTCGGCGTGTTGGTGCCTTACCGGGCACCCAATCATCATCGAGAAAATCAGCGGAATATAAAACAAGACATGAATCAATAAAAATTTAGACCACGTTATATGAGAAAAGTCGCCTTTCGGCATAATATATAAACCCAAATTACGCGATTACATCCCAGTATCTGATAGGATTTCTGACACATAAGAAATAAACAACTATGGCGGACGAGGGCCCGCCATACCACTGAATGGACATATATCTACAACTCGGGAGAACCGTACCAAAAGTCGAGCCTCGGAGAAGATGGAGCTCGACACCAAAGCAAAGATCCTAAGGATGCGGATCTAGCACTGCTTGCCCGCCTGCGGCATGAGCGGCCCGAAGTCGATGCAAGTACCAGTATGTGAAACTGTAAAGTACTTAAATGAAATCATATCATTTTAGAACCAATTTTTACAAATATGTATGAAACAACCAAAGTAGCGCGTGGTGCCATCGTAAACAAAACAGCAATAGGTAAAGCGTAACGAGTCTTGTCTAAGTGGGAATGATCGAAGCGAGGCCAATCGCCCATAGTATCATTATGCATGCCTAATCACGGACTCCGCGATCCGCGTAGGCCACTCGCGTGAGCGCGTGTGGTATTCCCGCGTCGGTAGCTACTCCTCGGCGTCGATCACGGACTCGTAGTCGCGTAGCCCATGTAGACGCGTGACCGTAAAGGCGCCGCCTAACACCGGAACTCTCGCGACTCGCGTAGGTCCCTGGACCGCGTGAGGTATCCTCGAATCATGGTCCCCGGACCGCTGAGTCTACCGCGTCGGAGGCGACAACCCGGTAACATGTCAAGAGGTGAGTGATATAATACTAACATAGCACATCGTTAAACAACATAAGCACAAGAATACTGCTTATACAAGCGTTACAAGACAACACATAGCGTCATATCGAGTCTGCTTATCAACCATCTTATTATACTTTAGTAAATCAATATAAGTCTTTTATAACACATAAGTAAAGCTGTTCCTTTTATCATTCTTAAGTCGTTATACTTAACTTCCCATAAAGCTAGTATAACTCTTAAACTTCTTGTTTAAAAACAAATATTCTTCTTTCAAAAGCGATTTATAATTCTTTTGAAAGACTTTAAGATCTTTATTATTAGGGCTTAAGTCAAAGACATTGTCGTACAACTACGTTCGGTTAACACCACGTCGTCTACCTATATATATACTTTAAAATATCATGCTCGAGGTATAGGAAGAATCACATACCTTCCCGAAATCCACTGCCAAGTCGAATATGTGTGCGGAAGAATCAACTATAATAGTCGAATCGTCTATCGATATCTAGACTACTGCGAAGACTATTCTAGCGGAGGGTTCTCTATTCTACGGAAAATCGGGCAGCACTGCCCTACAGTAAGCTATACAAGTCTCTTGTAAATGATCTATGTAAATCTGATTCAATTCTTCTTTTTTACCCTTTTCTTGTGATAACAGTTCAACTTCTATTCTTTAATATCCTTGATATCTTATACCCAGTCTTAACTATTCTTATATGTAATTTCCAATTACAATAGAAAGACAATATATTTACCTCGATAAGCCCAAAATTATCCAAGTTAAAAGTCGATCTGAGCAAGGTTTAGCTCTGGTTGCGGCTCAGATAGCTCGAGAACCCTTAGAAGTTTCCAATGACCTGCTTAAATACTAAAAGGGATTTGGACTAGGGTATTTTGGAATAGTGGCTATACTTGGAAGACAACTTTCTACCAGGGGAGACTCTCGGCCAAAGCCACGAGGCTAGAGGCGGGGAGAGGGTGTTTGGCTAGGCTCGCTAGAGGGGAGAGGGGCTAGGATGAGAAGCTCACAAGGGAAAGAGGATTTTTAGACTTGGAGATTTGTGATGAAGAAGTCTTGAGGGGTATTTATAGGAAACCAAGGCCATGATCAAGCCAGTGGGGCAAGTGGAGGGCCGAGATTTGCCCAGTGCCCACAACCTCTCCTCAAATCCTCCACAAACAATGACCCGTGTCTTAAGCCCCAAACAAGGCCGTTCGTCGAGGCGAGGCCGCTGCCGCCACTTGAGGTGACAAGTGTCACCCTCTCGTTAACAAAATGTTAGATCTCTCGGAAAAATCCGCAAAAATTAGAAATGGCATGGCGTAATTTACCCTCATGAAGTTTTGTAAAGCGTTTAGTCGGAAAACCATCCGTTTGTGAGTTGTGCCCAAAATGCGTCCATTATGCCTAACTTAAGGCTAAACTTTTTGTCGTGCGCCTCTGCGTACATACTGCAAATCTGAGGTATAACATTCTACCCTCCTTAGAAACATTAGTCCGAATGTTCCTTCCCAGAGCAGGATAACGATAAGGTTTCTCATAACTTAAGCAGTTAGCAAATGCCTCGCATGGCCATAAAACAACACTTTAAGCAAAATAGGTCGATGAAATTTTACAAGTAGGAAAGTGAGTTACACGGAGGTGTGGGAAATAGGTGAGGATATACGCCTCATGTCTCCGCCGACTTCCCGCGTCATCTCCTCACTGAGCTCGTTAGCCACAAGACTTTGTGGAAGCCACGTCGCTTGGTCGCGGACGCCTAACTTGATGATCGATTATCGCTATGGGAACCTCGCCGTGCGATAACCCCTCGATCACTGGACATCGTCGATAGGATGCACTCTAGATGGATCCGATACATCTCCTCGGCATAGAAACATGAAACACGGATCTGCGCCTCGGATCGGACGGCGGATCCAGCTCATGGGCAACGCCTGCCTGCGGACAATCTGAAGCGGCCCGATGTACCTCGGTGAGTTTCCCTTTCTTCGAATCTCATCACCGCCATGGGTGACACTTTCGAAAAGCAATCACTAATCTCGAACTCCGGATCTGATGGCGATGATCTGCGCATGACTTGCCGACTACGGTATCGATGCCGCTCTGGATAAGCCGCCTTATCCACGACTGCGCACCAAATCTGGTCCCAGCTAGCGTACCTCGCCCACGTCAAACCAGACTATCGGCGATCTGCACTTCCTCATCTGAGGCCTCGTAAGGCGTCATCCGAATCTTTGGGTGGTAGTTATTATTATCATGAAACTCGACTAGAGGCAAATAATCCTCTTAGCTACCCTGAAGTCAATAACACGGGCTCGCGGCATATCACCGAGAGTGCGGATGGTGCGCTCGACTGTCGATACATGCGTGGATGGAATGCGATGCTCGAGCTCACTGCGTCCGCTAAACCCATACGGAAAGACCTCAGGAAGTTAGGCATGGCCCGGGCTCCTGCATGCGATATGATCGAAATAGGGACTCCGTGCGGTCGGCGATCTCTCGGATGTAAAGTCGGCATAATCCTCGGTAGAAAAAGTCGTCTGCGGGAAGAAAGTGGGCTGATTTAGTCGACTGTCGGCGATAACCCGTATAGAATCATGTCTCCTCACGAGTGCGAGGTAATCACGTGATAAAGTCCATGTTGATCGCCTCGGCTTCGGTCGGGATCTCTGTTATGCGCAACAAACCACGGGCCTGCGGTGCTCTGCCTTCGCTGCGACAACACGGGCGCTGAGCTACAAACTGCAGCGTCCTCTTGAAGCCATCCGCTGATACCACGGATCTAAGGTCGTGGTACATCTTGATCGACCCGAATGGATAGAGTAGCAGCTGTGTGCTTCCCTAGAACACCTGCTTAGAAGTCAGGAAACATCTGGAACACACAGCCTTCCCTCGAACCTTAGCACCCGTGGTGCTACCTCGAGGACTCTTCCCTCACGAAGAGCGGTATCGCGATACCGAATCAAAGCGGGATCCTCAGCTGTTGCCTCTTCGCCTCGCCGGCGATGGAAGACTGGCAACCTCTCGAACTCGAACCCAGCTGCTATTAGAATCAATCAAGCGGACACGGCGCTCGCTAAGCGGTGCAAATCCACGAACCATGCCCCTCCTCTGCTGCACATCGATGAGCTACCCGTGACCTACGACTAAGGGCATACGCCGCAGCGTTGGCCTTCCCGGGTGATGCGGGATATCAGCGTCATAATCCTTGAGTAACTCTAACCACGCCTGCCGTAAGTTCGACTCCTGCGTGAAGATATCTTTGGAGCTCTTGTGGTGCGTATAAATATCCACATGAACCCCGTACAAATAGTGCCTCAGGATCTTGGCGTGAATCCGCATTGCGTGACCTTACCATCGAGCCCAGCGCTTTGGCGCGTCGCGATACCTGACATAACGTCTGGACCTGCGGAAGAGTAAACGGGGAGGTCGTCGATTTCTCCTTGATGGCGAAACCACTGCTCGCGCGCATCAGTCCACTGAAACTTAGTGCGCCACGAGTCGGCCTAGTCAATGGTGCGAGATGAAGCAAACTTCTCCACGAACGTAGATAGTAACTGCGAGGCCCGAAAAGCTGCGCACTCTGCCGGAGTAGTAGGTCTAGGCCAACTCACGACTACCTCGATCTTGGCGTATCCACCCGAATGCCATCGGCCCGACAATATGCCCGAAAAGCCACGAAGTTAACAAAACTCACGTTTGGAAAACTTGGCGTCTGGCTAGCAGTCTGGAGAACTCTCGGCCGGTCGCCGAATGCTCGCGTACTCGCTCTGGCGAGAATAAACGAGATGTCATCGATGAACACTATCACAAGCGTGTCCAAAAATGGCTTGAACACTCGGTTCGTCGGATCCATAAATCTGGCGGAGCATTGGTCAAGAAAGACATAACCACGAACTCATAATGCGTCTGGGTCGGAATGCGATCTGGGACATCGCCTCTCTAACTCGTGCACGATGATAGCGATCGCGGATCAATCTTGGAGAAACATCTCGCGCACTGCCGGTCGAACAAATCATCAATCACAGGAAGGGTATACATTCTTAATGGTCACCTTGTGCTGTAATTGCAACCAGCGTGCGCGGCGTCCGTCCTTCTTCTTCTTTCGAACAATCTGCGCTCCCGAGGAGAAACACTAGGCTGATGAAGCCGCTTCTCCGGCAAATCTATGGCGGTCCTTGACTCTCTCGACTCGGCGAGTGCCGTTACGTATGGCGGAATGGAAATAGTGAGTGTCTGGCGGCTGTCGATACAAAACTCTATCTCTCTCGGGAGGATGCGAGGTCATGCGGAAACACGTCTGGGAAATCTCGACTCTGAGGCGGTGAAAATCTGGTACCGCGACCTCGATGTCGAACACGAGCGAGATGGTAAATATACCCCACGCACCGTCTTCCTAGCCTTGAGGTAGGAAATAAACCTACCGCCGGCGACCGTGTTCCTCCCGCTCGGCAATCGGCTCGCCGAGCTGGAACGTGCTACTCTCCTGCGGTCTACATTGGCGTAGCAGAAGCTAGCCAATCCGTACCCGTGATCGCGTCGAAATCGGTCATATCCGACTCTGTCAAGTCGGCTGGTGCGGCGTAAATGATCCTTTGGACAAGCCACTATATACCGCCAGAGCTACCAGAATCACCCATTTGGCGTAGCTACCTCGAAAGGGTCTATGGACTCGGGCTCTATCCCTATCCTACTAGCGATAAGGGAGATATATGGGGCCAGTAGAACCGGATCTATCAAGGCATACCGTCAAATCCGGCCCGATAAGGTCGTGTGCGACGTCGGTGAGGCCTCACGATCTGCCGGTGGACAAGGCATAAATCTGATTACGAGGACGCTAGGCTGGGACCGCGCCCACGACCTGCGCGCGACCTGGGCCCATGGTACCTTGCCCTCGGGCGAGTAAGCTGTAGGAGATGAAGAAGACGTGAAAGAACGTATGGTGACCCACTGCGTCTGCTGCCGCCGCGATCGGACGGTTCCTCGCAAAGTGACCTGCGGCCACTGGCGTAACAAACTCCATAGCGGTACCACAATTCCCGAAGTGGGATCTCCGCGTCGGCCACTGAGAGGTGGTCCGTCGGCGATCGCCTGCTGCTCACGGGCGTCACGAAGTCTGAGGCCACAGTGCGCCTCGAATATCACTGGTGTGCGAGGGCGGTGCGAGTGCTCACGGTGGTGTGGTGCAAATCTAGGCTCTGCTGAGGCCGCCCACGATAGCCACCAAAGATCCTGCCGTCACTGGTCTTAACCTGCTCATGCTGTCGGCGTCGGCCTCTGCGCTCGCCGCGTCAGTGCGTGAGCTGCGTGCGGGTAATATCCATGCACGGTGAAGAGCCACACGCGCAAGACTTCGGCCATATAATCATCTAGCGGTGGCGTAACGATGCACCTGTCCTCCGTATACGCTACCAGCGAGGGACATGCTCGAGCCAGCGAATCAAACTCAGCGTTGTACTCTCTGCGTGCGTCCTCTGTCTCGGCAACAAAAATCTGTCGGCCGTGCCTCGCCATCTGTGGAGGCAAGAAATGAGTGAGAAAGGCCTCAGGAACTCGTCCCAGTAGGCGGGCGCGTGCTCTCCAGAGATAACTCCCGAATCAAACCAATCGAAGCGTGGTATCACGCGCCGATGCGAACGAAGGTCCACGAACTCGGTCTCTGAAGCCTTGATCACGCGTAATCCTCTGCATGGCGGCGGATGAACCTGCGGATCATCCTCGAACCTCGACGTAGAACTCTGGCGGGCTCTGACTCGGAAATCCGTAGCCTCGAACTATACGCTCTCGGGTGAACCACGGGTACTCTGGGTGGGCCCAGGCTGCTGCATCGGCTGTCCTCGTGTCGCCACGATCACGGCGATGGCGAGCCGTCTCTGCGTAACCCGTCTCATCTGCTCCGGTGTGGGGTGGAGGTGTAAGTCTTGTGGTCTCATCAGCTTCTGCTGCGGCCTAAACCCTCACGGGTGGCGTCGTGGAACTCGCCGTCTCGGGTATAGGCGGGCACTGTGCCTCGTGACTCTAGGTGTCCCACGGCTCTCCTCGCCTTGCCGCCTGGGCGGGTTGCCTGCGTGGAGACATAAGCTGGTATAGAAAGGAACACGTTAGAAGGGTCGACTTATAACCGACTCTAAGGCGCGATCTCGAGTGAGAAGAATGAAACCGATCCTAAATATCCTATAGCCTCACGATTATTGGTGTGGTGCGCAACGCGATAATCGAACTTCCTGCGGATCTGATGCGTAGACACTTTCAGAGGATTAAGCGCTCACGATACCACTTTTGTCACGACCCGTTCGGAACACGTGGTAGTGCCTTACGGGCACCAAGCGATCATCATCGAGAAAATCGTGAAATATAAAACAAGACATGAATCGATAAAAATTTAGACCACGGTTTATATGAGAAAAGTCGCCTTCGGCATAATATATATAAACCCAAATTACGCGATTACATCCCAAGTATGCAATAGGACTACAGACCTCTGAAATAAACAACTATGGCGGGACGGGGCGCCATACCTGAATGGACATATATCTACAACTCGGGAGAACCGTACCAAAAGTCGAGCCTCGGAGAAGATGGAGCTCGACACCAAAGCAAAGATCCTAAGGATGCGGATCTAGCACACCTTGCCCCACTGCGGCATGAGCGCGGCCGAAGGAGGTCGATCTGATAGGTACAGTATGTGAAACTGTAAAGTACTTAAATGAAACCATATCATTTTAGAACCAATTTTTACAAATATGTATGAAACAACCAAAGTAACTACACATGGTGCCACATCATAAACAAGAGCAACAATAGGTAAATTGTAACAGGTCTTGTCTAGGCTGCGAATGATCGAAGCAAGGCCAATCGCCCATAGTATCATTATGCGTACCTAATCACGGACTCGCGATCGCATGGAAGCCTTCGCGTAGGCGCGTAGGGGTATTCCCGCGTCGGTAGCTACTCCTCGGCGTCGTCCTGGACTCGTGGTCGCGTAGCCGCATAGACCGCGTGACCATAAAGGCGCGCACTAACTGGAACTCTCGCGACTCCGCGTAGGTCCCCTGGACCGCGTAGGTATCCTCGAATCATGGTCCCGGACGCTTTGAGTCTACCCCGCGTCGGAGGCGACAACCCCGGTAACATGTCAAGAGGTGAGTGATATAATACTAACATAACAACTTATCGTTAAACAACATAAGCCAACAAGAATACCTCTTATACAAGCGTTACAAGACACTAATACGTAGCATCATATCAAGTCTACTTATCAACCATCTTATTATACTTTTCGTAAATCAATATAAGTCTTTTATAACACATAAGTAAACTGTTCCTTTTATCATTCTTAAGTCGTTATACTTAACTTCCCATAAATCTAGTATAACTTTTAAGCTTCTTGTTTTAAAAACAAATATTCTTCTTTCAAAACTGATTTATAATTCTTTTGAAAGACTTTAAGATCTTTATTATTAGGGCTTAAGTCAAAAGACATTGCCGTACAACTACGTTCGATTAACACCGTCGTCTGTACTATATATATACTTTAAAATATCATGCTCGAGGGTATAGGAAGAATCACATACATTCTCGTGAAATCCACCTTGTCGAATATGTGGCGCTTGGAAGAATCGACTATAATAGTCGGATCGTCTATCAATATCTAGACTACTCAAGACTATTCTAGCGAGAGGGTTCTCTATTCTACGGAAAATCGGGCAGCACTACCCTGCAGTAAGCTATACAAGTCTCTGTAAATACGATCTATGTAAATGCTGTTCAATTCTTCTTACATTTTACCCTTTTTCTTGTGATAACAGTTCACTTCTATTCTTTAATATCCTTCAATATCTTATACCCAAGTCTTAACTATTCTTATATGTAATTTCCAATTACAATAGAAAGACAGTATATTTACCTCGATAAGCCCAAAATTATCCAAGTTAAAAGTCGATCTGAGCAAGGTTTGGCTCTAGTTTGCGCTCAGATAGCTCAGAACCAGAAGTTTCCAACAACTTCTACTTAAATACTAAAAGGGATTTGGACTAGGGTATTTTGGAATAGTGGCTATACTTGGAAGACAACTTTCTACCAAGGGGGGGGAAGACTCTCGGCCAAAGCCACAAGGCTAGAGGGGGGGGGGAGAGGGGTGTTTCGGCTAGGCTCACTAGAGGGGGGGAGAGGGGCTAGGATGAGAAGCTCACAAGGGGGGAAAGAGGATTTTTAGACTTGGAGATTTGTGATGAAGAAGTCTTCAAATGGGGGGGGGGTATTTATAGGGAAACCAAAGGCCATGATCAAGCCAAGTGGGGGGCAAGTGGAGGGCCAAGATTTGCCCAAGTGCCCCCTAACCTACTCCTCAAATCACTCATGCACAATGACCCGTGTCTTAAGACCCAAAGCAAGGCCATTCGTCGAGGCGAGGCCGCTGCCACTTGAGGGTGACAAGTGTCACCCTCTCGTTGGCCCAAAAATGCTCTGTCTCTCGGAAAAATCCGCAAAAATTAGAAATGGCATAGCCGTAATTTACCCTACGCAAGTTTTGTAAAACGTTTCGTCGGAAAACCATCCGTTTTGTGAGTTGTGCCCAAAATCGTCCATTATGCCTAACTTAAGGCTAAACTTTTTGTACGTACACCCCTACGTACATACTCTGGAAATACGGGGTATAACAGCGTTCATGCCGCAGGTAAAGGGAAGCAGGTAGCGGATCCTCAGTCTTAGGATCTTTTCTTTGGTGTCAGGAGCTCCATCTTCTCCGGAGGCTCGGCTTTTGGGTATGATCTCCCTGTTGTTATAGATAGTTATGTACATTCAGGGTATGGCGGGGCCCTGTCCCGCCATAGTTGTTTACTTCCTTAGAGTGCAGTAGTCTGTGTATAGTTGGGATGTAAAGCGCGATTTTTGTTTATATTTATATGCCGAAAGGCGATTTTCTCAGATAAGTTGTGTCTCAATTTACATTGTTTCATGTCTTGTTTTTATATTCCGTCTGATATTCTCTGATGTATGACTACTTGGGTGCCCGGGTAAGGCACCAGTCACGGGCCCCGGAACGGGTCGTGACATTATTAGTCAATACATTTCCCTTTATTAAGCATTCTTGTGGTTTGTTAAACACTTATTCGATTTGAAATCGATAAAACATCATTCCTTTTGAAAACCAAAATACTCATTACTCACGAATGAGGTTTCACACCTTTTAACAAAATTCACATTAATATAATTAAGTCAAGTCTCTTATCTTTTAAGATCAAGTCTCTTAACTTCTAAAATCAGTAAACCATTCTTTTTACTTCTCTTAAGTCGTTATACCTAACTTCCCATAAAGCTAGTATAACTCTTAAGCTTTTAAAACCAAGCATTACTCTTCTTTCAAAAGGTTTCTTAACTCTTTTGAATTACTTCAAGATTTTTATTATTAGGGCTTAAGTCAAAGACATTGCGTAAAACTACGTTCGATTACACGTCGTCTCTGTACTATATATATATCCTTTTAAAATATCATGCTCGAGAGGATAGGAAGAATCACGTACCTCGCGGCGATTATCGACTATTAGCAAAGCGCTCCGTGGCTATAACGGCTAGCCTTGTCCACCGTTCAAGTAGTACATGCTTTCGCGAACATTCAACCTATAAAAGGTTATACAAGTCTATCGATGCCTGAACTACTGCGTAGATTATTCTTACGATGTGATTTGATTCGAGTCTTTTACGTAATATCCTTACATTACGGTTCAAATCTCTTACATGAATCTTATATTCATTTCTATACAACTACGATGTAATTTCCAATTACAATAGAAGGATAGGATTATTTACCTCAGTAAGGCCAAAATTATACAAGTTTAATGTCGATCACGAGCAACGTTTAGCTCTACTCAGGGTGCTCCAACCGCTCCAAACAACCCTTAGAAGTTCTACGCTTAACCTTAACACTTCAATGACTATGAAGATTTTCCTTAGGGTTTCGTTTAGTAGTGAAGGGAAGTATAATAGTATTTACGGGCTTTTAGTATAAGTGTAACCTTGGAATACTACAAGGTATTTGGGCGAGTATTTTGGAATAGTAATAATACTTGAGAGTATTTTCTACCAAGAGGGGGTATTTATGCGAGACAACTCAAGAGAGGGGGCGGGGTACTCTCGGCCAAGGCCACTAGGAGAGGGGGAGAGGTGTACCCCTCGGCCAGGAGCCTCGCGAAAGGGGAGGGAGGCTGGGGCGAGGAACTCAACCTGAAAGGGGAAGAGGGCTTTCAAGACGTAGAAGTTTTTTGATGAAGAAGACAACGGGGGGGTATTTATAGGGAGTTCGTTGGCCATGATCTAGCCAAGTGGGGGGCAAGTGGAGGGCCAAGATTTGCCTAAGTGCCCCCTAGCCCTACTCCACAAATCCCTCACAAACATTGACCGACAATTTAGGCCTCAAAACAAGCCAAGAACGTGACCCAACCGGCCATCCACATCGCCCACTTGAGGGTGACAAGTGTCACCCTCTCGTTGGTCCAAAATATTTCATCTCTCGGAAAAATCCGCAAAAATAATAAATGACTGTCACGACCCGTTCCGGGGCCCATGACTGGTGCCTTACCCCGGGCACCCTAGTGATACATACATCAGAGTAATCAGCGGAATATAAAACAAGACATGAAATATGAAACAATTATCTGAAGAAAAGTTGTCTTTCGGCATATATATATAAACTTAAACCCGAACAATTACATCCTTCTTACAACTCTGCCCATAACAGTACTACAGACCTATAAGAATGATATGACAACAATGGCGGGACAGGGCTCCGCCATACCCCTGAATGTAAATACCTCTGTGACGGGGACTATACATTTGATAAGCCTCGGGAAAGCGGAGCTTCCCAATGAAGCTGCGATCCTAGGCGAGGATCAACAATGGTGTACCTCTACTGCGGCATGAGCGCGGCCGAAGGAAGTCGATCTGGCAGTACCAAGTATGTGGCGAAAAATACTATAAATGAAATCATAGTAGTCTATATAAAAGCGGAGACATGTATGATAACCAAACTACGATTCCGATAAATAGCGATCGTATCAAGTCGAGGACTCGCGCCTCGAAGTCATCGCTCGAATATCACTATGGGTCTCGCGCCCATGCATCAATCATGCGTGGAATACCTCGCCAGCTGCGGCGATCTATGATATCAGCACGAGGAATATGTCACGACCGAGCGGGCCGTGGTAGTGCTAACCGGGCACCCTAGTGATCTGACATCGAGAGAAAATCGGCGGAAATAAAAACATGAACATGAAACAAGAGATATGATAATATAACGAGCCGACCCAAACATTTGCCTTCTTGCATATATCATGTCTGAATAGTTACATCCTTTACAGCCTGCCGCAGCGATCACTGGACCTCTGAAAGTGGACAACAACTATGGCGGACGGGGCCCGCCATACCACAGATGTACAGAACCTGCTGACTCGGGGTAGCATACCACAAGATAAGCCTCGGAAGCGGGGCTTCCCAATCTGTTGACGTGATCCTATGGCGAGGATCCTGGCCGATGTACCTCTACTGCGGCGTGAGCGCGGCCGAAGGAGGTCGATCTGGACGGTACCAAGTATGTGGCGAAAAATCGTAAATGAAATCATAACGATCTATATAAAAGCGAGACATGTATGATAAGCAAACTCTGATTCGTAACATAAGCGATCATGTCAGTCGGGGGCTCGCGCCTCAGAAGTCATCCATCGTGCGTGGAACTCCTTACCCAATGCCGGCGATCTAGGTATAAATCATGTGGAATCGTGTCTCGGCCCATCCGTGGGACTCGATAAAGAATCGGTGGAATCGTGTCTCGGCCCGTCCCGTGGGACTCGATAAAGAATCGGTGGAATCGTGTCTCGGCCCGTCCGTGGGACTCGATAAAGAATCGGTGGAATCGTATCTCGGCCCGTCCGTGGGACTCGATAAAGAATCATACATAACAAATCAGCGACCTCCATGAGAGGCGCGGTGGTATAGAAATACAATACTTGCACAACAAGGCTATCACTTACGCAAACATAGGCAAGTTACACCTGACTCAAGTACTTCCAGTTTTATGCAGAAGGCGGTTCTAACCCCAAAGTATTACGTCGTTAAGTTCTTTTAACGAGATCCATTTCTTTCACAAAAGTCACCTGATACGTAGTATAAAAATAGAGTGACTATCTTTTAAATAAACCAAAACACTTCCCTTTGTAAAATCAAGTAACAGCATTATTTTCCAAGCGTTGAGTTTGCCTAATTTCAAATGCTCGAGTTTCTTATTTTAGAAAGGTTTCATAACTCATAGTCTTAATCTCTTTTAAAACAATTGAGTAACATATGTCTTATCGTGGTAGTTTATTCTTGTTTATAACAATCTTGCTCTGACCGTGATCTAGGAAATGTAATACCATTTTGTCTTATCTTAGCTTATGCGGATGGAGGTTTCTCTTGGTTTTAATAACAATTAGTTATTTGTCGATACATTTTCCTTTATTAGCATTGCGGTGGTTTGTTAAACACTTATTCTCATTTCGAAATCGATTAAAACATTATTCTTTTAAAACCGACTATTATTCATTACTCATGAATGAGGTTTTACAACATTTAACAAAATTCATAACAAGTCAAACTAAGTCGAGTCTCTTATCTTTTAAGATCGAGTCTCTTAACTTTCAAAATCAAGTCGTTTATAAGTCAAGTCTCTTATCTTTCAAGATCAAGTCTCTTAACTTCTACAATCGATAAACCATTCTTTTACCTACGTAAAGTCGTTATAACTAACTTCCCGTAAAGCTATTATAACACCTATGTTTTAAACCAACCAAATCACTTAGCGTATGCGTCTACCGTACTACATAGTTCCACAACAATCATGCTAGAAAAGATAGGAAGAGGTTCACATACCTCGCGGCGATTATCGACAAATAGCAAAGCGCTCAGTACTTGACCGTCGGCTACTCCTTAAGCCAAGTAGATCACGCCACGTAGTACTCCGCTCCTAAAATGGTCATAGTACTTCATCAAACCTTTCTTACCATTGAAGACTTTTACCAATAAAAAGCCCTCTAATTCTACGGAAATTTGGCGTTTTCCCGTTTTACTCACTTTTCCATCATTCTCCAAGACCGAATAACGTAATATATATACCGTATATAAGGCGTAATAATTAAACAACATAAATAAGGGATTACCGCCCAAGCAGTAGCGGTTTACTATCACGCCATAATAACAATAATTAAAAGAAGAGGATTATCGCCCGACCGTGCAGCGGTTTACTATCACGCCATAACAATACAATAATTAAAAAGGATCACGCGCCCAAGCGGGCGATTGAACAATCTTCCCTTAGCGAAATGTAAATCTGATCCAAAGTAAATCTGATCCAAAGTAAATCTTGTCAAAGTAAATCTGATCCTTAAGTTGGGGTCCTTGTGACTTTGTCCATTTACTTATCCAAATTACTCATTAGTCATCCAACATATTTCCATTCTTAATATAAGTTATAGTTATGTTAAATACTTCTTCACAAGTAAGTCGTTTGATACGTTGAATCGTTTTTACCATTTTAATGGCAAGCGGCCAATCCTTTCTTTTAACAAGTTAACAAGATCAACTCTTCCAAACTTTACACCATATATTATATACTCCATAATATACTTATAATATATGTATAATGACGATTCACAAAGAGGTTAAGATTTACTACCTCAAATAGCCCAAAATCTATCCAAGAACTTAATGTCGCTCCAAGCAGTCTTAGCTCCAAATCTTTACGTTCCAATCCGCTACAAGCAACCCATGAAGCTCTAACCAACTTCTCTTCAGATTGACTCAAAAGTGAAGAAACCTTAGGGTTTTGTTCATGGAGCTCTCGGCCAAGATGAAGTTTAGAGGTTAGGGGTGTGAAATCTTTTCCAACTCTTGGTACACAATCTTCCTAACACCTTGGGAAGAACACTTGAGAGTTTAAGAATTGTTGGACAAATTTAGGTCAGGAATGGCACCGTGGCGAAACCATGAGGCAAGGGAGAGAGTATTTGTTCAAGTCTTGAAATGGTTAAGTGTGGAAGTTTTCATCAACTAGTAGTGTATATATAGGACAACGAGGGCTAGGATGAAGGAAAGTGTGTGGTTGAGATTGGGGACAAGTGTGTGTGGGTCCCAAGCCAACGTCCACGCAAAATATCTAGCAGACTTGGCGGCTTGTCTTGCCAGCTTGTCTAGCATAATTCGGCCAAGAGCCACCTAGGGGGTGACACGTGTGCCCTCACTGCGTCAAATATTTCATCTTCGAAAATGTCCATAAAGGCAAAAATCTAGAAAACAAAGTGGGCCCCACAAAAGCAGTAAATTTCTCAGTGGGCCCAGCGTGACCAATCGGAAATAAAATTCCATAATTCTAATATAATTCAGAGGCCCAAATACCAAATCAGAATCAATTCCCATCAACGAACCTTTTTCCTTCACGAAATCAGGAAACTTTTAGTCGAAAAATCACATCTTTCTTTCTTTCCAAAATTTACATGCGTATTCTCGTCATGCGTCCTCACATACATACCACGGAACTACGGGTATAACATTCTTCCCCCTAGAAACATTCGTCGAATGTTCCTTCTAAGTCTCCAAGCGTATTTGCGTCGGTATAGTCTCCACTCTTATGCTTACAAAGCCGATCGTGCCACGATGGCGAGAATATAACATCTGCGCGAAACCCAATCCAAACCAAGAGGAATCACCTCTAAGATGTAAAACAACACTAACTCTCACTCTGGTCCAAAGAATACTCTCTTACGCGCCTTGACCGCAAAAATGATCACTTCCGTCCTCTTAACACATTCGCTTCCTTTCTTACTCGTCGTACCTTTCTCGTACACGAACTCTTTCTAGTACACATACCATACTTAGTCATTGCTGCGGTTCCAAAACCTTGGAGTCACTACCTCGAACTTGGTCATCTTACTAGCCTCAAATTTCTTTTAAGGCCATTCCGGCGCTTGCGATCCGATCTGCGGTGAGCGCGTCCACGAACCCGTCTGGCGGTTACCTAAACTTGGGCCTAGCACCCTCGTGACCCTACCACTGGCGGGACCACCGCCGACCCCACCCCAAGCGGGCTGCGGGTTGACCGCGACCTTGCCTCGGCGACCCGTTTGCGCGCCAAACTCTTGTTCCCGATCGGGACAATCTCGCTAATCGAGTTCACGCAAACCTAGTAGTGTCTTATCATAACTATCCTTATATAATTCACACCACTCGGGGACTTATCACAATTTTACCTCGTATACTATGCACTCAGACAAAGGTCAATCGTAAACAAATCTTTTACTCGAGCGGTCTCGCGTCTAAGGTCTCACGTATAATATTCTAAGGTTCACACCTTCCAGACCCCAAACTTACCTCTTGACTAGTCATGTTCTCTAAGTTACACTTAACACGATGCTATCTCGTATAGCACTTCACACGTACCCACCATAACAACATAGCCAAGTCTCTTAAGGCTAAAGATATCTCTGCGACTCTTGCCTCACTTTCCTTTGTCGCTCTAACCATAATCACGCCTGCGAGTCTTTAACTATATAAGGCGATGAACGACCACCGATCCAGAAGGTGAGTCTACATCGTACTCGCTAATCGGACAAACTCTCGCCAAATGGCCCTGTTGGCGCAAGCGTAACAATCTCCCCCGAGCTAGTCGACACCACGAGGACCGTCCTCGCTCTATCCGTAGAACTGCAGCGACGCAACTCAAGAAATCCCGAAGTCTCAGACTATCGGATCTAGGGTGAACCACCGGTTCCCGTCCGTCCTCATTTCTTTCCACGACCCTAGCTAGTAACTGGGCCATCTCTTTGTAACTCATATCCTCGGCTCCTGGCCGTTGAACTAGAGGCTCAGGTATCGTGGCCTCCGTAGAAACTGATGTCGCTCTAAACTATGATGGGGCTAGCGGCGTCATAAAACTCGTCGTCTGAAGTACTATCTCAGGTAATGACCGGGCTGTGCCTCATGACCCTCGGTGTTCAACTCGTAGCTCCTCTGCTGCCTTGCCCGTAGGCCCGGGTTGCCTTTCGCGAGGCATAGCGGTACAAGCGAATCGTCAGGGAGTCGAGCATAACACTCTACAGGCGCGATCTCGAGTGAGAAGAATGGAAACCAATCCTAAATGTCCTGCGACCTCACGATTATAGATGTGGTGCGCGGCACAGCGATAATCAAGACTACTGAACACGGTCTGTAGACCTTTTCGAGACTAAGCGCTCTGATACCACTTTTGTCACGACCGAGCCGGGGCGTGGCCAGTGCCTTACCGGGCACCCTGGTGATCTGACATCGGAGAAAATCGGAAATAAAAACATGAACATGAAGCAGGAGATATGATAATATAACGAGGCCAACGGTTGATTACTTGCGTATATCATGTCGAATAGTTACATCCTTTACAACCACACTTGCAGCGATTACGGACCTCTAGAAAGTGACAACAACTATGGCGGGACGGGGCCCGCCGTACCACGAATGTACAAGAACCTACAGACTCGAGGTAACATACCACAAGATAAGCCTCCGGAGAAAGCGGGGCTTCCAATCTGACGTTGTGATCCATGGCGAGGATCCTGGCCGATGTACCTCTACTGCGGCGTGAGCGGCCCCGAAGGAGAGTCGATGCAAGTACAGTATGTGGCGAAAAATCGTAAATGAAATCATGCGATCTATATAAAGCGGAGACATGTATGATAGCAAACTACGATTCGTAACATAAGCGATCATGTGTCAGTCGGGGGCTCGCGCCACCGAAGTCATCCGCCGTTCGTGGAACTCCTTATCGCTGCCGGCGATCTAGGTATAAATCATGTGGAATCGTGTCTCGGCCCGTCCAGTAGGACTCGATAAAGAATCGGTGGAATCGTGTCTCGGCCCGTCGTGGGACTCGATAAAGAATCGGTGGAATCGTGTCTCGGCCCGTCCAGTGGGACTCGATAAAGAATCGGTGGAATACGTATCTCGGCCCGTCCGTGGGACTCGATAAAGAATCATACATAACAAATCAGTGACCTCCATCGAGAGGCGGTGGTATAGAAATACAATACTTGCACAACAAGGCTATCACGCATGAGCATAGGCAAGTTACCTGACTCAAGTACTTCCGTTTTATCTTAGAAGGCGGGTTCTAACCCCCAGTATTACGTCGTTAAGTTCTTTTAACAGATCCATTTCTTTCACAAAAGTCACCTGATACGTAGTATAAAAATAGAGTGACTATCTTTTTAAGTAAACCAAAACAACTTCACTTTGTAAAATCAAGTAACAACATTATTTTCCAAGCGTTCAAGTTTGCCTAATTTCAAATGCTCGAGTTTCTTATTTTAGAAAGGTTTCATAACTCATAGTCTTAATCTCTTTTAAAACAATTGAGTAACATATGTCTTATCGTGAGAGTTTATTCTTGTTTATAACAATCTTGCTACTGACCGTGATCTAGGAAATGTAATACCATTTTGTCTTATCTTAGCTTACATGCGGATGGAGGTTTCTCTTGGTTTTAATAACAATTAGTTATTTGTCAATACATTTTCCTTTATTAGCAGCTGCGATGGTTTGTTAAACACTTATTCTCATTTCGAAATCGTTAAAACATTATTCTTTTAAAACCAACTATTCATTACTCGCGAATGAGGTTTTACAACATTTAACAAAATTCATAACAAGTCAAACTAAGTCAAGTCTCTTATCTTTTAAGATCAAGTCTCTTAACTTTCAAAATCAAGTCGTTTATAAGTCAAGTCTCTTATCTTTCAAGATCAAGTCTCTTAACTTCTCTGATCGATAAACCATTCTTTTACCTCGTAAAGTCGTTATAACTAACTTCCGTAAAGCTATTATAACACCACATGTTTTAAACCAACCAAATCACTTAGCACGTATGCGTCTGCGTACTACATAGTTCACGACAATCATGCTAGAAAAGATAGGAAGAGGTTCACATACCTCGCGGCGATTATCGACAAATAGCAAAGCGCTCCAAGTACTTGAACGTCGGCTACTCGCTTAAGCCAAGTAGATCACGCCACGCGTAGTACTCGCTCTAAAATGGTCATAGTACTTCTATCAAACCTTTCTTACCATTGAAGACTTTTACGATAAAAAGCCCTCTAATTCTACGGAAATTTGGCGTACTTCCGTTTTACTCACTTTTCCATCATTCTCCAAGACCGAATAGCAGTAATATATATACCATATATAGGCGTAATAATTAAACAACATAAAGAAGGGTTACCGCCCAACGGTAGCGGTTTACTATCACGCCGTAATAACAATAAGTAAAAGAAGGGGATTCTGCATGACCGTTAGCGGTTTACTATCACGCCTTCATAACAATACAATAATTAAAAAGGGGATCAGCCCAAGCGGGCGATTGAACAATCTTCCCCTTAACGAAATGTAAATCTGATCCAAAGTAAATCTGATCCAAAGTAAATCTTGTCCAAAGTAAATCTGATCCTTAAGTTGGGGTCCTTGGCCAACTTTGTCCATTTACTTATCCAAATTACTCATTAGTCATCCAACATATTTCCATTCTTAATATAAGTTATAGTTATGTTAAATACTTCACAAGTAAGTGCGTTTGATCGTTGAATACGTTTTTACCATTTTAATGGCAAGCGGCCAATCCTTTCTTTTAACAAGTTAACAAGATCCGACTCTTTAAACTTTACTCCATATATTATATACTCATAATATACTTATAATATATGTATAATGACCGATTCACAAAGAGGTTAAGATTTACTACCTCAAATAGCCCAAAATCTATCCAAGAACTTAATGTCGCTCCAAGCAAGTCTTAGCTCCAAATCTTTCGTTCCAATCCGCTACAAGCAACCCATATAAGCTCTAACCAACTTCTCTTAGATTGACTCAAGTGAAGAACAGCTTAGGGTTTTGTTAAATGGAGCTCTCGGCCAAGATGAAGTTTAGAGGTTAGGGGTGTGAAATCTTTTCCAACTCTTGGTACACAATCTTCCTAACACCTTAGGGAAGAACACTTGAGAGTTTAAGAATTGTTGGACAAATTTAGGTCAAGGAATGGCACCATGGCGAAACCACGAGGCGAGGAGAGAGTATTTGTTCAAGTCTTGAAATGGTTAAGTGTGGAAGTTTTCATCAACTAGTAGTGTATATATAGGACAACGAGGGCTAGGATGAAGGAAAGTGTGTGGTTGAGATTGGGGACAAGTGTGTGTGGGTCCCATGAGCCAACGTCCACGCAAAATATCTGCGAGACTTGGCCACTTGTCTTGCCACTTGTCTAGCATAATTCGGCCAAGAGCCACCTAGGGGGGTGACATGTGTCGCCCTCCTACACGTCCAAAATATTTCATCTTCCGAAAATGTCCATAAAGGCAAAAATCTCGAAAACAAAGTGGGCCCACAAAGCAGTAAATTTCTCCGTGGGCCCAGTGACCAATTCGGAAATAAAATTCCATAATTCTAATATAATTCAAGAGGCCCAAATACCAAATCGGGAATCCAATTCCCGTCAACGAACCTTTTTCCTTCGAAATCAGGAAACTTTTAGTCGAAAAATCCGTCTTTCTTTCTTTCCAAAATTTACATGCCGTATTCTAAATGCATGCGTCCTCACATACATACCACGGAACTACGGGGTATAACATTCTTCCCCCAGAAACATTCGTCCGAATGTTCATACAAGTCTCCGGCGTATTTGCGTCGGTATAGTCTCCGCTCTTATGCTTACAAAGCCGTCGTACCACGATGGCGAGAATATAACATCTGCGCGAAACCCAATCCAAACCAGCGAGGAATCACCTCTAAGATGTAAAACAACACTAACTCTCATCTGGTCCAAAGAATACTCTCTTGCGCCTTGACACAAAAATGATCACTTCCGTCCTCTTAACACGTATTAGCTTCCTTTCTTACTCGTCGTACCTTTCTCGTACACGAACTCTTTCTAGTACACATACCATACTTAGTCATTGCTGCGGTTCCAAAACCTTGGAGTCACTACCTCGAACTTGGTCATCTTACTAGCCTCGAATTTCTTTTAAGGCCGTTCCGGCCTTCGCGATCGATTGCGGTCGACGCGTCCACGAACCGTCTGCGGTTACCTAAACTTGGGCCTAGCACCCTCGTGACCTACCACTGGCGGGACCGCATGGCCGACCCGCTGGCCGGGTTGCGGGTTGACCGCAACCTTGCCTCGGCCCGACCCGTTTGCGCGCCAAACTCTTGTTCCCGATCGGGACAATCTCGCTAATCAAATTACGCAAACCTGGTGGTGTATCATAACTATCCTTATATAATTCACACTCGGGGACTTATCACACAATTTTGCCTCGTATACTATGCGCTCAGGCAAAGGTCAATCGTAAACAAATCTTTTACTCAAGGCGGTCTCGCGTCTAAGGTCTCACGTATAATATTCTAAGGTTCACACCTTGGCGACCCCCAACTTACCTCTTGACTAGTCGTGTTCTCTAAGTTACACTTAACACAATGCTATCTGTATAGCACTTCACACGTACCCACCATAACAACATAACCAAGTCTCTTAAAGGCTAAAGATATCTCTGCAACTACTGCCTCACTTTCCCTTTGTCGCTCTAACCATAATCACGCGTGCCAGCGCTTTGCTATATAAGGCGATGAACGACCACCGATCCGAAAGGTGAGTCTACATCGTACTCTGCTAATCGGACAAACTCTCACCAAATGGCCTGCATCGCAGCATAACAATCTCCCAAACTAGTGCGACACCACGAGGACCGTCCTCGACTCTCTATCCGTAGAACTGCAGCGACGACTTTCGAAATCCGAAGTCTCGGACTATCGGATCTAGGGTGAACCAGCGGTTCCGTCGTCCTCATTTCTTTCCACGACCACTAGCTAATGCGGGCCATCTCTTTGTAACTTCGTATCCTCGGCTCACGGCGTTGAACTAGGCTCGGTATCGTGGCCTCGTAAGCTATTCGCTCTAAGCTATCTTTGGGGCTTGCGGCGTCGTAAAACTCGTCGTCGAAGTACTATCTCGGTAATGACCGGGCTGTGCCCTCATGACCCTCGGTGTTCAACTCGTAGCTCCTACTGCTGCGTTGCCCGTACAGGCCCGGGTTGCCTTCGCGAGCATAAGCGGTACAAGCGAATCGTCAGGGAGTCCGACTTATAACACGGCTGAGCCGCGATCTCGAGTGAGAAGAATGAAACCAATCCTAAATGTCCTGCGACCTCACGATTATAGATGTGGTGCTGACACACCGATAATCAAGACTACACTGAACGCGATGCAGAGACACTTTTCGAGACTAAGCGCTCGATACCACTTTTGTCACGACCGACGGGGCGAAGTATTTGATGCCTTACCGGGCACCCTAGTGTCTGACATCGGAGAAAATCGTGAAATAAAAACATGAACATGAAACAAGAGATATGATAATATAGCACGAGCCAAGCGGTTGCCTTCTTGCGTATATCATGTCCTGAATAGTTACATCCTTTACAACCACTGCCAACAGCGGTACTACAGACCTAAGAAAGTGACAACAACTATGGCGGGGCGGGGCCCGCCGTACCACGAATGTACAAGAACCCTGGACTCGGGTAGCATACCTGAAGATAAGCCTCGGAGAAAGCGGGGCTTCCCAATCTGTTGCTGTGATCCATGGCGAGGATCCTGGCGATGTACCTCTACTGCGGCGTGAGCGCGGCCCAGGAGGTCGATCTGGGTACGAAGTATGTGGCGAAAAATCGTAAATGAAATCATAACGATCATATAAAGCAGAGACATATATGATAGCAAACTCTGATTCGTAACATAAGCGATCGTATCAGTCGGGGCTCGCGCCACCGAAGTCATCCGCCGTGCGTGGAACTCCTTCCGCCTTGGCGATCTAGGTATAAATCATGTGGAATCGTGTCTCGGCCCGTCCGTAGGACTCGATAAAGGATCGGTGGAATCGTGTCTCGGCCCGTCCGCGGGACTCGATAAAGAATCGGTGGAATCGTGTCTCGGCCCGTCCGTGGGACTCGATAAAGAATCGGTGGAATCGTGTCTCGGCCCACGTGGGACTCGATAAAGAATCATACATAACAAATCAGCCGGCCCTCCATTGAGAGGCGGTGGTATAAATCTGATACTTGCACAACAAGGCTATCACTTGCGCGAACATAGGCAAGTTACACGCGACTCGAAGTACTTCCATTTTATGCAGAAGGCGGTTCTAACCCCAGTATTACGTGCGTTAAGTTCTTTTAATGATCCATTTCTTTCACAAAAGTCACCTGATACAGTAGTATAAAAATAGAGTGACTATCTTTTTAAGTAAACCAAAACACTTCCTTTGTAAAATCAAGTAATGACATTATTTTCCAAGCGTTGAGTTTGCCTAATTTCAAATGCTCGAGTTTCTTATTTTAGAAAGGTTTCATAACTCGTAGTCTTAATCTCTTTTAAAACAATTGAGTAACATATGTCTTATCGTGAGTAGTTTATTCTTGTTTATAACAATCTTGCTCAATGACCATGATCTAGGAAATGTAATACCATTTTGTCTTATCTTAGCTTATGCGGATGGAGGTTTCTCTTGGTTTTAATAACAATTAGTTATTTGTCGATACATTTTCCTTTATTAGCAGCTGCGATGGTTTGTTGAGACTTATTCTCATTTAGAAATCGATAAAACATTATTCTTTTAAAACCGACTATTCATTACTCGCGAATGAGGTTTTACAACATTTTAACAAAATTCATAACAAGTCAAACTAAGTCAAGTCTCTTATCTTTTAAGATCAAGTCTCTTAACTTTCAAAATCAAGTCGTTTATAAGTCAAGTCTCTTATCTTTCAAGATCAAGTCTCTTAACTTACAATCGATAAACCATTCTTTTACCTACGTAAAGTCGTTATAACTAACTTCCCGTAAAGCTATTATAACACCTATGTTTTAAACCAACCAAATCACTTAGCACGTATGCGTCTGCCGTACTACATAGTTCTGACAATCATGCTAGAAAAGATAGGAAGAGGTTCGCATACCTGCGGCGATTATCGACAAATAGCAAAGCGCTCAGTACTTGACGTCGGCTACTCCTTAAGCCAAGTAGATCACGCCGCACGTAGTACTCGCTCTAAAATGGTCATGGTATACATCAAACCTTTCTTACCATTGAAGACTTTTACCAATAAAAAGCCCTCTAATTCTCGGAAATTTGGGCGACTTTCCCGTTTTACTCACTTTTCCATCATTCTCCAAGACCGAATAACGTAATATATATACCATATATAAGGCGTAATAATTAAACAACATAAAGAAGGGATTACACGCCCTGACGATAGCGGTTTACTATCGCGCCATAATAACAATAAGTAAAAGAAGGGGATTACGCATGACCGTGCTTGCGGTTTACTATCACGCCATAACAATACAATAATTAAAAAGAGGATCACCGCCCGAAGCGGGCGATTGAACAATCTTCCCTTATGAAATGTAAATCTGATCCAAAGTAAATCTGATCCAAGTAAATCTTGTCCAAAGTAAATCTGATCCTTAAGTTGGGGTCATTGGCGACTTTGTCCATTTACTTATCCAAATTACTCATTAGTCATCGAACTTATATTTCCATTCTTAATATAAGTTATAGTTACTTGTTAAATACTTAACTTCCACAGTAAGGTCGTTTGATCGTTGAATCGTTTTTACCATTTTAATGGCAAGCGGCCAATCCTTTCTTTTAACAAGTTAACAAGATCAACTCTTTAAACTTTACTCCATTATATTATATACTCATAATATACTTATAATATATGTATAATGACCGATTCACAAAGAGGTTAAGATTTTACCTCAAATAGCCCAAAATCTATCCAAGAACTTAATGTCGCTCCAAGCAAGTCTTAGCTCCAAATCTTTACGTTCCAATCCGCTACAAGCAACCCATAGAAGCTCTAACCAACCTCTTCAAGATTGACTCAAAGTGAAGAACAGCTTAGGGTTTTGTTCATGGAGCTCTCGGCCAAGGTGAAGTTTAGAGGTTAGGGGTGTGAAATCTTTTCCAACTCTTGGTACAATCTTCCTAACACCTTAGGGAAGAACACTTGAGAGTTTAAGAATTGTTGGACAAATTTAGGTCAGGAATGGCACCGTGGCCGAAACATGAGCGAGGAGAGAGTATTTGTTCAAGTCTTGAAATGGTTAAGTGTGGAAGTTTTCATCAACTAGTAGTGTATATATAGGACAACGAGGGCTAGGATGAAGGAAAGTGTGTGGTTGAGATTGGGGACAAGTGTGTGTGGGTCCCATGAGCCAACTTGTCCACACAAAATATCTAGAAGACTTGGCGGCTTGTCTTGCCACTTGTCTAGCATAATTCGGCCAAGAGCCACCTGGGGGTGACACGTGTAAGCATCTCTGCACGTCAAAATATTTCATCTTAGAAAATGTCCATAAAGGCAAAAATCTAGAAAACAAAGTGGGCCCATAAGCAGTAAATTTCTCCGTGGGCCCAGCGTGACCAATTCGGAAATAAAATTCCATAATTCTAATATAATTCAAGAGGCCCAAATACCAAATCAGAATCAATTCCCATTTCCTTGAAATCAGGAAATTTTCAGTCGAAAAATCCGTCTTTCTTTCTTTTCAAAATTTACAGCCGTATTCAAATGCGCGTCCTCACATCATACCACGAAACTACGGGTATAACATTCTTCCCCAGAAACATTCGTCCGAATGTTCCTTCTAAATCTCCAAGCGTATTTGCGTCGGTATAGTCTCGCTCTTATACTTACAAAGCCGATCGTACCACGATGGCGAGAATATAACATCTGCGCGAACCCAAATCCAAACCAATGAGGAATCACCTCTAAGATGTAAAACAACACTAACTCTCACTCTGGTCCAAAGAATACTCTCTTGCGCCTTGACTCACAAAAATGATCACTTCCGTCCTCTTAACACGTATTCGCTTCCTTTCTTACTACGTACCTTTCGTACACGAACTCTTTCTAGTACACATACCATACTTCCGTCATTCTTTGCGGTTCCAAAACCTTGGAGTCACTACCTCGAACTTGGTCATCTTACTAGCCTCAAATTTCTTTTAAGGCCGTTCCGGCGCTTCACGATCCGGTCAGTCGAGCAACGTCCACGAACTTCGTGCGGTTACCTAAACTTGGGCCTAGCACCCTCGTGACCCTACCACTGGCGGGACCACCTCGAGTGACCCCGCCAAGCCGGGCTGCGGGTTGACCGCAACCTTGCCTCGGCGGACCCGTTTGCGCGTCAAACTCTTGTTCCCGATCAGGACAATCTCGCTAATCAAATTCACGCCAAACCTAGTGGTCTTCTTATCATAACTATCCTTATATAATTCACACCACTCGGGGACTTATCACACAATTTTACCTCGTATACTATGCACTCGACAAAGGTCAATCGTAAACAAATCTTTTACTCAAGGCGGTCTCGCGTCTAAGGTCTCCGTATAATATTCTAAGGTTCACACCTTGTGACCCCAAACTTACCTCTTGACTAGTCATGTTCTCTAAGTTACACTTAACACGATGCTATCAGTATAGCACTTCCACGCGTACCACCATAACAACATAACCAAGTCTCTTAAAGGCTAAAGATATCTCTGCGACTCTTGCCTCACTTTCCTTTGTCGCTCTAACCATAATCACGCCTGCGAGTAGCTTTAGCTATATAAGGCGATGAACCGACCACGATCCGAAAGTGAGTCTCTACATCGTGCTACGCTAATCGGACAAACTCTGCACCAAATGGCCCTGTGGCGCATAACAATCTCCCCAAACTAGTCGACACCACGAGGACCGTCGCCATTTCTACATCCGTAGAACTGCAGCGACGGCTTCGAGAAATCCGAAGTCTCGGACGCCGGATCTAGGATGAACCAGCGGTTCCGTCGTCCTCATTTCTTTCCACGACCCTAGCTAGTAACTGGGCCATCTCTTTGTAACTCGTATCCTCGGCTCCCGGCCGTTGAACTGGAGGCTCAGGTATCGTGGCCTCTGTAGCTGTTGTCGCTCTAAACTATGATTGGGCTAGCTGCGTCATAAAACTCGTCGTCTGAAGTACTATCTCAGGTAATGACCAGGCCTGTGCCCTCGCAACCCTCGGTGTTCAACTCGTAGCTCCTCTGCTGCCTTGCCCATCTGGGCCCAGGTTGCCTTTCGCGAGCATAACTGGTACAAGCGAATCGTCAGGGAGTCGACTTATAACACGGCTACAGGCACGATCTCGGTGAGAAGAATGAAAACCAATCCTAAATGTCTGCGACCTCACGATTATAGATGTGGTGCGCGACACGCGATAATCAAGACTACTAGACACGGATGCAGCAGACCTTTTCGAGACTAAGCGCTCACGATACCACTTTTGTCACGACCGAGCGGGGGCGTGGTAGTGCCTACCGGGCACCACTGGTGATACAACATCGAGAGAAAATCAGCGGAAATAAAAACATGAACATGAAACAAGAGATATGATAATATAACAGTCAACCCAAGCGTTGCCTTCTTGCGTATATACCTGTCTGAATAGTTACATCCTTTTCTGACCCAGCAGCGATTACTACGGACCTCTGAAAGTGACAACAACTATGGCGGGAGGCCGCCATACCACAGAATGTACAAGAACCTACGGACTCGAGGTAGCATACCCTGAGATAAGCCTCGGAGAAGCGGGGCTTCCCAATCTGTTGACGTGATCTATGGCGAGGATCCTGGCCGTGTACCTACTGCGGCGTGAGCGGCCACGAAGGAGAGTCGATGCCAGTACCAAGTATGTGCCCGAAAAATCGTAAATGAAATCATAACGATCTATATAAAGCAGGAGACATGTATGATAGCGAGCTACGATTCGTAACATAAGCGATCATGTCAGTCGAGGGCTCGCGCCGCCGAAGTCATCCGCCGTGCGTGGAACTCCTTCCGCCATTGCCGTGATCTAGGTATAAATCATGTGGAATCGTGTCTCGGCCCGTCCGTAGGACTCGATAAAGAATCGGGTGGAATCGTGTCTCGGCCCGTCAGTAGGACTCGATAAAGAATCGGTGGAATCGTGTCTCGGCCCGTCCGTGGGACTCGATAAAGAATCGGTGGAATACGTATCTCGGCCCGTCCCGTGGGACTCGATAAAGAATCATACATAACAAATCAGTGACCTCCATTGAGAGGCGGTGGTATAAAAATACAATACTTGCACAACAAGGCTATCACAGCATGAGCATAGGCAAGTTACCATGACTCGAAGTACTTCCGTTTTATGCAGAAGGCGGTTCTACCCCGAAGTATTACGTCGTTAAGTTCTTTTAACGGATCCATTTCTTTCACAAAGTCACCTGATACGTAGTATAAAAATAGAGTGACTATCTTTTAAGTAAACCAAAACACTTCCCTTTGTAAAATCAAGTAACATTATTTTCCAAGCGTTCAAGTTTGCCTAATTTCAAATGCTCAAGTTTCTTATTTTAGAAAGGTTTCATAACTCATAGTCTTAATCTCTTTTAAAACAATTGAGTAACATATGTCTTATCGTGGCCGTTTATTCTTGTTTATAACAATCTTGCTCTGTGACCATGATCTAGGAAATGTAATACCATTTTGTCTTATCTTAGCTTATATGCGGATGGAGGTTTCTCTGGTTTTAATAACAATTAGTTATTTGTCAATACATTTTCCTTTATTAGCAGCTGCGATGGTTTGTTAAACACTTATTCTCATTTAGAAATCATTAAAACATTATTCTTTTAAAACCGACTATTCATTTACTCATGAATGAGGTTTTACAACATTTTAACAAAATTCATAACAAGTCAAACTAAGTCGAGTCTCTTATCTTTTAAGATCAAGTCTCTTAACTTTCAAAATCAAGTCGTTTATAAGTCAAGTCTCTTATCTTTCAAGATCAAGTCTCTTAACTTCTACAATCGATAAACCATTCTTTTACCTACGTAAAGTCGTTATAACTAACTTCCCATAAAGCTATTATAACACCACATGTTTTAAACCAACCAAATCACTTAGCACGTATGCGTCTACGGTACTACATAGTTCACAACAATCATGCTAGAAAAGATAGGAAGAGGTTCACATACCTCGCGGCGATTATCGACAAATAGCAAAGCGCTCAAGTACTTCAACCGTCGGCTACTCCTTGCCAAGTAGATCACGCCACGCGTAGTACTCGCTCACAAAATGGTCATAGTACTTATCAAACCTTTCTTACCATTGAAGACTTTTACGATAAAAGCCCTCTAATTCTACGGAAATTTGGCGTACTTCCGTTTTACTCACTTTTCCATCATTCTCAAGGCGAATAACGTAATATATATACCGTATATAAGGCGTAATAATTAAACAACATAAAGAAGGGATTACACGCCCAACAGTAAGCGGTTTACTATCACGCCCGTAATAACAATAAGTAAAAAGAAGGGGATTACGCTGGCGTGGTGCGGTTTACTATCACGCCATAACAATACAATAATTAAAAAAGGATCACCGCCCGAAGCGGGCGATTGAACAATCTTCCCGCGAAATGTAAATCTGATCCAAAGTAAATCTGATCCAAGTAAATCTTGTCCAAAGTAAATCTGATCCTTAAGTTGGGGTCCTTGGCGACTTTGTCCATTTACTTATCCAAATTACTCATTAGTCATCCAACATATTTCCATTCTTAATATAAGTTATAGTTACTGTTAAATACTTAACTACAAGTAAGTGCGTTTGATCGTTGAATCGTTTTTACCATTTTAATGGCAAGCGGCCAATCCTTTCTTTAACAAGTTAACAAGATCAACTCTTTAAACTTTACTCCATATATTATATACTCTATAATATACTTATAATATATGTATAATGACCGATTCACAAAGAGGTTAAGATTTACTACCTCAAATAGCCCAAAATCTATCCGAGAACTTAATGTCGCTCCAAACAAGTCTTAGCTCCAAATCTATACGTTCCAATCCGCTACAAGCAACCCATGAAACTCTAACCAACTTCTCTTCAAGATTGACTCAAAGTGAAGAACAGCTTAGGGTTTTTGTTCGTAGCTCTCGGCCAAGGTGAAGTTTAGAGGTTAGGGGTGTGAAATCTTTTCCAACTCTAGGTACACAATCTTCCTAACACCTTAGGGAAGAACACTTGAGAGTTTAAGAATTGTTGGACAAATTTAGGTCAGGAATGGCACCGTGGCCGAAACCATGAAGCGAGGAGAAGTATTTGTTCAAGTCTTGAAATGGTTAAGTGTGGAAGTTTTCATCAACTAGTAGTGTATATATAGGACAACGAGGCTAGGATGAAGGAAAGTGTGTGGTTGAGATTGGGGACAAGTGTGTGTGGGTCCCATGAGCCAACTTGTCCACACAAAATATCTAGCAGACTTGGCGACATGCTTGCCAGCATCTCAGCATAATTCGGCCAAGAGCCACCTGGGGGTGACACGTGTAAGCCTCACTGCGTCAAATATTTCATCTTCGAAAATGTCCATAAAGGCAAAATCTAGAAAACAAAGTGGGCCCCACAAAAGTAAATTTCTCAGTGGGCCCAGTGACCAATTCGGAAATAAAATTCCATAATTCTAATATAATTCAAGAGGCCCAAATACCAAATCGGGAATCAATTCCCGTCAACGAACCTTTTTCCTTGAAATCCAGGAAACTTTTAGTCGAAAAATCACGTCTTCTTTCTTTCCAAAATTTACATGCCGTATTCTAAATGCATGCGTCCTCACATACATACCACGGAACTATAGGGTATAACATTCTTCCCCAGAAACATTCGTCCGAATGTGTCACGACCGTCGGGGCGTGGTAGTGCCTTACGGGCACCCAGTAGTCATCATCGAGAGATAATCGTGGAATATAAAACAAGACATGAAATAATTGTAAATGATACGATTTACGAGAAAAGGGTTGCCTTTCGGCATATATATAAATAACCCAAGTTTTGCGATTCATCCCAAATGTACAATAGGACTACAGACCTCAGGAAGTAAACAACTATGGCGGGACGGGGCCCGCCGTACCTGAATGTACAAACTATCTGTCTGAGGAGATCATACCAAAAGTAGAGCCTCGGAGAAGATGGAGCTCTTGGCACCAATCAGAGATCCTGAGGATGTGGATCTAGCACTGCTTGCCACTTACTGCGGCGTGAGCGGCCAGAAGGAGAGTCGATCTGCCAATTACTAAGTATGCAGCTGTAAGTACTTAAATGAAAACATATCATTTTAAAATCGGTTTACATATATGTATGAAACAACCGAGGTAGCATGCGCATAGTGCCACATCATAAAGCAAAACAATGGGTAAGCATGCGAGTCTTTTCTAGGCTGCGAATGATCGAGCGGGGCCGATTGCGTAGTATCACCATCTGAAGCCTAATCACGGACTCCGTAGTCGCATGGGCCACTCGCGTAGGCGCGTAGGGTATATAACCCGCGTCGAGGGTAGCTACTCCTCGGCGTCGTCTGGACTCGTAGTCGCGTGGCCCGTGGACGCGTGAGGTATAACCAGCGTCGCTAACACGGAACTCCGTAGCTCGCGTGGGTCCCTAGACCCGCGTGAGGTATTCTCGAATCATGGTCCCGGACCTTTGAGTCTACCAGCGTGGAGGCGACAACCCCGGTAATATGTCAAGAGGTGAGTGATATTATACTAACATAAAAGCTTATCGTTTAAACAACATAAGCACAACAAGAATACTCTCTTATACAAACGTTTCAAGACACTAACACACGTAGCGTCATATCATGTCTACTTATCAAACCATCTTATTATTCTTTTCACAAATCAATATAAATCTGTTATAAACACATAGGCAAACCGTTTCTTTTATCAAGCTTAAGTGGTTATACCTAACTTCCCGTAAAGCTAGTATAACTCTTAAGCACGTTTAAAAACCAATTAGTTCTCTTACATTTAAAAATGATTGATGTCTTTTGAAATGCTTTGAGATCCTTATTATTCGGGCTTAAGTCGCGAGACATTCTGTAAGTATTATTCGAGCTTAAGTCAAAGACATTGCGTAAGTATTATTCGATTAACACGTGTCGTCTACCGTACTATATATATTTTAAAATATCATGCTTTAGGAAGAATCACATACCTTCTCGTGAAAACCACGCGAAGTTGAATATGTGCGCGAGAAATCAACCTATAATAGTCGGACACGTCTATCAGCGTTGAACTACTGCGAACGATTCTAAGCGAGAGGGTTCTCTATCCTACGGAAAATTGGGCGACAACTTCCCTGCACGGTGAGCTACTCGAGTCTCTTGTGAAAGCGATCCTAAGTAAATCTGATTTGATTATTCTTCTTTTAAACCTTTCTCTGTGATATGATTCAATTCTATTCTTTAATATCCTTCAAGTATTTAATACTTATTCTTATACTACGATAAGTATTCTCTAATTCAAAAGAGGTTAGGATTATTTACCTCGGTAAGCCCAATAATATCCTAGATAAAAGTCGATCAGGAGCAGGCTTGGCTCACAAGTTATGCGCTCAGATAGCTCGAGAAACCTTAGAAGTTCTTTACAACCTACAAGTACTAAAGGATTTGGGCTAGGGTATTTTGGGCATTATAACAATACTAGAGGCAACTTTTCTACCAAGGAGGGGGTAGTGTTTGGCTAGGCTTCTTTTAGAGAGGGGGTATTCGGCCGAGACTTCCTGAGGGAGAAGTGAGGCTTAGGGCGATGGCTCGCAAGGGGAGGATGATTTAGGCTTGGAAATTTGTGATGAATAAGTCTTCAAAGAGAGGGGTATTTATAGGAAACCAAGGGCCAAGATCAAGCCAAGGGGGGCAAGTGGAGGCGAGATTTGCCCAAGTGCCCTAACCTACTCCTCAAATCACTCCGCGAAACAAGGTCCGTATTACATGCCACAAAACCTCCCGATCGTCGAGGCAAAAGGCCATGGCGTCGGCGAGGTGACAAGTGTCACCCTCGTTAATCCAAAAGGTTCGTCGCTCGGAAAAATCCGCCAAAAATTAGAAATGGCATGGCGGAATTTATCTACGCGAGTTGTGTAAAGCGTTTAGTCGGAAAGCGATTCTTTGTGAGGTTGTGCCCAAAAGCGTGCCATGCCTAAACTTTAAGGCCAAACTTTTATGCGTACTCCTGCGTACATACTCGAAATCTGAGGTATAACATTCTCTCCTCGCCCGAAACATTCGTCCGAATGTTCCTTCCCAAACGATTAACGATAAGATTCTTCATAATTTAAGCGATTTGCAAATGCCACACGCGCGGCGAGAACAACACTTAGGCATAAGCGATAATGAAGATTTACAAGTAGGAAAGTGAATTACACGGAGGTGTGGGAATAGGTGAGGATATACGCCTCGTGTCCTCGCCGACTTCCGCGTCATCTCTCCACGAGCTCGTTCGCCCGAAGACTTTGGCGGAAGCCCGTCCTTCGTCGCGGGCGCTAACGGCGATCGATTATCGCTATGGGAATCTCGCCATCGATAACCCGCCGATCACTGGACATCGTCAATCGGGTGTACCACTATGGATCCGATACATCTCGCCGGCGTAGATCGTGAAAAAGCGGATCTGCGCCTCCGGTCGGACGGCGGATCTAACTCGTAGGCAACGCCTGCCTGCGGATAATGCGAAGCGGCCCGATGTACCTTGGTGAGTTTCCTTCTTCCGAATCTCATCGCACCGCCGTGGGTGGCGCGCTAGGAAAACCCAATCATGAACCTCGAACTCCGGATCTGCGGCGGCGATGATCTGCATCGACTTACATCGACTACGATTTGTCGGCAACCTCTCTGGATAAGCCGCGCTTATCCGACTGCTGCACCAAATTTGGTCCCAGCTAGCGCACCGCCACGTCGAACCAACTATAGGCGTCTGCACTTCCTCCGTACAAGGCCTCATGGCGCCATCGAATCTTGGGTGGTAGCTATTGTGTGCATGAAACTCAACTAGAGGCAAATGATCCTCGGCTACCACGAAGTCGATAACACGGGCTCGCGGACATGTCCTGCAGAGTGCGGATAGTGCGCTCTGCTGTCATGCATGCGTGGATGGAATGCGATGCTCGGGATCACTGCGTCCTAAACCCCTGCGGAAAGACCTCCGGAAGTTAGCGTAAATGGCGGGCTCCTCTATGCGATATGATCGAAATAGGGACTCCGTGCGATCGGCGATCTCTCGGATATATAGTCGGCGTAATCCTCGGTAGAAAAAGTCGTCTGACGGGAAGAAAGTGGGTGATTTAGTCGACTGTCGGCGATAACCCATATAGAATCATGTCTCCTACGAGTGCGAGGTAATCTGTGATGAAGTCGTGTTGATCACCTCCGGCTTCGGTCGGGATCTCTATCGTGCGTAACAAACCACCGGGCCTGCGGTGCTCTGCCTTCGCTGCGACAACCACGGGCGAGCTACGAACTGCTGCAGCGTCCTCTTGAGCCATCCGCGATACGGATCTAAGGTCGTGGTACATCTTGAGTCGACCACGGATGGATGAGTAGCTTGTATTGTGTGCTTCCCCGAGAACTGCTGCGAAGTCACGAAACATCTGGAACACCTGACACGCCCTCGAACCTCGGCACCCGTGGTCTATCTCAAGGACCGCGCCTCGCGAAGAGGCGTATCGCGATAGCGTGTCAAAGCGGATCCTCGGTATTGCCTCTTCGCCTCGCCGGCGATGGAAGACTCGGCAACCTCGCGAACTCGAACCCACTGCTATCGAGAATCAATCAAGCGGACACGAGGCTCATTGGCGATGCAAATCACGAACCGTATCCTCCTCTCTTGCGCCGATAGGCTCCCCGTCGACCTACGACTAAGGCGTACGCCTGGCGTTGGCTTTGCGGGTGGTACAGGATATCAACATCGTAATCCTTAGCGACTCTAACCACCGTCTATGTCGTAAGTTCGGCTCCTGGTGAAGATATCTTGGAGGCTCTTGTGGTGCGTATAAATATCCACATGAACCCCGTACAAGTAGTGCCTCCAGTTTTCAAGGCGTGAATCACGGCCCGACTCGAATCATGGGTGGGGTAGTTCCTCGTGTTTCTTGGTGTCGGGATGCATGCTATAACCTTGCCTGCTGCGTCAACACATCCCGACCCGATGCTGGCGTCCTGATACGCAACATAACCGTCTGGACCTGCGGAAGTAAGAAGCGAGGCGGTCGTCGATCTCTTTTCGAATGGAAACCACGCTCCTGACATCGATCCTTGAAACTTGGCTGCTTTACGAGTCGGCTAGTCAATGGTGCGAGATAAAGCAAACTTCTCTGCGAACGCCGATAATAACTGCGAGGCCCGAGCTGCGAACCTGCAGCCGGAGTAGTAGGTGCAGGCCAACTCTGGTATCTCGATCTTGGCGTATCTACGAATGCCATCGGCCCGACAATATGCCCGAAAAGCCACGAAGTCAGCAAAACTCACATTTGGAAAACTTGGCGTACAAGCTAGTCTGGAGAAGCGTCGCCACGGTCGCCGAATGTTCGCGTACTCGCTCTGGCGAGAATAAACGAAGATATCATCGATGAACACTATCACAAGCGTGTCAAAAATGGTTTGAACACTCGGTTCGTCAAATCCAAGAATCTGCGGGGCATTGGTCAACCCAAAGACATGACCACGAACTCATAATGCGTCTGGTCGGAATGCGATCCTAAGGACATCCGCCTCTCGACTACTTTGATGATAGCGGCCGTAGATCGATCTTGGAGAAACATCTACGCACCACCTGCAGTCGAACAAATCATCAATCACAGGAAGGGGTATCTGTTCTTAATGGTCACCTTGTTGGTGCACATGTCAACACACGTGCGCGGCGTCCGTCCTTCTTCTTCACGAACAATCTGGCGCTCCCGGGGAGAAACACTAGGCGATGAAGCCGCTTCTCCGGCAAATCCCTAAGTGATCCTTGACTCTCTCGGCTCGGCGAGTGCCGTTACGTATGGCGGAATGGAAATAGTGAGTGTCAGCTGCGTCTATACAAAACTCGATCTCCTCTCGGGAGGATGCGAGTCGTCTGGAAACACGTCGGGAACTCTCGACTCTGGGCCGGTGAAAATCGGCGCTGCGGCCTCGATATCAAACACCGAGCGAGATGGTAGATATACCCGCCTGCGCGTCTTCCAGCGCCGAGGTAGGAAATAAACCTACCGCCGGCGTCTGGTGTTCCTCCCACTCCTGGCCGGCTCCTCGGGAAGCTGGAACCGTACTACTCTCTCTGCGGTTTACATTGGCGTAGCAAGAAGCTAGCCAATCCGTCCCGTGATCGCGTCGAAGTCGATCATCTCTAACTCTGTCAAGTCGGCTAGGGTCGGCGTTGTAAATGATCACGGACAAGCCTATATACCCGTAGAGCTACCAAGAATCACCCATGGCGTAGCTACCTCGAAAGGGTCTATGGACTCGGGCTCTATCCCTATCCTACTAGCAGCAAGGGGAGATATATGGGGCGGTAGAACACGGATCTATCAAAGCATACGTCAAACGAGCCCGATAAGGTACAGTGGCGACATCGGTGAGGCCTCACGATCTGTCGGTGGACAAAGCATAAATGCGGTTACGAGGACCGCTAGAAGCGGGACCAGCGCCACGACCTGCCGCGACCTGTGGTCTATGAGTACCTTACCCTCGGGGCGAGTAGCTGTCGGGGATGAAGAAGACGTGAAAGAACTAGTGGTGACTCACCACCGCGCCACTCTGAGTCGGGCGGTCTCTGCCAAAGTGACCTGCGGCCTGGCCCGAAACAAGCTCCGTAGCACCTGACTCCGAAGTGGGATCTGCGTCGGCCACTGGCGAGGTGGTCCCGTCGGCGATGCCTCTGCTGCGGGCCGCTGAAGTCACGGGGCCACTGATGCGCCCTCGAATATCACTGGTGTCTTGAGGGCGGTGCGGGAGTGCTCTGAGTGGCGTGGTGCAAATCTAGGCTAGCTGCGAGGCCGCCCACCGCGATAGCCACCAAAAGACCTGCCGTCTGGTCTTACGATCTTTGCTGTCGACGCGTCGGTCTCTGCGCTCGCCGCAACGAGCATGAGCATGCGTGCGGGTAATGTCCATACGGTGAAAACACCCGCGTGACTCGGCCATATAATCATCTAGCGGTGGCGTGGCGGTGCACCTATCCTCCATATCTGCTACGCGGCCCGGGACATATCGAGCGATGAATCAAACTCGACATTGTACTCCACGGCGGTCGTCCTCTGCGCCTCGGCGGTAAAAATCTATCGGCCGCGCCCTCGCCATCTGTGGAGGCAAGAAGTGAGTGAGGAAAGCCTGCGAGAACTCGTCCCAGTAGGCGGGGCGCGTGCTCTCCCGGGATAACTCCGCGAATCAAACCAATCATTGCGGTATCCGCGCGGCTATGTGAACCAAAGATCATGGACTCGGTCTCGGCACGATCACCCTCAAAATCTCTGTGGTAGCGGATGAACTCCTGCGGATCATCCTCGGCCTCGACCGTAAAACTACGGCGGGCTCTGACTCGGAAGTCTCGTAGCCTCGAACTCTACGCCTCGGGTGAACCACGAATGCAGGCCCAGGTGGGGCTGAAGCTGCTGCGTCCGGCTGTCCTCATGTCGGCGCGATCTGGCCAATAGTGGGCCGTCTCGCTTGTACCTAACTCCTCCGCCCGGTGTGGGACGGGAGGTGTGGGTGCTGTGGTCTCATCGGCCGGCTGCGCCTAAACCCTCACAGGGTGTGGCGTCGTAGAACTCGCCGTCTGGTATAGGCGGGCCGAGCCCTCGTGACTCTAGGTGTCCCACTAGCGACTCCTCGGTGCCTTGCCGCCAGGCGGGTTGCCTTGCGTGGAGCATAAGCTATTCTGAGAAAGGAATACGTTAGAGGTCGACTTTAACACGGCTCTAAAGCGCGATCTCGAGTGAGAAGAATGAAACCAATCCTAAATATCCTATAGCCTTACGATTATTGGTGTGGTGCCTGCGCAGATAATCAGACTACTAGATACGATGCGTAGACACTTTCAGAGATTAAGCGCTCACGATACCACTTTTGTCACGACCGTCAGTGGCGTGGTAGTGCCTTACCAGGCGCCCAGTAGTCATCATCGAGAGATAATCGTGGAATATAAAACAAGACATGAAATAATTGTAAATGATACACAGTTTCTGAGAAAAGGGTTGCCTTTCGGCATATATATAAATAACCCAAGTTTTGCGATTCATCCCAGATGTACAATAGGACTCTGGACCTCTGAGGAAGTAAACAACTATGGCGGGACGGGGCCCGCCATACCTGAATGTACAAACTATCTACAATACGGGAGATCATACCAAAAGTAGAGCCTCGGAGAAGATGGAGCTCACGACGCCAATGCAAAGAGATCACAGGATGTGGATCTAGCACTGCCCTTACCTGCGGCGTGAGCGCGGCCCCGAAGGAGGTCGATCTAACGGTACTAAGTATGCGGCGTAAGTACTTAAATGAAAACATATCATTTTAAAATCGGTTTACATATATGTATGAAACAACGAGTAACCGCGCATAGTGCCATCATAAGCAAGAGCAACAATGGGTAAGCTATGAGGTCTTTTCTGTTTGCGAATGATCGAGCGGGGCGGTGCGTAGTATCACCATGCAAGCCTAATCACGGACTCCGTAGTCGCGTAGGCCACTCGCGTAGGCCGCGTAGGGTATATAACCCGCGTCGGTAGCTACTCCTCGGCGTCGTCACGGACTCGTAGTCGCGTAGCCACGTGGACGCGTGAGGTATAACCCGTCGCTAACACGGAACTCCGTAGCTCGCGTAGGTCCCTGGACCCGCGTAGGTATTCTCGAATCATGGTCCCGGACACTTTGAGTCTACCAGCGTCGGAGGCGACAACCCCGGTAATATGTCGAGGTGAGTGATATTATACTAACATAACGACATCGTTTAAACAACATAAATACAACAAGAATACTCTCTTATACAAGCGTTTGAAGACACTAACACACGTAGCATCATATCGTGTCTACTTATCAAACCATCTTATTATTCTTTTCACAAATCAATATAAGTGCATTTATAAACACATAGGCAAACCGTTTCTTTTATCAAGCTTAAGTGGTTATACCTAACTTCCCGTAAAGCTAGTATAACTCTTAAACACGTTTAAAACCAATTAGTTCTCTTACATTTAAAAATGATTGATAATCTTTTGAAATGCTTTGAGATCCTTATTATTGGGCTTAAGTCGCGAGACATTGCCGTAAGTATTAATCGGGCTTAAGTCAAAGACATTGCGTAAGTATTATTCGATTAACACGTGTCGTCTGTACTATATATATTTTAAAATATCATGCTTTAGGAAGAATCACATACATACCGTGAAAACCACACTTGAGTTGAATATGTCGCGAGAGAAATCAACCTATAATAGTCGAACACGTCTATCGGCGTTGGACTACTGCGAAAATAGTTCTAAGCGAGAGGGTTCTCTATCCTACGGAAAATTGGCGACTTCCCTGCGGTGAGCTACTCGAGTCTCTTGTGAAAGCGATCCTAAGTAAATCTGATTTGATTATTCTTCTTTTAAACCCTTCTACTTGTGATAACATTCAATTCTATTCTTTAATATCCTACAAGTATTTAATACTTATTCTTATACTACAACAGTAAGTATTCTCTAATTCAAAAGAGGTTAGGATTATTTATCTCGGTAAGCCCGATAATATCCTAGATAAAAGTCGATCGAGACGAGGCTTAGCTCTAAGTTATGCGCTCAGATAGCTCGAGAAACCTTAGAAGTTCTTTACAACTTCTACAAGTACTAAAGGATTTGGGCTAGGGTATTTTGGGCATTATAACAATACTAGAGGCAACTTTTCTACCAAGGAGGGGGTAGTGTTTCGGCTAGGCTAGCAGAGAGGAGGGGGTGTTCGAGAGACTATGGGGAGAAGTGAGGCTTAGGGCGATGGCTCGCGAGGGAGGATGATTTAGGCTTGGAAATTTGTGATGAATAAGTCTTGAGAGAGGTATTTATAGGAAACCAAGGGCCAAGATCAAGCCAAGGGCGAGTGGAGGCCGAGATTTGCCCAAGTTCCCTAACCTACTCCTCAAATCACTCCGCAAACAAAGGTCCGTGTTTTATGCCCTAAAACCTCCCAATCGTCCGAGGCAAAAGGCCGGGCAGCGTCGGCGAGGTGACAAGTGTCACCTCTCGTTGATCCAAAAGGTTAAATCGCTCGGAAAAATCCGCAAAAATTAGAAATGGCATAGCCGGAATTTAGCCTACGCGAGTTGTGTAAAACGTTTCGTCGGAAAACGATTCTTTGTGAGGGTTGTGCCCAAAAAACGTGCCATGCCTAAACTTTAAGGCCAACTTTTGTACGTACTCCCTCGCGTACATACTCCAGAAATACGGGGTATAACAGAATGTTCCTTCTAAGTCTCCAAACGTACTTGCGTCGGTATAGTCTCCACTACTATACTTACAAAACCGATCATGCCACGATGGCGGAGAATATAACATCTGCGAAACCCAATCCAAACCAGCGAGGAATCGCCTCTAAGATGTAAAACAACGCTAACTCTCATCTGGTCCGAAGAATACTCTCTTGGCATTGACTACAAAAATGATCACTTCCGTCCTCTTAACACGTGTTAGCTTCCTTTCTTACTCGTCGTACCTTTCATTACACGAACTCTTTCTAGTACCACATACCGTACTTATCGTTCTTTGCGGTTTCCAAAACCTTGAGTCACTACCTCGAACTTGGTCATCTTACTAGCCTCAATTTCTTTTAAGGCCATTCCGGCTTCACGATCCGATTCTGGTCGAGCGCGTCCACGAACGTCTGCGGTTACCTAAACTTGGTCTAGCACCCTCGTGACCTACCACTGGCGGGACCACCTCGGCGACCCGCTGAAGCGGGCTGCGGGTTGACCGCGACCTTGCCTCGGCCGAGCCCGTTTGCGCGCCAAACTCTTGTTCCCGATCCGACAATCTCGCTAATCAGTTACGCAAACCTGGTGTGCTTATCATAACTATCCTTATATAATTCACACCACTCGGGGACTTATCACGCAATTTTACCCTGTATACTATGCACTCAGACAAAGGTCAATCGTAAACAAATCTTTTACTCGAGCGGCCTCGCGTCTAAGGTCTCCGTATAATATTCTAAGGTTCACACCTTGGCGACCCCGAACTTACCTCTTGACTAGTCATGTTCTCTAAGTTACACTTAACACGATCTTATCAGTATAGCCTTCACACGTACCGTAACAACATAACGAGTCTCTTAAAGGCTAAAGATATCTCTGCGACTCTTGCCTCGCTTTCACTTTGTCGCTCTAACCATAATCACGCCTGCGAGCGCCTTACTATATAAGGCGATGAACCGACCACCGATCCGAAAGGTGAGTCTCTACATGTGCTACTGCTAATCGGACAAACTCTCACCAAATGGCCTGCTCATGGCGCATAACAATCTCCCCAAACTAGTGCGACACCACGAGGACCGTCCTCGGCTCTCTATCCGTAGAACTGCAGCGACGACTCGAGAAATCCGAAGTCTCGGACTATCGGATCTAGGAGTGAACCAGGTTCCGTCCGTCCTCATTTCTTTCCACGACCACTAGCTAATGGCGGGCCGTCTCTTTGTAACTTCGTATCCTCGGCACGGCGTGGAACTAGAGGCTCAGTGTATCGTGGCCTCGTAGTAAGCTTTGTCGCTCTAAACTATCTTTGGGGCTAGCGGCGTCGTAAAACTCGTCTTACGAAGTACTATCTCGTATAATGACGGGCACTGTGCCACCATGACCCTCGATGTTCAACTCGTAGCTCCGCCTGTTGCCTTGCCCATGCAGGCCCGGGTTGCGCTTTCGCGAGCATAAGCGGTACAAGCGAATCGTCAGGGAGTCGACTTATAACACGACTCTAAGCCACGATCTCGAGTGAGAAGAATGAAACCAATCCTAAATGTCCTGCGACCTCACGATTATAGATGTGGTGCGCGACACGCGATAATCAAGACTACTGAACACGATGCGTAGACACTTTTCGGAGACTAAGCGCTGCGATACCACTTTTGTCACGACCGAGCAGGGGCGTGGTAGTGTCTTACCGGGCACCTAGTGATCTGACATCGAGAGAAAATCGGCGGAAATAAAAACATGAACATGAAACAAGAGATATGATAATATAACGAGGCCAACCCAAGCGGTTGCCTTCTTGCGTATATCATGTCCGAATAGTTACATCGCTTTACAACCACACTTGTGATACTACGGACCTAAGAAAGTGACAACAACTATGGCCGGGACGGGGCCGCCGTACCACAGATGTACAGAACCCTGGACTCGGGTAACGTACACAGATAAGCCTCGGAGAAGCGGGGCTTCCCAATCTGTTGACGTGATCCATGGCGAGGATCCTGGCCGTGTACCTCTACTGCGGCGTGAGCGCGGCCCGAGAGTCGATCTGCGGTACCAGTATGTGGCGAAAAATCGTAAATGAAATCATAACGATCATATAAAGCAGGAGACATGTATGATAACGAACTACGATTCATAACATAAAGCGATCGTATCAGTCGGGGTTCGCCACCGAAGTCATCCACCGTGCGTGGAACTCGCCGCCATTCTTGGCGATCTAGGTATAAATCATGTGGAATCGTGTCTCGGCCCGTCCGTGGGACTCGATAAAGAATCGGTGGAATCGTGTCTCGGCCCGTCCAGTGGGACTCGATAAAGAATCGGTGGAATACGTGTCTCGGCCCGTCCCGGGACTCGATAAAGAATCGGTGGAATCGTGTCTCGGCCCGTCCGTGGGACTCGATAAAGAATCATACATAACAAATCAGTGACCTCAGTGAGAGGCGGTGGTATAGAAATACAATACTTGCACCAAGGCTATCACGCATGAGCATAGGCAAGTTACCGCGACTCGAAGTACTTCCGTTTTATCAGAAGGCGGGTTCTAACCCCCAAAGTATTACGTCGTTAAGTTCTTTTAACGGATCCGTTTCTTTCACAAAAGTCACCTGATACGTAGTATAAAAATAGAGTGACTATCTTTTTAAGTAAACCAAAACACTTCCCTTTGTAAAATCAAGTATGACATTTATTTTCCAAGCGTTCAAGTTTGCCTAATTTCAAATGCTCGAGTTTCTTATTTTAGAAAGGTTTCATAACTCGTAGTCTTAATCTCTTTTAAAACAATTGAGTAACATATGTCTTATCGTGGTAGTTTATTCTTGTTTATAACAATCTTGCTCTCTGTGACCGTGATCTAGGAAATGTAATACCATTTTGTCTTATCTTAGCTTACATGCGGATGTAGGTTTCTCTTGGTTTTAATAACAATTAGTTATTTGTCAATACATTTTCCTTTATTAGCATTTGCGATGGTTTGTTAAACACTTATTCTCATTTAGAAATCGATAAAACATTATTCTTTTAAAACCAACTACTCATTACTCGCGAATGAGGTTTTACAACATTTTAACAAAATTCATAACAAGTCAAACTAAGTCAAGTCTCTTATCTTTTAAGATCAAGTCTCTTAACTTTCAAAATTAAGTCGTTTATAAGTTAAGTCTCTTATCTTTCAAGATCAAGTCTCTTAACTTCTACAATCAATAAACCGTTCTTTTACCTACGTAAAGTCGTTATAACTAACTTCTCGTAAAGCTATTATAACACATGTTTTAAACCAACCAAATCACTTAGCACGTATGCGTCTGCACGTACTACATAGTTCCAACAATCGTGCTAGAAAAGATAGGAAGAGGTTCGCATACCTCGCGGCGATTATCGACAAATAGCAAAGCGCTCAAGTACTTGACGTCGGCTACTCGTAAGCCAGTAGATCACGCCACATGCGTAGTACTCGCTCTAAAATGGTCATAGTACTTACATCAAACCTTTCTTACCATTGAAGACTTTTACGATAAAAAGCCCTGCAATTCTACGGAAATTTGGGCGTACTTCCGTTTTACTCACTTTTCCATCATTCTCTAAGGCGAATAAGCAGTAATATATATACCATATATAAGGCGTAATAATTAAACAACATAAAGAAGGGATTACCGCCCAACGGTAGCGGTTTACTATCACGCATTCGTAATAACAATAAGTAAAAGAAGGGATTACGCCCGGCCGTGCGCGGTTTACTATCACGCCATAACAATACAATAATTAAAAAGGGGATCACAGCCCGAAGCGGGCGATTGAACAATCTTCCCTTATGAAATGTAAATCTGATCCAAAGTAAATCGGTCCAAAGTAAATACGGTCAAGTAAATCTTGTCCAAAGTAAACTCTACGTTGGCGACAACTTAGTCGACCTAATATCCTTTGTGGCCCAGGTGTTCTTTCGAATATCGTCCGGTGAATCCTAATCTTGGCTCGACTACCACGCTTTAACCCACCGTAATATACCCAATACAAGTCGTATCTCGACTATAAGGCATTTGAGCTTAGGGCGGGATCAATGTACATTACTCGGTGACAGTAATGCGTGTCGACCTCAGTCTGGGACTTATCTCTCTACCGCGATCATACTTTAGACATGTATAACAAAGCGTATATCGGTAAGGTATACTAATACTTCAAGTATCGATGTGTCCGTCACGAGTTTCCGCGCCTCGTAGCGGTGAGACATCTTATATCCTCTGGGATATGATGCGGACCACGTGTCTCTTATCACGTATCAGATATCTCATTCTCGATGATCATTAGTCGAGGCTATTTTAAAAGTTACGTTATAATATTAATAACTCGTATTATTAATAACCACGTAACCTCTGAGGATCGTATTATAGAATATTATAAACAATCGACTAATAATTCAATAATTGCAAATGTCAAAATATTTATCTCCATTAATAATAATACAAATGTGTATAAATCACATGGTAGCCAAATTGGTGCTTGATGAAGCGCGGGGACGCAAGGTCATGAGTTGCATAAACCTTCTTGGTTGAGCCTGTCACACATGGCTTTCCAAGTGTGTTTAATTGACTGACGTGGTTTGCAGGCTATTGCGTCAGTCCGAGATTTACACTGTGCGCACTCGAAGAGTAGCGGTTGCGGGTTCCTTCGTCAACAAAAAAAAAATATGTATAAAGTATATTTATCTTAATACAGATTGTCTCAGGATATAAATATACTTTCAGTAGGTCATATCCTTAGGTGCGGTTAAACAATTGTATATTTAAATGAAGAAATAAAACAAACTCTAGCATGAAAATTTATCTTCACCTTCATAGTCACACAAATCAGCAGTTTTTCTATATTTCTTTCATATATCGTTTTACTTTTTGTTATTCGTCAAAATAAGGATAAGAGATGAAGTCGTTCTGTGAATTCTAAATAGACTTCCAAGCTTGATCTACTTGCTTGCAAGCCTCTCTATAACGCGCTTAAATCGCGCACAATTTTGGAATAATTTTCGGATCCTCTCATAACAAATAATTTGAACTTACAAAATAATTAAGGAAGACTCCATAATTCACCATTAAACTACTTGATTTACTATAAGAACAAGGTAAAAAAGTTCATGTAAGTTCGAAGGAAGAGAAGAAATTACTAAAATTATGTCAGGTTTTGTCTCTCCTTTAGTCGGTTTATAACACATATATAAGCACTCGAATTTGGCAATTATTTTTTATTTTGGCACCTCATCTTAGTCTTGTTTCATTTTAACACTTAGCCTCAGACTTTTCATTTAGACACACCCTTCACAAATATTAAGCACGTATAAACAAGCGTCTAATACGTGGAAAATCCACCAATCTGAACCTATTGCTTGGCAGGACATTTAGGAGGCAAATTACAAGCCACATTTCATTAGACAAAACCCCCCGATCAATTGTAAGCCCTATTTAAAATGTAACTCCAACCTTTGAGCCAATGCATTCCTAATATGGAATCAAACCCTACATTCTCGTCGATTAAGCCAACCCATTTTGAATCTCCAATGCAGACCACATTTAACCCAATCTAATCTAAATGCGCACTCTTTTTATTGATATTTATTATCGAATCCTTATACCTACAAAATTAAAAATTACTCTAATTATTTCAGGGAAACAACATCCGTGCCATTATAATCTCAAATTGAGAGCTATAACCTCGCGTTTGATTTGCATAAAAATGAAGAGGAGAAAAATAATTAGGGGGTTAATAATTTTCGAAAAGGGAATGAAGTTTCCTATATTCTCTTCACTTAGGGTGTATTCAATTAGAATTTTAAAAGACTATTTTGAGATAAATAAGTCCATTAGATTTTAAAAAACTATTTCTGATTATTCATGTGTCTGTTATGATGTTGCTAGTGTTCCTTGAGTACAGGGATTTGTGAAATAGACAATTGTTGGAAATTTATTAATGTGGAACTAATTAACCTAATATTTATGACTCGAACAATTGAGGTCTCGCACGTCGAAAATGTCATTTCCACACACGTGTATTCGTAATGTCAAGTATCGTATATTTCATTAGTGAAATAGATATTGGTACATGAGTAAACGTTTGAGACATAGAATGATGGACAGTCGTTGGTTAAATGACATGTGTTCCACGTTGGTAAATGAAGGAAGAATTGTAAGATCGAAACGGGTTGGAAAAGAACCTCGGCGTCACCACGGAGCCGGGGCGCCACCACCACAAGGGCTGCGACGCCCAAGGCGTGAGCCGCAGTGCTAATTGGTCCTTTGGCCACTGGAGCCGCGGCGCCTCCCGGGCAGCACCGCGACTCTTCCCAGGCAGTGTCTGTGCGACGGAAGTCTAAAAGTTTTGCTTATTATGGGGACGTTTTGGAGAATTCAAAAGATAGTTTCTCCTCCATAAATCAGTCATTATTTGGCTGCATTACTTGGTGAATTAAGTGGCCATTAGATGACACTTAAATGGCCATTACATTGGCACTTCAAGAGGAATTCTTACACTACTATAAATTGAGGTCTTTGGCTCAATTATTGAACACACACAATGAGATTTTCTGAAAATCTTCTTTCTCTCTAAGTATTATTTCACACACTCAAAGGTTCTTCTTTTAGTAAACACTTGAGTTTTCTTTGCTCATTTGTTTGATGTTGTTTTATCTTGGGAGACAGTTGCCCATAAACATAAAAGGATATATACGGGGCAATAATTTCTTAAGGACGGAGTGCTAACACTCGACTCAGCACAATTGTAACAAGTAGGGATTTAGTATATCTTGGTTTCAGGTTACCAAGATCAAGGAACTTGTTGCAATTGAAATGAAGATCCCAGATAGAAGATTCAAGACGGATCAAGAATTCACAAGTTTACTGTAGTCATAACTCTTGTTGGCTACAAGTTTGTTAACTGTTGTAATCCATTATTATTTATCTTTTCGAAGCATTAGTAGTAGTTGTATGTTATTTCCATACATCCATTGTAATTCACGAATCCTGGGGATTACTCTTCTCGAATACTTCCATCATGTAAAGCAATTAGAATTGACTTTTTCTCTTCACTCGAAGTTATGGTGAGTTTGTCGATGGGTTTGGGTGGGAGAAAAATTACGATGAGTTTGAATGAGATTTTTATAGGGTTTGATATTTATACCTCTCACGAAAAGTCGGATAAAATTACGATTGTTTAGCTTTTTAATATCAAAAGGCTGATTGTTACTTATTTAAAATCCTAATTTAATATCACTAGATTTGAACACCTCTTTAAAAATCATAATAGTCTCGATTAAATACCACAAGACTTATTTAGATTATTTAAAAGTCTTAATTGAATACCACAAGACTTATTTATCCCAAAATAGTTTTTTAAAATCGTAATTAATACACCCCCTTAGTTCTCAAACGGAACAAAATAACTTGTGTCAATTCCTTGCATTGTTACATTACATAAGCTTGCGTAACAAAGCAGCATGAATGGCGGTGGCGTGTAAGTAATGAAAAGACTCTTCAAGAAAGATTATTCCAAACTTACATGGTATCAGTAGCCAAACCATAAACCCCACTTTTCTTTCTTTCACTAGAGTCGTGACCCCTGCTTTCTCCATTGACCGCCATAACTTACTTCCAAATTTTTTGACTACCACGTCTCCCCCACTTCCTCTAAAACTTCTGGTTCATCCACCGGTGTATTTGACAACCAACCTCCCTCTTCAGAGTCTTCTTTTCATTCAGCTTTTGCCGTTACCAACATCAAGAATTTTATCCCTATAATTCTTACCAAGAAGATTGTCAGTATTCCATATGGGTAGAATTGTTCTATATCTATGCTTGCACGTACAACATGCTCGACCACATTGATGATTCAATTCCTCACCCCACGGATGTTGCAGACTCGACATGGTTTATTACACCGTAAGTCGGGACATGTATAAGAGAATGTCACAAGCAAACAAGACTTGGAAATTGATACGAAAGGAAGAATGGTTTCAAACGGAAAATGTTAGAAACGTCGGAAATGAAAATTGTTAGTTATTGAGAATTGGATTCTCATAATTCATTATTCTAATAGTATGGAACTTATTAATATTATGGAATTTTATTTTCTGGTTGGTCACGTGGGGCCCACAGAAATTTTACGTTTTGTGGGGCCCGAGAGTTCTGAATTTTATGGGCGAATGAGAGGCGACATGTGGCACCTCGCATGGCTTGGTCTAAATTTATGTAAGGGTATAATGGTCATTGACCACCTTGGAAGATTAGTCTTGCTAGCGTGACATTGTTGGCAAGTCAACTTGTCCACTAGGCTTGATCAAGTGAAACTCATCCTAACCTCGCATTTGTTTAAGTCTAAGCCCTCCGTTGTGTTATAAGTATACTACTAGTAGCAAGACTTGGCATTTTACATAGAAAAATTTGAGAACCTTGTGCTAGCTTGAAGAAGCTCTCGGGTTTGCCAATAGTTCCACACAAAAATTTTGTAGTTTTGATCCATTAGCCACAGACTTTAACTTGATGTCCCTGAGGGTATTGTAAGTATATCTCGATAGAAAGATTTGAAAAGCATTTTCACGTTAGTATGGCGGAAATTAAGGGAGTTCTTGACTTTGAAGTTGGAACTTGAAGATGGGTTCTTCATAGGCCTCTGAGGAGTGCTTGGGCGGATTGGAACCTAAGGAAAGGAGCTAAGAATTGCTAAAGTAGCGACTTTGGAATCTTGGAAATTTTAAGGGCTTTGAAAGGTATAAATTTTATCGTTTTAGTAGTTAAGACTTACTTATTGTTGTAGCTATGGATTTTAGCAAGCATGTGTTTTATAGTATGAAGTTTGATATGTTTATGGGCTATTGGAACCTAATCAGAAATCTAGCATGTTTAGCTTTAAGATTTCAATTCAAGTCGATTGTTAGTTAAGTGCCACGTATGTTGTATAAAGAAGGAAATTGTAGTTGTTGAAGTTGTTTATGACTAAATAACATGTTGACCTAAGAACTTGGAATTTGGAAAAGACTTTGAATTGTTAGTTGTAGTTGGCCGGGAATGGCTTGGAGTTTTTAAACTATTTTGTATGAATTGTGGGGCGGAATTTTACGTAGTGTAAGGCGTGTAATCCCTTTGTTTGGATGTTGTTTGGAGCCTTAAATGTGGCTTGTTGGTTATTGTATTCGGCCTTGAAAAGGTGGCAAAGTGAGTAGAAACAAAGGAAGTCTTTGCTAGATTTTCCGTAGAATTAGAGACTAAATACTTAGTATTATTCTACATAGAGACTAGAAGTTGATAGCCTTGTTGTGACCATTATAGGTTGACACTTCTACGTGCGGTGTATTCGGCAGCTTGTGGATTTAGCGAAAAGGTATGTGAACTATCTCTCTAGCATGATTCCTTAAGATAAAGAAAGTAGGTTCTACTCAAATGATCCGTTCCTTGGTTGTATTTGGATTGCCTAAAATAGAATTTGTTACATGTACTTAAGCGAGTGTACTTTGATGTTTAGATTGTAAGTTGTAGAATCCATTTTCTTGATGAAGTTTGGATTCTTAAAAGTGAAGGTATTTTTACTTAAAGTACATGTAATCTTAAAAAGGAAGTGGTTTCCAAATCTTTTGGCTAGTGCCTTAGTTCTAAAACCTAAAGGTCATTATAATGACTTTAGGGGAGTCAAAGGAGTGATTTACTTATTTGATTTAAAAGAGGAGAAATGACATGATTTAAGAGAAGTAACTTGCGTTAAGGGTGAAGTTACTTGAGGTTTAAAAAGTAGAAGAAAACTGTTTTCTAACTATTAAGAGACTTGAAGTATTTTGAAAGTTAAGAACTTGATTTGTAAGTATGTGATACTTGGTTTTTAATAGCATAAGTCTCTTGGTTATTAAAGGAATGGATACGTCTAAAAACCATAAAGGGTTATAACGGCTTTATGGGAAGTTGGTTATAACGGCTTTATGGAAGATTTAGAAAGTTGTCTATTTTGATAAAAGGGCATAAGTTGCCAAGATTGTGAAAATTTGAAATTACTTGGTTTCAAGCCTTGAAATGAGTTTTCTAAACGTATAGTAACTTACTTTGAAAAATAGACACGCATTGATACTACGGGTGTTAGTATCTTGGGGCTTTACATAGAAAGGAGTCTTTTATAAAAGAATGCGTCGTAGTACTGACTTGTTAAAAGAGAATTATTCTATGTATGCCTTGATTAGTACTTTGGCTTGATAAATTGAGAATTTGTCTAAGTGTGCCTTGATAAGTACTTTGACTTGTTAAAAGAGAATTATTCTATGTATGCCTTGAGTAGTAGGGCTTGATAAATTGAGAATTTGTCTAAGTGTGCCTTGATAAGTACTTGACTTGTTAAAAGAGAATTATTCTATGTATGCCTTGAGTAGTACTTTGGCTTTATAAATTGAGAATTTGTCTAAGTGTGCCTTGATAAGTACTTGACTTGTTAAAAGAGAATTATTCTATGTATGCCTTGAGTAGTACTTTGGCTTGATAAATTGAGAATTTGTCTAAGTGTGCCTTGATAAGTACTTTGGCTTGTTAAAAGAGAATTATTCTATGTATGCCTTGATTAGTACCTTGGCTTGATAAATTGAGGATTTGTCTAAGTGTGCCTTGATAAATACTTTGGCTTGTTAAAAGAGAATTATTCTATGTATGCCTTGATTAGTACTTTGGCTTGATAAATTGAGAATTTGTCTAAGTATGTCGTGATAAGTACTTGGGCTTGTTAATTGAGAATTGCCTATGTGTCTTTGAAATAGCGGTTGTGTGCTATTGGTATATCGATCGTTCGGGGTCATTCGGGTTTGTAACATTTGCGTAATTAGTGGATTTGCTACCCGCGATCACGAGGAATACCTAAATGCGAGTGCAGGGCTTATGCGGGTGAAATAGTCCCGTGCGGGCGGGTCCGACCTATCACGAGGAATACCTCATGCGAGTCGTAAGGGCTTATGCGGGTGAAATAGTCTATCTGAGAATACCTCATGCGGGTCGAAAGGGCTTATGCGGGTGAAATAGTCCCGTGGGCGGGTCCGACCTATCTGAGAATACCTCGCGTGGGTCCGCGCGACTATCTTGGGTGAAATAGTCCCGGGAATAGGATTGCTAAATGATCTGCGGGCGGATGGTCCTGCGATCATGAGCTTCTAGTTTATATTGTAAGGATACTCTTGTTTACTCTCATTGTTAGTAAGGCACAATGTGTTGTATTTTGATTATCATATATGTCCCGGTTGTTTGTGTTTCCACATGGTCGTGCTTTTACGAGGTGGGATTAGGGGCATGGGACCACAGTATTGAGGACACAGGTGGGACTTGGTGTTCATGTATCCTTATTGGTGTTATTACATCATGGGTGGCGGTGAGGAAGGATTCCACAGGCGTGATTGATATTATGGCGTGAGACCCGTAGTTATATTGAGTAATGACTTTGAGGGCTGCGTCACGACTTGATATATTTGCTTATGTGTTATGTGTTGTAGGTTGGCTATCATACATGTCTCTTTGTTTTGTTTAGATTGTTATGATTTAGTTCTGATACTTATTGTTCACATACTTGGTACGTCTTGTCTTGACCTCGCCCGAAGCTGCGTTAAATACCGCGAGTTTAGGTCTGTGATTCGGTGTCAGCAGTGTAGGATCTGCTCGGGGTTTTGGATAAGCTCCTTCATTAGGAATTTATCTTTGGTATATGTCCTTGATGCAGGCTTTGTATAGTTTTGGAGTGCAGCGGGGCCTTGTCGTCGTAGTTGATTTAACTCGCAGAAGTGCAGTATTCGTATGTGGGATTGGACTGCGTGTATGCAGTGTAGTGTCTTTTGTTTATGTATATTATATGGCGGCTAGTCGGCTTTGCCTTACGTCGTTGGTTTAAAAAAATGGTACATTATTAATTTCCATGATGTACTTAGTTGTTAAGGTAGAGGTGCCGGGTAGGGCACGATCCGGGCCGAGGTTGGGCGTGGCAGAGTGGTATCGAGCGATCGATCCTCGGAATGTCTGAGGCCGTGTCTAGTAGAGTCTTGATTATCGGTGTGTTGTGCGCCACGCCCCATGGAGGCTACGGGACATTTAGGAGTTAGTTTCTATTCTTCTCACTCTAAGATCGTGCCATAGAAATTTGTGGTAGTAAGAAAATTCCTCTCGGCGTATTGTTGTGTTCTGATATGCCTCGAGGAGGCGTGGCCGCCGAGAAGGGCAAAGGAGTAGCGAGAGCTACTAGTCGGACTCGAGAGAGTTGATAGGGCTTATGCCCGAGGTATCTGGATGTTGTTCGCGATTGGCGAGTCGCCTGCGCCAGGTTTGAGCCTGACACGAGCCTCCGGTTTCTCGGTTAGGAGAAGACTATAGTCGTGAGGAAGCGATTATGTTATTGACCAAGATAAGCGGTGCTAGCGGTTGTAAGTGATAGTACCCAGAGATAGGGATACTTTGATTAGTAAAGTGAGAAGTAAGAATGTTGACAAGAATGATAGGTGAGCTGAGACTATAGTTGTATAAAGTTCACAGTTGTAATTACCAGTATAAGTGTAAGGCAGATAGGGAAGATTATCTGATAGAAATATTTTGGCTTATGTGGCGAACCTCTAGTGAATAGGGGATAGGGTAAAGTACCTTGAGATAAGAGAGATGTATTTGGACTAAGAGCGAGAAGTTAAGTGTGTGATGAGTCGGGTTATGGACTCATTTAGATTCATGATAGTTTGGAATGGGGTGATGTCGATTAGAAATGGTCAGATTATGTGGTAGGGTCTGGGGATGCAGGGCCGAGTTTGGTGTCGTTATGCGAGTTTGTGGGCGCGTTCCACGTTTCGTCGTAAGGACCAGAGATGAGCCTTAGCGAGAAAAATTCAAGTAGCTTAATGGCGAGTTTGATTAGTAACTCGAGTGGAGAACGAAGCGATATTGAGATTTTATGCGTGTCTTAGATAAGTTTGAAAATGCGAGAAAGTATGACTAGTAAGGAAAGAAATGAACCTCTAAGGATCCGTGTTTTGGGAAAAGCGTAACGCTTCGAGTTTAGTGAGAAGGGTGCGGACGGAAGGTCCGTTGTTATGTTCGTATGTTGTGGTGGCGTGTAGGCGTCGTTGGTCTTGTGCGATTTTGATCGATAGGCGTAGTATAGAAATTGTCTTGGAGTGTGTATAGCAGCAGCGACTAAGAACATTCGGGGGCGAATGTTTCTAAGAGGAAGAATGTTACACCGTAAGTCCGGGACATGTATAAGAGAGAATGTCGAAAGGAAACAAGACTTGGAAATTGATACGAAAGGAAGAATGGTTTTAGAGCGGAAAATGTTCGAAACGTCGGAAAGGAAAAATGTTAGTTATTGAGAATTGGATTCTCAAAATGCATTATTCGAAGAGTATGGAACTTATTAATATTATGGAAATTTATTTTTCACGGTTGGTCACGTGGGGCCCACGAGAATTTTCGTTTTGTGGGGCCCGCGAGTTCTGAATTTTATGGACGAATGAGAGGCGACCGTGGCACCCTCGCATGGCTTAGTCGAAATTTATGCAAGGGTATAATGGTCATTGACCACGTTGGAAGATTAGTCTTGCTAGCGTGACATTGTTGACAAGTCGACTTGTCCACTGAGGCTTGATCAGTGAAACTCATCCTAACCTCGCGTTTGTTTAAGTCTAAGCCCTCAGTTGTGTTATAAGTATACTACTAGTAGCGAGACTTGGCATTTTACACTTAGAAAAATTTGAGAACACTTGTGCTAGCTTGAAGAAGCTCTGGGTTTGTCGATAGTTCCACACAAAAATTTTGTAGTTTTGATCCATTAGCCACAGATTTTAACTTGATGTCCCTAAGGGTATTGTAAGTATATCTCGATAGAAAGATTTGGAAAAAGCATTTTCACGTTAGTCATGGCGAAACTAAGGAGTTTTCAACTTTGAAGTTGGAACTTGAAGATGGGTTCTTCATAGGCCTCAGGAGTGCTTGGGCGGATTGGAACCTAAGGAAAGGAGCTAAGAATTGCTAAAGCGCGACTTTGGAATCTTGGAAATTTTAAGGGCTTTGAAAGGTATAAATTTTGTCGTTTTAGTAGTTAAGACTTACTTATTGTTGTAGCTATGGATTTTAGCAAGCATGTGTTTTATAGTATGAAGTTTGATATGTTTATGGGCTATTGGAACCCTAATCCGAAATCTAGCATGTTTAGCTTTAAGATTTCAATTCAAGTCGATTGTTAGTTAAGTCGCCACATGTTGTATAAAGAAGGAAATTGTAGTTGTTGAAGTTGTTTATGAATAAATAACATGTTGACCTAAGAACTTGGAATTTGGAAAAGACTTTGAATTGTTAGTTGTAGTTGGCCGAGAATGGCTTGGAGTTTTTAAACTATTTGGTATGAATTGTGGGGCGGAATTTTACGTAGTGTAAGGCGTGTAATCCCTTTGTTTGGATGTTGTTTGGAGCCTTAAATGTGGCTTGTTGGTTATTGTATTCGGCACTTGAAAAATGTGGCAAAGTGAATAGAAACAAAGGAAGTCTTTGCCCGATTTTCAGTAGAATTAGAGACTAAATACTTAGTATTATTCTACATAGAGACTAGAAGTTGATAGCACTTGTTGTGACCATTATAGGTTGACAACTTCTACGTGCGGTGTATTCGGCAGCTTGTGGATTTAGCGAAAGGTATGTGAACTATCTCCTCTTACAGCATGATTCCAAGATAAAGAAAATAGGTTCTACTCATTAAATGATCCGTTCCTTGGTTGTATTTGGATTGCCTAAAATAGAATTTGTTCTATGTACTTACCGAGTGTACTTTGATGTTTAGATTGTAAGTTGTAGAATCCATTTTCTTGATGAAGTTTGGATTCTTAAAAGTGAAGGTATTTTTACTTAAAGTACATGTAATCTTAAAAGGAAGTGGTTTCCAAATCTTTTGGCTAGTGCCTTAGTTCTAAAACCTAAAGGTCATTATAATGACTTTAGAAGTCAAAGGAGTGATTTAGTTATTTGATTTAAAGAGGAGAAATGACATGATTTAAGAGAAGTAACTTGCGTTAAGGGTGAAGTTACTTGAGGTTTAAAGTAGAAGAAAGCTGTTTTCTAACTATTAAGAGACTTGAAGTATTTTGAAAGTTAAGAACTTGATTTGTAAGTATGTGATACTTGGTTTTTAATAGCATAAGTCTCTTGGTTATTAAAGGAATGGAATCGTCTAAAAACCGTAAAAGGGTTATAACGGCTTTATGGGAAGTTGGTTATAACGGTTTTATGGAAGATTTAGAAAGTTGTCTATTTTGATAAAAGGGCATAAGTTGCGATTGTGAAAATTTGAAGTTACTTGGTTTGAGCCTTGAAATGAGTTTTCTAAGCGTATAGTAACTTACTTTGAAAAATAGACACGCATTGATACTACGGTGTTAGTATCTTGGGGCTTTACATAGAAAGGAGTCTTTTATAAAAGAATGTGCGTCGTAGTACTTTGACTTGTTAAAGAGAATTATTCTATGTATGCCTTGATTAATACTGGCTTGATAAATTGAGAATTTGTCTAAGTGTGCCTTGATAAGTACTTTGACTTGTTAAAGAGAATTATTCTATGTATGCCTTGAGTAGTACTTTGGCTTGATAAATTGAGAATTTGTCTAAGTGTGCCTTGATAAGTACTTGACTTGTTAAAAGAGAATTATTCTATGTATGCCTTGAGTAGTACTTTGGCTTGATAAATTGAGAATTTGTCTAAGTGTGCCTTGATAAGTACTTGACTTGTTAAAAGAGAATTATTCTATGTATGCCTTGAGTAGTACTTTGACTTGATAAATTGAGAATTTGTCTAAGTGTGCCTTGATAAGTATTTTGGCTTGTTAAAAGAGAATTATTTTATGTATGCCTTGATTAGTACCTTGGCTTGATAAATTGAGGATTTGTCTAAGTGTGCCTTGATAAGTACTTTGGCTTGTTAAAAGAGAATTATTCTATGTATGCCTTGATTAGTACTTTGGCTTGATAAATTGAGAATTTGTCTAAGTATGTCGTGATAAGTACTTGGGCTTGTTAATTGAGAATTGCCTATGTGTGCTGGAAATAGCCGGTTGTGTGCTATTGGTATATCAGTCGTTTGAGTCATTCCGGGTTTGTAGCATTGCATAATTAGTGGATTTGCTACCCGATCACGAGAATACCTGCGTGCGAGTCTGTAGGGCTTATGCGGGTGAAATAGTCCCGTGCGGGCGGGTCCGACCTATGAGAGGAATACCTAAATGCGAGTCGTAAGGGCTTATGCGGGTGAAATAGTCTATCACGAGGAATACCTCATGCGGGTCAGAAAGGGCTTATGCGGGTGAAATAGTCCCGTGCGGGCGGGTCCGACCTATCACGAGAATACCTCGCGGGTCCACGCGACCTATCACGGGTGAAATAGTCGAGAATAGGATTGCTAAATGATCTGCGGGCGGATGGTCTGCTTGATCATGAGCTTCTAGTTTATATTGTAAGGATACTCTGTTTACTCTCATTGTTAGTAAGGCCTGATGTGTTGTATTTTGATTATCATATATGTCCCGGATTTGTTTGTGTTACCTATGGTCGTGCTTTTATGAGGTGGGATTAGGGCATGGGACATGAGTATTGAGGACACGGGTGGGACTTGGTGTTCATGTATCCTTATTGGTGTTATTACATCGTGGAATTGGCGGTGAGGAAGGATTCCACGGGCGTGATTGATATTATGGGCGTGAGACCCGTGGTTATATTGAGTAATGACTTTGAGGGCTGCGTCACGACTTGATATGGCTTATGTGTTATGTCTTTGTAGGTTGGCTATCATACATGTCTCTTTGTTTTGTTTAGCTGTTATGATTTATTCTGATGCTGTATTCACATACTTGGTACATTCTTGTCTTGACCTCGCCCGGCTGCGTTAAATCTGCGCGAGTTTAGGTCTGTGATTCGGTGATCGGCAGTGTAGGATCTGCTCGGGGTTTTGGATAAGCTCCTTATTAGGAGTTTATCTTTGGTATATATCCTTGATGCAGGCTTTGTATAGTTTTGGATGCAGCGGGGCCTTGTCGTCATAGTTCGATTTAACTCACAAGTGCAGTATTCATATGTGAGATTGGACTGCGTGTCAATGAAACAAAATGCGTATAAGGTGAACATAAGTGAAGCGATCTTATCATTCGAAAATGAGCGATGATCTAATAGTGCGGACGGAAAATTCTAAAATAGCGGGGGGCATACGTAAATCGGAACCTTCATACCCCCTTTCAATAATGAGAAAATGATGCGTATACTATCTGCGTAGAAAATAGGCTCGCTAATCCATGCGTCGAATAAACTCGTATAGAGCAGGTGGGAAAGCAATGGAGAATCCTTAATGCAGCGTCGATGGCTCGTCGATAAAACGATAGGCGTACGTGATCGGCCGTCGTGAGATGGAATCGCCGTCCGTACTAAAACAATGAAAGCATGCCGGAATCGGCCAAATCGGCGGGCCGCCCGGCGTCGATAATAAAGTAATGAAACATACATGGAATGGAATCCATCATGGCGCTATTGTGTCGATAGGATAAACTCGGCAGGTGGTATGGCGATCACGAAGAAGGTGGTATAACGATCTTCCGTGGAATCGCCCGTAGGCGTGCGTCGAGAAACGCTTCGTAAGCTGAACGATAGAGCGTGCATACAGCGGGCGATGCGATCGATATTTCGTAAACGGCGCAGGCTTTCGTTAACATCAAAATGAATCTAAGTTATTATAACTTATAACTCTTTATTAACGAGAGACTTATACTTCAAATCAAACTCACGAAATCCTTATCTACCTTATTTAGGTTAAACCGTTACTTAGGAATAAGTGGGTTAGACATTTTAAAAAACAAGTCCTGACAAATAGATTTGTACTATATAGTTCAAACTACTGAGATAAGAAAGCTCCACATACCTCTTTGGTCGATCCTATGTTCATTAACCTCTAATTCCAATGTAGAATAATCTAACTAAATTCTATAGAAAATTGTTTCCTTTGTTTTACCATCAAAACACCACGTTGTAAGGCTCGATCAATCCGATATTTTAAAGGGGATTACAGTTTACAATAATTCACTTAACAATCCTAAGGTAGTTTTGAAGCTGACGTGCTCATAAACTCTTAACCCATTTTTCATATTCAAAACACATTTCTAGCATTGACTCTAAGAGCATTATTTAGTTCTTTCTTAACATAAACTAAATCTAAAGAAAGAATCATTACCTTAAAGTTTTAGCCCAAACTTATTCCAAATATTGCTAGATTCCTTGCGAACATTTTGGTTCTTAACTATTCGATTTTTCTAAGGGTTTTTAGAGAGAAGGGGAGAGAGAAGATGAAAAATAGAAAATGTCAAGTCTTGGTCAATATATTGCATAATCAGATGGGGAAAACAAAATCAGACTTTTCTAAGTTTTTCGCCCAAAATCCATCTTTAGCGGTTGGTTGCGTTAGAATCGAACTCGCCGGCCTTTAAAACGCCGGAACTCTCCGGAATAATCCGTCAACCTATCGCTGAAAATTTTAAGTCTTACCAAGCGCGCGGCACGAACTACGGGGTGTAACGTATGCAGTGTAGTGTCTTTTGTTTATGTATATTATATGGCGACTAGTCGGCTTTGCCTTACGTGCGTTGGTTTAAAAAAATGAGTTGTTATTAATTTCCGATGTACTTAGTTGTTAAGGTAGAGGTGCCGGGTAGGGCACGATCCACGAGCTTGGGTTGGGCGTGACAATGGCGTCGCCTCGACGCCATTATCAAGCAGTGGAATACGACACTATTTCAAAAGACTTGTTATGTACTATCATGAAAACACGTGTTTCGGTGCGGGAACTTTAGGTACGATTAGAAAAAAAAATCAGGACAATAAAAATACTCGGGCTGTGTATTTGGAGGAGCAATTCAACAATACGCGTCTCGAGTAACAACATTTCCAAATATTTCAAATAACAGAAATGCATCGTTGACCAACTTTCAGCGTTGAGACATCTATTTACGAAACAAAGATGGTCTTCTGACTCGTTGCAGGCTTACCAAAAGGGGAATACAATATTATCGCAACGATGATTCAATAAGCCGACCCACTATCGAGTTTCGACAAGGCACGCTCACAACTGTTGTTAGAAGAGACCTGACGTGCTAAACAAGATGATCACAATAAAAAAACTTTAGCCGTCAAGAGCATGGCACCACCGGCAGCACCCACCAACCAACCACCAGCAACATCGTGACACCCGTGGTGGAGAATGTGGCGGCAGAGGCCGCGGCAATGACAACAAGGGGAAGGACCGCGACAGGGGCCTGAAGACCCAGCAGGAAGGCCCAACACCTGCTCTATATTTCCAGTGGGCTGGATAACCAGAATGGCCCAATATCGGGAATTGGGCCTCGCCTGCATGCCCTACCCAGCGAGGGCCCGGTTCAGCGGGTGGATGCACAGTATTTTGGGATCGCCTCGGCCGATAAGCAATCCCGTCGACTCGCTGCAATGACCCGGTGGTGCTTTATCCAGCAACGTCATGACCAGCGTCGACTGCGATTTGGGCGGGCGCTTCAACGCTTTGAATCTTGACAAGCGAAAATTGGTACATGGACGCCAGTCACGTCTAATCTCACGTGCTCGTCGGATAATTTATCTCAAATGCTTGATTAAAGTATCCTCGATTTATTATTATTTGCAATAGTCGCGCGTTCGATTGAAGGTTCTGATACATACCAAACATCCTCAGCCTTTCTCCCAAACTATATCGCTTTACACCCACGGCATCATTAAAAATTTAATCTCTGTTTGAAAATTCACTCATGATAATTTTGTTAACGAGTTTGACCGCTAGTTTTTACGTGAAGGATCTCGTACGGAGAAAATTCTTACGTGCTGCAATAGTGTGGGAGACTTCTACCCATTCACTCAATGTTCTGTTGTCAGACCACAATCACTTATCTCCCTTGCTGTGATCTCTCCGTCAACTTGGCATAACAGACTCGGACACCCAGGAGAACCTGTTTTTAATTTTCTTCGGATAAAAGTGATTTTATTAGAAATTATTGAATATATAAGAGATAATCTTGTCACGTGGAGACAATGTCTCCTGGAGAAGGAGAATGAGATAATGTCTCCTGCAATGCCATGTGGCAATCTGCGATTGGCTGTCAGAAATTCATTTTTCACCGCTACTTTAATTACTATTTTTGACCAATAATTTGACCGAATTAAAAAAAAAACACCAATTTTTTTTTTATTTTTCAAGATCTATAAAAAGAGACTAAGTTTACTTCATTTGAACATCAAAATATTTTGGCTATTTTCTCCAAATTTCTTCCAAATTATTTGTTATTTTTTTTAATATGGATTCTAATCAAAATTTTAATCTTCCTCCAAATTTTATATTTCCTAACCAACTACAAAATCTCAATATTCAACGTCCACAAAATTTTCAAAATATGTCATCCAATTTTCAAATGTCATATATGATGCCAACTAATTTTGGTATGCAATATCCGTATAACCGAAAAGTTTGAAATTTGGCAAAAGTTTGGAACAATCGAAAATTAATTTTCAATTTGTGATTTTAATATTATCAATGTTTTAGTGTGTTTTTAATAAATTGTACAATTAATTTATCTACATTAATAAAATCATGTATTGTTGTGTTTTAATATTATGATAAATTTGATAAATGTCAAAATTAAATGAATATAAGTAATTTATAATTTTATATATGTGTAATAATATGAATTACAAGAATAATATCATATACAAAATAGAAAATGAGATATAATGAATATATATGGTGAGGTATATGTATTGATGTGGAGGAAAGAGAAAATGAATTATATTATGAAATATCTCCTGATGTGGAGTGTATGTGATAAATGAAGATATTTGATGATGTATCAGATAAATAATTTGATGTGGCAAGAGATAAAATTGATTTTAATTATCTTGGCTAGAGATGGTCTAAGCTTGCATAACAAAGCTTCACGCAAATGACTGAGCTGGCATGTAAGTAATCTCCCCAGGCAAGTTGTTGTCTTTCATTTTATGTGGAATTCGTATTTTTCATTTGGAATTTTTGTTCTCAAAACAGTTTCGTTGTAGAATTTATATTAACGATGCCTCAATGCATACAATCATGTGTTCTATTTGTAAAACCTACTATTTCCTACCGATTTTCCCCAGGATTCACTGCAACATTGATATTGATCTTTAATCCATTTATTACTTCACTATAAAATAATTGATTCCACTATATTTGTGTTGTAAAGGGGTCGAAAATACTGCACAAGAGAGAGAGAAACTCATTGATTAAGCCTTTAACAAATGACTTGGGATTGTTTTGAAGAAACCGAAAGAGCTGAAATCTCAGTCACTTTATTAAGTGAATGTGTTACGTAAAATTATTTGCCTCCTCCTGGGCATTATTCTTTTGACCCTGAACGAGATATATGCAGTTCCAATTTTAACTTCTATACATTGTAGGTTGGGTTAACTTTGTCACCAAAAAAACGAAAAAAATAACTCGCAATGTGCTTTCAATGAGTTAAATCACTCAGGTTTACATAATGAATGAATTAAATCTTAACCATAGGCATATTATGCAATCCTGGTGTGTGGATGTCGGCAAATCCGGTCAAGAGAGAGACTTAGGTGGTTGACGAGTGATTTTATAGTTCAATTAACTCTATACTTTTGCCTCGAAATACTCGTTGAGACCAAGTTCTCTCGTTAAAACTGACCAAACACTTGTGTTTATGTCATTCTAAGGTTCATAACCAAAACTCGAAACAGAGGTTAGGCAGTGGAGTCAAGAAAAGGGTAGAGGAAACTGTAGAGGTTTTTAAAGGGCAACAATGGACGAATCTCTGATTTTCCTTTAACAAGCAAAAGGAGAGTATCACTGCCAGAATAAAAGATAAGAGAATAAAGGATAAAAAGCATCTTTATAGACATGCTTTCAAGTCTTCTGCATTACTTTTCTTCAACCTACAATGCTCTTCTTTAGCTTTGGAACTCCCATTAGCCCCTGTTGGAAACATAAATTTGCAGAGCCCCCCAAAGTATGGAATATAAGAGAAGAGAACATTGGAAAGCTGCCCATAAAAATGCTAAAGAATCTTAGAAAGCAAGTACAAAGAACATTAAAAGTCTAAAAGGTTTTCATAATCAGAAAAGGGAAAAATTCTCTTCATTTGAGAGTCCACAAAGACTAACTTTGTCATTAGAGATGCGCCACCAAATTACTTTTGCCAATACGAATTTTCAACTCTCAGAAAGTAGATACTCATCTAATTTTGTGGTTGTAGTGCTGAACCAAATGGCCTAGTTTATTTCTACCAACATGCTTTCAAGAATCTTTCACACTCATAATTTCACTTAAGATTGCAACTAAACCACACACTTTACTAACTAGCTGAAAGAACTCTTCCTTTTCTTCAACATCTACTACTTGGAATAAACTTTATATCAGCAACTTCCACTAGAAGGCAAGAATCAGCTAGTTCCAGGCAAAAGTGGTGAGTGAACTATTAAACCCCAGTGGGCTGACATCACAGGAATTCCAGTCCTCAAACAAGTATGTCCTTCCTCAGTCCTGAATTCCATTCATTTTCTTCCTAGGCAACCATGTTTTTCTAATACAAAAATATTGTCTCCTTAATGTGTAGTGGATTTGCTAAAGCTGCTATCTTTTTTCTCCCACATAGAAGTCTCTAGTTCTCGAAGGAACACGGAAGAGATAGGACAAGGCAAAACATGGGCAATGAACAGCCTTCCAACCCCCAAGATGACTATAAAGCCAAAGAAACGAAACCCCAACTAGGGGAACGGTGGCCACATGGAGGATTTCGGGGTGGAGGTGGATGGATTAGCAGTGACCGAGTCACAAGCACTTATGATCTTGTTGAGCAGATGCATTTTCTTTATGTTCGAGTTGTGAAAGCAAGGGACCTACCGCCTAACCCGGTAACAGGGAGTTGCGATCCATATGTGGAGGTAAAACTCGGAAACTATAAAGGCAAAACAAAGCACTTCGATAAGAAGGTAAACCCTGAATGGAAGCAAGTCTTTGCTTTTTCAAAAGAAAAGATTCAGTCTTCAATTATTGAAGTTTTTGTAAGAGACAGAGAGATGGTGCAGAGAGATGACTATCTAGGGAAAGTAGTCTTTGACATGAATGAAGTTCCTACAAGGGTTCCACCTGACAGCCCTTTAGCACCTCAGTGGTATAGATTAGCAGATCGCCGGGGAGAGAGCAAGGTTAGGGGAGAGGTGATGCTTGCAGTGTGGATGGGAACCCAAGCAGATGAAGCCTTTTCAGAAGCATGGCATGCAGATGCTGCTTTAGTTCATGGAGAAGGTGTTCATAGTGTCAGATCAAAGGTATATGTTTCACCTAAACTGTGGTACCTGAGAGTCAATATCATTGAAGCACAAGATGTAGAGTCCCTGGACAAAACCCAACCCCCACAGGTATTTGTGAAGGCTCAAGTTGGGAAGCAGGTACTAAAGACAAAACTATGCCAAACGCGAACAACTAATCCTTTCTGGAACGAAGACCTATTATTTGTGGCAGCAGAGCCTTTTGAGGAACAATTGGTGCTTACCGTTGAATGCAAGGCTGGCCCTTCCAAAGATGAGATCGCTGGGAGGTTAGTCTTGCCACTTAACACATTTGAGAAGCGATTGGATCACCGGGCAGTTCATTCTCGCTGGTTCAATCTTGAAAGGTTCGGGTTCGGTGTTTTAGAGGGAGATAGGAGACATGAACTCAAGTTCTCAACAAGAATACATCTCAGAGCCTGTCTTGAAGGTGGATACCATGTACTAGATGAATCGACAATGTACATCAGCGATCAGAGGCCAACAGCTAGGCAGTTGTGGAAGCAACCAGTGGGAATCCTGGAAGTAGGCATCTTGACTGCACAGGGGCTTGTCCCTATGAAACCTAAGGATGGTAGAAAGACCACAGATGCTTATTGTGTGGCTAAATATGGATTGAAGTGGGTAAGAACCAGAACCATACTTGATAGCTTGAGTCCCAAATGGAACGAACAATACACATGGGAGGTCTATGACCCTTGTACGGTGATTACGTTGGGTGTCTTTGATAACGGTCACCTAGGAGGGAATGAAAACTCTGCTCCTGGAAAGGACTCCAGGATTGGTAAGGTAAGGATCAGATTATCAACACTGGAAACTGATCGAATTTATACAATGTCTTACCCACTTCTTGTTCTACAACCATCTGGAGTGAAGAAGATGGGTGAACTCCAACTGGCTTTTAGATTTACTTGTTTGTCTCTTGCAAACATCATATATCTATACGGCCATCCCTTGCTCCCGAAGATGCATTATCTACACCCTTTCACAGTAAACCAAGTGGACAGTTTGAGATATCAGGCCATGAATATCGTAGCTGTGAGGCTGGGACGAGCTGAGCCACCACTGCATAAAGAGGTTGTGGAGTACATGCTGGATGTCGACTCCCACATGTGGAGCATGAGAAGAAGTAAAGCTAACTTCTTCAGAATTGTTTCTCTCTTCTCAGGTGTAATTTCCATGAGCAAATGGCTAGGAGAAGTTTGCAAATGGAAGAACCCGATTACCACTATTCTCGTCCATCTTCTCTTTTGCATATTGATCTGCTACCCAGAGTTAATACTACCAACCATGTTCCTTTATATGTTTCTCATTGGATTATGGAACTACCGTTCCAGACTGAGGCAGCCTCCACATATGGACACAAAACTATCTTGGGCTGAAGCTGTTATCTCAGATGAACTAGACGAAGAGTTTGACACCTTCCCAACATCCAAGCCTGAGAATACAGTTAAAATGAGGTATGATAGACTTCGCAGTGTGGCTGGTAGAATCCAAACAGTTATCGGGGACATGGCAACTCAAGGAGAGAGATTCCAAGCTCTCCTCAGTTGGAGAGATCCAAGGGCAACCAGCCTCTTCATAGTCTTCTGTCTTATTTCAGCAGTGATACTGTATGTGACACCTTTCAAGATCATAGCTCTTGTTGCAGCTCTGGTTTATCTAAGGCACCCAAGATTTAGGAGCAAAATGCCTTCACCACCATGCAATTTCTTTCGGAGATTGCCAGCTCGAGCTGATAGCATGCTCTAAAACAAAGTACGCGATTTTACAATGTTTTTAGCTGATGTATTCTCCATTCTTCTGTTTCAATAGTTTGTAAGATTATGCCATTTCTGTTTCAATAGTTTTGTATGAGTATGTTTTCTGTTTCAGTAGTTTGTATGATTGTGCCATTTTTCTGTTTTTAGTCAAACCATAATGTGAAATGTTCAGCAATGTCACCAGAAATACTCTTTGAAATTAGTAAGATGTAGAAGAATAATTGACGAAATAAAGTGTGTGACATCCTTGGCAATATTAATCAGATATCCGAACCAAAATCCGAACATTTTGGACTTATATTTTGAAATTTTCAGATTTTGAATTAGATTTCAGATTTAATTTTTATTTTTTTTGAATTTTGGATCGGATTCGGTTTTGGAACTTCGGATTTTTGGATATCCGAAAATCGAATTTATTGTACCTTATGTTTAGGTTAGCCCACTATCCATAATACATTAGTGCATTACCGATATATCCAATCTAATAAATCAAATATACCCTACTCATTACATATAAACCCCTACATTCAAAAAATTACTAAGTTCAATATATTTGGATTGGATAATGTTAAAGATGACTACTTTTTAGATTATTTTTTTGTTTCATTTTCGGTATATATTCTATGTATGGATGATTATACTAAATTAGACTTGTTAATTCATAGGACCAGTGCTTCTGTTGAATCCTTGACAATAATTTTATTGCTTGTATGAATATTTTATTTATATGATTGTGATAGCAATGAGGAACTATATATTAAGACAATTTGGTATAAATATTTTATTTGATTGTTCATTTTGTAAGAAGGAGAAAAAGAAGTTCAACTTATAAGCCGAATCGAAAATTCGAATTATCCAAATCAATTTATCTAAAATCGAACTTAAAAATTTGTTCCAATCCGAACATATTTGGATCGGATTCGGATTACATATTATGAAATCCGAAAATCAAAATTATAATCTAAACTGTGATAAACCCGATCCAAACCGACATATGCACGGGCTAGATCACCGTAACAATAAGTTTCCTTTAATACAGTCTTAATTAGTTAAGGTTGAAGCCCAATATTCACAGTACTTGGAAGTGCTACAGTGATATTCCAGGTTAAGAAAAAGTTCAAAACATAAAAACGTGAAGTGCTTTACAAGAAGAAAAGCAAATTAGAAGCCTTGGCTAATGACGATTGACCGGCTCGTAATTATCATTTCAAGTAACCATGGAAATGATGATTGAACTTGTGCAATTTCCTCTTGCTATTATCTTTCAATTTCACACCATCAATAGACGTGAACAATGTAAACCAAGTCCAAGCCCCGAATATAGTAGGGGTGGCCAGCGGGGCGGGCTGGCACGGGTTCTGACGGAACGTCCCACATCCCGTCGGAAGAGTGGTCGGGATTTGGGGGGACGGGTCGGGTTGTGGAATTTAGGGTTTTTTAGGCACTTAATTTAGAATATATATATATATTTAAACACTTAAATAATTGAATAAGATAGTGTAATAAACGGATCTCAATGTTGTTTTTGTGTCTCTTATATTATTTAATAGAAATATGATTTTTTTGGAATACAATTTCAAAATTGCAATTTTATTTCATTGTTCAAAAGTTGCAAATTACATAGTTAACCATACTTTTTTTAATTTTCTCACAATGTTTTGAGAATCTTCGGTTGGAATTGGAAGTGGTCAAATTGTTCGACGTCTCTTCTTATTCCCTCAGACAAGATTTTGTTGTAGTTGTAGTCTTTTATTCGTTGATCTACGGTTGACCACACCTTCTATGCTCCGCTCTAATCCAATCTCTGAATAAAACTGCAATCTCCAAACTGTCTCCCGCCAATGAGTGTCTGTGCTCTCCTATTTGAAATCTTCCAGCAGAAAAAACATTTTGAGACGCTGTTGATGACGCTTGAATGTTCAACACATCTCGGGTCATCTTTGATAGTGTCGGAAATGTCTTCGCATTCTCCCTCCAGTATCTCGATGAAGTCTTCGTATCCGTGCCGTTTACAATTGTTAAATGCGATCTGATACCTACAAAACATAAACATCAAATTCGCTCACTTGTGAAGAAGTTGAACCACTAAACATTTTATTTCTAAGGCCTTGAACACTAGCAGCAGAAACCGCATGTCTTTTATTAGGTTGCAGTGAAGTAGAACAAGATGGTACCGAAATTGGTTGATTATTTGCACTTTCTTGTTGGAAATACATATATATATATATATATTGCATTCATTGTGTATGTTAGACATAACTTCTTCTTTAGTTGGTTCGTTAGTTGGTTCTTTTTCTTCTTCAGTTGGGTCTGTTGAAAGTATTTCTAAGCTTTCATAAATGTTTCAACAAGTGTTTTACAACCGTCTACCTTAATAGTCGGGTTTAATACAACACCAATAAAGTATATAGTGGGAATAGAAAAAAAAATATATATAAATATTTTTTAATAGCTCGAGTGTAAGCTCGTTTTTGCATCTATTCATTAAGTAACAGAATTAGAGTTATATAAACTAGCATAGTTATAATAGTAGAATAATAAATCCAGAAAATGCTTTAGTAGCTAGATTTTTTTTTCCTAAAAATGCAATAAGTTCCGAATTTTTTTTCCTATCATCATCTACCAGCATATCCGTTGGACTTTGATTATGGCCGCTAAATAATAAAGTTATAGGTCTTTTATACTCGTGAGCAACAAGTAGTTGTTCATATAAAAAATTCCACCTAGTCGAAACTTCTTCTGAAATTTTTCTATAAGGTAGTCCACAATCATGACAATTTTTTTATACTCTTTGCGTCTTTATATTTATTATTTTGAAAAATAAAATTTATAGCAAATGGTACTTTATCAAAAATGTTTTTAAAAAATTTTAGGTCATCCTTTACAACTAAGTTATAAATATGACATGCACATCTAATATGAAAAATATCGGAAAAAGATGGAGTAAATCGAGTTTTGAAAGATTTACAACATAATCATTAGCAGTAGCATTATCTAATGTAACAGTCATAATTTTATTAGTAATTCCATAATATTCATAAATTTCATGAATCTTTCTTGCAATACATAATCCAGTATGTCTATCATCAATATATCTATATGCTAAAATATGTTTTTGCATAGACCAAGTCTGATCTATCCAATGACATGTAACGGTTAAATAATTATTACAATTAGTACTACGACCTATATCAGAAGTGATAACCACTTTGTCATTAAAATGATATAACACATAACATAAATATTGTTGATATTCATGTGCAAATTTAAAAATGTCTCTTATAACAGTTGATCTAGGAAAACTGTTAAAAGCAGGATTATACATTTTTCTAACGTAATGAATAAAGTCAGGAGAGGAAGGAAATGAAAAAGGCAAACCCTCCACCGCAACTAATTTTGCTATATTTTCCCTATCTTGGTGTTTGTCATATTTATGACCTGTAATTCTTCCGTCATCGGGTTAATTCGGCCATGTACTTGATCGGGGACACTATGTGAACTTTGTCCCGACTCAGAAGACATTGGCACACCCGATTTTTCAGCCAAATATTCGTTATACCTAGCTTTGTGCATGCTTTGTGCATGTCTCAATAAACCTCCCGTCCCACCATGACCTTTTTCAGTTTTAAATTTATGAACTTCTTGACAAATTTTACATCTAGCTAGTTGATTCTCAATGTCCCTATCAAAAAAATCTCAATGCATGTGATTTTAATTTTCGTTGTTTGGGGCCTCGACTCATACTAGGGGGGAATAAGAGGCATTCCAGTTTCAGGCTGAGACTCAATCTGAGCCTGAGGTGGAGGTGCACTAGTGGGTGTGTTATTTACATTATCGTCTAATTCATTTTTAAAATTAAAATCTGGTTCAGATGCAAAATATACCTCATGATTTATTGGTATATTAATATCATTAAAAAAAATAGTTTCATCTGTATGAGTGAAATCATCGAGACTAGGATTACTAGAAGATGCACCCTTACCCTTAGTACCTCTACCAGAAATAAAACGGTCAATTCGTTTCATTATAATTATGCAAATACATAATTAAAGTTAATGAAATTAAGTAACAATAATAATTTAAAGAAGAAACGAATGTACCAAACACCGACGTAACGTCGACGTGTAATCGAGGTTAAAAATTAAAATTTTGCTCGATGGATGATCCTCAAACTAGTTGTCAACTTCACTCTCAATATTTGAATTTTGATCTAAATAAGCAAATAAAATATAATATTTAGTAGGCAATGTAGACTTATAAAGAGATAGTGTTATACCCCGTAGTTCCGGAGTATGTATGTGAGGACGTACGTACGAATGTATACGCCCTAATTAGGGTAAGAATGAAAGAATTGTTTTCCGACGGAAATTATTCCGAACCTTGTGAAGGAAATTTTACGTTTTCAATATTTTTACGATTATGGAATTTTTCCGAGAGATAAAATATTTTGGACGATAGGAGGCGACATGTGTCACCCAAGAGCCATGTTGGGCGATTTTTCTGAACAGTGGGCAAGACAAGTGGCCAAAAGTCTTGCGTAGCAAATCGTGGCAAGTTGGACGGTTTTTTGCAATTAGTGGGCAAGTCAAATGGTCAAAGTCTTGCATGGCTTTTGTAGGACAAGTGGAGAAAGGAACCTACACAAACAATCTCTACCATACACATGTTTCAATCCTAACCCTTGGTTGTACTATTTAAACCCCTTTAGTTGATGAAAATCTTCCACACTTAGTATATTTCAAGACTTGAAAATATTTCCCTCTCCCTCCTTCTTATTTTGCTCTCAAATCGATTGCTCCTCCACAACCAAATGTTGTCCAAAAATTCTTAAACTTATAAGTGTTCTTCCTTAATGTATTAGGAAGATTATTAATCAAGAGTTAAACAAGATTTCACACCCCTAGCCTCAAAAACACCCATTGGCCGATAGCATGCAACAATGGAACTTTAGTGTTCTTCACTTTTTGGAGTTAATTCTTGAATAGAAGTTGGTTAGGAACTTCTAAAGGTGACTTGTGGTGGTTTGGAACACAAAGATTTGGAGCTAAGACTTGCTTGGAACGACTTTAAGTTCTTGGATATTGTTGGGCTATTATTGAGGTAATGAACCTTAACCTCTTTGTGAAGTTGATTATTATGTATATTGGATATTATACATATATTGGAAGTATATTATGGACTATAAGATATAAGGAAAGATTTGGATCTTGTTAAGATGTTAAAAGGAGAATTGGCATATTAGCGATTAAAATGGTAAAAATGTATCCATTACTTACTAAGAAGTTAACAACAAAGGAACTATAACTTATATAAAGATTGGAATATAAGTTGGAAGACTAATGAAGTAATTGGATAAGTAAAATTGTAAAAGTTGGCCAAGGACCCCAACTTAAGGACCGTATCTACTTTGGACCGTATCTACTTTGGACTGTATTTACTTTGGACCGTATTTACATTGTTGTTATGAAAGAGAGATTGTTAATCGCGTTACGTTTGGCGTGTTATCCCATCTTTAATTATTGTTGTTATGAAGGAGAGATTGTTAATCGCGTTAGTTTGGGCGTGTTATCCCTTCTTTAATTATTGTTGTTATGAAGGAGGCGTGTCAGCGTTCGTTTGGGCGTGTTATCCCCTTCTTTAATTAATGTTGTTATGAAGGAGAGATTGTTAATCGCGTTCCGTTTGGGCGTGTTATCCCCTTCTTTAAATTATCAGAATTATTGCGCCTTATTTATGGCATGTTGGTTACTATTATCGGGCCTTGATAAAGGTGGAGAATTGAGTAGAAGCGGAAGTCTTTGCCCGATTTTTAGTAGACTAAGAGAAGTCTTACTTAGAAGAATCCGAAAAACTAGAAGTTGATAGGCGTGTTTTGACTATTATAGGTTGACACTCTGCGTGCGACATATCCGACTTGGCAAGTGGATTTAGCCAGGAGGTATGTGATTCTTCCTATCTCTTTGAGCATGATATTTGTGAAATATATATAGTCGGTGAGCGTCGTGTGTTAAACTAAATTTGGCTTTACTTTGATGTCTTTTGACTTGAGTTCTAAATAATAAGAATCTTGAATATTTCAAGAGTTATGAATCATTTTTGGAAGAAAAGTAATACTTGGTTTTCATAAAAGTTTAAGTGTTATACTAGCTTTATGGGAAGTTAGCTCTGACGACTTAAGAAAGATAAGAAAAAGCGGTTTAACTATTTGTTTATCAAATGCTTGAGTGATGTGCGAAGGTATGGTAAGTTGGTTTGATAAACATGTTGTGATGCTACGTGTGTTAGTATCTTGTGGCGCTTGTGTAAGGAGGTTATTCTTGTTGTGCTTATGTTGTTTAACGATAAGTGTTGTGTTAGTATTATATCACACACCTCACGACTTGTTATGATGTGTGGGTAAGCGCCCCGATCGAGGAATACCTCATGCGGGTCCATGGGACCTATGCGGAGGCTGCGGGAGTTCGGGAATGCGATCGAGAATACCTCATGCGATCTATGTGGCGTGCGGTGCGGGAGTCGGGGCGATCTGGGATTAGCTACCCTCGATGCACGAGAATACCTCATGCGGGCCTAGGTGGCTTTATGCGGTGCGGAGTCGAGTTAGGCTCGCGTAATGATACTATGGGCGATTGGCCTTGCCCGATCATTAGCGGCCTAGAAAAGACCGATTACATTATGTCTATTTTTGCTCTTGTTTATGATATGACACTATATGCGGTTAACTTGGTTGTTCGTACATATTTGTGAATTGGTTTTAAAATGTTATAGTTATATATATATCGATGCTACTTCTGATTTCACATACTTGGTACTGTTATCTTGACCTCCTTGAGTGCGTTCATGCGCGAGTAAGGGAAGCGGTGGTAGATCCTCATCCTTAGGATCTTTACTCAGTGTCGGGAGCCGTTTCTTGGAGGCTCGACTTTTGGTATGGTTCTCCACAGTGTTGTAGATGTTTTTGTACATTCGGGGTATGGCGGGGCCTGTCGTCATAGTGTTACACTTCTTAGAGGTTTGTAGTCTGTTGTGAAGTTGGGATATAGCTGTTCACTTTTGGGTATTTATATACATGCAGAAAGACAACTTTTCTTTGGATGAAGTATTCTTATTTTACCTTTGTTTCATGTTTGCAAGTTTATATTCCATTTGGTTACTCGATGTATGTCTACTTGGGTGCGGGTAAGGCACGATCGCGGGCGAGGCGGGTCGTGACAAAAAGTGATGTCGAGCGATTAATCCTCGGAAAGTGTCTCTGAGCCGTATCTAGTAAGTCTTGATTATCGGTGTGTTGTGCACACCAATAATCGAGGAGGCTGCGAGATATTTAGGATTGGTTTCCATTCTTCTCACTCTGAGGCCGTGCCTTAGAGTTGTGTTATAAGTTGGACCCTACGGCGAATTTCTTTTTCTTACGATTATGCCTCGCGTAAGGCAACCGGACCCGAGAAGGGCAAAGCGTAGGAGGCGCTAATAGTACACGAGGTCACGAGGCGGGCCCAACCTGCGGTGATACGGGCAGCGAGTTCCACGGCGTCGCCGGCCCCGATAGGGTTTAGAGCGGCGGTGGCTCACGAGGCCCACGACACGAGCCTCGGTCCACGTCACAGGCGAGAGGAGATGGGTTAGAAGGAGATGGCCCGATTGTTAGCGAGGTCGTGGCGAGGCACGAGATAAATTTGAATCACGGCGATTCGATTCGATGCAGTGGTTCTCCAGGTCGGATAGTTTGAGACCGGGACTTTACGAGTTGCGTCGCTTGAGTTACATGGGTGAGGCACGAGGATGATCGCGAGGAGTTCATCAAGCGATTCTGGATCGTGAGTGATCAAGCTTGGAGACCGAGTCGGTGGTCTTAGGTTCACATCGGTGTGTGATCTGCGATCGTAGTTTGATTCATAGGAGCTGTCGGGAAGCGGCGCCTCCGGTATTTGTAGCGAGTTCTCGAGGCGTTTCTCACGCACTTCTTGCCTCTGCGAGATGAGAAACCTGGCAAGCAATTTTTGATCTTTGAGGCGGCAGGCGCCTGATTCGGGAGTACAACGTGGAGTTCGACTCGTTGGCTCGGTATGTCCCAGCGTTAGTGGCGATATGGAGGGCCGAGTGCACCGCTACGTCGCGAGCTTGATGACTACTTGGCGAAGTCTTTCTCGGGTGTAGCTCTTGGCCGGGCATGGACATTGCCGCATGCGAGCTCATGCGCTTAGGTGTGAGGCGTAGAGGCCGGCGGGTTGGCGATATCTCCGAGAAGAAGGCCGGGGCAGCGAGTCTTTTGGTAGCTCTCGGGGTGGGCGATCTGTGCGGACTAGATTTGCACCTCGGCGGCTCGAGCACTCTACACCATCTTCGAGGCGACGAGGTATTGAGGCGGTCGGGGCCCGGGACTTGGACTTCGAGTAGCGAGGTGCTAACGATCGAGACCACCTTCCTCTCGGTGTGTTCGATGTGGTAGATCCATTACGGGAATTGTGGTACTATTGTGGGAGCTTGTTACACTTGCGGCAGCGAGGTCACTTTGCGGCTGTCGACGAGCGGCGCGAGATGGTAGGGTTCGGCTACGTAGTCTTTCGCGGGTCTTCTCTCTACGATTACTCGCCGGGCGGGGTGCTCATGGGCGGAGTCGCGGCGAGGGTCATGGCAAAGGTCTAGTTCGGCGGTCCTCGAGCGCATTTATGCCATGTCGGCCGCCCGGGACGGGGCGTCGCGGATGTCATCACGGTGCTTTATCGATTTCTTGTTGTGGCGTATATGCCTTGATAGATCCGAGTTCTACCTTGTCCTATATATCTCCCTTTATTGCTAGTAGGATAGGGATAGAGCACGAGTCCATGGACCATTTGAGGTAGCTACGCCGATTAGGATTGATGTGGTAGGCGGCGGGTATATAGTCTTGCCCAGTGACTATATGCAGTCGTCAGACCCTAGCCGACTTGATAGAGTTGGATATGACCGATTTTGATGTGATCATGGGTATGTATTGGTTAGCTTCTTGCTACGCCAATGTAGCTAGGAAGCGGTTGATGCAGTTCGATTTCTGAGGCCGGTTGCTCAGTGGGAGAGAACAACGTGTCGTAGAGGTAAGTTTATTTCTTACCTCAAGGCCAGGAAGATGGTTCAGAAGGGATATATCTACCATCTCATTCGGGTATTTGATACTAAGGCGGTGACACCAGACCTTCAGTCAGTTCCAGTAGTCAGAGAGTTTCCAGATGTGTTCCCAGACGACCTCCCGGGTATCCCTCCTGAGAGGGAGATAGAGTTTTGCATTGATATTACGCACGATACTCGACCTATATCCATTCGCCATCTGAATGGCACTTGCCGAGTTGAGAGAGTTGAAGGACCAGGTGAGAGATTTCTTTGGAGAAGGGCTTTATCGAGCCTAGTGTTTCTCTCAGGGAAGCCGGTATTGTTTGTGAAGAAGAAGGATGGGGCCTGCGTATGTGTGTTGATTCTGACGGTGAACAAGGTGACTATTAAACAGATACCCTTCCCAAGATTGATGATTTGTTCGACCGATTGCGAGCGCGAGTGTTTCTTCAAGATAGAGTGCGATCGGTTACCATCAGTGCGAGTTAGGAGGCGGATGTCCCGAGGTGCATTCGGACGATGCGAACTATGAGTTCGAGTCACGTCTTTCGGCTTGACGATGCTCGGCGATGTTATGGATTTGATGAACGCGTGTTCAAACCATTTTGGATAGGTTTGTGATAGTATTCATTGATGACATCTTGATTTATTCTCGTCGGAGGCGGGGAGCATGCGGAGCATTTGAGGGCGGTCTTGAGAGTTCTCGGGACGGCGATTGTATGCCAAGTTTTGAAGTGTGAGTTTTGGTTAGCCGGTGGCGTTCTTAGGAACATTGTCGGGTAGATGGTATTCGGGTGGATCTGGCAAAGATCGAGCGGTCGAGTTGGCCTGACCTCTTGCCACAGCAGTGCGCGACTTTTGGGCCTTGCGGGTTACTCTGGAGGTTTGTGGAGAAGTTTGCTTCTATTTGGCACCTTGACCAAGTGACTCGAGAAAGCGGCTAAGTTTGATGGACGGATACTGCGAGAAGGGCTTCGATTCTTGAAGGAGATATTGGCGGCCGCCCGATTCTTACTCTTCCGAGAGGTCGACGGCTATGTGGTTTTATTGTGATGCGTCGGGCATCGGGCTTGGATGTGTGTTGATGCGGCGGGGCAAGGTTATAACTACGCATTTCGACTCAAGAAGCATGAGAAGAACTACCCCACACATGACTTAGAGTTGGCGGTGATGATTCACGCCGAAGATCTGGAGACATTATTTGTATGGAGTTCATGTGGATATTTACACGAACCACAAGAGCCTCGAGAATATCTTGACGGAGGAGGTGAACTTGCGGCGAGGCGGTGGTTAGAGCTACTCGAGGATTATGATGTCGATATCTATACCACCGGGAAGACCGATGTAGTGGCGGATGCCGCCGATCGTAGGTCGATGGGTAGTCTATCGGATGTGCGGCGGATATGAGGGCATGGTCGCGAGTTACATCGGCTAGCGAGCCTTGAGTCAGATTGATTGATTACGATAGTAATGGGGTTCGGGTTGAGAGGTTGCGAGTCTTCCATCGTCGAGGAGGTGAAGAAGCGGCGATATGAGATCCGATTATGACGCGATATCGTGATATGGCTCTTCGTGAGGAAGGTCCATTTGAGGTAGCACACGATGGGGTGCTAAGGTTTGAGGCGGTTGTGTGTTCCGGATAGTGCGGGACTTGACGGCGGGTTCTAGGGAAGCACACAACGCGCGTTACTCTATCCATCCGGTCAACAAAGATGTACCACGCGACCGGATCTGTGTATTGGTGGGGCGGCACGAAGAGGGCGTTTGAGTTTGTTGCTCGATGTCAGAGTTGTCGGTCAGGTGGAGCACGAGGCACAGTGGGTTGTTGCGAGCTATAGAGATTCCGACATGGAAGTGAGAGGTGATCAATATGGACTTTATTACGGGATTACCTCGCTCGAGAAAGCATGATTCTATCCGGGTTATCGTCGACGGTGTGAAATCGGCCACTTTCTTCCGTCGGGACGACTTTTTGTAGGATTACGCTAGACTTTACATCGAGAGATCGTGAGACTACATGGGGTCCCTATATCTATCATATCGGACGGAGGAGCTCGGTTCTGACTAACTTACGGAGTGCTTTCGGAAGGGATTAGGGGCGGGTGAGCCTCGATCTGCATTCCATCCTCATCTGAAGCGGACGAGGCGGGCGTACTATCCAAACACTTGAGGATATCTTCTTTATTACACCGTAAGTCGGGACATGTATAAGAGATATGCGTAAGGAATCAAGACTTGGAAATTGGTACGAAAGGAAGAATTGTTTTTCCGGCAGAAAATCTTCCGAACGTCGGAAAGGAGAAATGTTCGTTGTTGAGAATTGGATTCTCAAAATGCATTATTTGAGGAATATGGAACTTATTAACATTATGGAAATTTATTTTTACAGATTTGGTCATGTGGGGCCCACCCGAGGAATTTTACATTTTTGTGGGGCCCACGAGAGTTACGGATTTTTTATGGACGAATGAGAGGGCGACATGTGGCACCCCCACATATGGTCTTGGACGAAATTTAGTAAGGGTAGAATGGTCATTTACCATGGTGGAAGATAAGTCTTCAAAGCTTGATATTATTGACCAAAGTCAACTTGCCACTTGGGCTTGATCCTAGTGAAACTCATCCTAGCCACACATTTGTGATAACCTAAGCCTTCCATTGTGTTATATAAGCATACTACTAGTGCAATACTTGTCTTCAACACATAGAAAATATCACAACATTTCTTGTTCTTCCATTGTGCTGTCGGGTTTACCTTGTGTTCCACACAAAATTTTTTAGTTTGTGATCCTTTATTCACAAGACTTAAACCCAATGTCCCTAAGGGTATTGTAAGGATATCTCAATAGAAAGATTTCGGAAAAACGACGTTTTCGTATTAGTCGCAAGGCAGATACTTAAGGAGTTCTTCAACTTTGAAGTTGGAACTTGAAGATGGGTTCTTCATAGGCTTCTAAGGAGTGCTTGGAGCGGATGGGAACATAAGGAAAAGAGCTAAGAATTTGCTAAGGAGCGACTTTGAATCTTGGAATTTTTAAGGGCTTGTTAAGGTATAATCTTGTCGTTTTAGCAATTAAGGTTTACTTATTGTTGTAGTTATGGATATTAGCAAGCATGAGTTATATATTATGAGGTTTGATAGGTTTATTGGCTATTGGAACCCTAATCCGAAAACTAGCATGTTTAGCCTTAAGATTGGAATTCAAGTTGATTATTAGTTTAAGTAAATCGCATGTTGTATAAGAAAGAATTGTAGTTGTTGAAGTTGTTTATGACTATGTAACATGTTAGACCTTAGAACTTGGAATTTAAAAAGGATTGGAAAAGACTTTGAGTTGTTGGTTATAAGTTGGCCGAGAATGGCTTGGATTTTTTATACTACTTGATATGAATTGTGGGGAATTTTACGTATGGTAAGGCGTGTAATCCCTTTGATTGGTTGTTGTTTTGAGCCTTAAATGTGGCGTGTTGGTTATTGTATTCGGCCTTGAAAAGGTGGCAAAGTAAGTAGAAACAAAGGAGGTCTTTGCGATTTTCCGTAGAATAAGAGACCGCTTACTTAGTATTATTCTCGTTAGAAACTAGAATTGATAGTCATGTTGTGACCATTATAGGTTGACAATTCTACGTCTGGCGTATTCGGCAGCTTGTGGATTTAGCGAAAGGTATGTGAACTATCTCCTTCTATCATGATTCCTTAAGATAAAGAAAGTATGTCCTACTCCTTAAATGATCCATTCCTTGGTTGTATTTGGATTGCCTAAAATAGAATTTGTTCTATGTACTCCCTTGATTGTACTTTGATGTTTAAATTGTAAGTTGTATAATCCATTTCCATAGTGAAGTTTGGATTCTTAAAAGTGAAAGTATTTTACTTAAAGTACATAGAGTCTTGAAAAGGAAGTGGTTTCCAAACCTTTTGGCTAGTGCCTTAGTTCCAAAACCTAAGGGTTGTTGTAATGACTTTAGGGGAGTTAAAGGAGTGATTTACTTAATTGTTTTAAGAGAGGAGAAATGACATGATTTAAGAGAAGTAACTTGTTTTAAAGGTGTGAGTTACTTGAGGTTTAAAAGTAGAAGAAACTTGTTTTCTAAATATTAAGAGACTTGAAGTATTTTGAAAGTTAAGAAACTTGTTTTGTAAGTATGTGATACTTGGTTTTAAGTATAAGCCTCTTGGTTATAAAAAAGGAATGAATATGTCTAAAACCATAAAGGGTTATAACGGCTTTATGGGAAGTTGGTTATAACGGCTTTATGGAAGGTTAAGAAAGTTGTCTATTTTGATTATTAGGCATAAGTTGCCTAGATTGTGAAAATTTGAAGTTACTTGATTTCAAGCTCTGAAAAGAGTTTTCTAAAAGTGTAGTAACTTACTTTGAAAAATAGACATACATTGATACTACGGGTGTTAGTATCTTGGGGTTTTACATAAAAAGGAGTCTTTTGAAAAGAATGTACGTACGTAGTACTTTGGCTTGTTTAATTGAGAATTATTCTATGTGTGCCTTGATAAGTACTTTGGCTTGTTTAATTGAGAATTATTCTATGTGTGCCTTGATAAGTACTTTGGCTTGTTTAATTGAGAATTATTCGATGGGTGCCTTGATAAGTACTTTGGCTTGTTTAATTGAGAATTATTCTATGTGTGCCTTGATAAGTACTTTGGCTTGTTTAATTGAGAATTATTCGATGGGTGCCTTGATAAGTACTTTGGCTTGTTTAATTGAGAATTATTCTATAAGTGCCTTGAGTTTATAAAATGAAAGTCTATAGATTTTATGAACTTGCCTATGTATGCTGGTGATAGCCTTTGAGTGCAAGTATTATGTTTTATTACGTTACCGTGACTCTCGGTTGGAGGGCCGGCTGTCTTGTTGTGAGTTTACTTGGACGTACCGACAGTGATGTGGGATTCCACGAGTATGCTTCCATTATTTGTGTTACTCTTTGGACATGCTTACGATGTGGGATTCCGGGGCATGTGACCAGGAGGCGGGTTAGATTCCCGGATTTATAATGTCATGTTAGTGCCTTAAGTAAACTAAAATGAGAGTGTATATGAATAAGACTAATAAGAAGTTAGGGGGATTTCTTAACTTGCTTATTTATTGTGTGACGACCGGTTGAGATGGGGTAAGAGTATAAATGAGGGGTAAACCCCCAAGACGTTATACCACCTTCTCCAGGGTAAGAGTATAAATGAGGGGTAAACCCCCAAGACGTTATACCACCTGCTTTACCACCTTCGCCAGGATAAGAGTATAAATGAGGGGTAAACCCCCAAGACGTTATACCACCTGCCTCAGGGTAAGAGTATAAATGAGGGGTAAACCCCCAAGACGTTATACCACATGTTTCCATGGATTTGCTACCCATGATTTGATCGTGAGTTTCCTATTTTATATTGTAAGTATACTACTATTTACTCTCATTGTTAGTAAGGCACTGTGTACTGTTATTTGAGTAGTGACTTTGAGGGCATGCGTCCCTGACTTGATATGACTGCTTATGCATTGTGTACTGTAGGTTGGAAATCATACATGTCTCCTGTTTTGTTTAGACTGTTATGATTTCATTAAGATTTCATCGCTTCACATACTTGGTACATTCTTCAGTCTTGACCTCCTCGGATGCGTTCATCCGCAGTTTAGTCTGTTGTTTGGTGATCGGCAGTGTAGGACCGCCGTAGTTTTGGATAGCTCCTTCATTCGGGAGTTTATCTTTTGGTATAAGTTCTCTCGATGTGCTTTTTGTGCGATTATGGGTACGGCGGGGCCTTGTCATGTCATAGTTCAAGAAACTCTTAGGTCCGTATTCATATGTGGATTGGACTCATGTATGCAGTAGTGTCTTTTATTATGTATATTATATGGCGGCACTCGGCTTGCCCTCAGACGTATGTTGGTTTTGAAAAAATTGAGGTGTTATTTAATTTCCGCAGTTTACTTAGTTGTTATGTAGAAGCGGTGCCTGTAGGGCACCGCCACGCCCGGTTCGGGCGTGACAGAGTGGTATCGAGCGATATCCTCTGAATGTCTACGACCGTGTCTAGTAGTCTTGATTATAGGTGTGTTGCGCCACACCCATAAACAGAGGCTACAAGACATTTAGGAGTTGGTTGCGATTCTTCTCACTCTAAGATCGTGCCAGAGAGCCGTGTTAGTAAGATAATTCCTCTCTGACGTGATTTTGTGTTACAGTTATGCCTCCAAGGAGGGCAACAGCCACCCAGAAGGGCAAAGGAGTAGCAGGAGCTACTAGTCAGACTCAGAGAGTTGATAGGGCTTATGCCCAGGGTATACCGGATGATGTTCCGCAGTCGGCGAGTTCTTCTGCGCCAGGTTTTGAGACCCCAGCACCAGAGCCTCCAGTTTCTCAGTTAGGAGAAGACTATAGAGTCATGAGGGAAGCAGTTATGTTATTGACCAAGATAGCGGTGCTACAGTTTCATCAGCAGGAGGTTATTCGGCCAAGCATGCAGTGTGTACAGAGGTAGAGGCCAACGTGGAGATCAGCGTAAGAGGCTAGACCGGTTGGTTATCCGGTGAGTTTTGGACGAGCCGCTCAAGAAATGAGTGAGATATTCGTCCACTTACCCAAGACATACCCCGCAACTCACAGGTGGGAGATTTGATCCCACAAGGTATTTAGGAGCCGGTCCAAACTCCAGGGGTCGAGGTTCTCAGAGGAGCAGAGGACTTTCTCGGTCGAGGCCACCTATTCCTCAGTGTTTCAGATGTGGTAAGCGTCATTCCGGGAAATGCCGTTATGGCACAGGTGTTTGTTTTTATTGTGGCCGTCCGGGCCATATACTGAGGGTATGTCCTTTTAGAAGGGGCACCGGTGAGGTGGCTCAGCCTATGAGGCCGATGGTTGATTCCCTTTCCTCCATAGCTGTACCTCCCCCAGGGCAGGGTGTTCAGATGTCAGCCAGCCGTGGTAGAGGTCAGGGTGGTGTTTATAGTTCTGGCGGTCCTTCGAACCGCATAGCTGACGTGACTACTAGGCAGGATCAGTAGGCAACATCGCACGGGGTTACAGGTATATTTCGATTCTTTTGAATCATACGTGCATTGATAGATTCAGATTTCGCCCTAGCATATATGTTTTCCCTTTATTGCTAGCAGTTGTAAGTGATAGTACCCCCAGAGGTAGGAATACTTTGATTAGTAAAGTGAGAAGTTAAGAATGTTGACAAGAATGGTAAGTGAACTGAGACTATAGTTGTGTAGAGTTCACACGTAGTAATTGCCCCATGACAGTGTAAGACCAATAGGGAAGATTGTACAGTAGAAATACTTGGACCTATGTGACGAACCTCTAGTGAATAGGGGGATAGGGTGAGAAGTACCTTGAGATAAGAGAAAGATTTATTTCAGACTAAGAATGAGAAGTTAAGTGTGACGATGAGTCGGGTTATGGACTCATTTCGGGTCAGCCGGTAGTATGGAATGGGGTGATGTCAGTTAGAAATGGTCCCGCTATGTGATAAGGTCACGAGGGTGCAAGGCCCAAGTCTAGTTGATCGTTGTACGAGTTTGTGGACGCGTTCCATCGGAATCAGGTCGTAAGGAACGAGAAGAGCCTTAACGGGAAAGTAAGTAACAATATGGCCATGTTTGGATAGTAACTCCAAGGATTGGAGAATAGAAACAATATTTGAGATTTTGTACGTGTACTAGATAAATTTGAAAGTACGAGAAAGTATGACAAGTAAGGAAAGAAGGGAACCTCTAGGGATCCCGTGTTTGAGAAGACTGTAACCTTCGAGTTTTGTGAGAAGGGACCACGGACGGAAGGTCCATTGTTATGTTTACGTATGTTGTGGTGGCCATGTGTGGCATCGTTGGTCTTGTGCAGTTTTGATTGATATGCATAGTATAGAGATTGTGCCGGAGTTTGTATAGCTTGACAACCGACTAAGAACATTCGGGGACGAATATTTCTAAGGGGGGAAGAATGTTACACCCCGTAAGTCCAGGACATGTATAAGAGAATGTACGTAAGGAATCAAGACTTGGAAATTGGTACGAAAGGAAGAATTGTTTTTCCGGCAGAAAATCTTCCGAACGTCAGAAAGGAGAAATGTTCGTTGTTGAGAATTGGATTCTCAAAATGCATTATTTGAGGAATATGGAACTTATTAACATTATGGAAATTTATTTTTACAGATTTGGTCATGTGGGGCCCACCCGAGGAATTTTACATTTTTGTGGGGCCCACGAGGGTTACGGAAATTTTATGGACGAATGAGAGGGCGACACGTGGCACCCCCACATATGGTCTTGGACGAAATTTAGTAAGGGTAGAATGGTCATTTACCATGGTGGAAGATAAGTCTTCAAAGCTTGATATTATTGACCAAAGTCAACTTGCCACTTGGGCTTGATCCTAGTGAAACTCATCCTAGCCACACATTTGTGATAACCTAAGCCTTTCATTGTGTTATATAAGCATACTACTAGTGCAAGACTTGTCTTCAACACATAGAAAATATCACAACATTTCTTGTTCTTCCATTGTGCTCTCGGGTTCACCTTGTGTTCCACACAAAAAATTTTAGTTTGTGATCCTTTATTCACAAGACTTAAACCCAATGTCCCTAAGGGTATTGTAAGGATATCTCAATAGAAAGATTTCGGAAAAACGACGTTTTCGTATTAGTCGCAAGGCGGATACTTAAGGAGTTCTTCAACTTTGAAGTTGGAACTTGAAGATGGGTTCTTCATAGGCTTCTAAGGAGTGCTTGGAGCGGATTGGAACATAAGGAAAGGAGCTAAGAATTTGCTAAGGAGCGACTTTGAATCTTGGAATTTTTAAGGGCTTGTTAAGGTATAATCTTGTCATTTTAGCAATTAAGGTTTACTTATTGTTGTAGTTATGGATATTAGCAAGCATGAGTTATATATTATGAGGTTTGATAGGTTTATTGGCTATTGGAACCCTAATCCGAAAACTAGCATGTTTAGCCTTAAGATTGGAATTCAAGTTGATTATTAGTTTAAGTCGTCGCATGTTGTATAAGAAAGAATTGTAGTTTTTGAAGTTGTTTATGACTATGTAACATGTTAGACCTTAGAAATTGGAATTTAAAAAGGATTGGAAAAGACTTTGAGTTGTTGGTTATAAGTTGGCCGAGAATGGCTTGGATTTTTTATACTACTTGATATGAATTGTGGGGCGGAATTTTACACGTATGGTAAGACGTGTAATCCCCTTTGATTGGTTGTTGTTTTGAGCCTTAAATGTGGCGTGTTGGTTATTGTATTCGGCCTTGAAAAAGGTGGCAAAGTAAGTAGAAACAAAGGAGGTGCTGCCCGATTTTCCGTAGAATAAGAGACCGTTTACTTAGTATTATTCTAAGTTAGAAACTAGAATTGATAGTCATGTTGTGACCATTATAGGTTGACAATTCTATGTACGGCGTATTCGGCTTAGCTTGTGGATTTAGCCGAAAAGGTATGTGAACTATCTCCTCTTCTAGCATGATTCCTTAAGATAAAGAAAGTATGTCCTACTTCTTAAATGATCCATTCCTTGGTTGTATTTGGATTGCCTAAAATAGAATTTGTTCTATGTACTCCCTTGATTGTACTTTGATGTTTAAATTGTAAGTTGTATAATTCATTTCCTTAGTGAAGTTTGGATTCTTAAAAGTGAAAGTATTTTACTTAAAGTACATAGAGTCTTGAAAAGGAAGTGGTTTCCAAACCTTTTGGCTAGTGCCTTAGTTCCAAAACCTAAGGGTTGTTGTAATGACTTTAGGGGAGTTAAAGGAGTGATTTACTTAATTGTTTTAAGAGAGGAGAAATGACATGATTTAAGAGAAGTAACTTGTTTTAAAGGTGTGAGTTACTTGAGGTTTAAAAGTAGAAGAAACTTGTTTTCTAAATATTAAGAGACTTGAAGTATTTTGAAAGTTAAGAAACTTGTTTTGAGTATAAGCCTCTTGGTTATAAAAAAGGAATGAATATGTCTAAAAACCATAAAGGTTATAACGCTTATGGGAAGTTGGTTATAACGGCTTTATGGAAGGTTAAGAAAGTTGTCTATTTTGATTATTAGGCATAAGTTGCCTAGATTGTGAAAATTTGAAGTTACTTGATTTCAAGCTCAAAAGAGTTTTCTAAAAGTGTAGTAACTTACTTTGAAAAATAGACATACATCGATACTACGTGTTAGTATCTTGGGGTTTTACATAAAAAGGTGTCTTTTGAAAAAATGCACGCACGTAGTACTTTGGCTTGTTTAATTGAGAATTATTCTACGTGTGCCTTGATAAGTACTTTGGCTTGTTTAATTGAGAATTATTCTATGTGTGCCTTGATAAGTACTTTGGCTTGTTTAATTGAGAATTATTCTATATGTGCCTTGATAAGTACTTTGGCTTGTTTAATCGAGAATTATTCACGGGTGCCTTGATAAGTACTTTGGCTTGTTTAATTGAGAATTATTCTATGTTGCCTTGAGTTTATAAAATGAAAGTCTATAGATTTTATGAACTTGCCTGCAGTCCGGTGATAGCCTTCGAGTGCAAGTATTATGTTTTATTACGCTACCGCGACTTTCCGAGGGCCGATCGTCTTGTTGTGAGTTTACTCGACGCATCGACAATGACGAGGATTCCACGTATACATCCATTATTTGTGTTACTTTCGACATGCTTACGATGTGGGATTCCGGCACGTGACTGCGAGGCGTTAGATTCCCTGATTTATAATGTCATGTTAGTGCCTTAAGTAAACTAAAATGAGAGTGTATATGAATAAGACTAATAAGTTGTGGATTTCTTAACTTGCTTATTTATTGTGCGACGCCATTGAGACGGGTAAGAGTATAAACGGCGGTAAACCCCAAGACGCTATACCACCTTCTCCGTGGTAAGAGTATAAACGGCGGGTAAACCCCAAGACGTTATACCACCGCTTACCACCTTCGCCAGATAAGAGTATAAATGAGGGTAAACCCCAAGACGTTATACCACCCGCCTGGTAAGAGTATAAATGAGGGTAAACCCCAAGACGTTATACCACCTGCTTTCCATGGATTTGCTACCCATGATTTGATCGTGAGTTTCCTATTTTATATTGTAAGTATACTACTATTTACTCTCATTGTTAGTAAGGCATCGTGGTAATCGTTATTTGAGTAGTGACTTTGAGGCACGCGTCCGTGACTTGATATGATCGCTATGCATCAGGTAATCGTAGGTTGGCAATCATACATGTCTCCTATTTTGTTTAGATCATATGATTTCATTACGATTTCATCGCTTCACATACTTGGTACATTCTTCAGACCGACTTTCGGCCGCGCTCACGCCGCAGTTTAGGTACGCTGTTTGGTGATCGGCAGTGTAGGACCGCCGTAGTTTTGGATAGCTCCTTCGTCGGAGTTTATCTTTTGGTATAAGTTCTCTCAAGATGTGCTTTTGTACGCATGGTACGGCGGGGCCTTGTCCGCCATAGTTCAAGAAACTCTGCAGGTCCGTATTCATACGTGGGATTGGACTCATGTACATGGTAGGTCTTTTATTATGTATATTATATGGCACCTTGCTCGCTTGCTCAGACGTATGTTGGTTTTGAAAAAATTGAGGTGTTATTTAATTTCCGCAGCTTACTTAGTTGTTAAGGTAGGCGGTGCCTGTGTAGGCACCAACACGCCCGGTTCGGGCGACAGAGTGGTATCGTGAGCAAATCCTCTGAATGTCTACAGACCGTGTCTAGTAGAGTCTTGATTATAGGTGTGTTGCGCGCCACACCCATAAACAGTGAGGCTACAGACATTTAGAGTTGGTTTCTATTCTTCTCACTCTAAGATCGTGCCATGTAGCCGTGTTAGTAAGATAATTCCTCTCCGACGTGATTTTGTGTTATAGTTATGCCTCCATGAGGGCAACAATACTGTAGGGCAAAAGAGTAAAGAGGAGCTACTAGTCGACTCAGAGAGTTGATAGGGCTTATGCCTGTGGTATACCGGATGATGTTCCGCAATGCGAAGTTCTTCAAGGCCAGTTTTGAGACCCCAAAGACCAGAGCCTCCGCTTTCGCTAGAGAAGACTATAGGGTCACGAGGAAGCGATTATGTTATTGACCAAGATAGAGGTACTACGCTTCATCAAGGAGGTTATTCGGCCAAGACATGTGTGTACAGGCAGAGGCCAACGCGAGATCATCAGAAGAGGCTAGACCGGTTGGTTATCCCTGAGTTTTTGGACGAGCCGCCTCAAGAAATGAGTGAGATATTCGTCCCCACCACCCAAGACATACCCCCGCAGCTCACAGGTGGGAGATTTGATCCCACAAGGTATTTAGGAGCCGGTCCAAGCTCCAGGGGTCGAGGTTCTCAGAGGAGCAGAGGACTTTCTCGGTCGAGGCCACCTATTCCTCAGTGTTTCAGATTAACTCACTTTCCTACTGGTTAATTTTAATTGTCATATGTACTTAAGTGTTCTATTGTGGTCATATGTGGCATTTTGCAAATTGTTCAAGTTATGAGGGACTATGCCGTTATCTGAGTTAATTGAATCTTGGCGAACATTCGACAAATGTTTCTGCTGGGAGAATGTTATACCGTAGTTCCGAGTATGTATGTGAGGACGCACGCATTTAATGTATACGCCCTAATTAGGGTAAGAATGAAAGAATTATTTTCCGACGGAAATTATTCCGAACCTTGTGAAGGAAATTTTACGTTTTCAATATTTTTACGATTATAGAATTTTTCCGAGAGATAAAATATTTTGGACCAATAGGAGGGCGACATGTGTCACCCCAAGAGCCATGTTGGACGATTTTTTCTAGACAAGTGGGCAAGACAAGTTGCCAAAAGTCTTGCATGGCAAATGCATGGCAAGTTGGACGGTTTTTTGCAATTAGTGGGCAAGTCAAATGGTCAAAGTCTTGCATGACTTTTGTAGGACAAGTGGAGAAAGGAACCTACACAAACAATCTCTACCATACACATGTTTCAATCCTAACCCTTGGTTGTACTATATAAACCCCTTTAGTTGATGAAAATCTTCCACACTTAGTATATTTCAAGACTTGAAAATATTTCCCTCTCCCTCCTTCTTATTTTGCTCTCGTCAATTGCTCCCTCCCCTAACCAAATGTTGTCCAAAAATTCTTAAACTTATAAGTGTTCTTCCTTAATGTATTAGGAAGATTATTAACCAAGAGTTAGACAAGATTTCACACCCCTAGCCTCAAAAACACCCCTTGGCCGAGAGCATGCAACAATGGAACTTTAGTGTTCTTCACTTTTTGGAGTTAATTCTTGAATAGAAGTTGGTTAGGAACTTCTAAAGGTGACTTGTGGTGGTTTGGAACACAAAGATTTGGAGCTAAGACTTGCTTGGAACGACTTTAAGTTCTTGGATATTGTTGGGCTATTATTGAGGTAATGAACCTTAACCTCTTTGTGAAGTTGATTATTATGTATATTGGATATTATACATATATTGGAAGTATATTATGGACTATAATATATAAGGAAAGATTTGGATCTTGTTAAGATGTTAAAAGGAGAATTGACATATTAGCCATTAAAATGGTAAAAATGTATCCATTACTTACTAAGAAGTTAACAACAAAGGAACTATAACTTATATAAAGATTGGAATATAAGTTGGAAGACTAATGAAGTAATTGGATAAGTAAAATTGTAAAAGTTGGCCAAGGACCCCAACTTAAGGACCGTATCTACTTTGGACCGTATCTACTTTGGACCGTATTTACTTTGGATTGTATTTACTTTGGACCGTATTTACATTGTTGTTATGAAGGAGAGATTGTTAATCGCGTCCGCTTGGGCGTGTTATCCCCTTCTTTAATTATTGTTGTTATGAAGGAGAGATTGTTAATCGCGTTCGCTTGGGCGTTATCCCCTTCTTTAATTATTGTTGTTATGGCGAGAGATTGTTAATCGCGTTCGCTTGGGCGTGTTATCCCCTTCTTTAAATTATCGTAATTATTGCGCTTATTTATGGCATGTTGGTTACTATTATCTGCCTTGATAAAGGTGGAGAATTTAGTAGAAACGGGAAGTCTGCCCAATTTTTCGTGATACTAAGAGAAGTCTTACTTAGAAGAATCCCACTAAAAACTAGAAGTTGATAGGCGTGTTTTGACTATTATAGGTTGACACTCATACGACATATCCGACTTGGCAAGTGGATTTAATGGCGAGGTATGTGATTCTTCCTATCTCTTTGAGCATGATATTTGTGAAATATATATAGACGGTAGACGTGTGTGTTAAACTAAATTTGGCTTTACTTTGATGTCTTTTGACTTGAGTTCTAAATAATAAGAATCTTGAATATTTCAACAAGAGTTATGAATCATTTTTGGAAGGAAAGTAATACTTGGTTTTCATAAAAGTTTAAGTGTTATACTAGCTTTATGGGAAGTTAGCTACAACGACTTAAGAAAGATAAGAAAACGGTTTAACTATTTGTTTATCAAATGCTTGAACCGATGTCCAAGGTATGGTAAGTTGGTTTGATAAACATGTTGTGATGCTACGTGTGTTAGTATCTTGTGACGCTTGTGTAAGGAGGTTATTCTTGTTGTGCTTATGTTGTTTAACGATAAGTCATTGTTAGTATTATATCACACACCCTCCCGACTTGTTATGATGTCGCTGGTTAGCCGCCCGATGCGAGAATACCTCACGCGGGTCCACGGGACCTACGCGAGTGCGGAGTTCCAGAATGCGATGCGAGGAATACCTCACGCGTCTACGCGCTACGCGACCGTAGTGAGTCCAGACGATGCCGAGGATTAGCTACCCTCGATGTGAGGAATACCTCACGCGGGCCTCAGTGGCCTATGCGATCGCGGAGTCCAGGATTAGGCTCGCATAATGATACTATGGGTGATTGGCCTTGCTTCGATCATTAGCGGCCTAGAAAAGACCAGTTACATTATATCTATTTTTGCTCTTGTTTATGATATGGCACTATGTGCGGTTAACTTGGTTGTTTCGTACATATTTGTGAATTGGTTTTAAAATGTTATAGTTATATATATATCAGTACTTTACAGTTTCACATACTTGGTACTGTTGATCGACCTCTCGGGCCGCTCATGCCGCAGGTAAGGGAAAGCAGGTGGTAGATCCTCATCCTTAGGATCTTTACTCAGGTGTCAGGAGCTCCATTTCTCCGGCGGCTCGACTTTTGGTATGGTTGTCCCTGGTGTTGTAGATGTTTTTATACATTCAGGGGTATGACGGGGCCCTGTCCCGTCATAGTGTTTACACCTTCTTAGAGGTCTGTAGTCCTGTTGTGAAGTTGGGATGTAACCGTTCACTTTTGGGTATTTATATACATGCCGAAAGACAACTTTTCTTTGGATAGACTGTTCTTATTTTACACTGTTTCATGTTTGCAAGTTTATATTCCGCTGGTTACTCTGATGTATGTCTACTTGGGTGTCCGGGTAAGGCACCAGTCACGGGCCCGGGAACGGGTCGTGACAGATAGATTGAGGGATTAGAGAGATAGTAGGAAAATTTGTGAGAAAAATGAGGTATTTATAGTTGAGAAATAGAGTTAAAGTATAAATATACTAACTTAGGGTTAAAAATAAATATTAAGTGTGGGACTGGGACGAGGACAAAATGACCGTTATAGCCATTGCACAACGACCAAAATCAAAATTTGGTCGTTGTTGCAACGACTATTTTTGCAAAGGGGGGAAGGGACTGGGAAGGGGACTACGACGGGCCGGGATCGGGATGGGCGAGACTAGCAGGATGAGCCCTAGTCCCGTCCCGAGATCGAACCCCGCTACCTACAATTTCATTCTATTTTTTTGGATCGGGTCGCGATCGGGCCGACCCGACCCACTGGACAACCATAGAATATAGTAAGCTGTCACGACCCGACCTCGGGCCTGCGACTGGTGCCTTACCCCGGGAACCCTAGTGATAATACATCAGAGAAAACCAGCGGAATAAAACTCATAGACATGGAACAATATAAAATAAGAAACAGGCTAACCAATACGGTCACCTTTCTGCATATATATAAAAACTCGAACAGTTACATCCCTTACAAACCCAACTCATAACAAGACTACAGACCTCTAAGAGTTTGATATAACAACTATGACGGGACAGAGCCCCGCCATACCCCTGAATGTACAAGTACCTACAATGACAGGGAACCATACCAAAAGATAAGCCTCCGGAGAAACGGAGCTTCCCAATACGCAGAACCGTGATCCTATGAGCGAGGATCAACAACCGGTGTACCTCTACCTGCGGCATGAACGCAGCCCCCCGAAGGAGGTCAGTACTGTACCAAGTATGTGAAACTGAAAATATTGTAATGAAATCACATTTTTTTTTCCAGGTAAATGCAAATATTATAAAAGAACAAACGAAAAGTACAGGGAGCTACATTCAGTCGTTGAGGGTTCTCAATCCTCAACGTAAGCATAAACACGAAATGAAAGAGTGGGGGGTTGGGGCGTTCACACAAGGGCTACGTTACAGGAGGGGATTAAATCATAAACTCAATCTTGGAAGGTTGAAATACTCTTTTCACTTCTCAAAATTGTTGCTTGGCTTTGTACTTGATACAATTCTTCCTTGAAGTAACTTCTGGCCATCCATCATTACCCGCGCAAAGTGGTGTTTGCATGTACACCCTCAGCGTATTCACGATACCCATAGCACTTCTAATCGTATAGGGCCCACCATGAACAGTATTGGTTCCCGCAAATGAAGTCAAAAAGCGTGTATCATTGGGAATTGGTGTCCCAGAAGTCTTTTGTTGTATTAATACATTATCAATTAATGCATTAGAGTACCTAGGGCTCTCGGTTTTGGCAACACCGGTTGCCCCCCAAATCGAGTAATGAAGTTCATTAAAATGAGAAGACTCTACATTCCCCATGCCAATTAAAAGGGTTGAGTTAATAGGCATCTTTTGGAGAGAAAACCCCTCAGCTTCCGCAGCTTTTGCCTTACCAAGATCCGTTGGAATAGGAGCAATTTCGATTGTAGCACCCATTGAATGAGGCGTGCTATTGTCAAAACCGGTTCCCACCGAAAACGAATTACGAAGTCGCCTTAAATGAGATGGCTTGACACTCCCAAGAACCATGGGATTAGGAGCAGCTTCGGTTGGAGCACCTAATGAATGAGGCGTGCCATTGACATCCGCAACAATTGAATGCATCAAATTACTAGACCTCTTTTGGATAAAAAACCCCTTGGCTTCCGTAACCTTAGCATTTCCAAGGCCAATTGGAAAAGGAGTTAACTCGGACTCAACAACCAAAGACTGATGGCCCATGGACTTCCCCCAAGACCCATGCCCACCCACCTGACCCGCAATCAACCCGAGACCAACCTTGAGACCCGCTTTCACCTTGGCATTTCATCCTTTTAAAAGACCATTTCTCAATAAATAAACAGTCATGTCAAGTCAGGGACGCATGCCCTCAAAATCATCACTCACATATAACTATGGGTCTCACGCCCACAATATCAATCATGCCCGTGAAACTCCTTCCTCACTGCCGGCAGTACATGATGTAAAACAACACCCATATGTGTACCTGAACACTAGATCCTACCTGCGTCATAAAACCGATCGGGCCAAGTAGAATAGCCAACTACCAGATCCAATCCTGCATCATAAAACTTTACGGGTCAAGTACGGAAGCCAACTACCAGATCCAATCCTGCGTCACGCAACTGACCGGGGCAAGTATCTTAAGCCAACGTACCAGAGCCTACCGTCTCACGAGATATGACCGGGGAAAGTTTCTTAAGCTATCTACCAGAACCTGCCGATACACGAGAAATGACCAGGACAAGTATCTAAAGTGTGCCTGTAACTACATGTACAAATAAAGCCCGTGACCACTCATCACTGCGGCAAGCTTCATGGATAGCTAGTCCATGGACTAATAACATAACCTGGGAATTTAACCCACACCATGGCCGCATGCCACCGACATCTTACATCGGTGTAGGCATGGCCATGGAACAATCCTAATGGACGCATACCCGTGGACTATCCATCGTGTCAGTATGTCCAAAGGAACGGTATAGTGGAAGCATACCCGTGGGCCACCCAACATGTCAGTATGTCCAAGGAAATAACAAGATAACAATCATAGTGGAAGCATACCCGTGGGCCACCCAACGAGTCAATATGTCCAAGTAAACAACAAAATGACCGGCCCTCCATCGAGAGACGCGGTAACATAAGAATACAATACTTAAACAACAAGGATATCACAAGCAAGCATAGGCAAGTTACCATACTTCTAAACTTTCATTTTATGCCAACAATCCGGGTTTTAACCCCAAAGTACTACATACTTTAATTCTTTCAAAAAGATCTCTTTTTATGTAAAAACAACACGATACTAATATCCGTAGTATCAAAACATGTTCATGTTTAAATCAAGTACTTTATACTTTTTAAACCATGTGGCTTACACTTTTAAAACAACGTCAAGTATACTTTTAAAACCCAAGTAACTCACTCTTTTCAAAACAAGTAACCTATACTTTAAATCAAGTTACTTCTCCTTTTGCAAAATCAAATCGTTTATAAGTCAAGTCTCTTATCTTTCAAGATCAAGTCTCTTAACTTTCAAAATCAAGTCTCTTAGTTTTTAGAAAAATCAAGCCATTATTTTATCTTCATAAAGTCGTTATAACTAACTTCCCATAAAGCCATTATAACACTTTATGTTTTAAACCAACCAAAATTCATTTAACATACGTACGTCTACCGTACTATATATTTCACAACAATCATGCTCAAGAGGATAGGAAGAATCACATACCTCCTCGGCTAAATCCACTTGCCAAGTCGAATATGCCGCGCGTAGAATATCCACCTATAATAACCATAACACATCTATCAACCTCTAGTCTTCTTGGTAGAATATTTATAAGTATAAGGTTTCTTATTCTACGGAAAATTGGGCAAAGACTTCCTCAGATCTCACGCATTTTCCACCTTTTCAAGGCCCGATATCAATAACCAACATGCCACATTTAAGGCGCAGTAAACTAGTAACTCAAAGGGGATTACACGCCTAACTGGACGTGTAAAATTCTGCCCCACAATATACAAAACAGTCCATTTCTTTTCAATCTTCCTTCCACATATATACTCAATTATAAACTACTACAACATGTAATCTCCAATTACAATAGAAGGACAAAGATCATTACCTCGATAAGCCCAAAATAATCCAAGAACTAAAAGTCGATCCTTAGCACGTTTAGCTCCTATTCCTTACGTTCCAATCCGCTCCAAGCAACCCTTAGAAGCTCCTAACCAACTCTTCTTCAAGATCCAACTTCAAAAAGTGAAGAACACTTTAGGCTTCAAACCTAGCAAGTTTCGGCCAAGGCAAGATTTTAGGCTAGGGGTGTGAAATCTTGTCTAACACTTGGTTAACAACCTTCCTAACACATCAAGGAAGAACACTTAAGAGTTTAAGAATTGTTGGACAACTTTATGTCAAGGAAATGGGTCATGGCCGAATGCACTAGAAGGGAGGGAGTATTTTTTTATGTCTTGGAAAACTCTAAGTGTTGATGAAGTCTTGCAATCCCAAGGGGTATATTTAAAGACAATCAAGGGCTAGGATCAAGGCAAGTGTGTGGTTGAGATTGGGGACAAGTGTGTGTGGGTCCCACAAGCCACTTGTCCACACAAATATCTCACAAATATCTTCCTCCACTTGTCCACTTGAAGCCCTAGGTTGATCATGTTATACCCCGTATTTCCAGAGTATGTACGTAAGGACGTACGTACAAAAGTTTGAGCCTTAAGTTAGGCAAGATTCGAAATTTGTACACAACCCCCGAAACGAATTGTTTTTCGACGAAACGTTTTCCGAACTTTGCGTAGGGAAAATTCCGGCTATGTCATTTATTATTTTTGCGGATTTTTCCGAGAGACGGAATATTTTGGACCAACGAGAGGGCGACACTTGTCACCCTCAAGTTGGCGATTTCTCTTGGCCGATTGGTGCCCATTTCTTGGCATGTTTTGTGCCATGTTTTGTGGCCTAATCCATGGGTCAATGTTTGTGAGGGATTTGGGGAGTAGGATAGGGTGCACTTGGGCAAATCTTGGCCCTACACTTGCCTACCACTTGGCTTGATCTTGGCGCTTGGTTGTCCTATAAATACCCCCCCCCCCTTTGTGAAGACTTCATCATCCAAAACTTTCTAAGTCTTGAAATCCCCCCTCCCTCCTTGTTGCTCTCGCCCGCGGCCTTCCTCCCCTTTGTAAGTGCTCAGGCCGAGAGGGTACCCCCCTTCCTTGTGGTGCTAAGCCGAGAGTTACCCCCCCTTGCCTAGTTGTTCTCGTAAAATACACCCCCCCTTGGTAGAAAGTATTCTCCAAGTATTGTTACTATTCCAAAATACCTTAGCCTTATACCTTGTAGTATTCCAAAAAGTTACCTCTATACGTAGAGTCCGGAAATACTACCTTATGTCCTTTTTGTCTCAAAACGAAACCCTAAGGAAAATCTTCATAGTTGGTTGAAGTGCTAAGTAGAAGTTGTTTGGGAACTTCTAAGGGTTGTTGGAGCGGGTTGGAGCGCCCAGAGTAGGAGCTAAACGTCGCTCAGGATCGACATTTAAACTTGGATAATTTTGGGCTTATCGAGGTAAATACGCTTGACCTTCTTTTGTAATTAAGTTTGCATACTGTTGAAGTATAAGAATTAAGTATAAGTTATATACAAGGAAGGTATATAAGAAGAGAATTGAACTCAGATTTACATAGGATCAGTATTTACAGAGACTTGTGAAGTTTGGCTGTAGGGAAGTCGCCAATTTTCCGTAAGAATCTTGTATCTAGATTTATTCTACCGAGTAGTCTAGACATTGATAGACTTGTATAACCGTTATAGGTTGAAGTACTGCGAGTAGCGAATTCTACTCGAAGGGTGGAAAAGGCTAACAGGACTACAATACTTTGGAGCTTTTTGCTAATAGTCAATAAATCGTCGCGAGGTATGTGATTCTTCCTATACTCTTGAGCATGATATTTTAAAGGAATATATATAGTACGGTAGACGTACGTGTGTTAACTGAACGTAGTTTTACGGCAATGTCTTTTGACTTAAGCCTGAATAATAAGAATCTTGAAGTATTTCAAAAGATTTAAGAACCGTTTTTGAAAGAAGAGTAATACTTGGTTTGGAAAGCTTAAAAGTTATACTAACTTTATGGGAAGTTAGGTATAACGACTTAAGAAGATAAAAGAATAGTTTTTGATTTTAGAAGTTAAGAGACTTAATCTTAAAAGATAAGAGACTTGACTTAATTGAATTGATGTGAAAGTTGTTAAGAAGTGTGAAACCTCATTCATGAGTAATGAGTACTTGGTTTTTAAAGAATAAGGTTTTACTGGTTTCGGAAATGAGAATAAGTAAGGAACTTGATTTCTAAAAGAGACTTGAGGAAATTAAAGAGTTTTTGGTTTAAAAGAAAGGCATTGTTTGTCTTAAAATTGGTTTAAAAGAAAGGCATGGTCTTGTCTTAAATTTGTTTAAAACATAAAGTGTTATAATAGCTTTATGGGAAGTTAGTTATAACGACTTTATGAAAACAAAAGAAGGGTTTTATTATTGGATTTAAAATGGTAACTTGATTTTGGGAAAAGAGGAGTAACTTGAGTTTAAAAGTATAAGTAACTTATTTTCAAATATCGAACTTTTCTTGATGAGAAAAATATAAGTGGCTTGGTTTTAAAAGGTAGGAGTACCTTGATCTTAAAAGAGTTAGTTACTTGGGTTTTAAAAGTATACTTGGCATCGTTTTAAAAAGTGTAAGCCACTTGGTTTAAAAAGTAGAAAGTACTTGATTTAAACATGAACGTGTTTGGTACTACGGATAATAGTATCGAGTTGTTTTACGTAAAAAGAGATCTTTTTGAAAGGAGTAATGTATGTAGTACTTTGGGGTTAAAACCTGGACCTTGGCATAAAATAGAAAGTACCTTGAGTTGTGTGTAACTTTCCTATGTTTGTGTGTGATAGCCTTGTTATGAAAGTGTTGTATTCTTATGTTACCGCGTCTCTTGAATGGAGGGCCGGTCGTGTTATTCTTGATCATTTTGGACATACTGACACGATGGGTGACCCACGGGTATGCTTCCACTATGATAGTCCATGGGCATACTGACTCGATGGACGGTCCACCGTACGCGCCATGATGAGGGTTCGCTTTCCTCGCTGATAGTGTTATTCCACGGACTAGCTCCATGAGGTTTTACCGATCGGCCTTGGTATCCGTGGTCGGCCAGATTTGCCCCGCCTCGTGGCGATTCGCCTTCGTACCTGTAGTTAGCCCTCGACTTGCCCTGCTCAGTGAGTGACGGTCTCGTGATACCGCCGCCTGTACCGTAGTTAGCCCTCGTGATTGCCTTGGCCACCACGTGACACGCCTTGGTATCCGTAGTAGTCGGCCAGATTGCCCGTGACGCCTTCGTGGTTTGGTTGTATAGTATTGTTAGTACGCACTTGGTGTTCGCGTACTCCGTGGTGTTATTATATCATGATCGCCGCAGTAGCGAAGGTATTCCACGCATGATTGATGTTGCGCGCGTGAGACCCATAGTTATATTTGAGTGATGACTCGAGGCGTGAGTCCTCGACTTACATGATCGCTATTTATCGTGAATCGTAGTTTGGTTATCATACATGTCTCCCGCTTTATATAGATCGCTATGATTTTATTTACGATTTTTCGCCATATACTGTACCAGTAATCGACTCTTCGGGCCGCGCTCATGCCGCAGTAGAGGTACATCGGTTGTTGATCCTCGCCTTAGGATCACAGTCAGTCATTGGAAGCTCCGCTTTCTCGAGGCTTATCTTTGGTATGTTACCCCGAGTCAGAGGTTCTGTACATTCGTGGTATGGGCGGCCCCGTCCCATGTTGTATAAAAACTCTAGAGGTCAGAGTATCATGCAAGTGTGGTTTGTAAAAAGGATTAAACCGCTCGGTTTGAAAGATTTGTATACATATATTTTATTGGAAGCGTAACCATTGGTTGCCTGCTTTATGATCTTATCTCTTGTTTCATGTTTAAGTTTTAATTCACGATTTTCTCTGATGTTGTATCACTAGGGTGCCCGGGATAAGGCACCAGTCATGGGCCCGGGATCGGATCGTGCCAGATCCTCTCCTTCCCACCCCTCGCCGAACACACTCCCCCTCCCCCCCACCTTGTCTTCAACCAATACTTGTACATGTACAAATACATATACCTATACATACACCTTTGCTACACAAGTGGGGAGGGACACATGTCACTTTCTCATTGGCCCAAAATTATTTCATCTCCAAAAAAACATCCATATTGGCCAAAATCTCAAAAATAATGTGGGCCCCTCAAAATCGTAAATTTCTCCCGTGGGTCCCACGTGACCAATTTCGGAAAATAAAATCCATAATTCTCTAATATTCCAAGAAGTCCAAATACCAAAATTGAGAATCCAATTCCCAATAATAAACCTTTTTCCTTCACGAGGTTCGGAATATTTTCCGTCGAAAATTCAAAATTTTCCGTCGAAAATTCAAAATTTTCTTCCCTGTCGTACTTAGTGTTATATTCTCGTACGTACATCCTCACATACATACTCTGGAACTACGGGGTGTAACATAAGCACTGAACGACCACATTACTTTACTACTCCCTTTGTCTCAGTTTATGTGACACACTTTGTTTTTTAGTCCGTTCCAAAAAGAATGATAGATTTTCTTATTTGACAATTGTTGACACCTAATTTTGACCCATTTTTTCTGATATTTTGTCATAATTTTAAATATTTTTTGACACCATATTTTGTCGTCATTTTCTGCATTTTTATATAAATCATAGTTTTACCTTAATATTATGTTACTTTACTTTAACAAAAGGGGCATTGCATTTTTATTTAAATTAAGAATTTAACATTTTTCTTAAATACTATATTTTATTACTATCACACCGTTATTTTTTATTTTGTAAATTCATTTTGTTCAAAGCATTTTTATAAATCCTTTTTTATATTTTAACCCCCCAATTTTCAACCTCAAAATCAAACCTCTCTTTATTTTTTTCGGATGGGCCCATCCTACCCAGGGCCCAATTCAGCCGACCCACCCCCCAAACTCAATTCCCATCCCTTTTATTCTACCCAAAACCCATTTCATCCTTTAACCTAAATAACATATCCTAAACCTAAAATTTTAAAATAAAAACCCTCTCCTTCTCCCAAACCTGAGATGCACCTACCCCACTGCCTCCATCCCGTCACCCCTTTTTCACTCGCCCACTCCCTGACAACCCACACCCTCATCCCCTAAAATACGGGCTAAAAGTCTTTGTTTTGAATTATTTGATGTGATTTTATGAACGTTTGAGGGGGAAACATTTCTATAAATTCCCCCTCTTTGTTATATGTTTAGGGGGTCCGAAAAGTTGAAAGAAAAAAGGTACTTTGGTCCGATTTTTGTAGATTAAAGATATATCTTTCTCTTGTTCTTCATATTGTTGTTGGAGGACCCCGAAAAAAGTTGGAAAAAAGAAAACGAAAAAGAGTGAGTCTTTAAAATACTTGATATTTTTCATCTTTGTATTCTTATTTGAAAGAAATAATAATCGGAAAAAAAGGGGAGTGGGGTTTGATTTTCGGAATATTGTTGTTGATATTCATCTTTTGTTCTTTATTTTGGTGTTGAAATTTCGGATCCGAATCCGAAAAATAAAGGTTGGGTTTCTTGATTTTGGTTTAGTAAATACACATTTTAATTTCTAATTTCTAATCTAAAAATACTTAAAAAAGGGAAACAAAAATTATGTTTTTCCGGTTTCTTGTTCACTTTTTCCGGGTCGGGTCGACCCGAATCCGGGTCACCAACCCGGGTATAATTTTCCAGAAATGTTCTGCTTTTATAATGATTGTATTTGTTGTTGGTTATCTAAAAAAATAAAGAAATAATGCAAAAATATTCATTCTCGGATTGTTCATTCTCGGATCCAGGTCGGGTTAAACCCGAATCTGGTTCTAAAATGTTGTTGTTTGTTTATTTCAATACTTAGATTAAAATGTTACTTCTTATGTCACGACCCGAACCCCGGGCCCGCGACTGGTGCCCTACCTGGGCACCCTTATTCCCACACATCACATATAACCTGTGGAAGCTCTAAGAAAATTCGTGTTATAAAAACAGGCAAGCCGACAAGGTCGTCACGGTACATATAGATATCCCAAAAAGAGTTACAACTTTATATATGTCCAACCCACACATGACTACAGACCTCTAAGAGTATCATAACAACTATGACGGGACAAGTCCCTCCGTACCCCTGAATATACATAGTTATAATGGAAGACATGTGCCAAAATGACAAGCTCCGAAACATTGGAGCTATCCCAAAATGCTGAACCAGGATCCTAAGCTCACGGATCACCCAACTGAGTACCTATACCTGTGGGCATGAACGCAGCCCCCCCGAAGGGGGTCAGTACAACAAGGTACCAAGTATGTAAACATTTTTAGGTAAATGCAAATATTATTACTAATAACGAAAAGGAAGTGGCTACAATCAGTCGTTGAGGTATCTCAAGCCTCAACGTAATGCAAACAAGAAGAGATAGAGGGGAGGGGTGGTCATTCAAAAGGTGCCACTACAAGAGGGGATAAAATCATAGAGAACTTTATAAGATGTTGTTTTGATTCTTGCAATGACCTCTTCTGCCGGCAAGCTTGTGCCTTCAAAGAGCATTGTGTTTCTTGCCCTCCAAATCTCATAAACCATTATGCAAAAAGTAAGCAAAATAGCTTTGGCTCGGATGCTTGTCCCGCGGTGTTCTTTCTTAATCCATTTAAGGGAGCTTTCAACAGTTGTCATCTCTCTTCTAATACCCAACCAATCTTTTATGCTCTTCCAAATCATGTGTGTATAGGGGCAGGCAAAGAAGAGGTGTTCCCTTGTTTCATTAGCTTGCTTGCAGAATCCGCAAGATTTATCCTCCAAGTTGAGAAATGATAGAGTATCCTTTGTAGCTAACCGCTTCCTGCAGTTTAGCCACATAGTAAAAGAGAATTTGGGAGGAATGAATCCTTTCCAAATTTGTGACATCCAAGGCTTTTTAGCTCATGAGTGCGCAAGATATCATATACGAGGCTTGAATCAAATATACCGCTGGCACAACATTTTGTAAAGCCGTCAATAGCATCACCATGGCTACCAAAGATAGAAACAAATTTGTCGCGAATCCCACAAATCTTTTTGAATAAAGGAGTCCCTAGGACGCACTCATAGTCTCAAATTGTAATATCTCTCAAATAGTGGCTATTGATCCATCGACCCATAGAGAATCACCTCCGTGAGTTTGCCAAATCGTTTCGATAGCAGGCATGATTCCATTCCTTGATGTTCATAAGACCCAAGCCACCTTCGCTTGAGGCGTGCAAATGATATCCCAAGCAACTCTGGTGGTTTCCCCATAAGAATTGAATACAAGCGCACCTTACCTTGTTGATAATGGTGGTCGGATAGGAAGTGCCCTAACCAAAAGCTCTCAACCCTCGACGACCGACTGATTAGTTCCACTACCAAAGATAAGAAAGTGGTGATGCCCCATTTCTGAATGTAATTCGAAATAGCACTAGTGAACGGGCAAATTGATCCACCGAGACTGAAATTGGGGACAAAGGGATCCCCAAGTATCGCATCGAAAGCTTCCAATGGCGAAACCCACTCGTCAATATCAAGTCCCGAATCGTAATGCATTCCCGCTAAGTAGACAGAGGATTTAGCGGGTTAAGAGTTAATCCCGAGGCAGCCTCCAACTCTTCCGCACAATCCATAAGAATCCCAATCAAGATATATCTCCTTTGGCAAAAGCATGAGGTCATCCGCGAATGCAAGATGAGTAATGCCCAATTTCTTACACTTTGGAAAATATGAGAAAGCTCTTGCCTCACCTTCATTTTAAGCAAATTTTGAGAGGTATTCCATGCACAAGATAAAGAGAGTAGGGACATAGGATCACCTTGTCTTAGGCCGCGCTTTCCTTTGAAGTATCCATGTAGCTCACCATTGATAGAAAGGAGAAGGAGGTTGAGCTAACACATTCCATGATCCATCTTGTAACTGTGCGAAATTTTAGACTTCTTAGTACCAATTCGAGGAAGCTCCAAGAGATCAGACGAATGCTTTACGAAGGTCCACCATAAGCATACATCTTGGTGAGACTGCTCTATTAAATCCTCTCACAAGCTCTTGTACATATACGTTATCCATCATGTTTCTTCCTTTCACAAAAGCCCTGGGATTTGTCAATGAGAGAAGGAAGGATCAATGCCATTCTGTTAGCTAGAATCTTTGTGATGATCTTATAGATCACATTAGTCAATCCGATGGGCTCAAATCATTTACCTTGGGATCATGGTCAGTTTTTGGTAGCGGTAATGATGGTATGATTAACCTCGCTCAAAAGAACTCCAATGAGAAGAACTCTTGGACACATCTTACAACATCACGACCTACATCTTTCCATCTATTCTTGAAGAAGCAGTATAACCATCCGGTCCAGTGCCTTGTCATTGCTTATATCGTAGAGTGCTTCCCAAATCTCCTTTGGGGTGATGAAATGCAAAAGTCAGAATCTCTCTTCTTCACTCACTTTGGGCCATAGTTGAACACATCAGATCAAAGTTGGTAGTGGTCTGAAGTACCTAATAGATCTTTGTAAAATTCAACAAGCAACTTCGACTTCTTCGTGATGTAGTGATAGTACCATTAGCTTTAACAAGAAAGTTAATGGAGTTCCCGACATTACTCCTTTGATCAAACTATGAAAGTATTTGGAACATCTATCACTTCCAATCAAGTGCTTCTGCCTTGACTTCTGCCTTATGAAGTGTCTTTCAGCTTCCAGTAAGGTGTTTGCTCTAGCTCTTGAGGACTTAACCTTGGCTTTAAGCTCTTCATCAAAGGGATTTTCCATGTGTGCATTGATAGCCTCCTGAACTCTATGTTTGCCCTTTTGCTCTTTGTTCGATACCTCCAAAGTCACTTATGTTCAAAGCCCTTAAAGGTTGCTTCAAGGCTTTCAATTTGGAGGCAAGGATGAATTGAGCAGTACCCCATATGTCTTGTCTCCAACATGAAGTCATAATGTTCTCAAAGGTCAAGAGAAAGCCACATATTCATGAACTTGAAAGGCTTTCCCAACATTATAGGATGCAATAATCGTGGCTATCACAGACAATGGTCCGAGACAGTGCTCCATAGGCATGAAATTGGCCTTGCATTCTAGGGTCAAATCACTCCAATTTTGATTCATCAACACTCTATCAAGCTTGGACCAAATCGAACCATTCGTCCAAGTGTAATGAAGGAGCGTCTTCTAGTCCATGAGAATTCCTGAAATCTCCAAGATCCCTAAGTGCATAAGGCGTGAGAGGAGGACCCCCCACCTTATCATTAGGGTTGCAGTAAGTGTTGAAATCTCCCATAATCATCCAAGGCTTATTGATGCCAACGCCCAAGTGAGAAAGGTGATGCCAAAGCATCCTTCTATCCGAGATGCTATAAACCGGGTACACAAATGTGGCAAGGAAGGACACTTGTGTTATATTGCAACTTGCCTGGACATGGATATGCTGAGAGTCCATACCAAGCACTTCGCAACAAACCCTGGATGGATCCCAAAGTAATAGCATTCTACCGCCTCCAATGAATTCCAAATTTGAGCAAAACTTCCACGCTTTGAATCTTTGAGTAGAGAAAGACTCTGTCCTTGGTTGTGATAGCTTAGTTTCCAATAGACAAATCATAGCCGCGTCATGCTGTTTTGTGATACTACACACTAGAGCTTGCGTGGCAGCCCTATCCCTTTGTCCGCAAAGACCACAAACATTCCAACATAGTATTTTCATAAGGAAACAAAGGAGGTTTTATTAGCACCTCCGCGCTTTAGCCGCTTCCCACCGCTGCCCATTCTTTTGGACAAAACCTCTTGCCATCCATCATCTTTGTTGCCGGAAGCCATAACTTGTGTACCACCAAGCTATGTTCCCCGCTCAAAGTTAACGTTACTTGACACAAGCCGATCCTTTCCGTAGCACCGCTGAATGTAACTTCATCCAACGGCGTGGCGGGTTCATAGGCATCTCGTAATCGAATGTTTTGACTCACCCTCATCCTAACATGTTGTGTACCGCCACCGTGAGAATTAGGCGGTGAGGACTTTGCTAGAGAATCCCGCAAACATGATGGGGCCGAATGACCCAAAACCGAGGACCGCGGCATGTGATACTTCTCCCAAGCTTCCGGTACCAGGAGGTGTTGTGTGCACAGTTTCTTCAATGTCCATCAATTTATCAGCATCTACGGGATGTTGAGAAGTTGGTGGATGAGGGGGGGGGGAGGGTTGGTTCCACCCGTACCTTTGTTGACCTTCAAACGAATAGAATCATCCTTGTTGTTAGGGGGGACCTCAGTATTGCATGTTTTAGGAGCTTCTTCAATGTTGACATCATCCCTCAGCTTCCTACACTTCAAGTGGTTGTGTCCAAAAGCCGCACAATGATAGCAAAAGTCCGGGTAATTCTCATAGTTTACTCTTTGAGTATACTTTCTGTTATCGGGGAGATTGACGACAAAATCCATTATCGGCTCCTTGCTAACATCCACTTCCACTAGAACTCTTGCATAGTTCATTTTAGACCTTTCCTTAGTATATTGGTCAGTGTAAAGAGGTTTTCCTACACGTGAAGCAATCTTACTAAGGCCCGTTGCACTCCAAATAGAAAGGGGAATGTCCGGGAAAGTGACCCAAATAGGAATGTCCATAAACAAATCATCCGTTATAAGAACTCCTTTATTGATAGCCTTGAGCATCATGGTTTTCCCGTAGACCATATAAGGGCCTCCGTGAAGTACAATAGTGCGCTCTTCCTCCGTCATGAATTTGAACACATCCAACCTTTGCCATATGATATAATCTGGCATTTAACTCCCATCCTTTCACAATCGTATTCAATGCTTCTCTTCCTGAAAGGACAGTGAAGCAACTATTAGGCAATAGCCCCAAGTTTCTATGAAAGGAACTTCATCCTCAGATCTATATTTACTTCCTCCTTGTTGTTCAATAAATTGTAACTTCATACCTTTTGCCTCAATCCTAGTTCCCGCAAAGACTCAAAGATAAGTCTTTTTAGGAGGAAGGGACCTTTGCCATGGTTTGGGGAAGATTGTTGTGAGTTGTGGCCGTGGTAGGGATATGATGTGGTTTAGAAGGTGCATTAGTGTGTAAATCATTGGGAGGTATATCCGGAGGTATAGGCGGAGGAAGGGTAGAAGGGAGTGAGCTTGGGCATGATAGAAGAGATGATTTGCGTGCCATTTGGGAGGGTAGGGAATTTGTGTTGGTTTTCGAAGGAATAGAAGGAAGAAGAGATAGAAGGGGTGTGGTGTTGTGAAATTCAGAAGTAGTGAAGTGGTATTAGATGAGAGAGGGGAAGTTTAGGACTACTCGAATCCGAGGAAGTGTTAAAGGCGAAAGGAGTGTTGTGATTCTTGAGATTGGCTCCACTTAGCAAACTAGCTAAAGTAGGGAAGGCTTCATTGGTGACACTTAAAGAAATCTGGGTTGTTGACTTGAATCACGAGAAGACACTTTGAATCCGCCTCATTCAATGTTGACCCTCGGCTCTTGCATCATTGATGGTTATGGAGTTCTAGGCTCCTTGGACATAGAAATAGATTTGTTTCTCACAATTGACTTGGCTCTTCGTGTAACGTGAGTAGTCAATGCCCCTAGATTGTCCCCACGATCCGCCTTGGAACCAAGACCATCATAAAGTCCGGAGTTATTAGAGAGTCATTGATACGCCACATTCAATGCCGACCCTCGGCTCTCGCATTATTGATGGTTGTGGAGTTCCTAGGCTCTCGACAAAGAAATAGCTTTGTTTCTCACAATTGACTTGGCTCTTCGTGTAACGTGAGTAGTCAATGCCCTAGATTATCCCACGATCCGTCTTGGAACTAAGACCATCATAAAACCGAGTTATGAGAGAGTCGTTGGTACCCGCCTCATAATTGTGCGACGCCTCGGCACCCTCAATCAAAACGTTGGAACCCACCATTGACTTAGCTCCTTGTAAAACGGGGGTAGTTAATGTCCCTAGGTTATCCCCCTGCCCCGCCTTGGAAATCAGACCATCATTAAGGCCCGAAGTTGGGAGTGTAAACTTGATACCCGCGGCATTAAAGTTTGACGCCTCTGCACCCTCAATAATGACGTTAGAAATCTTGGGGCTAGAAACCCCTTCGTATTCCACATCTGATCTTGATCCTTGCATAGAGTGCATATTCCTAGTATCATTGTTATCCTCGTGACCCGCCTTAGCCTTCTGACCCAAGACAGGCCGTAATAGGAGTAGACACATCGTTTCCCGGGGCATTGAAGTTTGCTCTCTTGACACCCGCGTTGAACTTCTTGGGGATAGAAGTACCATCAATGCTTTCAACTGACTTCGAATCAAACAAGACATGATTATTCTTGGACCCATGAACACCTGCACGACCCACCAAGAACCTTTGACCCACGCCCGGTTTAGGCGAGAATGCCATCGTGTCTTGCTTCACCAATTGCAATGTCCGCCCAGATTTTAACCCTTTTCCTAAGAAACTGAGAGAATTTCGGTAGTGTCGGGTACTAATCTTTGGAGGTATGTCTAGTTCTTCCGAAATGATCCCATTACCAACAAATTGGCGTGGAATGATCAACCACCATAGTAGCATTAGGGGCGTCAATGGTCTGCCGAAGTTACGCGCTCAAACTCACTAATATCCAAGCTTTCAATTTCGATATTTTTGCCCCATTCATGTATCCTTTGTAGCATAGAATCATCTACTACATTTTCTAAAGGAAAGCGCGAGTCTGGAGTAACATGAACCAACACAGAAGGGTCCGAGATTGCCGGAATAAGATTTTCCTCGGCAATTGTTAGACTACTGCCATTCTTTTTTTTCTTCTTTGTTCTAGCTTTAGCCGAACTGCCTGAACCTCCTGAATCATTGCTAGAACGTGTGTAACGTTTAGACTTTTTCATATTGTGGACAATAACAATCAAACCATAATGAATAAACGAAAATCTAAGGGGGGGGAAGAAGAGGAAGAAACCTAAGGAGCAACTAAGGGAAACGTTGAGAGCGTTTTCTTAGTGAGAGAAACTTCTCTCTAACTCCTATGGGTAAACAACTTGATTTCGGGAAAGGAGAAGTAACTTACCAAGTATGTAAACATGAAGTACAGTAAACAAGATCATAACTGTACAAAAGAATGACAGAGACAAGTATAAAAATCAAATACCAGATCCTACCTTGCCATATAAAATAAGAGCCAACTTTACCTTGTAGCACTGTACCACTGTACTACTGTACCACCGTACTACTGTACCATTGTACCTTATAAAAATGAGAGTCATCGTATCTGTTTTCATATATCGTATTTCGGCCCTTTAGTGAGGGACTCAGTCCATGTAACGTATCCCGACCCTTTAGTGAGGGACTCGGTCCATAGAATCATTATGCATGTCTGACCCTATAACCAACATATATATGTATATATATATATATATATATAATCAAATATAACCGTTTGAGCCTTGTACTCGACCGCAAATCGTACATTTTCAAAATAGAAAATCAACCGTACCATTTCAAAATATGAAAGTCATGTCAAAATCAGGGACACATGCCCTCAAGATCATTATGCATATCCTATTCATGGGACTCGAACCCGCATCATGGAGAGCTAGTCCATGGAATAATATAATATCATGGGACTCGAACACGCATCATGGAAGCATGTCCATGGAATAATATAATATCATGGGACTTGAACCCGCCCGGGACTCGAAGCCGAGTCTATATATATAATGTTTTCGGCCCTCTAGTGAGGGACGCGGTGATGTGGAAATATAACACTTGCACGAATAACTATCATGAGCAACCAAATGCAAGTTAAATCATCTTTGACTCTCATTAGAACAAAATGAATTAACTATCATTTTAGAAAACTCAAGGCACTATCATATCATGTAATACGAGGGACTTGAACCCAAAAGTACTACATACGTTCATTCTTATAAAAAGAGCCTCATCATGTAATATTAGGGACTCGAACCCAAAAGTACTATGTACGTCCACTGTACATTCCTTTTATAAATAAAAGAGTCATATCATGTATCATTAGGGACTTGAACCCAATAGCTCCATGTACGTCCGCCATAGGCACTAGCCTTGCAACATCAAGACACTTTCACTTTTAAATCAAGTTACTCACACTTTTTACAATCAAGGCACTTTCACTTATAAATCAAGTTACTCACACTTTTTACAATCAAGGCACTTTCACTTATAAATCAAGTTACTCAGACTTTTTACAATCAAGGAACTTTCACTTATAAAATCAAGACACTTTCACTTTCAAAATTCAAGGCACTTACACCTTTAAAATCGAGTAACTTACACTTTTAAAATCAAGTCACTTATTCTTTTAAAATCAAGTAACTTATACTTTTCAAATCAAGTCACTTATACTTTTCAAATCAAGTAACTTATACTTTTCAAACCAAGTCACTTATTCTTTTCAAATCAAGTCACTTATACTTTTAAAATCATCTTTAGGATTAAGATCTAATAAAACTATGTACGTCCACCGTACACTTACTTCATATAACCAACTTTCGAAAAAATAAAGGATAGTTCACCTACCGCTTGTCATCTGTACCAACTCGATAATCTAAATTATTCTCGCTCCTCCGGCTAACATTATGGAAACATTTTCTTAGTGATAACCGATCCGAATTGCCAATTTATTCCATTTTATGAGCCATTAGTAGGTTATAAATTAATAATGATCTTATCTAATCAGATGTGAACCTAGAAAATGTAAAACGAACTGGTTATATCTTAGTTTCTATGCAAATGGAAGTCTACTCATTTCAATATAATTGATTGTCAATTCCTTTTTCATTTAACGCTGCAATGGCTTGTTCGATACCTTTTTCTCATTAGAGCTGTAACTTAGCAAGATCAACTCGACTCCAATGCTTACTAAAAACTCTTACCAACATCTCCCACAAGACTTGGTAAGAACTTAAGAATAATTTAAACATGACTTTAGCATAGAATCAATAACATGAATACTCCTTAACTTCTAAGAGTAGAATAGCTTTTGAAACAATACCACAGTTATGGTTCACACCTAGAACATGCCAAAAGAAAGAAGGAGGATGTTCACATACCTTATTGACGACTAACCAACATGACAAGTAGAATATGTACCAAATTGGTACTTCAACCTATAATGACAACAACACGTCTATCAACTTCATGATACTGGTATACACTTATACCACATAATGAATCTCCTTTCTTATAAAAGTTTGGGCAGCACTTCCCCTGTTTATACGTACTTTTCCACCTTTCAACAAGGCCAATTTCACAAATAACCAAGACACCAATTAAGGGCACAACCAAAACAGTAACCAAAGGGGATTACACGCCTACTTTACGTGTAAAATTCATCCCCTTAATCCATATAAAAATAGTTCACAAAAACAGTCTGTGTTCTACAACAACAAGGGTAAAATGTGAGGCCTTTCAACACATTTCTACACCCTTATTCCATTAGAACTTTCATTAGCAATTACTACACTTAAACATGCATAATGGTGGCATATTTTCCAGCATTTTAATACCACAAAATAGTCCCTAAAACTGCACAACAATATCTAACAGTTTTATAGTAATTCTCGGCCAAACAACCCCAATACAATAACCCTTTCCATAATCCTTTTTAATCCAATTCAAGTTCCAATACTTTGATAAAAATCATATCAACTTATCAACAACAAGATTACTTCATTTTATCATGCAATAGGTGAAGATAACAACAACAATAACCAACGAATCCAATGTCACAAAAACTGCCCATAATCGGCCACAACAACATCTATCACATGCACTTCTTATTTTCCATTTTCCTTAACACAAGTTCATCCCATAACTATATCAACATGTAATATCCAATTACTTCAAGAGAAGGAAGAATTTTACCTTTTATTTTTCCCAAAAATCGTCCAAAACAGTCCGCTCTATATTGGCCCACAGTTTTCGTTTTGCTCTACTTCTTCAAGTTTCAATAACACACATGTATCCTCTACAAGCTTATAACCAACTTCCCTTCTTGTTTTACCTTCAAAAAGTTGATAAACAAGCTAGGGTTTTCAACCCCATTCTCGGCCCAAAAACAGTTTTGGATATCTTGGAGAGTTAACTTGACTTAGAACTTGATTAGGGAGCTTAATCTTGGAAAATAACTTACACTTGTTCTTCACTTTTCTATGGAATTTCGTGGCTTGTAGGCTAAGGAAAGGGAGAAGATAGGTTACGGAGAAAGATATTATGTGAGCTAAGGCAAGAATGGTCTTGCAAGACTTTTATGTATACATGTATATAGCACAAGTGGATGGGGGACCCATGTGGACCACTTGTCCACTTGTCTTCACTTTATAAAAAATATCTTCCACATTATATTCCCTTCACAAAATATTAATCCAACACTTAGCCAATCTTGCAATACATATACATAATTAGAGCTTTGTTACACAAGTGGGGAAGGACACGTGTCACCCTCTAATTCGCCCATAATTCTCTTCACAAAAATAATTCCATACTTAGCCCAAAATATCTAATTTTTCGAAGGGCCCCACAAAATTGTGAAATTTTCGGTAGAACCCATATTATCAATTCCAAGACTTCATAATCCAATACTAAGTCCATAAATCCAATTAGAGGAATTAAACTCCAAGTTAATAATTTTTCCGTAAATACTCTTTCCTTTCAACCTTCCAATCTTAATTCCTTAATCACATTCTCATATCAATGTCATGGAATTACGACGTGTAACATCCTTCCCGCTTAAAACATTCGTCCTCGAATGTTCATCAAATGTCTCAGTATACAAATTTCGGCATAGTCTCATTTAACCATACCTATCAGCGATACTCGTTAGGATCAACTGCGGTCTACGCTGCGTCGGCCATGATGTCGAAATTCTGCGACTGCGAAGTTTCAAGACCCGCGATCCCATCCTTTGGCGCGGCGATGCTTTGTGCACAAAGACGTATTTTTCACTTAATCTCTTCTTTTTCTAAAAGTCCCAACAATACTCAGCAAATCCAAAGATGCCACACCGGACCACAATATAACACATAGTCTCATTTATCAATCACATGTGGTTTATACTCAAACCAAAGAATCATTACCACTAATATACTTCACATAAACCATGTAATGTACCTTAACCACGATCACACATAAAATATTTACTCAAGAAGGCCTTGTCTATCTAAGGTCTCACGATTATCCCAATATTCTAGGATTCTCAATGATTCCATGTCCCAAGCTTACATTATCTCCCCCCGCAAACGAGTAAGATAACTCCTCATAATCGGTGTGTTGTACACCACACCTATAAACAGGAGGCTACAGTACATTTAGGATTGGTTTCTATTCTTTCATCTCATAGGTCGTGCGATAGAGCAATGTTAGTAGGGTAATCCCTCTCTAACGTATTATAGTGTTACAATTATGACTCCGAGGAAAGCGACAGTGGCCCAGAAGGGCAAGTCAGTAGCAGGAGCTACTAGTCAGACACAGAGAGTTACTAGGGCATATGCCCAGTCTATGCCTGCGATTGTGCGCCAGTCGGTGAGCTCAGTTACACCGCCATCACCAGAGGAGCTTAGAGCAGCTCCAGAGGTTCCGATACGAGCATCGGTTCCTCGGCCCGGGGCAAGGATAGGGCCATGAGAGATGCGGTTGATTCCGACTAGATTGGTGGCGGCGAGAACGCGAGGCGGGACCAGTGTTGACCACTAGATCAAGCGGTTTGATAGTTCGTGACTTCTTGAATTGTAACCCTTCAGAGTTTTTCGGGTCACAGCCCGAGGATGATCCGCAGGAGTTCATCCGACAGATGTAGCGTACGCTGAGGATAATCAAGGCTTGGAGGCGAGGCGTGGAGTTGGCTTCATATATGATGCGGGATATAGCTACTAAGCGATGCAGTCTTGGGAGTTGTCTAGAGAGAGGATGTTCCTCGACTACATGGGATGAGTTTACAGAGGAATTCCTTGGTCACTTCTTGCCTCCAGAGATGAGGAGGGCTAGAGTTGACAGATTCCTACATTTGAGGCAGAGTGGCAGGAGCATTCGTGAGTATAGCCTGAAGTTTGATTCATTGTCTAGGTATACATCTATGATTGTGGCTGATATGGCCGATAGAGTTCATCGCTATGTGATGAGACTCAATCGTTATTTGACTGATGGTTGCATGGTAGTGGCTCTTCAGCTAGGTATGGATATTTCCAGGATACATGCATATGAGCAAGGGGTGGAGGAGCGACATAGAGGGCGTCAGCCTGACAGGGAGCACGACCGAGGCCAGCATAAGAGGGCTAGGTAGACTGGATATTTTGGTGAGTTTCGTGAGCAGCCTCAACGGCTGTTAGATATCTGTCACGACCCAAACCCCGGGCCCGCGACTGGTGCCCTACATGAGCACCCTTCTACCCATACAACACAAGTAACCCGCGGAAGCTAAATAACACTCATTATTTTTTTTTGCAAAGGCAAAGCCGGCAAGGCTGCCATAATATATAACACCCGAATAGGACTACAACTGTACAACAATATAAATAAAACTCACGCCAGTATAGCCCATATATGAATACAAACCTCTAAGAATTTGGACAGTAACTATGACGGGACAAGGCCCCGCCGTACCCCTGAATATACCTAGCCATAATGACAAGCTCTGAAATACTGGAGCTCTCCCAAAACACTGAACAAGGATCTTAAGCTCACGAATCACCCAACTGAGTACCTTTACCTGTGGGCATGAACATAGCCCCCCGAAGGGGGTCAGTACTGTCATGACCCGAACCAACGGGCCGCGACTAAATGTCCTAATTGGACGTCATTACTGACATGTCACTCTTAATCCATTTAATACCGAGATCTATAGAAATTTCGGCAGCACAACGCTGCTTTTACAACATCTCCCCAAAATGGGCGAGCCGACAAGGCTGCCAAATCAACAACAGAACAACAATCATAACAGGCTAGCCGACTAGGCTGCCACCAACCAACATTATGTACACAAAGGAATAGTCAAAATAAGCAAGCCGGCTAGACTGCCACTAGATAACAACAAGTATAACCGGGAACGCCCCAACACAGAGTACAATAACATTACAACCCAAAGCAAGGTACAAACATCCAACCCATAACTGTCTACAGACCTCTAAGAGTACAGTGCTGACATATGATGGGACAGGACCCCGTCGTGCCCAAAATGTGCATAAGTCTGAAAGATAGGAATCTGTACCAAAATAGCTGGCTCCGGAACAAAGGAGCTCTCCGACTGCCGAATGGAGGCCCTAAACTGGAGGGTCACCTATCTGAACTGTTACGCCCCGTAATTCCAAGAGGATGAGATGAGAACGTACGAAAGGAAATAAGATTCGAATTTGGAACAAAGAAGAAAAAAAAATTGGCAGAATATTTTTTTGGACAATTTTTTAGTCAACTTTGGAACAGTATATCTCCTAGTATATTGGGAGTTTTTAGGTGTTTCAAAAGCCTAATATGAAGTTCATTGAGTCTAGTTTCCAACGCAACAAACCGCTTGTCGATAGAACATTGGAGTAGAAGGTTATGGACGTTACAAGATCAGATGACAGAAGAGACAAGGTCGGTGCGCCGGCCCATTTGCGAACCATGGCGTCGAAAACCCTGAAATTGTCTGAAGTTGCAGCGCCGCGGCGCCGGCTGCAGGGCCACGACGCCGAGGCGGGATTTTTTGCGGAAATGGGGAAAAATTAGAAGATATTTATGTAAAGGACCTATGGGAGAGCGACAAGTGTCCCTCCCAACTTGTAGAACAATATAAAGGCTATATATGACCAAGTCTTGCTAGATTAAAATCATTTGCAAGACTTCACCCAAAATTTGCTCTTCTCTTCTCTTATCTCTCAAGTGGTTAAAACCCTAAGCCTAAATGAGATTTTTGGAAAGACAACAAGAAACTGAAAATACTGTAAATGAAATCATAATAGTCTATATAAAGTAGGAGACATGAATGATAACCAAACTACTGTACACAATATATAAGCAGTCATGTCAAGTCAGGGACTCACGCCCTCAAAGTCATCACTCAAATATAACTGGGGGTCTCACACCCACAACATCAATCATGCCCGTGGAATACCTTCCCATCGCCAGCGATACATGATGTAACATATAATCCGGTGACGCGCCCGTGGCATCCTACCTCACTGTCGGCGTACACATATACAACATATATATATATATAACGCGGCCGCATGCCCCAGAATCCCTCTTCGTATAAGCATGGCCATAACGTGCCCTCGGAATCCCTCATCGTAGGCGCAGATCTTCATGGAGAGCTAGCCCATGGAAATAAGAATATAACATGCCCCCGTAATCCCTCATCGTGGGTACATGTCTTCACGGGGAGCTAGCCCATGGAGTAAAAATATAACATGGTCGCATGCCCCGGAATCTCTCATCGTATAAGCATGGCCATGGAGTAATGAAACGTGCGGGCATCTAACGCGTCTGACGCATGCCGGCATCCTCATCGTATAAGCATGGCCAAGATCAATCACAATGGAAGCATGCGTGGAATCCTCCGTCGCTGCCGTGCGTCGATAAGCGTTCACAACAAGTCAGCCGACCCTCCATCGAGAGACGCGGTGGTATAAAAATACAATACTTGCACAACAAACGCTATCACAACTAGCATAGACAAGTTCAACATACTCTTGGTATCGTTAACATGTAAATTGATTCACCATTTGTATAAACTCAAGTACTCTCATTTTATGCCAACCATCCGGGTTTTAACCTTAAAGTACTACGTACTTTAGTTCTTTCAAAAGATCCATTTCTTTTACAAAGGTCACATGATACCCGTAGTATCAAAATAGAGTGACTATCATTTTAAATGTGAAAACAATTTCCATACCTTCTTTTTGAATAAACCAAGACAATACCATGCCTTCTTTTTAAACCAAAAACACTTCAATTCCTCAAGTCTCTCTCTTTTATAAATCAAGTTCCTTACTTTGGAATTTAAGAAAGTTTGTACTTGTTTATAATGATCTTATTAAAGTAGCCATGATCTAGGAAATGTAATACAATTTTGTCTTATCTTAGCTTCTATGCAGATGGAGGTTTCTACTTGTTTTAATATAATTAATTATTTATCAATATATTTTCCTTTATTAACGCTGCAGTGGTTTGTTCGATACTTATTCTCATTCCCGAAATCAATATAACATTATTATTCGAAACCAAGTACTCATTACTCAATATAATTAATTGTCGTTACTTTTTCCTTTATTATCGCTGCAGTGGTTTGTTCGATACTTATTCTCATTTCCGAAATCAATATAACATTATTATTCGAAACCAAGTACTCATTACTCACGAATGAGGTTTCACAACTTTCCACACAATTCAAGTTTTTCACATATCAAATCAAGTCAAATATAAGTCAAGTATCTTATCTTTTTAAAAATCAATAAACCATTCCTTTACCTACATAAAGTTGTTATAATTAACTTCCCATTAAGCCATTATAACACTTTATGTTTTAAACCAACCAAATTCATTTAGCACACGTACGTCTACCGTACTACATAGTTTAAAATAATCATGCTAGAAAGGATAGGAAGAGGTTCACATACCTAGCGACGATTAACGACAATTAGCAAAACGCTCCAAGGTACTAAAACCTTGCTAGCCCTTTTCCACCCTTCAAGTAGAATACGCTACTCGTAGTACTTCCACCTATAATGGCCACGAAACATCCATTAACCTCTAGATCTCTTCGTAGGATATTTCTAAGAACAAGTTCCATATCCTACGGAAAATTCGGCAGCATTTCCCCCGTTTTTACTCAATTTCCCACTTTTCCAAGGCCCGATAACCATGATTAACCTACTATAATTAAGGTGCAATAATACTGAAATCTAAAGAAGGGGATAACACGCCCAAGCGAACGCGATTAACAATATCTCCTTCATAAATATAATAAGTAAAGAAGGGGATTACGCCCAAACGGTAGCGGTTTACTATCTCGCCTTCATAATAACAATAAGTAAAGAAGGGATTACACGCCCAAACGATAACGCGGTTTACTATCTCGCCTTCATAATAACAATAAGTAAAGAAGGGGATTACACGCCCAAACGGTAACGCGGTTTACTATCTCGCCTTCATAATAACAATAAGTAAAGAAGTCCAAAGTAAAAAGTCCAAAGTAGATACGGTCCTTAAGTTGGGGTCCTTGGCCAACTTTTACACTTTACTTAACCAATTACTTCATTAGTCCTTCAACATATATTCCAATCATTATATAAGTTATAGTTCCTTAATATACATCCAGTATGTGTATAATATCCATATATACATAATAAATCAACTTCACAAGGAGGTTAAGGTTCATTACCTCAAGATAGCCCAAAAACGTGACTGTCCAGATTTTTAGCTACTGTTTCGTCAGCTGAACTTGTAACGTCGATAAATCTCTACTCCAGTATCCTATCGACGAGTGGTTTGTTGCATTGGAAACTAGACTCGACGAACTTTATTTTAGGCTTTTGAAACACCCAAAAACTCCTTATATGCTAGGAGATATTCCCTTCCAAACTTGACTAAAAACTCTGCCCAAAACAGTTTTGAAAATCTGCCTACTCTCGGCCAAGGGAAGGTTTTTGAGGCTAGGGGTGTGAAATCTTGTCTAACTCTTGGTTAATAATCTTCCTAACACATTAAGGAAGAACACTTATAAGTTTAAGAATTTTTGGACAACAGTTGGTTAGGGGAGGTGGGGGGTTGGACGAAATCAAGATAGAGAAGGAGGGAGAGGAAATGTTTTTCAAGTCTTGTAATATGTTAAGTGTGACTGATTTTCATCCACTAAGGGGGTTTATATAGCACAACCAAGGGTTGAGATTAACACATGTGTAAGGTAGAGATCATATGTGAAGGTTCCTTCCCACACTTGTCTTACTAAAGCCATGCAAGACCATGCAAGACTTGACCATGCAAGACTTGCCCACTACTTGCTAAAAATCGTCCAAGCCATGCCAACTAGGCAAGAATTGTTGGCCACTTGTCCACTCCATTTCGTCCACTTGGCCCAATCTAGGGGTGACACTTGTCGCCCTCCTATTGGTCCAAAATATTTTATCTCTCGGAACAATTCCATAATCGTAAAAATATTGAAAGCGCAAAATTTCCTTCACAAGGTTCGGAAAACTTTCCGTCGGAAAACAATTCTATCAATCTTACCCTAATTAGGGCGTATACATTTGTACGTACGTCCTCACATACATACTCCGGAACTACGGGGCCTAACATTCTCCCCCCTTAGAAACATTCGTCCCGAATGTTCCTTCTAAGTCTCAAAACATACATGTGCCGGTATAGTCTTCCCTCTATATTAACGAAACCAATTATGCCACCCATGGTCCAAAGGATACTTTCTTCACATCCTTACTTATAAAAAGAATACTTCCATCTGCTTAACACATCTTCGCCTCTTTTCTTACTCATCGTACTCTCCTCGTACACTCGAACTGTTCCTAATATACGTATCACATTTCTGTCATTGCTTCAGTTTTTAACATCTCGGGGTTACTATCCTCAACTTGGTCGTCATTAATTGGGAACACTCTGGATGAATTTCCGATACTCTTCCGAATCGTAGCAACATGAAAGACCAGACGTACTGCCTCCTAAGTCGGACGACAGTGCTAACTTATAGGCAACCTGACCTATTCTATAAATGATCTACAAAGGCCCAAAGTACCTCGGGATAAGTTTCCCTTGCTTTCCAAATCTCGTCACACCCTTCCGGGGTGGTACCTTCAAGAAGTCCCACCGTCAACCTGAACTCCAAGTGTCGACGCCGATTATCGCGAGGACTTACGTTGACTCGAGTGCTAATAACCTCCTCTGGATAAGCTTCGCCTTATCCTCATTCTGCTGAATCAAGTATGGACCAACTATCTGAACCTTGCCAACATCGAACCAATCGACCGGCAACCTATACTTCCGCCCATACAAGGCTTCGTAAGGCGTCATTCGAACACTGAAATGATAGCTATTATAATACCTACTCAACACGAGGCAAATAATCCTCACCACTCCTTCGAAATCAAAACACCGGCCCGTAACCTATCCTCAAATATCTGGGTACAACGCGCTGTTTGTCCGTCGGCCCGAGGGTGAATGCAATACTGAGACTCACCTGAGTTCCTATCCCCGCCTGGTAAAACCTCCAAAAAAGAAAATAGCCGTAAACTGGGCTCCACTGCCTGTCATAAAATAAAAGTATCAACCCCGTGCAGCCTTACAACCTTCCTGATATATAACATCTTGCATAACCCTCCGCGATGAGTAAATCTGATGAAAGACAAGATGGGCTGACCTCATCGGCCCGACTACTGGTCGAACGCATCCCCGAACTCGTACGATGGTTACCTAAACCTGGGCCTAACACCCTTGTGACCCTCTCATCTAGAGGGACTACCTCGAACTGACCCCACCTTAATCCGGGCTGCGGGTTGACCCGTAATCTGGCCTCAACCCGACCCATTTTCGCGCCAAACTCTCTTGTTCCCCGATCCAGAACAATCTTACTAATTCACGTCATGAAAGCTACCACTTCTATCTCAAACTACCCATGGATTTATCACATGAATACACCCCACGTATACAATGTATCTCGACAAGGATCAAAACGAAAAATCTTTTACTTAAGTCGACCTTACATCTAAAGTCTCAACTGTTATAATTTCTAAGGTTCGCAATTTCCCTGCCCCTAAACTTACCTTTCTCACAAACCAGGCTTCTAAATCACACTTTAACACAAGCTATCCGAATATAACACTTAAAATATAATCTTCCTATTACGCATACTAGTCTCTAGAGGGTTAAGGATATACCTGCAACTACTGCTTCACTTCCCTTTGTCGCTCTTAATCAAAATCCTGCTCTGCTGGGCGCATAGTTATAGAAGGTGATGAACGACCATCGATCCTGAAGGCTGAGTCGTAACATCCGCGCCACCTCTGGTTGGACAATTTCTCGCAAAATGGCCCTTCTGTCCGCAAGCATAACAAACTGTCGAAGTAGCACGACACTCCCCACAATGACACCTACCACATCGGCCACACCGAGGTGGGGGTGGCCTCCTCAACTAACACCCCCCTCTCCGAACCACCGAATCATGGCCCGACACGGTGGTGAGTTATCCCACTGTATCCCTCCTATTAGGACATTATCTCCTCACGTGGCCCTACGGCGCAGTAAAAGCGAGCATTGGTAAAAACGACATCTCGGGATGGCGCCTACCACATCGTAAACATCGAAGAAAAGCGAATCGGTTGGCTAGAACTATGTAAATCGTGAGCAGGAAACCACAGAGTCTGACCAACTCCTGCATACTCGAGCGTCACGAAGCTTTGTGGAGGACTACTCGAAGCTGGCGGAGGGCATAACTAGTCTCTTCGAAATTTGCTGCCTCGAAAGTCACCAAAGGACCACTGTTGTCTGGCCTCTTCTTTGGTCTTGCTTAATTCGTCGATCTTTACGTTCCTTAGTGCATTGCGCGTAAGCTTTGCGCGGGCAATGTCCATTACTGATGAAGAGCTACTCTTGTACACCTTTTACTAGATAATCGTCTAGACCGTGATATATCGGTATACTATATACTCTCTGTTTGCTAAAATCCTAGCTAGTAATCGAGCCGTCCCTTTGTAATCCATATTCCTGTTCGATGCGTGGGCGAAGGCTCATATATCATGGTCGCGATGAGGCTAATCTGCCGTACTAAACTCTCTTTGAAGTGGCGGCGTCGTGGAACTCGCCGTGCAGGGTATCACCTCGGGTAAAGGTTAGGCACGTGCCCTCGTACTCCTCGTGTTCTACTCGCGGCTCCTGCCGCCTTGCCCATACGGGCGGGTTGCCTTACGTGGAGGCATAGCGGTAACGAAAGAGACTCGTCATGGGGTTCAACTTATAACATAGCTCTAAGGCACGATCTCGAGTGAGAAGAAGCGGAAACCAATCCTAAATGTCCTGCGACCTCACGATTATAGATGTGGTGCACAACACACCGATAATCAAGACTCTACTAGACACGATGCGTAGTCACTTTCAGAGGATTAAGCGCTCACGATACCACTTTTGTCACGACCGATCCGGGCGTGGTAGTGCCTACGGGCACCCAAGTAGATATACATCAGAGTAACCAGCGGAATATAAAAACAAGACATGAACAATAAAGAGTAAGAGCAGTCTAACTAAGAAAATGTCGCCTTTCAGCATGTATATATAAACCAAAACTTGAACAGCTACATCCTTTACGAACCACCCTTGGCGGTACTACATACCTCAGAATGTAACCACAACTATGATGGGACGGGGCCATATACCACAGATGTACAAGTACCTAAAATGACGGGGACTATACCAAAGACAAAGCCTCGGAGAAATGGAGCTTTCAAGAAGCGAGCAGTGATCCTAAGAGTGCGGATCAACAAGCTACGTGCCTCGACTGCGGCATGAACGGCCCGAAGGAGTCGATCAACGGTACCAAGTATGTGGCGAAAATCGTAAATGAAATCATAATAGTCTATATAAAGCGGGAGGCGGTATGATAACCAAACTCTGTACCTGATATAAGCCGTCATGTCAAGTCGGGACTCGCGCCCTCAAAGTCATCACTCAAATATAGCGGGGTCTCGCCCACAACATCAATCATGCGTGGAATACCTTCCTCATTGCGATACATGATGTAACATATAATCCGTGTGGCGCGTGGCATCCTACCTCACTGTCGGTGTACACATATACAACATATATATATATATATATATATAACGCGGCCGCATGCCCCGGAATCCCTCATCGTATAAGCATGGCCATAACGTGCCCTCGGAATCCCTCATCGTAGGCGCAGGTCTTCATGGGGAGCTAGCCCATGGAAATAAGAATATAACATGCCCCCGGAATCCCTCATCATGGGTACATGTCTTCACGGGGAGCTAGCCCATGGAGTAAAAATATAACATGGTCGCGTGCCTGGAATCCTAAATCGTATAAGCATGGCCGTGGAGTAATGAAGCGTGCGGGCATCTAACGCGTCTGGCGCGTGCCGGCGTCCCTCATCGTATAAGCATGGCCAAGATCAATCACAATGGAAGCATACGTGGAATCCTCGTCGCTGCCGATGCGTCGATAAAAGTTCACAACAAGTCGGACCCTCCATGAGAGCAGCGGTGGTATAAAAATACAATGCTTGCACAACAAACGCTATCACAACTAGCATAGACAAGTTCAACATACTCTTAGACTGTCATTAACATGTAAATTGATTCACCATTTGTATAAACTCAAGTACTCTCATTTTATGCCAACCATCCGGGTTTTAGTTCTTTCAAAAGATCCATTTCTTTTACAAAGGTCACATGATACCCGTAGTATCAAAATAGAGTGACTATCATTTTAAGTAAACCAAAACAATTTCCATACCTTCTTTTTGAATAAACCAAGACAATACCATGCCTTCTTTTTAAACCAAAAACACTTCAATTCCTCAAGTCTCTCTCTTTTATAAATCAAGTTCCTTACTTTGGAATTTAAGAAAATCAGTACTTGTTTATAATGATCTTATTAAAGCAGCCATGATCTAGGAAATGTAATACAATTTTGTCTTATCTTAGCTTCATGCGGATGGAGGTTTCTACTTGTTTTAATATAATTAATTATTTGTCAATATATTTTCCTTTATTAACGCTATGATGGTTTGTTCGATACTTATTCTCATTCGAAATCAATATAACATTATTATTGAAACCAAGTACTCATTACTCAATATAATTAATTGTCGTTACTTTTCCTTTATTATCAACTGCGATGGTTTGTTCGATACTTATTCTCATTTCGAAATCAATATAACATTATTATTCGAAACCAAATACTCATTACTCACGAATGAGGTTTCACAACTTTCCACACAATTCAAGTTTTTCACATATCAAATCAAGTCAAATATAAGTCAAGTATCTTATCTTTTTAAAAATCAATAAACCATTCCTTTACCTACATAAAGTTGTTATAATTAACTTCCCATAAAGCCATTATAACACTTTATGTTTTAAACCAACCAAATTCGTTTAGCACACATACGTCTACCGTACTACATAGTTTAAAATAATCATGCTAGAAAGGATAGGAAGAGGTTCACATACCTCGCGACGATTAACGACAATTAGCAAAACGCTCCAAGGTACTAAAACCTTGCTAGCCCTTTTCCACCCTTCAAGTAGAATACGCTACTCGTAGTACTTCCACCTATAATGGCCACGAAACGTCCATTAAACTCTAGATCTCTTCGTAGGATATTTCTAAGAACAAGTTCCATATCCTACGGAAAATTCGGCAGCATTTCCCCCGTTTCTACTCAATTTCTCACTTTTTCCAAGGCCCGATAACCGTGATTAACCTACTATAATTAAGGTGCAATAATACTGAAATCTAAAGAAGGGGATAACACGCCCAAACGGAACGCGATTAGCAATCTCTCCTTCATAAATATAATAAGTAAAGAAGGGGATTACACGCCCAAACGGTAACGCGGTTTACTATCTCGCCTTCATAATAACAATAAGTAAAAGAAGGGGATTACACGCCCAAACGATAACGCGGTTTACTATCTCGCCTTCATAATAACAATAAGTAAAGAAGGGGATTACACGCCCAAACGGTAACGCGGTTTACTATCTCGCCTTCATAATAACAATAAGTAAAGAAGTCCAAAGTAAAAAGTTCAAAGTAGATACGGTCCTTAAGTTGGGGTCCTTGGCCAACTTTTACACTTTACTTAACCAATTACTTCATTAGTCCTTCAACATATATTCCAATCTTTATATAAGTTATAGTTCCTTAATATACATCCAGTATGTGTATAATATCCATATATACATAATAAATCAACTTCACAAGGAGGTTAAGGTTCATTACCTCAAGATAGCCCAAACACGTGACTGTCCAGATTTTTAGCTACTGTTTCGTCAGCTGAACTTGTAACGTCGATAAATCTCTACTCCAGTATCCTATCGACGAGTGGTTTGTTGCATTGGAAACTAGACTCGACGAACTTTATTTTAGGCTTTTGAAACACCCAAAAACTCCTTATATGCTAGGAGATATTCCCTTCCAAACTTGACTAAAAACTCTGCCCAAAACAGTTTTGAAAATCTGCCTACTCTCGGCCAAGGGAAGGTTTTTGAGGCTAGGGGTGTGAAATCTTGTCTAACTCTTGGTTAATAATCTTCCTAACACATTAAGGAAGAACACTTATAAGTTTAAGAATTTTTGGACAACATTTGGTTAGGGGAGGTGGGGGGTTGGACGAAATCAAGATAGAGAAGGAGGGAGAGGAAATGTTTTTCAAGTCTTGTAATATGTTAAGTGTGACTGATTTTCATCCACTAAGGGGGTTTATATAGCACAACCAAGGGTTGAGATTAACACATGTGTAAGGTAGAGATCATATGTGAAGGTTCCTTCCCACACTTGTCTTACTAAAGCCATGCAAGACCATGCAAGACTTGACCATGCAAGACTTGCCCACTACTTGCTAAAAATCGTCCAAGCCATGCCAACTAGGCAAGAATTGTTGGCCACTTGTCCACTCCATTTCGTCCACTTGGCCCAATCTAGGGGTGACACTTGTCGCCCTCCTATTGGTCCAAAATATTTTATCTCTCGGAACAATTCCATAATCGTAAAAATATTGAAAGCGCAAAATTTACTTCACAAGGTTCGGAAAACTTTCCGTCGGAAAACAATTCTATCAATCTTACCCTAATTAGGGCGTATACATTCGTACGTACGTCCTCACATACATACTCCGGAACTACGGGGCATAACAAGGCTGCAGGACATTTAGGATTGGTTTCCATTCTTCTCACTCTAAGATCGTGCGATAGAGCTGTGTTGTTAGGGTCGTATCTCCCTAACGAGTTATGTTGATTGCAGCTATGAGAAAGGCGTGATGACCGGGAAGGATTATGTGGATTGTGTATCCAGGTTGGTAATAATTATTGTATAGTTGGTATTATGACATACAACTATACGGATTTATGTATGAGGGTCAGACGCGTGTTTCCTAGAATGATTTTAGATTACCAAGAATTGGTAAGGACTAAATAGATACCGGAAGGGTATAAAATAGTTTAATGAATTCTCATCAAGGTTTTACGTACTAATTTGAGAAATTAGGAGATGATGAGCTGTCTGAGAAGGAAATGAACCCTTAAGAAGTTATGATTAAGGGACTTAAGGGAAGACTATGTTAATAGATTAAGCTACGTAGTATACTTAAGAGAATTGTATGGATGACATCCGTATGGAGTAAGTATGGTTGTTATGATTAAGACAACACGATTATGGGTTATGAAAAGTTATTTTACCCGGTTACGGGGGGACTGATAAGGTAGGCTTGGAGCATGGAAAGTGCGAGCCTAAGAATATTGATAACCGCCGAGACCTTAGGTATGTAAGGCCTTCTTGGCAATAAGATTTAATTCAGATTAAGGGTAAGAGTTAAGTATGATGGTGGGTCGGGTTGAGGACCTATTGCAGTTCGCCCCATAGTCTGAATTGGAGTGGGGTCAATTGGTAGTTCCGCTACGTGACAGGGTCACAAGGATGCCAGACCCAAGTCTATTTAAGTTGTTTTACGGATTCGTGGACGCATTCCACCGGAACCAGGTCGTGAGAGCTGGAAATGGCCTTAAATTGTTCAATGTAGGTAGCTCCAAAGATTGGAGGCCAGAATTAGTATGGAAGTTATGTACGTATGCTAGTATAAGTTTGGAAGTACGAAAAGAGTACGACAAGTGAGAAAGAGAGCAACCCAGTGTAAAGGAATAGAGCCTGAATCCATGAGAACCTTTCGAGGTGACTACACCCGTGAGTGATGGGTGGTAGCTGAGCAGGTATATAATAATTGCCCGGTGACGATACAGTCGTCGGACCCTAGCAGAGCTGTTATGACAGAGTTTGAGATCATTATGGGTATGGACTAATGGGCTTCTTGCATGCCAAGGTTGACTATAGAGAGAAGTTGGTTCGATTCCAGTTTCCCGGTGAGCTGGTTATCGATGGGAAAGGAATGAAAGTGCTAGTAAACTGTAAGTTACTACTTCCTTCTTTGACATGAAATTGTGGAGTCTATGTGATTTGTTTTATTAAAATTATTGAAGGATTTTATGTTAAGTGCCCTTGGAGGTACTTGGAATTGGTTTAATGTGGCGATCGGGGCGACATTCGAATAATTTCGGAAAAATCATGAAGACAAGAATAAGATAAGTATGAGTGCTACCTGTGGAAAACAGAAGACATTGCTGGTAGGTCTTATAAATCTATACGATTATAAGGTGACACTTGATGATTAAGATGGTGAAGGGAGATAAGATCTCTCCCCCACGTAGAAGGATAGTTTTACGTACTATGGGGTTATGTGTACCCAGGGTATTAGGCGATGGATGTGAGACAGGTAAGATCTCTAGGGTCGTCATGCAATAAGTTACAATTTTAAATAACCTTGGAAAAAGGTATTGGGTTGGGGTATGTTACACCCCGTAATTCAGGTCATGCTATGAGAACGTACGACAGGAGTTAAGATTTAAAATTTTAGAAAGATAGGTTGTCAGAATGATTCGGACAGGTTTTAGTCAATTTTGGAGTGGCATATCTCCTAGTTCATCCAGAGTTTGTAGGTGTTTCTAAGGCCTAGCATGTAGGTCGTTGAGTCTAGGTTGCAACGCAACCAACCGTTCGTCGATAGGACATCGGAGTAGAAAGTTATGGAAGTTACAAGTTCGGTCTGTGATCGGCAATAAAGCAACATCGGTCGAGGGCCCTGTGCGCGGCGCCGGATCTGAGGCTGCGGCCGGATAAGCGAAAACGCTGAAGATGCAGCGCGCCTTGGCCGGACAGAGCGCGGCGGAAGTTACGAAAGGTGCGGAGGTTTCAGATTGTGTGAGGCCGAAGCGGCGGCGCAGGCTGAGCGCAGCGGCGAGTTTTTGGCGGGAAAATCAGATACTTTCTTTTAAAAAGGTCATGGGAGGGTGACAAGTGTCCCCCCCCCCCATCTGATTTTTGCATGTCCTATTTATTGACCAAGTCTTGAAGACTTAGTCATTCTTCAAAGATCTTTCTTCTCTCTAAAAAGCTCTTCCTTCTCTCTAAAATTCCTCTCCCTTCTCTCTAGAAATTCAAGAAGAAACCTAAGCCTAGAGAAATTCTGAAAAGGTGGCAAGGAGGAAACATGTTGACAAGCTTGTAGGAGGATTGTGGGAAGAAGACAAGTGGATTTTGTTGGACTAATTTGGGGTAAGCTCTAAGGTAACAATCCTTTCTCTTTTGCTAATAAATTGGATTGCATGTGTGGAAGAAAGGACTTTTAGTTGTTAATATTGCCTTTAGATATATTGCATGTAGGAATTGGATAAGAATTTGGATTAAAAAGGAATTGGATAAGAAATTATGTTGTTATACCTCAAAAATTGCCAAATTGGACTTTGTAGTTTGTATTAGTTGTTGTATATTGTGGTGCAGAATTTTACACGCCCAAGTTAGGCGTGTAATCCCCTTTGTGTTGATTGGATTGTTGAGACTTAAATGTGGCGTGTTGGTTATTGAATTCGGCCTTGAAAAGGGTGGCAAAGTATGTAGAAACAAAGGAAGTGTTGTCCAATTTTCCGTAGGAAATAAGGGACTTTACATTAGAATAGTCTACGTTGAAGCTTGGAGCTAATAGACGTATTCTGGCCATTATAGGTTGACATCTACGGACGGCATATTGGACTTGGCGAGTGGGTTAACCGGAGAGGTATGTGGAAACTTTCTTATCTCTTGAGCATGAGTAGTTATAACTATATAGTGCGGTGAGCGTCGTGATTTAAATGAAGTTAATCCATTTGTTATACTTGACTTGTTTTAAGAAAATGTCTAAGTTGGTTGGGTTAAGGAGTTAACTCACTTGTTCTTGAGGAATGGGTTATTCTAAATAAGGTAGACAAGGATTTCTTGACATGAAAAAGTATAGAATACTTGGTAGGGAAGTATTGAGTATTGAACTTATTCTAAAGATAAGAGACCTGATTTTTAAGTTAAGAAACTTGTTTTCTAAAGTTATGAGACGTGAAGTATTTTGAAAGTTGTGTAACTTGATTTGAAGTATAAGTCTCTTGGTTAATAAAAGAACGAAATTGTTTGAGATATAAGGAGTTATAACGGCTTTATGGGAAGTTAGTTATAACGGCCTTATGAAAGGATAATGATGTCTTAATTTCTAAAGCATAAAGTTAGTATAACGGCTTTATGGGGAGTTGGTTATAATAACTTTATGAAAGGTTAAAGAGTTGGTTTTTCTTGAATAAGGTAAACATAAATGAAAGAATTGAAACTAAGAAGGGCAATTCGATTTAAAGGCATCAATTGCTTAACGTCTAAATGAGGGTCACTTGAGTTAGAAGCCCGAAACATATTTCTAAAAGTATAGTGACTTGTTTGAAATGTAGATGAGTCTTGATACTATGGGTGATAGTATCTTGGGGTCTCATGTGAAAAAGGGGATCTTTGGAAAGAATAGAAGTACATAGTACTTTGGGTTGAATTTCCCCGGAATTGTTAAGTGGCATGAAAAGTACCTTAAGGTCATTAAAATGAGATCCATTTTGTATGTTAATGAAAGTCTAAAGAAGTTATGAAATTACTTGGACGTACCGTCAGTGATGGAGGATTCCACGGGTATGCTTCCATTGTCTTAGTATGAGTTTACTTGGACGTACCGACAGTGATGCGGGATTCCACGGGTATGCTTCCATTGTCTTAATATGAGCTTACTTGGACGTACCGACAGTGAGGTGAGATTCCACGGGTATGCACCTTGGGCATGCTTACGATGAGGGATTCCGAGGCATGCAGTATGAGTTTGCCTGGACGTACCGACAGTGATGTGGGATTCCACGGGTATGCTTCCATTGTGGTTGATCCTTGGACATGCTTACGATGAGGGATTCCGAGGCATGCACCTTGGACATGCTTACGATGAGGGATTCTGAGGAATGCACCTTGGACATGCTTACGATGAGGGATTCCGAGGCATGCGACCAGGATGCGGGTTAAATTCCCAGATACGGTTATTACCCATGGATTAGCTCCCCATGAAGTCATGTACCCGAGATGAGGGATTCCACGGGAATGAGATATATGTATATATATACATGTGTTGTATGTGTGTACGCCGACAGTGAGGTAGGATGCCACGGGCGCGTCACATGGTTAGCGTTTATGCCTAGCGGTCGGCAGTGATGGGGGATCCCACGGGCGCGTTTCGAGGTTTAACGGCTGGTGTTCATGGCCCTGGTGTGACTATTTTCATATGTTGAAGCAGGTTGTGCGAGTAAGCGGCTTTCATTACTTTCACTTCGGTAAGGCACAGTGTACTGTTAATTGGGTATCATACAGGTCATCAGCTTTATTTTAGACTATTATGATTTATTTACAGTACTTTCAATTTTACATACTTGGTACATGTTATCTTGACCTCGCCGAAGTGCGTTCATCTGCCGCGAGTTGAGGTGCATAACTGGCGTCCGCACTCTTAGGATCACTGTTCGGTTCTTGGAAAGCTCCACTTCTCCGGAGGCTTTGTCTTTTGGTACGGTACCCTGAAGTTGTAGACTTTTGTACATTCAGGGGTATGGCGGGGCCCTGTCCCGTCACAGTGGTTATTCTTAGAAGTCTGTAGTCACGTTTGTGGTTTGGGCTGTAAGAACAGAGTTGTACTGATTTGCTTTGGTTATGTACCTAGTATTTATTTCATTATTAAGTTTACGTATGTTCCGCTGCTATTCTCTGATGTATACCTGAACGGGGTGCCCCGGTAGGGCACCAGTCGCGGCCCCGGGGTCGGGTCGTGACAAAAGTGGTATCAGAGCAGTTAGTCCTCGGAAAGTGTCTACAGACCGTGCCTAGTAGAGTCTTGATTATCGGTGTGTTGTGCACCACATCTATAATCAGGAGGCTGCAGGGCATTTAGGATTGGTTTCCATCCTTCTCTCTCTGAGATCGTGCAGTAGAGCTGTCCTACTGGGTTGAATCCTCTCTGACCTATTCTTATGTACCAGTTATGCCTCGCGCGCAAACAGCGAGCCGAAGGGCAAAGGCATCACGACGATCCGGGCGTGGTGGTGCCTTCCCCGGGCACCCAAATAGATATACATCAGAGTAACCAGCGGAATATAAAAACAAGACATGTAACAATAAAGAGTAAGAACAGTATAACCAAGAAAATGTCGCCTTTCGGCATGTATATATAAACCAAAACTTGAACAGTTACATCCTTTACAAACCCTGCCCACAACAGTACTATAGACCTCTATGAATTTCCATAACAACTATGACGGGACAGGGCCACGTACCACAGATGTACAAGTACCTGATCTCGGGGATCATACAAAAGATAAGCTTAGGAAGCGGAGCTTCCCAAAACGCTGAATGTGATCTTAAGGCGAGGATCAACGGCGATGTACCTCTACTGCGGCGTGAGCGGCCCCCGAAGGAGGTCGATCTGTGGTACCAGTATGTGGCGAAAATCACGTAAATGAAATCATAATAGTCTATATAAAACAGGAGACATATATGATAACCAATTTAAGATATAAGATAGGTAAGCAGTCATGTCAAGTCAGGGACTCACGCCCTCAAGGTCATCACTCAAATATAACCATAACATTTTAAAACCAATTCACAAGTATGTACGAAACAACCAAGTTAACCACACATAGTGCCACATCACAAACAAGAGCAATAATAGATATAATGTAACTGGTCTTTTCTAGGCCGCGAATGATCGAAGCAAGGCCAATCGCCCATAGTATCATTATGCGTGCCTAATCCTGGACTCCGCGATCGCATAGGCCACCTAGGCGCGTGAGGTATTCCTCGCGCCGAGGTAGCTAATCCTCGGCATCGTCACGGACTCGTGGTCGCGTAGCACATAGACCGCGTGAGGTATTCCTCGCAATCCTGGAACTCCGCGACTCGCATAGGTCCCATGGACCCTCATGAAGTATTCCTCGCATCGGGGGCCAGCTTAACCCCCGGTATCATGTCAAGAGGTGAGTGGTATAATACTAACACAACGGCTTATCGTTAAACAACATAAGCACAACAAGAATAACCTCCTTACACAAACATCACAAGATACTTACACACGTAGTATCACAACATGTTTACTTCATCAAGCCAACACGAAAGTATTACAAAGCTATCACAAAACATAGGCAAGTTACTCACACAAGGTACTTGCATTTCATGTCAACAAATCCGGGTTTTAACCCCAAGGTACTACATACTTTAACTCTTTAAAAAGATCCATTTCTTTCACAAAAGGTCACCCGATACTCGTAGTATCAAAATAGAGTAACTATCTTTTTAAGTAACCCAGAACAATTTCCATACCTTCTTTTTAAACCAACTTAAGACAATAGCATGCCTTCTCTTTTAAACAAAAATATTTCCATTTTTCCAGTCTCTCTCTTTTATAAATCAAGTCCCTTACTTTGGAATTTTTAAGAAAATCAAACTTGTTTTTAATGATCTTATTAAAGCAACCGTGATCTAGGAAATGTAATACAATTTTGTCTTATCTTAGCTTCTATGCAGATGGAGGTTTCTACTTGTTTTAGTAATAGTAATTATTTGTCAATATATTTTCCTTTATTAACGCTGCAGTGATTTGTTCGATACTTATTCTGCAAAGATTTGGAGCTAAGTATCTTGTGGTGGTTTGGAACACAAAGATTTGGAGCTAATTATCTTGTGGTGGTTTGGAACACAAAGATTTGGAGCTAAGACTTGCTTGGAACGACTTTAAGTTCTTGGATATTGTTGGGCTATTATTGAGGTAATGAACCTTAACCTCTTTGTGAAGTTGATTATTATGTATATTGGATATTATACATATATTGGAAGTATATTATGGACTATAAGATATAAGGAAAGATTTGGATCTTGTTAAGATGTTAAAAGGAGAATTGGCATATTAGCGATTAAAATGGTAAAAATGTATCCATTACTTACTAAGAAGTTAACAACAAAGGAACTATAACTTATATAAAGATTGGAATATAAGTTGGAAGACTAATGAAGTAATTGGATAAGTAAAATTGTAAAAGTTGGCCAAGGACCCCAACTTAAGGACCGTATCTACTTTGGACCGTATCTACTTTGGACTGTATTTACTTTGGACCGTATTTACATTGTTGTTATGAAAGAGAGATTGTTAATCGCGTTCTGTTTGGGCGTGTTATCCCCTTCTTTAATTATTGTTGTTATGAAGGAGAGATTGTTAATCGCGTTCCGTTTGGGCGTGTTATCCCCTTCTTTAATTATTGTTGTTATGAAGGAGAGCGTGTCGCGTTAGTTTGGGCGTGTTATCCCCTTCTTTAATTAATGTTGTTATGAAGGAGAGATTGTTAATCGCGTTCCGTTTGGGCGTGTTATCCCCTTCTTTAAATTATCAGAATTATTGCGCCTTATTTATGGCATGTTGGTTACTATTATCGGGCCTTGATAAAGGTGGAGAATTTAGTAGAAACGGGGGAAGTGCTGCCCAATTTTTCGTATACTAAGAGAAGTCTTACTTAGAAGAATCCCACGAAAAACTAGAAGTTGATAGGCGTGTTTTGACTATTATAGGTTGACACTCTGCGCGCGACATATCCGACTTGGCAAGTGGATTTAGCCGAGGAGGTATGTGATTCTTCCTATCTCTTTGAGCATGATATTTGTGAAATATATATAGTACGGTAGACGTACGTGTGTTAAACTAAATTTGGCTTTACTTTGATGTCTTTTGACTTGAGTTCTAAATAATAAGAATCTTGAATATTTCAACAAGAGTTATGAATCATTTTTGGAAGAAAAGTAATACTTGGTTTTCATAAAAAGTTTAAGTGTTATACTAGCTTTATGGGAAGTTAGCTACAACGACTTAAGAAAGATAAGAAAAACGGTTTAACTATTTGTTTATCAAATGCTTGAACTGATGTCTGAAGGTATGGTAAGTTGGTTTGATAAACATGTTGTGATGCTACGTGTGTTAGTATCTTGTGACGCTTGTGTAAGGAGGTTATTCTTGTTGTGCTTATGTTGTTTAACGATAAGCTGTTGTGTTAGTATTATATCACACACCCTCCTGACTTGTTATGATGCCGTGGGTAAGCCGCCCCCGATGCGAGGAATACCTCATGCGGGTCCATGGGACCTATGCGGAGCTGCGGGAGTTCCAGGAATGCGATGCGAGGAATACCTCATGCGGTCTATGTGGCGTGCGCGGTGCGGGAGTCGGGGCGATCTGCAGGATTAGCTACCCTCGATGCGAGAATACCTCATGCGGGCCTAGGTGGCTTTATGCGGTGCGAGTCGAGTTAGGCTCGCATAATGATACTATGGGCGATTGGCCTTGCCCGATCATTAGCGGCCTAGAAAAGACCGATTACATTATGTCTATTTTTGCTCTTGTTTATGATATGGCACTATGCGGTTAACTTGGTTGTTTAAACGCATATTTGTGAATTGGTTTTAAAATGTTATAGTTATATATATATCGATACTTTCTGATTTCACATACTTGGTACTGTTATGCTTGACCTCCTTGAGTGCGTTCATGCCGCAGGTAAGGGAAAGCAGGTGGTAGATCCTCATCCTTAGGATCTTTACTCAGGTGTCAGGAGCTTCATTTCTTCGGAGGCTCGACTTTTGGTATGGTTCTCCCTGGTGTTGTAGATGTTTTTGTACATTCAGGGGTATGACGGGGCCCTGTCCCGTCATAGTGTTTACACCTTCTTAGAGGTTTGTAGTCCTGTTGTGAAGTTGGGATGTAACTGTTCACTTTTGGGTATTTATATACATGCCGAAAGACAACTTTTCTTTGGATAGACTGTTCTTATTTTACACTGTTTCATGTTTGCAAGTTTATATTCCGCTGGTTACTCTGATGTATGTCTACTTGGGTGCCGGGTAAGGCACGATCACGGGCGAGGCGAGTCGTGACAAAAGTGATGTCGAGCGATTAATCCTCGGAAAGTGTCTCTGAGACCGTATCTAGTAAGTCTTGATTATCGGTGTGTTGTGCACCACACCAATAATCGGGAGGCTGCGAGATATTTAGGATTGGTTTCCATTCTTCTCACTCGAGATCGTGCCTTAGAGTTGTGTTATAAGTTGGACCCTCCGGCGAATTTCTTTTTCTTACGATTATGCCTCGCGTAAGGCAACCTGGACCCGGAAGGGCAAGGCGTAGGAGGCGCTAATAGTACCGAGAGGGTCACGAGGCGGGCCCAACCTACTGCGGTGATACGAACAGCGAGTTCCACGGCGTCGCCGGCCCCGATAGGGTTTAGAGCGCGGCGGTGGCTCACGAGGCCACGACACGAGCCTCGGTCCCATCACGGAGCGAGAGAGATGGGTTAGAAGGAGATGGCCGATTGTTAGCGAGTCGTGGCGAGGCACGAGGATAAATTTGAATCTGGCGATTCGATTCGATGCAGTGGTTCTCCGAGTCGGATAGTTTGAGACCGGGACTTTCTAAGTTGCGTCACTTGAGTTCTATGGGTGAGGCACGAGGATGATCGCGAGGAGTTCATCAAGCGATTCTGACGGATCGTAAGTGATCGAGCTTGGAGACCGAGTCGGTGGTCTTATGTTCACATCGGTGTGTGATCTGCGATCGGTAGTTTGATTCATAGGAGCTGTCGGGAAGCGGCGCCTCCGGTATTTGTGACGAGTTCTCAGAGGCGTTTCTCACGCACTTCTTGCCTCTGCAGATGAGGAAACGGCAGCAATTTTTGATCTTTGAGGCGGCGCGAGCGCCTGATTGAGTACAGCGTGGAGTTCGACTTCGTTGGCTCGGTATGTCCCCGCGTTAAGGGGAGATATGGAGGAGAGAGTGCACCTCTACGTCACCAGGCTTGATGACTACTTGGCAGAGTTTGGTTCGGGTGTAGCTCTTCAGCCGGGCATGGACATTGCCGCATGCGAGCTCGTACGCCCAGGTGTGAGGCGTAAGGGCGGGTTGGCGATATCGCGAGAAGAAGGCGGGGCAGCGAGGTCTTTTGGTAGCTCTCGGGGTGGACGATCTCAGCAGCGGACTAGATTTGCACCTCAGCCAGCTCAGAGCACTCCTACACCATCTTGAGCGACGGGGTATTGAGGCGGTCGAGCCCGGGACTTGACTTCGGGGTAGCAGAGGTGCTAACCGTCGAGACCACCTTCCTCGGTGTGTTCGATGTGGTAGATCCCATTCACGGGAATTGTGGTACTATTGTGGGAGCTTGTTACACTTGCGGCCGAGGTCACTTTGCGAGGCTGTCAGGCGGCGCGGATGGTAGGGTTCAGCCTCGTAGTCTTTCGCGGTCTTCATCTCCTCGATTACTCGCCGGGCGAGGTGCTCATGGGCGGCCAGTCGCGGCGGGTCATGGCAAAGGTCCTAGTTCAGCGGTCCTCGAAGCGCATTTATGCCATGTCCGGCCCGGGACCGAGGCGTCACGGATGTCATCACAGTACTTTATCGATTTCTTGTTGTGGCGTATATGCCTTGATAGATCCGAGTTCTACCTTGTCTATATATCTCCCTTTATTGCTAGTAGGATAGGGATAGAGCACGAGTCCATGGACCATTTGAGGTAGCTACGCGATGAGATTCGATGTGGTAGTGGCGGGTATATAGTCTTGCCCGGTGACTATATGCGATCGTCGGAACCTGGCGGAAACTTGATAGAGTTGGATATGACCGATTTTGATGTGATCATGGGTATGTATTGGTTAGCTTCTTGCTACGCCAATGTAGCGTAGGAAGCGGTTGATGCAGTTCGATTTCTGAGGCCGGTTGCTCAGTGGGAGGAACAACGTATGCCGTAGGGTAAGTTTATTTCTTACCTCAAGGCGGAAGATGGTTGAAGGGATATATCTACCATCTCATTCGGTATTTGATACTAAAGCGGTGACACGGACCTTGATCGATTCGATGGTCGAGAGAGTTTCGGATGTGTTCCCAGACGACCTCCGGGTATCCTCACGAGAGGAGATAGAGTTTTGCATTGATATTACGCACGATACTCGACTATATCCATTCGCCATACTGAATGGCTTTGCCGAGTTGAGAGAGTTGAAGGACCAGTGAGAGATTTCTTTGGAGAAGGGCTTTATCGAACTAGTGTTTCTCCACGAGGCCGGTATTGTTTGTGAAGAAGAAGGATGGGGCCAGCTGCGTATGTGTGTTGATTCTGACGGTGAACAAGGTGACTATTAAACGGATACCCCTTCCCAAGATTGATGATTTGTTCGACGATTCACGAGCGCGAGGTGTTTCTTCAAGATAGAGGCGTGATCTGGTTACCATCAGTGCGAGTTAGGAGGCGGATGTCCCTATTTGCATTCGGACGATGCGGGCACTATGAGTTGAGTCATGTCTTTGGCTTGACCAATGCTCGGCGATATTTATGTATTTTATGAACAGCGTGTTCAAAACATTTTTGGATAGGTTTGTGATAGTATTCATTGATGACATCTTGATTTATTCTCGATCGGAGCAGGAGAATGCGGAGCGTTGAGGCGGTCTTGAGAGTTCTCGAGACCGGCGATTGTATGCCAAGTTTTGAAGTGTGAGTTTTGGTTAGCTTGGTGGCGTTCTTAGGAACATTATCGGGGCGATGGTATTCGGTGGATCGGCAAAGATCGAGCGATCGAAGTTGGCCTAGACCTACTTACCAGCCAGTGCGCGGCTTTTGGGCCTTGCGGGTTACTACCAGAGGTTTGTGGAGAAGTTTGCTTCTATTTCAGCACAGTTGACCAAGCTGACTCAGAAGGCAGCTAAGTTTCAATGGACGGATGCCTGCGAGAAGGGCTTCCGATTCTTGAAGGAGAAATTGGCGCCGCCCGATTCTTACTCTTCGGAGGTCGACGGCTATGTGGTTTATTGTGATGCGTCGGGCATCGGGCTTGGATGTGTGTTGATGCGGCGGGGCAAGGTTATAGCTTACGCATTTCGACTCGAAGCATGAGAAGAACTACCCACGCTGACTTAGAGTTGGCGGCGATGATTCACGCCTTGAAGATGCGGAGATATTATTTGTATGGAGTTCATGTGGATATTTACGGACCACAAGAGCCTCGAATATCTTGACGGAGGAGGCGAACTTGCGGCGAGAGGCGGTGGTTAGAGCTACTCGAGGATTATGATGTCGATATCTATACCACGGGGAAGACCAATGTAGTGGCGGATGCCTCGATGCGTAGGTCGATGGGTAGTCTATCGGATGTGCGGCGGATATGAGGGCATGGTCGCGAGTTACATCATTAGCGAGCCTTGGAGTCCGATTGATTGATTCTGATAGTAATGGGGTTCGGGTTCGAGAGGTTGCCGAGTCTTCCATCGTCGAGGAGGTGAAGAGGCGACAGTATGAGGATCCGATTATGACACGGTATCGTGATATGGCTCTTCGTGAGGGGAAGGGTCCATTTGAGGTAGCACGATGGGGTGCTAAGGTTTGAGGCGAGTTGTGTGTTCCGGATAGTGCGGGACTTGACGGCGGGTTCTAGGGAAGCACACAGCGGCGTTACTCTATCCATCAAAGTCGACAAAGATGTACCACGACCTCGGATCTGTGTATTGGTGGGGCGGCACGAAGAGGGGCGTTTGAGTTTGTTGCTCGATGTCAGAGTTGTCGGTGGTCAGGTGGAGCACGAGAGGCACAGTGGGTTGTTGCGAGCTATAGAGATTCCGACATGGAAGTGAGAGGTGATCAATATGGACTTTATTACGGATTACCTCGCACTCGGAAAGCGTGATTCTATCGGGTTATCGTCGGCGGTGAAATCAACCCACTTTCTTCCGTCGGGGCGACTTTTCGCGAGATTACGCTAGACTTTACATCGAGAGATCGTGAGACTACATGGGGTCCCTATATCTATCATATCGGACGGAGGAGCTCGGTTCTGGCTAACTTACGGAGGTCTTTCGGAAGGATTAGGGGCAGGTGAGCCTCGATCTGCATTCCATCCTCATCTGCAAGCGGACGAGCGAGCGTACTATCCAAACACTTGAGGATATGCTGCTGTTACACCCCGTAAGTCCAGGACATGTATAAGAGAATGTACGTAAGGAATCAAGACTTGGAAATTGGTACGAAAGGAAGAATTGTTTTTCCGGCAGAAAATCTTCCGAACGTCGGAAAGGAGAAATGTTCGTTGTTGAGAATTGGATTCTCAAAATGCATTATTTGAGGAATATGGAACTTATTAACATTATGGAAATTTATTTTTACAGATTTGGTCATGTGGGGCCCAGAAATTTTACATTTTGTGGGGCCCATGAGAGTTCTGATTTTTATGGGCGAATGAGAGGCGACATGTGGCACCCCACATATGGTCTTGGGCGAAATTTAGTAAGGGTAGAATGGTCATTTACCATGGTGGAAGATAAGTCTTGAAGCTTGATATTATTGACGAAGTCGACTTGCCACAGGGCTTGATCCTAGTGAAACTCATCCTAGCCACACATTTGTGATAACCTAAGCCTTCCATTGTGTTATATAAGCATACTACTAGTGCAATACTTGTCTTCAACACATAGAAAATATCACAACATTTCTTGTTCTTCCATTGTCTTTGTCGGGTTTACCTTGTGTTCCACAAAATTTTTAGTTTGTGATCCTTTATTCACAAGACTTAAACCCAATGTCCCTAAGGGTATTGTAAGGATATCTCAATAGAAAGATTTGAAAAAGCAGCGTTTCGTATTAGTCATGAGCGGATACTTAGGAGTTCTTGACTTTGAAGTTGGAACTTGAAGATGGGTTCTTCATAGGCTTCTAAGGAGTGCTTGGAGCGGATGGGAACATAAGGAAAAGAGCTAAGAATTTGCTAAGGAGCGATTTTGAATCTTGGAATTTTTAAGGGCTTGTTAAGGTATAATCTTGTCGTTTTAGCAATTAAGGTTTACTTATTGTTGTAGTTATGGATATTAGCAAGCATGAGTTATATATTATGAGGTTTGATAGGTTTATTGGCTATTGGAACCCTAATCCGAAAACTAGCATGTTTAGCCTTAAGATTGGAATTCAAGTTGATTATTAGTTTAAGTCGTCGCATGTTGTATAAGAAAGAATTGTAGTTGTTGAAGTTGTTTATGACTATGTAACATGTTAGACCTTAGAACTTGGAATTTAAAAAGGATTGGAAAAGACTTTGAGTTGTTGGTTATAAGTTGGCCGAGAATGGCTTGGATTTTTTATACTACTTGATATGAATTGTGGGGCGGAATTTTACACGTATGGTAAGACGTGTAATCCCCTTTGATTGGTTGTTGTTTTGAGCCTTAAATGTGGCGTGTTGGTTATTGTATTCGGCCTTGAAAAAGGTGGCAAAGTAAGTAGAAACAAAGGAGGTCTTTGCGATTTTCCGTAGAATAAGAGGAGTTTACTTAGTATTATTCTCGTTAGAAACTAGAATTGATAGTCATGTTGTGACCATTATAGGTTGACAATTCTACGTCTGGCGTATTCGGCAGCTTGTGGATTTAGCGAAAGGTATGTGAACTATCTCCTTCTAGCATGATTCCTTAAGATAAAGAAAGTATGTCCTACTCGTAAATGATCCATTCCTTGGTTGTATTTGGATTGCCTAAAATAGAATTTGTTCTATGTACTCCCTTGATTGTACTTTGATGTTTAAATTGTAAGTTGTATAATCCATTTCCATAGTGAAGTTTGGATTCTTAAAAGTGAAAGTATTTTACTTAAAGTACATAGAGTCTTGAAAAGGAAGTGGTTTCCAAACCTTTTGGCTAGTGCCTTAGTTCCAAAACCTAAGGGTTGTTGTAATGACTTTAGGGGAGTTAAAGGAGTGATTTACTTAATTGTTTTAAGAGAGGAGAAATGACATGATTTAAGAGAAGTAACTTGTTTTAAAGGTGTGAGTTACTTGAGGTTTAAAAGTAGAAGAAACTTGTTTTCTAAATATTAAGAGACTTGAAGTATTTTGAAAGTTAAGAAACTTGTTTTGTAAGTATGTGATACTTGGTTTTAAGTATAAGCCTCTTGGTTATAAAAAAGGAATGAATATGTCTAAAACCATAAAGGGTTATAACGGCTTTATGGGAAGTTGGTTATAACGGCTTTATGGAAGGTTAAGAAAGTTGTCTATTTTGATTATTAGGCATAAGTTGCCTAGATTGTGAAAATTTGAAGTTACTTGATTTCAAGCTCTGAAAAGAGTTTTCTAAAAGTGTAGTAACTTACTTTGAAAAATAGACATACATTGATACTACGGGTGTTAGTATCTTGGGGTTTTACATAAAAAGGAGTCTTTTGAAAAGAATGTCGTCGTAGTACTTTGGCTTGTTTAATTGAGAATTATTCTATGTGTGCCTTGATAAGTACTTTGGCTTGTTTAATTGAGAATTATTCTATGTGTGCCTTGATAAGTACTTTGGCTTGTTTAATTGAGAATTATTCGATGGGTGCCTTGATAAGTACTTTGGCTTGTTTAATTGAGAATTATTCTATGTGTGCCTTGATAAGTACTTTGGCTTGTTTAATTGAGAATTATTCGATGGGTGCCTTGATAAGTACTTTGGCTTGTTTAATTGAGAATTATTCTATAAGTGCCTTGAGTTTATAAAATGAAAGTCTATAGATTTTATGAACTTGCCTATGTATGCTGGTGATAGCCTTTGAGTGCAAGTATTATGTTTTATTACGTTACCGTGACTCTCGGTTGGAGTATTTGTCTTGTTGTGAGTTTACTTGGGCGTCTGCAAGCGGTGATGTGGGATTCCACGAGTATGCTTCCATTATTTGTGTTACTCTTTGGACATGCTTTACGATGTGGGATTAGGGCATGTGACCGGGAGGCGGGTTAGATTCGGTTATAATGTCATGTTAGTGCCTTAAGTAAACTAAAATGAGTGTATATGAATAAGACTAATAAGAAGTTAGGGGATTTCTTAACTTGCTTATTTATTGTGTAATGACAATAGGTTGAGATGGGGTAAGAGTATAAATGAGGGTAAACCCCAGGCGTTATACCACGCTTCTCCGGTAAGAGTATAAATGAGGTAAACCCCGAGGCGTTATACCACACTTTTACCGCCGCGGGATAAGAGTATAAATGAGGGTAAACCCCGAGGCGTTATACCACACGCCTCGGGGTAAGAGTATAAATGAGGGTAAACCCCAGGCGTTATACCACGTGTTTCCATGGATTTGCTACCCGTGATTTGATCGTGAGTTTCCTATTTTATATTGTAAGTATACTACTATTTACTCTCATTGTTAGTAAGGCCTTTGTGTCTTTATTATTTGAGTAGTGACTTTGAGGCATCGTCCACGACTTGATATATTTGCTTATGCATTGTGTCTGTAGGTTGGAAATCATACAAGTCTCTGTTTTGTTTAGTGTTATGATTTCATTCACGATACTTGCATTTCACATACTTGATACATTCTTCGTCTTGACCTCGCCCGGAGTGCGTTCATCTGCCATGAGTTTAGGTCTGTTGTTTGGTGATCGGCGGTGTAGGACCACCTTTCGAGTTTTGGATAGCTCATACATTGGGAGTTTATCTTTTTGGTATAAGTTCTCTCGATCTGAGCTTTTATGCGATTATGGATGCAGCGGGGCCTTGTCGTGTCATAGTTGATAAAACTCTTAAGTGCGTATTCATATGTGGGATTGGACTCGTATGCAGTGTAGTGTCTTTTTATTATGTATATTATATGGCGGCCTTGTCGGCTTACTTATGCGTATGTTGGTTTTGAAAAAATTGAGGTGTTATTTAATTTCCATGATTTACTTAGTTGTTAAGGTAGAAGGTGCCCGGGTAGGGCACGATCCACGAGCTTGAGGTTGGGCGTGAGTGGTATCGAGCGATCGATCCTCGGAATGTCTGAGCCGTGTCTAGTAGAGTCTTGATTATAGGTGTGTTGCGCGCCACACGCCCATAAGCGAGGCTCTGATACATTTAGGAGTTGGTTTCTATTCTTCTCACTCTAGATCGTGCCATAGGAAAGTGTTAGTAAGATAATTCCACTCGCGTGATTTTGTGTTCTGATTATGCCTCGAGGAGAACAGCGGCCGCCCGAAGGGCAAAGGAGTAGCGAGAGCTACTAGTCGGACTCGAGAGAGTTGATAGGGCTTATGCCCGGGGTATCTGGATGATGTTCGCGATCGGCGAGTTCTTACTGCGCGAGTTTTGAGACCCAGCACGAGCCTCCGGTTTCTCGGTTAGGAGAAGACTATAAGTCGTGAGAAGCGATTATGTTATTGACCAAGATAAGCGGTGCTACGATTTCATCGGCGAGAGGTTATTCGGCGATGCACAGTGTCTGAGAGGGTAGAGGCAGCGTGGAGATCGGCGTAAGAGGCTGAGGCGGTTGGTTATCCGGTGAGTTTTGGGCCGAGTGCCTCGGCCAGTGAGATGTCGTCGGACCTACCCGGTACATACCCCATGACTCACGGTGGGAGATTTGATCCACAAGGTATTTAGGAGCGGTCCAAACTCCGGTCGAGGTTACCGAGGAGCGAGAGGACTTTCTCGGTCGAGCCACCTATTCCTCGATGTTTGAGATGTGGTAAAGCGTCATTAGGAAATGCCGTTATAGCGCAGTGTTTGTTTTTATTGTGGCCGTCGGGCCATATCACGAGTATGTCCTTTTAGAAGAACGCAGGTGAGTGGCTCGGCTATGAGCCGATGGTTGATTCCACTTTCCTCATGCGTACCTCACGAGCGGGTGTTGGATGTCGGCCGGTAGTGGTAGAGTCGGTGGTGTTTATAGTTCTGGCGGTCCTTGAACCGCATAGCGTGACTACTAGGCGGGATCGATGAAGCAACATCGCGCGAGTTCTGGTATATTTCGATTCTTTTGAATCATCGTGCGTTGATAGATTCGATTTCGCCCTAGCGTATATGTTTTCCCTTTATTGCTAGCGGTTGTAAGTGATAGTACCCCAGGTAGGAATACTTTGATTAGTAAAGTGAGAAGTTAAGAATGTTGACAAGAATGGTAAGTGGCTGAGACTATAGTTGTGTAGAGTTCACACGTAGTATTGCCCATGTGATGTAAGACCGATAGGGAAGATTATGCAGTAGAAATACTTGGACTATGTGTGAACCTCTAGTGAATAGGGGATAGGGTGAGAAGTACCTTGAGATAAGAAAGATTTATTTGGACTAAGAATGAGAAGTTAAGTGTGACGATGAGTCGGGTTATGGACTCATTTGAATTGGCCGGTAGTATGGAATGGGGTGATGTCGATTAGAAATGGTCCCGTATGTGATAAGGTCACGAGGTGCAAGGCCCAAGTCTAGTTGATCGTTATGCGAGTTTGTGGGCCAGCGTTCCATCGGAATCAGTCGTAAGGAGCGAGAAGAGCCTTAACGGGAAAGTAAGTAACAATATGGCCATGTTTGGATAGTAACTCGAGGATTGGAGAATAGAAACAATATTTGAGATTTTATGCGTGTACTAGATAAAGTTTGAAATGCGAGAAAGTATGACAAGTAAGGAAAGAAGGGAACCTCTAGGGATCCGTGTTTGAGAAAACTGTAACCTTGAGTTTTGTGAGAAGGACCACGGACGGAAGGTCCATTGTTATGTTCACGTATGTTGTGGTGGCCGTGTGTGGCATCGTTGGTCTTGTGCGATTTTGATTGATATCGTAGTATAGAGATTGTCTTGGAGTTTGTATAGCTTGACAACCGGCTAAGAACATTCGGGGATGAATATTTCTAAGGGGAAGAATGTTACACCAGTAAGTCGGGACATGTATAAGAGAATGCGTAAGGAATCAAGACTTGGAAATTGATGCGAAAGGAAGAATTGTTTTTCCGTGAGAAAATCTTAGAAACGTCGAGAAAGGAGAAATGTTCGTTGTTGAGAATTGGATTCTCAAAATGCATTATTTGAGGAATATGGAACTTATTAACATTATGGAAATTTATTTTCTGATTTGGTCATGTGGGGCCCAGAAATTTTACATTTTGTGGGGCCATGAGGTTCTGAAATTTTATGGGCGAATGAGAGGCGACACGTGGCACCCCACATATGGTCTTGGGCGAAATTTAGTAAGGGTAGAATGGTCATTTACCATGGTGGAAGATAAGTCTTGAAGCTTGATATTATTGACGAAGTCGACTTGCCACTTGGGCTTGATCTAGTGAAACTCATCCTAGCCACACATTTGTGATAACCTAAGCCTTTCATTGTGTTATATAAGCATACTACTAGTGCAAGACTTGTCTTGACACATAGAAAATATCCATGACATTTCTTGTTCTTCCATTTGTGCTCTCGGGTTCACCTTGTGTTCCACACAAAAAATTTTAGTTTGTGATCCTTTATTCACAAGACTTAAACCCAATGTCCCTAAGGGTATTGTAAGGATATCTCAATAGAAAGATTTGGAAAAAGCAGCGTTTTTCGTATTAGTCATGAGCGGATACTTAAGGAGTTCTTGACTTTGAAGTTGGAACTTGAAGATGGGTTCTTGTAGGCTTCTAAGGAGTGCTTGGGCGGATTGGAACATAAGGAAAGGAGCTAAGAATTTGCTAAGGGCGACTTTGAATCTTGGAATTTTTCAGGGCTTGTTAAGGTATAATCTTGTCATTTTAGCAATTAAGGTTTACTTATTGTTGTAGTTATGGATATTAGCAAGCATGAGTTATATATTATGAGGTTTGATAGGTTTATTGGCTATTGGAACCTAATCAGAAAACTAGCATGTTTAGCCTTAAGATTGGAATTCAAGTTGATTATTAGTTTAAGTAAATGCATGTTGTATAAGAAAGAATTGTAGTTTTGAAGTTGTTTATGACTATGTAACATGTTAGACCTTAGAAATTGGAATTTAAAAGGATTGGAAAAGACTTTGAGTTGTTGGTTATAAGTTGGCGAGAATGGCTTGGATTTTTATACTACTTGATATGAATTGTGGGCGGAATTTTACGTATGGTAAGGCGTGTAATCCCACTGATTAGTTGTTGTTTTGAGCCTTAAATGTGGCGTGTTGGTTATTGTATTCGGCCTTGAAAAGGTGGCAAAGTAAGTAGAAACAAAGGAGGTGCTGCCCGATTTTCCGTAGAATAAGAGACCGTTTACTTAGTATTATTCTAAGTTAGAAACTAGAATTGATAGTCATGTTGTGACCATTATAGGTTGACAATTCTATATGCAGCGTATTCGAAGCAGCTTGTGGATTTAGCGAAAGGTATGTGAACTATCTCCTCTTACAGCATGATTCCTTAAGATAAAGAAAGTATGTCCTACTTCTTAAATGATCCATTCCTTGGTTGTATTTGGATTGCCTAAAATAGAATTTGTTCTATGTACTCCCTTGATTGTACTTTGATGTTTAAATTGTAAGTTGTATAATTCATTTCCTTAGTGAAGTTTGGATTCTTAAAAGTGAAAGTATTTTACTTAAAGTACATAGAGTCTTGAAAAGGAAGTGGTTTCCAAACCTTTTGGCTAGTGCCTTAGTTCCAAAACCTAAGGGTTGTTGTAATGACTTTAGGGGAGTTAAAGGAGTGATTTACTTAATTGTTTTAAGAGAGGAGAAATGACATGATTTAAGAGAAGTAACTTGTTTTAAAGGTGTGAGTTACTTGAGGTTTAAAAGTAGAAGAAACTTGTTTTCTAAATATTAAGAGACTTGAAGTATTTTGAAAGTTAAGAAACTTGTTTTGAGTATAAGCCTCTTGGTTATAAAAAAGGAATGAATATGTCTAAAACCATAAAGGGTTATAACGGCTTTATGGGAAGTTGGTTATAACGGCTTTATGGAAGGTTAAGAAAGTTGTCTATTTTGATTATTAGGCATAAGTTGCCTAGATTGTGAAAATTTGAAGTTACTTGATTTCAAGCTCTGAAAAGAGTTTTCTAAAAGTGTAGTAACTTACTTTGAAAAATAGACATACATTGATACTACGGGTGTTAGTATCTTGGGGTTTTACATAAAAAGGTGTCTTTTGAAAAAAATGTACGTACGTAGTACTTTGGCTTGTTTAATTGAGAATTATTCTATGTGTGCCTTGATAAGTACTTTGGCTTGTTTAATTGAGAATTATTCTATGTGTGCCTTGATAAGTACTTTGGCTTGTTTAATTGAGAATTATTCTATATGTGCCTTGATAAGTACTTTGGCTTGTTTAATTGAGAATTATTCGATGGGTGCCTTGATAAGTACTTTGGCTTGTTTAATTGAGAATTATTCTATAAGTGCCTTGAGTTTATAAAATGAAAGTCTATAGATTTTATGAACTTGCCTATGTGTGCTGGTGATAGCCTTTGAGTGCAAGTATTATGTTTTATTACGTTACCGCGACTCTCGGTTGGAGGGCCGACTGTCTTGTTGTGAGTTTACTTGGACGTACCGACAGTGATGTAGGATTCCACGGGTATACATCCATTATTTGTGTTACTCTTTGGACATGCTTACGATGTGGGATTCCGGGGCATGTGACCAGGAGGCGGGTTAGATTCCCGGATTTATAATGTCATGTTAGTGCCTTAAGTAAACTAAAATGAGAGTGTATATGAATAAGACTAATAAGAAGTTAGGGGGATTTCTTAACTTGCTTATTTATTGTGTGTAATGAGGTTGAGATGGGGTAAGAGTATAAATGAGGGTAAACCCCGAGGCTATACCACCTTCTCCGGGGTAAGAGTATAAATGAGGGTAAACCCCGAGGCGTTATACCACTGCTTTACCGCCGCGGGATAAGAGTATAAATGAGGGTAAACCCCGAGGCGTTATACCACGCCTCGGGGTAAGAGTATAAATGAGGGTAAACCCCAGGCGTTATACCACTGTTTCCATGGATTTGCTACCCGTGATTTGATCGTGAGTTTCTATTTTATATTGTAAGTATACTACTATTTACTCGTTGTTAGTAAGGCCTTTGTGTCTTTGTTATTTGAGTAGTGACTTTGAGGGCGTCGTCAGTGACTTGATATATTTGCTTATGCATTGTGTCTTATGTAGGTTGGCAATCATACATGTCTCTATTTTGTTTAAGTGTTATGATTTCATTCACAGCTACTATTTCACATACTTGATACATTCTTGTCTTGACCTCCTTGAAGTGCGTTCATCTGCATGAGTTTAGGTCTGTTGTTTGGTGATCGGCGGTGTAGGACCACCTTTCGAGTTTTGGATAGCTCATACATTGGAGTTTATCTTTTTGGTATAAGTTCTCTCGATGCTGAGCTTTTATGCGATTATGGATGCAGCGGGGCCTTGTCCGTCATAGTTGATAAAACTCTTAGAGTGCAGTATTCATATGTAGGATTGGACTGCGTATGCAGTGTAGTGTCTTTTTATTATGTATATTATATGGCGGCCTTGTCGAGCTTGCCACTTGTATGTTGGTTTTGAAAAAATTGAGGTGTTATTTAATTTCCATGATTTACTTAGTTGTTAAGGTAGAAGGGTGCCCGGGTAGGGCACGATCCGCGAGCTTGGGGTTGGGCGTGGCGAGTGGTATCAAGCGATCGGTCCTCGGAATGTCTGAGGCCGTGTCTAGTAGAGTCTTGATTATAGGTGTGTTGCGCGCCACGCCCATAAGCAGGAGAGCTACGGGCATTTAGGAGTTGGTTTCTATTCTTCTCACTCTAAGATCGTGCCATAGAGGCTGTGTTAGTAAGATAATTCCTCTCGGCGTGATTTTGTGTTATAGTTATGCCTCGAGGAGGCAGCGGCCGCCCAGAAGGGCAAAAGTAGCGAGAGCTACTAGTCGGACTCGAGAGTTGATAGGGCTTATGCCCGAGGTATCTGGATGATGTTCGCGATCGGCGAGTTAACCTGCGCGAGTTTTGAGACCCGACACGAGCCTCCGGTTTCTCGATTAGGAAGACTATAGGGTCATGAGGAAGCGATTATGTTATTGACCAAGATAAGCGGTACTCTGATTTCATGTGAGGAGGTTATTCGGCGATCTGAGACAGTGTCTGAGGGTAGAGGCAGCGTGGAGATCGGCGTAAGAGGCTAGGCCGGTTGGTTATCCGGTGAGTTTTGGGCCAGCGCCTCGGCGAGTGAGATATTCGTCGGCTACCCGGTACCCGCGGCTCACGGTGGGAGATTTGATCACTGGTATTTAGGAGCCGGTCCAGCTCGAGGTCGAGGTTACCGGAGGAAGCGAGAGGACTTTCTCGGTCGAGGCCACCTATTCCTCAGTGTTTCAGATTAACTCACTTTCCTACTGGTTAATTTTAATTGTCATATGTACTTAAGTGTTCTATTGTGGTCATATGTGGCATTTTGCAAATTGTTCAAGTTATGAGGGACTATGCCGTTATCTGAGTTAATTGAATCTTGAAGGAACATTCGGGACAAATGTTTCTAAGGGGGGGAGAATGTTATACCCCGTAGTTCCGGAGTATGTATGTGAGGACGTACGTACGAATGTATACGCCCTAATTAGGGTAAGAATGAAAGAATTATTTTAATGAAATTATTAGAACCTTGTGAAGGAAATTTTCGTTTTCAATATTTTTACGATTATAGAATTTTTCAGAGATAAAATATTTTGGACCAATAGGAGGCGACATGTGTCACCCCAGAGCCATGTTGGGCGATTTTTCTAGACAAGTGGGCAAGACAAGTTGCCAAAAGTCTTGCATGGCAAATCATGTAGCAAGTTGGGCGGTTTTGCAATTAGTGGGCAAGTCAAATGGTCAAAGTCTTGCATGACTTTTGTAGGACAAGTGGAGAAAGGAACCTACACAAACAATCTCTACCATCCACATGTTTCAATCCTAACCCTTGGTTGTACTATATACACCCCTTTAGTTGATGAAAATCTTCCACACTTAGTATATTTCAAGACTTGAAAATATTTCCCTCTCCCTCCTTCTTATTTTGCTCTCGTCAATTGCTCCCTCCCCTAACCAAATGTTGTCCAAAAATTCTTAAACTTATAAGTGTTCTTCCTTAATGTATTAGGAAGATTATTAATCAAGAGTTAAACAAGATTTCACACCACAGCCTCAAAACACCCCTTGGCCGAGAGCATGCAACAATGGAACTTTAGTGTTCTTCACTTTTTGGAGTTAATTCTTGAATAGAAGTTGGTTAGGAACTTCTAAAGGTGACTTGTGGTGGTTTGGAACACAAAGATTTGGAGCTAAGACTTGCTTGGAACGACTTTAAGTTCTTGGATATTGTTGGGCTATTATTGAGGTAATGAACCTTAACCTCTTTGTGAAGTTGATTATTATGTATATTGGATATTATACATATATTGGAAGTATATTATGGACTATAATATATAAGGAAAGATTTGGATCTTGTTAAGATGTTAAAAGGAGAATTGACATATTAGCCATTAAAATGGTAAAAATGTATCCATTACTTACTAAGAAGTTAACAACAAAGGAACTATAACTTATATAAAGATTGGAATATAAGTTGGAAGACTAATGAAGTAATTGGATAAGTAAAATTGTAAAAGTTGGCCAAGGACCCCAACTTAAGGACCGTATCTACTTTGGACCGTATCTACTTTGGACCGTATTTACTTTGGATTGTATTTACTTTGGACCGTATTTACATTGTTGTTATGAAGGAGAGATTGTTAATCGCGTTCCGTTTGGGCGTGTTATCCCCTTCTTTAATTATTGTTGTTATGAAGGAGAGATTGTTAATCGCGTTCCGTTTGGGCGTGTTATCCCCTTCTTTAATTATTGTTGTTATGAAGGAGAGATTGTTAATCGCGTTCCGTTTGGGCGTGTTATCCCCTTCTTTAAATTATCAGAATTATTGCGCCTTATTTATGGCATGTTGGTTACTATTATCGGGCCTTGATAAAGGTGGAGAATTTAGTAGAAACGGGGGAAGTGCTGCTTGATTTTTAGTATACTAAGAAGTCTTACTTAGAAGAATCACGAAAAACTAGAAGTTGATAGGCGTGTTTGACTATTATAGGTTGACACTCTGCGCGACATATCCGACTTGGCAAGTGGATTTAGAGGAGGTATGTGATTCTTCCTATCTCTTTGAGCATGATATTTGTGAAATATATATAGTCGGTGAGCGTCGTGTGTTAAACTAAATTTGGCTTTACTTTGATGTCTTTTGACTTGAGTTCTAAATAATAAGAATCTTGAATATTTCAACAAGAGTTATGAATCATTTTTGGAAGAAAAGTAATACTTGGTTTTCATAAAAAGTTTAAGTGTTATACTAGCTTTATGGGAAGTTAGTTGTAACGACTTAAGAAAGATAAGAAAAACGGTTTAACTATTTGTTTATCAAATGCTTGAACTGATGTCTGAAGGTATGGTAAGTTGGTTTGATAAACATGTTGTGATGCTACGTGTGTTAGTATCTTGTGACGCTTGTGTAAGGAGGTTATTCTTGTTGTGCTTATGTTGTTTAACGATAAGCTGTTGTGTTAGTATTATATCACACACCCTCCTGACTTGTTATGATGTCGTGGGTTAGCCGCCCCCGATGCGAGGAATACCTCATGCGGGTCCATGGGACCTATGCGGAGCTGCGGGAGTTCCAGGAATGCGATGCGAGGAATACCTCATGCGGTCTATGTGGCCATGCGGACTGTAGGAGTCGGGGCGATCAGGGATTAGCTACCCTCGATGTGAGAATACCTCATGCGGGCCTAGGTGGCCTATGCGGTGCGGAGTCGAGTTAGGCTCGCATAATGATACTATGGGTGATTGGCCTTGCTTGATCATTAGCGGCCTAGAAAAGACGATTACATTATATCTATTTTTGCTCTTGTTTATGATATGGCACTATGTGCGGTTAACTTAGTTGTTTAAATGCATATTTGTGAATTGGTTTTAAAATGTTATAGTTATATATATATCGGTACTTCTGATTTCACATACTTGGTACTGTTATCTTGACCTCCTTGAGGCTGCGTTCATGCGCGAGTAAGGGAAGCGGTGGTAGATCCTCGTCCTTAGGATCTTTACTCAGTGTCGGGAGCTCCGTTTCTCCGTGACTCGACTTTTGGTATGGTTGTCCACAGTGTTGTAGATGTTTTTATACATTCGGGGTATGGCGGGGCCACTGTCGTCATAGTGTTACACTTCTTAGAAGTGCATGTAGTCTGTTGTGAAGTTGGGATGTAGTTCACTTTTGGGTATTTATATACATGCAGAAAGACAACTTTTCTTTGGATAAGTATTCTTATTTTACCTTTGTTTCATGTTTGCAAGTTTATATTCCATTGGTTACTCGATGTATGTCTACTTGGGTGTCGGGTAAGGCACGATCCACGGGCCGAGGCAGTGCGTGTGAGATAGATTGAGGGATTAGAGAGATAGTAGGAAAATTTGTGAGAAAAATGAGGTATTTATAGTTGAGAAATAGAGTTAAAGTATAAATATACTAACTTAGGGTTAAAAATCAATATTAAGGGGGCGGGGATGAGGACAAAAATGGCCAGTTATAGCCATTGCCTGTGACCAAAATCAAAATTTGGTCGTTGTTGCAACGACTATTTTTGCAAAGGGGGGAAGGGACTGGGAAGGGGACTACGACGGGCCGGGATCGGGCGGGATCGGGATGGGCGAGACTAGCAGGATGAGCCCTAGTCCCGTCCCGAGATCGAACCCCGCTACCTACAATTTCATTCTATTTTTTTGGATCGGGTCGCGATCGGGCCGACCCGACCCACTGGACAACCATAGAATATAGTAAGCTGTCACGACCCGACCTCGAACTGCGGTAGTGCCTTACCAGGAACCACAGTGATAATACATCAGAGAAAACAGCGGAATAAAACTCATAGACATGGAACAATATAAAATAAGAAACAGGCTAACCAATACGGTCACCTTTACTGCGTATATATAAAAACTCGAGCGATTACATCCCTTACAAACCCAACTCATAACAAGACTACGGACCTCTACAGAGTTTGATATAACAACTATGGCGGAATGAGCCACGCCGTACCACGAATGTACAAGTACCTGATGACGGGAACCATGCAAAAGATAAGCCTCGGAGAAGCGGAGCTTCCAATCTGTGAGCAGTGATCCTATGGCGAGGATCAACAACGGTGTACCTCTACTGCGGCGTGAGCGGCCCCGAAGGAAGTCGATCTTGTACCAAGTATGTGGCGAAAATATTGTAATGAAATCACATTTTTTCGGTAAATGCAAATATTATAAAAGAACAAGCGAAAATGCGAGCTACATTGATCGTTGAGGTTCTCAATCCTCAACGTAAGCATAAACACGAAATGAAAGAGTGGGGGGTTGGGGCGTTCACACAAGGGCTACGTTACAGGAGGGGATTAAATCATAAACTCAATCTTGGAAGGTTGAAATACTCTTTTCACTTCTCAAAATTGTTGCTTGGCTTTGTACTTGATACAATTCTTCCTTGAAGTAACCGGCCATCCATCATTACGCGCAAAGTGGTGTTTGCATGTACACCCTCGGCGTATTCCACGATACCCATAGCACTTCTAATCGTATAGGGCCGCGTGAATAGTATTGGTTCCATGAATGAAGTCAAAAAGCGTGTATCATTGGGGTGGTGTCCCGAAGTCTTTTGTTGTATTAATACATTATCAATTAATGCATTAGAGTACCTAGGGCTCTCGGTTTTGGCAACAGGTTGCCCCAAATCAGTAATGAAGTTCATTAAAATGAGAAGACTCTACATTCCCATTACGATTAAAAGGGTTGAGTTAATAGGCGTCTTTTGGAGAAAACCCTCGGCTTCGCGACTTTTGCCTTACGAATCCGTTGGAATAGGAGCAATTTCGATTGTAGCACCCGTTGAATGAGGCGTGCTATTGTCAAAACGGTTCCACAGCAATTACAAGTCGCCTTAAATGAGATGGCTTGACACTCCCGAGAACCGTGGGATTAGGGAGCGGCCGGTTGGAGCACCTAATGAATGAGGCGTGCCATTGACATCGCAACAATTGAATGCGTCAAATTACTAGACCTCTTTTGGATAAAAAACCCTTGGCTTAGTAACCTTAGCATTTCCAAGGCGATTGGAAAAGGAGTTAACTCGGACTCAACAACCAAGAGCGATGGCCGTGGACTTCCCAGACCATGCCCGCGCGACCCAATCGGCGAGACCCGACCTTGAGACCAGCTTTCACCTTGGCATTTCATCGCTTTTAAAGACCGTTTCTCGATAAATAAGCGATCATGTCAAGTCGAGGGCGCGTGCCCTCAAAATCATCACTCGCGTATAACTATGGGTCTCGCCCACAATATCAATCATGCGTGAAACTCGCCCGCCAGCTGCCGCGATGCATGATGTAAAACAACACCCGTATGTGTACACGAACACTAGATCTACTGCGTCATAAAACCGATCGGGCCGAGTAGAATAGCCAACTACGGATCGATCTGCGTCATAAAACTTTCACGGGTCAAATGCGGAAGCCAACTACGGATCGATCTGCGTCGCGCATGGCCAGGGGCAAGTATCTTAAGCCAGCGTGCGAACTGCGTCTCACGAGATATGGCCAGGAAAGTTTCTTAAGCTATCTACGAGAACACGAGAAATGGCCGGGACAAGTATCTAAAGTGTGCTGTAACTACATGTACAAATAAAGCGTGACCACTCATCGGCTGCGGCAAGCTTCATGGATAGCTAGTCCGTGGACTAATAACATAACACAGGAATTTAACCCGCGTGGCGCGTACCGCGACATCTTACATCGGTGTAGGCGTGGCCATGGAACAATCTAATGGGCGCATACGTGGACTATCCATCGTGTCGGTATGTCGAAGGCGGTATAGTGGGCATACGTGGGCGCTGACGTGTCGGTATGTCGAGGAAATAACAAGATAACAATCATAGTGGAAGCATACAGTGGGCGCTGACGAGTCAATATGTCAAGTAAACAACAAAATGGCCAGGCCCTCATGAGAGGCAGCGGTAACATAAGAATACAATACTTAAACAACAAGGATATCACAAGCAAGCATAGGCAAGTTACCATACTTCTAAACTTTCATTTTATGCAACAATCGGGTTTTAACCCCAGTACTACATCTTTAATTCTTTCAAAAAGATCTCTTTTTATGTAAAAACAACACGATACTAATATCCGTAGTATCAAAACATGTTCATGTTTAAATCAAGTACTTTATACTTTTTAAACCATGTGGCTTACACTTTTAAAACAACGTCAAGTATACTTTTAAAACCCAAGTAACTCACTCTTTTCAAAACAAGTAACCTATACTTTAAATCAAGTTACTTCTCCTTTTGCAAAATCAAATCGTTTATAAGTCAAGTCTCTTATCTTTCAAGATCAAGTCTCTTAACTTTCAAAATCAAGTCTCTTAGTTTTTAGAAAAATCAAGCCATTATTTTATCTTCATAAAGTCGTTATAACTAACTTCCCATAAAGCCATTATAACACTTTATGTTTTAAACCAACCAAAATTCATTTAACATACGTACGTCTACCGTACTATATATTTCACAACAATCATGCTCAAGAGGATAGGAAGAATCACATACCTCCTCGGCTAAATCCACTTGCCAAGTCGAATATGCCGCGCGTAGAATATCCACCTATAATAACCATAACACATCTATCAACCTCTAGTCTTCTTGGTAGAATATTTATAAGTATAAGGTTTCTTATTCTACGGAAAATTGGGCAGCACTTCCCCTGTATCTACGTACTTTTCCACCTTTTTCAAGGCCCGATATCAATAACCAACATGCCACATTTAAGGCGCAGTAAACTAGTAACTCAAAGGGGATTACACGCCTAACTGGACGTGTAAAATTCTGCCCCACAATATACAAAACAGTCCATTTCTTTTCAATCTTCCTTCCACATATATACTCAATTATAAACTACTACAACATGTAATCTCCAATTACAATAGAAGGACAAAGATCATTACCTCGATAAGCCCAAAATAATCCAAGAACTAAAAGTCGATCCTTAGCACGTTTAGCTCCTATTCCTTACGTTCCAATCCGCTCCAAGCAACCGCCTTAGAAGCTCACAACCAACTCTTGCAAGATCGACTTCAAAAGTGAAGAACACTTTGAGGCTTCAAACTGCAAGTTTCGGCCAAGGCGAGATTTTAGGCTAGGGTGTGAAATCTTGTCTAACACTTGGTTAACAACCCGCAACACGTCAAGGAAGAACACTTAGAGTTTAAGAATTGTTGGACAACTTTATGTCAAGGAAATGGGTCATGGCCGAATGCACTAGAAGGGAGGGAGTATTTTTTTATATCTTGGAAAACTCTAAGTGTTGATGAAGTCTTGCAATCCCAAGGGGTATATTTAAAGACAATCAAGGGCTAGGATCAAGGCAAGTGTGTGGTTGAGATTGGGGACAAGTGTGTGTGGGTCCCATGAAGCCAACTTGTCCACAAATATCTCACAAATATCTTCCTCACTTGTCCACTTGAAGCCTAGGTTGATCATGTTATACCCGTATTTCCAGTATGCGTGGGGCGTGCGTCTGGTTGAGCCTTAAGTTAGGCAAGATTCGAAATTTGTACCTGACCCGAAGCGAATTGTTTTTCGGCGAAGCGTTTTCCGAACTGCGTAGGAAAATTCCGGCTATGTCATTTATTATTTTTGCGGATTTTTAGAGGCGGAATATTTTGGACAGCGAGAGGCGACACTTGTCACCTCGAGTTGGCGATTTCTCTTGGCGATTGGTGCCCGTTTCTTGGCATGTTTTGTGCCATGTTTTGTGGCCTAATCCATGGGTCAATGTTTGTGAGGATTTGGGGAGTAGGATAGGGTGCACTTGGGCAAATCTTGGCCACTACACTTGCCTACCTTGATCTTGGCCTTGGTTGTCTATAAATACCCCCCGCTGTGAAGACTTCGTCATCAAAACTTTCTAAGTCTTGAAATCCCCCTCCCTCCTTGTTGCTCGTCGAGGGCCTTCCCCTCCCGCTGTAGGCACTTGTGGCCGAGAGGTACCCACTTCCTTGTGGTGCTAAGCGAGAGTTACCCCCCCTTGCCTAGTTGTTCTCGTAAAATACACCCCCCTTGGTAGAAAGTATTCTCCAAGTATTGTTACTATTCCAAAATACCTTAGCCTTATACCTTGTAGTTTTCCAAAAAGTTACCTCTATACGTAGAGTCCGGAAATACTACCTTATGTCCTTTTTGTCTCAAAACGAAACCCTAAGGAAAATCTTCATAGTTGGTTGAAGTGCTAAGTAGAAGTTGTTTGGCAACTTCTAAGGGTTGTTGGAGCGGGTTGGAGCGCCCAGAGTAGGAGCTAAACGTCGCTCAGGATCGACATTTAAACTTGGATAATTTTGAGCTTATCGAGATAAATACGCTTGACCTTCTTTTGTAATTAAGTTTGCATACTGTTGAAGTATAAGAATTAAGTATAAGTTATATACAAGGAAGGTATATAAGAAGAGAATTGAAATGTACTTACATGGGGATTTGTATTCTGATGAACTTGTGAAGTTTGGCGGGTAGGGAAGTCTTTGCCCAATTTTAGTAAGAATCTTGTATCTAGATTTATTCTACTGAGTAGTCTAGACATTGATAGACTTGTATAACCGTTATAGGTTGAAGTCTTTGCAGTGGCGAATTCTACTCGAAGGGTGGAAAAGGCTAACGGGACTCTGATACTTTGGAGCTTTTGCTAATAGTCAATAAATCGTCGCGAGGTATGTGATTCTTCTATACTCTTGAGCATGATATTTTAAAGGAATATATATGTGCGGTAGGCGTCGTGTGTTAAGCGAGCGTAGTTTTCTGGCAATGTCTTTTGACTTAAGCTGAATAATAAGAATCTTGAAGTATTTCAAAGATTTAGAACGTTTTGAAAGAAGAGTAATACTTGGTTTGGAAAGCTTAAAAGTTATACTAACTTTATGGGAAGTTAGGTATAACGACTTAAGAAGATAAAAGAATAGTTTTGATTTTAGAAGTTAAGAGACTTAATCTTAAAAGATAAGAGACTTGACTTAATTGAATTGATGTGAAAGTTGTTAGAAGTGTGAAACCTCATTCATGAGTAATGAGTACTTGGTTTTTAAAGAATAAGGTTTTACTGGTTTCGGAAATGAGAATAAGTAAGGAACTTGATTTCTAAAAGAGACTTGAGGAAATTAAAGAGTTTTTGGTTTAAAAGAAAGGCATTGTTTGTCTTAAAATTGGTTTAAAAGAAAGGCATGGTCTTGTCTTAAATTTGTTTAAAACATAAAGTGTTATAATAGCTTTATGGGAAGTTAGTTATAACGACTTTATGAAAACAAAAGAAGGGTTTTATTATTGGATTTAAAATGGTAACTTGATTTTGGGAAAAGAGGAGTAACTTGAGTTTAAAAGTATAAGTAACTTATTTTCAAATATCGAACTTTTCTTGATGAGAAAAATATAAGTGGCTTGGTTTTAAAAGGTAGGAGTACCTTGATCTTAAAAGAGTTAGTTACTTGGGTTTTAAAAGTATACTTGGCATCGTTTTAAAAAGTGTAAGCCACTTGGTTTAAAAAGTAGAAAGTACTTGATTTAAACATGAACGTGTTTGGTACTACGGATAATAGTATCGAGTTGTTTTACGTAAAAAGAGATCTTTTTGAAAGGAGTAATGTATGTAGTACTTTGGGGTTAAAACCTGGACCTTGGCATAAAATAGAAAGTACCTTGATTTGTGTGTAACTTTCCTATGTTTGTGTGTGATAGCCTTGTTATGAAAGTGTTGTATTCTTATGTTACCGCGTCTCTTGAATGGAGGGCCGGTCGTGTTATTCTTGATCATTTTGGACATACTGACACGATGGGTGGCCCACGGGTATGCTTCCACTATGATAGTCCATGGGCATACTGACTCGATGGATGGTCCACGGGTATGCGGCCATGATGAGGGTTCGTTTCCCTGTTGATAGTGTTATTCCATGGACTAGCTCTCCATGAGGTTTCTTGATCGGCCTTGGTATCGGTGGTCGGCTTTCGTACTTGCCGTCTGCGTGGTGATTCGGCCTTGGTACACAGTAGTTAGCCCTCGCTTGCCGTTCGGTGTAGTAGCGAAGTCTCGTGATCTGACGCGGTACACAGTAGTTAGCCCTCGTACTTGCCGGTCATTTCGTGACCACGGCGCGAGTATCGGTAGTCGGCTTTTCGTACTTGCCGTGTCGGCCGTGGTTTGGTTGTATAGTATTGTTAGTCTGGACTTGGTGTTCATGTGTACTCAGTGGTGTTATTATATCATAGGCTGCCGATGGAGGAAGGTATTCCACGGGCATGATTGATGTTGCGGGCGTGAGACCCGTAGTTATATTTGAGTGATGACTACGAGGCGTGAGTCCACGACTTACATGGCCTTATTTATCGTGAGCGTAGTTTGGTTATCATACATGTCTCACCTTTATATAGTGCTATGATTTTATTCTGATATTTTTGATTTCATATACTTGGTACTGTTGTCTTGACCTCCTTGAAGTGCGTTCATCTGCGGTAGAAGTACATCGGTTGTTGATCCTCGCTCTTAGGATCACGATTCGGCGTTAGGAAGCTCCGTTTCTCGGAGGCTTATCTTTGGTATGTTACCTGAGTTGTAGGTTCTTGTACATTCGGGGTATGGCGAGCCTGTCGTCATGTTGTATAAAAACTCTTAGAAGTGCATGTAATCTTTGTTGTGGGCGGGGTTTGTAAAAGGATTAAAGCGCTTTCGGTTTGAAAGATTTGTATACATATATTTTATTGGAAGATGTAGGTTGGTTGGCCTGTTTTATGATCTTATCTCTTGTTTCATGTTTAAGTTTTAATTCCGCTGATTTTCTCTGATGTTGTATCACTAGGGTGCCCGGGATAAGGCACCAGTCACGGGCCCGGGATCGGATCGTGACAGATCATCTCCTTCCCACCCCTTGGCCGAACACTCCTCCGCATGTCTTGACGATACTTGTACATGTACAAATACATATACCTATACATACACCTTTGCTACACAAGTGGGGAGGGACACATGTCACTTTCTCATTGGCCCAAAATTATTTCATCTCCAAAAAAACATCCATATTGGCCAAAATCTCAAAAATAATGTGGGCCCCTCAAAATCGTAAATTTCTCCCGTGGGTCCCACGTGACCAATTTCGGAAAATAAAATCCATAATTCTCTAATATTCCAAGAAGTCCAAATACCAAAATTGAGAATCAATTCCCAATAATAAACCTTTTTCCTTCACGAGGTTCGGAATATTTTCCGTCGAAAATTCAAAATTTTCCGTCGAAAATTCAAAATTTTCTTCCCTGTCGTACTTAGTGTTATATTCTCGTACGTACATCCTCACATACATACTCTGGAACTACGGGGTGTAACATAAGCACTGAACGACCACATTACTTTACTACTCCCTTTGTCTCAGTTTATGTGACACACTTTGTTTTTTAGTCCGTTCCAAAAAGAATGATAGATTTTCTTATTTGACAATTGTTGACACCTAATTTTGACCCATTTTTTCTGATATTTTGTCATAATTTTAAATATTTTTTGACACCATATTTTGTCGTCATTTTCTGCATTTTTATATAAATCATAGTTTTACCTTAATATTATGTTACTTTACTTTAACAAAAGGGGCATTGCATTTTTATTTAAATTAAGAATTTAACATTTTTCTTAAATACTATATTTTATTACTATCACACGTTATTTTTATTTTGTAAATTCATTTTGTTCAAAGCATTTTATAAATCCTTTTTATATTTTAACCCCCGATTTTCAACCTCAAAATCAAACCTCTCTTTATTTTTTTGGATGGGCCCGTCACTGCAGAACCAGTCAGTAGGCCCCCCAAACTCAATTCCATCCCTTTTATTCTACCCAAACCCATTTCATCCTTTAACCTAAATAACGTATCCTAAACCTAAAATTTTAAAATAAAAACCCTCTCCTTCTCCCAGACACGAGATCACCTACCCATTTGCCTCCGTCCAGTCACCCTTTTCACTCGCCCACTCACGACAACCACCTCGTCCACTAAAATACGGGCTAAAAGTCTTTGTTTTGAATTATTTGATGTGATTTTATGAGCGTTTGAGAAACATTTCTATAAATTCCCTCTTTGTTATATGTTTAGAAGTCAGAAAAGTTGAAAGAAAAAGGTACTTTAGATTTTTGTAGATTAAAGATATATCTTTCTCTTGTTCTTCATATTGTTGTTGGAGGACCAGAAAAAGTTGGAAAAAAGAAAACGAAAAAGAGTGAGTCTTTAAAATACTTGATATTTTTCATCTTTGTATTCTTATTTGAAAGAAATAATAATCGGAAAAAAAGGGGAGTGGGGTTTGATTTTCGGAATATTGTTGTTGATATTCATCTTTTGTTCTTTATTTTGGTGTTGAAATTTCGGATCCGAATCCGAAAAATAAAGGTTGGGTTTCTTGATTTTGGTTTAGTAAATACACATTTTAATTTCTAATTTCTAATCTAAAAATACTTAAAAAAGGGAAACAAAAATTATGTTTTTCCGGTTTCTTGTTCACTTTTTCGAATTAGTCGACCGAATCAAATCACCAACCCGGGTATAATTTTCCAGAAATGTTCTGCTTTTATAATGATTGTATTTGTTGTTGGTTATCTAAAAAAATAAAGAAATAATGCAAAAATATTCATTCTCGGATTGTTCATTCTCGGATCCAGGTCGGGTTAAACCCGAATCTGGTTCTAAAATGTTGTTGTTTGTTTATTTCAATACTTAGATTAAAATGTTACTTCTTATGTCACGACCCGAACCGGGCATGGCGGTGCCTACAGGCACCGCACTTATTCCCAGCATCACATATAACTTTGTGGAAGCTACAGAAAATTCGTGTTATAAAAACAGGCAAGCCGACAAGGTCGTCACGGTACATATAGATATCCCAAAAAGAGTTACAACTTTATATATGTCCAACCCACACATGACTACAGACCTCTAAGAGTATCATAACAACTATGACGGGACAAGTCCCTCCGTACCCCTGAATATACATAGTTATAATGGAAGACATGTGCCAAAATGACAAGCTCCGAAACATTGGAGCTATCCCAAAATGCTGAACCAGGATCCTAAGCTCACGGATCACCCAACTGAGTACCTATACCTGTGGGCATGAACGCAGCCCAGAAGAAATCGGTCAACAAGGTACCAAGTATGTAAACATTTTTTAGGTAAATGCAAATATTATTACTAATAACGAAAAGGAAGTGGCTCTGATCGATCGTTGAGGTATCTCGAGCCTCAGCGTAATGCAACAAGAAGAGATAGAGGAGGGTGGTCATTCAAAGGTGCCACTACAAGAGGATAAAATCATAGAGAACTTTATAAGATGTTGTTTTGATTCTTGCAATGACCTCTTACTGGCAAGCTTGTGCCTTGAGAGCATTGTGTTTCTTGCCTCAAATCTCATAAACCATTATGCAAAAAGTAAGCAAAATAGCTTTGGCTAGGATGCTTGTCATGATGTTCTTTCTTAATCCATTTAAGGAGCTTTCAGCAGTTGTCATCTCTCTTCTAATACCCAACCAATCTTTTATGCTCTTCAAATCATGTGTGTATAGGGGCGGGCAAAGAAGAGGTGTTCCACTTGTTTCATTAGCTTGCTTGCAGAATCATGAATTTATCCTCCAAGTTGAGAAATGATAGAGTATCCTTTGTAGCTAACGCTTCTGCAATTTAGCCACATAGTAAAGAAGAATTTGGGAGGAATGAATCCTTTCCAAATTTGTGACATCGAGGCTTTTTAGCTTGCGGTCGCAAGATATCATATCTGAGCTTGAATCAAATATACCGTTGGCCTGACATTTTGTAAAGCGTCAATAGCATCACCATGGCTACAAAGATAGAAACAAATTTGTCGCGAATCCCACAAATCTTTTTGAATAAAGGGAGTCCACTAGGGCGTACCTCGTAGTCTCAAATTGTAATATCTCTCAAATAGTGGCTATTGATCCATTGGACCCATAGAATCGGCTTAGTGTGAGTTTGCCAAATCGTTACGGATAGCGGGGCATGATTCCATTCCTTGATGTTCATAAGACCCGAAGCCACGTTCGGTTTGAGGCGGGCAAATGATATCCCAAGCAACTCTTGGTGGTTTCCCCCATAAATTGAATACAAGCGGACCTTACCTTGTTGATAATGGTGGCGGGATAGGAAGTGCGGAACAAAAGCTCTCAACCGCGGGCGGCCAGGCACGATTAGTTCGGCTTACGGCGTAAGAAAGGGTGTGATGCCCCATTTACGAATGTAATTCGAAATAGCACTAGTGAATGGGGCAAATTGATCCTGAGGCGAAATTGGGGACAAAGGATCCCCAGTATCGTCTGGAAAGCTTCGATGGCGAAACCCACTCTGGTCAATATCAAGTCGAGCGTAGAATGCATTCGCTAAGTGAGCGGAGGATTTAGCGGGGTTAGAGTTAATCTGAGGCAGCCTCGACTCTTCCGGACAATCCATAAGAATCCCAGTGAAGATATATCTCCTTTGGCAAAAGCATGAGGTCATCGCGAATGCAAGATGAGTAATGCCCAATTTCTTACAATTTGGAAAATATGAAAGCTCTTGCCTCGACGCTTCGTTTTAAGCGGCCTTGAGAGGTATTCCATGCAAGATAAAGAGAGTAGGGGACATAGGATCACCTTGTCTTAGGCGCGCTTTCCTTTGAAGTATCCGTGTAGCTCGCATTGATAGAAAGGGAGAAGGAGGTTGAGCTAACACGTTCCATGATCCATCTTGTAAATCATGCGGAAATTTTAGACTTCTTAGTACCAATTCGAGGAAGCTCAGAGTATGTCGAATGCTTTCTGAAAGGTCCACCGTAAGCATACATCTTGGTGAGACTGCGGCTCTATTAAATCCTCTCACAAGCTCTTGTGCCACGTATCGTTATCCGTCATGTTTCTTCCTTTCCACAAAAGCCCGGCGGGATTTGTCGATGAGAGAAGGAAGGATCGATGCCGATACATTAGCTAGAATCTTTGTGATGATCTTATAGATCACATTAGTCAATCCGATGGGCACAAATCATTTACCTTGGGATCATGGTCAGTTTTGGTAGCGAGGGTAATGATGGTATGATTAACTGCTTCAAAGAACTCGATGAGAAGAACTCTTGGACCACGTCTTACAACATCATGACCCACGTCTTTCCATCTATTCTTGAAGAAGCGGTAGTATAACCATCCGGTCCAGTGCCTTGTCATTGCTTATATCGAGAGTGCTTCCCAAATCTCCTTTGGGGTGATGAAATGCAAAGGCGTAATCTCTCTTCTTCACTCGACTTTGGGCCATAGTTGAACACATCGGGATCAAAGTTGGTAGTGGGTGGGAAGTACCTAATAGATCTTTGTAAAATTCAACAAGCAACTTCGACTTCTTACGGTGATGTAGTGATAGTACCATTAGCTTTAACAAGAAAGTTAATGGAGTTCTGACATTACTCCTTTTGATCAAACTATGAAAGTATTTGGAACATCTATCACTTCCGATCAAGTGCTTACGTCTTGACTTACGCCTTATGAAGTGTCTTTGACTTCGATGGAGTGTTTGCTCTAGCTCTTGAGGACTTAACCTTGGCTTTAAGCTCCTCGTCAAAGGGATTTTCCATGTGTGCATTGATAGCCTCCTTGAACTCTATGTTTGCCCACTTTTGCTCTTTGTTCGATACCTCCAAAGTCACTTATGTTCAAAGCCCTTAAAGGTTGCTTCAAGGCTTTCAATTTGGAGGCAAGGATGAATTGGCGATTACCCCATATGTCTTGTCTCCAACATGAAGTCATAATGTTCTCAAATTTGGGTGAAAGCCACGTATTCATGAACTTGAAAGGCGTTTCCCAGCATTATAGGATGCGATAATCGTGGCTATCACGGGACGGTGGTCGAGGCAGCTCCATAGGCATGAAATTGGCCTTGCATTCTAAGGTCAAATCACTCCAATTTTGATTCATCAACACTCTATCAAGCTTAGACCAAATCGAACCATTCGTCCAGTGTAGAAGGCAGGATGAAGGGCGTCTTACAGTCCGTGAGAATTCACGAAATCTCGAGATCCCTAAGTGCATAAGGCGTGAGAGGAGGACCCCCACCTTATCATTAGGGTTGCGATGAAGTGTTGAAATCTCCCATAATCATCAAGGCTTATTGATGCAGCGCCCAGTGAGAAAGGTGATGCGAAGCATCCTTACATCGAGATGCTATAAGCGGGTACACAAATGTGGCAGGAAGGACACTTGTGTTATATTGCAACTTGCACGGACATGGATATCTTTGAGAGTCCATACCAAGCACTTCCAACAAACCCTGGATGGATCCCAGTAATAGCATTCTCACTCCGATGAATTCCAAATTTGAGCAAAACTTCCGCTTTGAATCTTTGAGTAGAAAGACAGCATCCTTGGTTGTGATAGCTTAGTTTCCAATAGACAAATCATAGCAGCGTCATCTTTGTTTTGTGATACTACACACTAGAGCTTGCGTGGCAGCCCTATCCACTTTGTCGCAAGACCACAAACATTCAACATAGTATTTTCATAAGGAAACAAAGGAGGTTTTATTAGCACCTCAGCTTAGTGCCTTGCTTTCCCAGCTTTTGGCCCGTTCTTTTTGGACAAAACCTCTTGCCATCCATCATCTTTGTTCTTTGGAAGCCATAACTTGTGTACCAGCCAAGCTATGTTCCGCGTTCAAAGTTAACGTTACTTGACACAAGGTGATCCTTTTAGTATGCCGTTGAATGTAACTTCATCCAATGAAGGTGGCGGGTTCATAGGCATCTCGAGAATCAGAATGTTTTGACTCACCTCATCCTAACATGTTGTGTCTTGCCATTGTGAGAATTAGGCGGTGAGGACTTTGCTAGAGAATCCATGAACATGATGGGCGAGAATGACCCAAGCGGAGGACCGCGGCGTGTGATACTTCTCCCAAGCTTAGGTACGGGAGGTGTTGTGTGCGAGTTTCTTCAATGTCCATCAATTTATCAGCATCTATGGGATGTTGAGAAGTTGGTGGATGAGGGGGGGGAGGGTTGGTTCCACCCGTACCTTTGTTGACCTTCAAACGAATAGAATCATCCTTGTTGTTAGGGGGGACCTCAGTATTGCATGTTTTAGGAGCTTCTTCAATGTTGACATCATCCCTCAGCTTCCTACACTTCAAGTGGTTGTGTCAAAAGCGCATGATGATAGCAAAGTCGGGTAATTCTCATAGTTTACTCTTTGAGTATACTTTACATTATCGGGAGATTGACGACAAAATCCATTATCGGCTCCTTGCTAACATCCACTTCCACTAGAACTCTTGCATAGTTCATTTTAGACCTTTTCTTAGTATATTGGTCAGTGTAAAGAGGTTTTCCTACACGTGAAGCAATCTTACTAAGGCCGTTACCTCGAATAGAAGGGAATGTCAGGAAAGTGACCCAAATAGGAATGTCCATAAACAAATCATCAGTTATAAGAACACCTTTATTGATAGCCTTGAGCATCATGGTTTTCCGTAGACCATATAAGGGCCTCAGTGAAGTACAATAGTGCGCTCTTCCTCCGTCATGAATTTGAACAACATCCAGCCTTTGCCATATGATATAATCTGACATTTAACTCCCGTCCTTTCACAATCGTATTCAATGCTTCTCTTCAGGAAAGGACAGTGAAGCAACCTATTAGGCAATAGCCCCAAGTTTCTATGAAAGGAACTTCATCCTCAGCATCTATATTTACTTCCTCCCTTGTTGTTCAATAAATTGTAACCATACCTTTTGCCTCAATCCTAGTTCATGAGACTCGGCGTAAGTCTTTTTAGGAGGAAGGGACCTTTGCCATGGTTTGGGGAAGATTGTTGTGAGTTGTGGCCGTGGTAGGGATATGATGTGGTTTAGAAGGTGCATTAGTGTGTAAATCATTGGGAGGTATATCTGGAGGTATAGGCGGAGGGGAAGGGTAGAAGGAGTGAGCTTGGGCATGATAGAAGAGATGATTTGCGTGCCATTTGGGAGGGTAGGGAATTTGTGTTGGTTTTTGAAGGAATAGAAGGAAGAGGAGATAGAAGGGGTGTGGTGTTGTGAAATTCAGGAAGTAGTGAAGTGGTATTAGATGAGAGAGGGGAAGTTTAGGACTACTCGAATCAGGAAGTGTTAAAGGCGAAAGGAGTGTTGTGATTCTTGAGATTGGCTCCACTTAGCAAACTAGCTAAAGTAGGGAAGGCTTCATTGGTGACACTTAAAGAAATGCAGGGTTGTTGACTTGAATCACGAGAAGACACTTTGAATCCGTCTCATTCAATGTTGACCCTCGGCTCTTGCATCATTGATGGTTATGGAGTTCTAGGCTCCTTGGACATAGAAATAGCTTTGTTTCTCACAATTGACTTGGCTCTTGTGTAGCGTGAGTGGTCGATGCCCCTAGATTGTCCCCACGATCCGTCTTGGAACCAAGACCATCATAAAGTCGGAGTTATTAGAGAGTCATTGATACCGCCACATTCAATGCCGACCCTCGGCTCTCGCATTATTGATGGTTGTGGAGTTCCTAGGCTCGTGGACAAAGAAATATCTTTGTTTCTCACAATTGACTTGGCTCTTCGTGTAGCGTGAGTAGTCAATGCCCTAGATTATCCCACGATCCGTCTTGGAACTAAGACCATCATAAAAATCTGGAGTTATGAGAGAGTCGTTGGTACGCCTCGTAATTGTGCGGCGCCTCGGCACCTCAATCAAAGCGTTGGAACCACCGTGACTTAGCTCGCTTGTAAAGCGGGGGTAGTTAATGTCCCTAGGTTATCCCGCCTTGCCTTAAATCGGACCATCATTAAGGCGAAGTTGGGAGTGTAAACTTGATACGCGGCATTAAAGTTTGGCGCCTCTGCGCCTCAATAATGGCGTTAGAAATCTTGGGGCTAGAAACCCGCCGTATTCCACATCGATCTTGATCCTTGCATAGAGTGCATATTCCTAGTATCATTGTTATCCTCGTGACCCGCCTTAGCCTTGACCCAAGACCCAGGCCGTAATAGGAGTAGACACATGCGTTTCGGGGCGTTGAAGTTTGCTCTCTTGACACGCGTTGAACTTCTTGGGGATAGAAGTACCGTCAATGCTTTCAAGCGACTTGAATCAAACAAGACATGATTATTCTTGGACCCATGAACACTGCACGACCGCCAGAACCTTTGACCCGCATACGGCCGGTTTAGGCAGAGAATGCCATCGTGTCTTGCTTACGCAATTGCAATGTGCGGCGATTTTAACCCTTTTCCAGCAAACTGAGAGAATTTCGGGTAGTGTCGAGTACTAATCTTTGGAGTATTTGTCTAGTTCTTCGAAATGATCCCATTACCAACAAATTGGCGTGGAATGATCAACCACCATAGTAGCGTTAGGGCGTCAATGGTCTGTAGGAAGTTACGCGCTCAAACTCACTAATATCCAAGCTTTCAATTTCGATATTTTTGCCCCATTCATGTATCCTTTGTAGCATAGAATCATCTACTACATTTTCTAAAGGAAAGCGCGAGTGCAGGTAACATGAACCAACACGGAAGGGTCAGAGATTGCGGAATAAGATTTTCCTCGGCAATTGTTAGACTCTTGCCATTCTTTTTCTTCTTTGTTCTAGCTTTGTGACTGCACGAACCTCTGAATCATTGCTAGAGCGTGTGTAACGTTTAGACTTTTTCATATTGTGGACAATAACAATCAAACCATAATGAATAAGCGAAAATCTAAGGGAAGAAGAGGAAGAAACCTAAGGAGCAACTAAGGGAAAGCGTTGAGGCGTTTTCTTAGTGAGAGAAACTTCTCTCTAACTCCTATGGGTAAACAACTTGATTTCGGGAAAGGAGAAGTAACTTACCAAGTATGTAAACATGAAATCTGATAAACAAGATCATAAGCTGTACAAAGAATAATGAGAGACAAGTATAAAAATCAAATACCAGATCCTACCTTGCCATATAAAATAAGAGCCAACTTTACCTTGTAGCACTGTACCACTGTACTACTGTACCACCGTACCACTATACCATTGTACCTTATAAAAATGAGAGTCATCGTATCTGTTTTCATATATCGTATTTCGGCCCTTTAGTGAGGACTCGATCCGTATAACGTATCCAGCCCTTTAGTGAGGACTCGGTCCATAGAATCATTATCGTATCGACCACATAACCAACATATATATGTATATATATATATATATATAATCAAATATAACCGTTTGAGCCTTGTACTCGTATGAATCGTACATTTTCAAAATAGAAAATCAAGCGTACCATTTCAAAATATGAAAGTCATGTCAAAATCGGGGACACGTACCTCAAGATCATTATGCATATCTATTCATGGGACTCGAACCGCATCATGGAGAGCTAGTCCATGGAATAATATAATATCATGGGACTCGAACACGCATCATGGAAGCATGTCCATGGAATAATATAATATCATGGGACTTGAACCCGCCCGGGACTCGAAGCCGAGTCTATATATATAATGTTTTCGGCCCTCTAGTGAGGGACGCGGTGATGTGGAAATATAACACTTGCACGAATAACTATCATGAGCAACCAAATGCAAGTTAAATCATCTTTGACTCTCATTAGAACAAAATGAATTAACTATCATTTTAGAAAACTCAAACACTATCATATCATGTATGTCTGAGGACTTGAACCCAAAAGTACTACATACGTTCATTCTTATAAAAAGAGCCTCATCATGTAATATTAGGGACTCGAACCCAAAAGTACTATGTACGTCCACTGTACATTCCTTTTATAAATAAAAGAGTCATATCATGTATCATTAGGGACTTGAACCCAATAGCTCCATGTACGTCCGCCATAGGCACTAGCCTTGCAACATCAAGACACTTTCACTTTTAAATCAAGTTACTCACACTTTTTACAATCAAGGCACTTTCACTTATAAATCAAGTTACTCACACTTTTTACAATCAAGGCACTTTCACTTATAAATCAAGTTACTCACACTTTTTACAATCAAGGAACTTTCACTTATAAAATCAAGACACTTTCACTTTCAAAATTCAAGGCACTTACACCTTTAAAATCGAGTAACTTACACTTTTAAAATCAAGTCACTTATTCTTTTAAAATCAAGTAACTTATACTTTTCAAATCAAGTCACTTATACTTTTCAAATCAAGTAACTTATACTTTTCAAACCAAGTCACTTATTCTTTTCAAATCAAGTCACTTATACTTTTAAAATCATCTTTAGGATTAAGATCTAATAAAACTATGTACGTCCACCGTACACTTACTTCATATAACCAACTTTCGAAAAAATAAAGGATAGTTCACCTACCGCATCATCTGTACCAACTCGATAATCTAAATTATTCTCGCTCATCATTAACATTATGGAAACATTTTCTTAGTGATAACCGATCCGAATTGCCAATTTATTCCATTTTATGAGCCATTAGTAGGTTATAAATTAATAATGATCTTATCTAATCAGATGTGAACCTAGAAAATGTAAAACGAACTGGTTATATCTTAGTTTCTATGCAAATGGAAGTCTACTCATTTCAATATAATTGATTGTCAATTCCTTTTTCATTTAACGCTGCAATGGCTTGTTCGATACCTTTTTCTCATTAGAGCTGTAACTTAGCAAGATCAACTCGACTCCAATGCTTACTAAAAATGTCACGACCCGATTAAGACGTGGTAGTGCCTACCGGGCACACGGTGATACAACATCAGAGTAATCAGCGGAACATAAACGATACAAGACATATTATGAAATATGAAACAATAATCTGAGAAAAACTTGCCTTTCGGCATATATATAAAAGACAACTTTTTCAACATGAACAGTTTAATCCTTTTTACAAACCACACTTGGCATTACTACGGACCTCTAAGAATGATATGACAACAATGGCGGGCGGGGCCAAACCACGAATGTAAACACTTACTGACGGGGACTATACGGTGATAAGCCTCGGAAAGCGGAGCTTCCCAAACGCAGCGTGACCACGAGAGCTAGGATCAACGGTGGTGTACCTCAACTGCGGCATGAACGCGGCCCGAAGGAGGTCGATCTGGCAGTGCAAGTATGTGAAACTAAAAATACGTAAATGAAATCATAATAGTCTATAAAGCGGGAGACATGTATGATAAGCAAACTACGATTCACAACAAATAGCGATCATGTCAAGTCGGGGACTCGCGCCTCAAGTTATCACAATAAAACCGTGCGGGGCAAATGCGAAGGCATAGCCGACTACTAAGACCAGCGATGCAAAATACCCTGGCGTATCCGAGGTCTTTCTGGACCGCACCACGTGATCGGCGGCCACTCGCGCAATATCAATGTCGCGCGTCTATCCACGGAACTCTCGCACTCCGCATAGGTCACACACGGACCGCGTGAGGTATTCCTCGAATCGTGGTCCCGACGCTGAGGTATACCACGCGTCGGCGGCTAACCTCGGTATCCGCCTGGGCTCCGCGACCCGCGTAGTCTCAAAGACCGCGTAGTCTCAGCCAGGCCGCGTAGGAATCCCGCGTCGGGCTAAACACCGGAATGATCAATCCACGGAGCTACCGCGCTCGCGTAGTCACGAGGACCGCATAGGCGTAAAGACCGCGTCAAGGGTGGCAAGCCCTCGGTATAATAACTCAAAGGGGTATGTGATACAATAATAGTACAGCGGGCTTGGCGTTTAACAACGTAAGCACAACAAGAATGACCCCTTACATCACGATCACACAAGATACTAACACCGTAGCATCCTAACATTTTCACTTATCACATCAACAAGAAAGTATTTACAAGGCTATCTCAAACCAACACAATCAAGTTATTCACACAAGGTACTTTAAGCTAACAAGTTCGTATCTACCCCAAAGTACTTCATACATTAAATCTTTTAAAAGATCCGTTGCTTTCACATAAGTCATACAATACCGTAGTATAAAATAGAGTGGTGTCTTTTAAATAAACCAAAACACTTACCTTTGTAAAATCAAGTAACAACATTATTTTCCAAGCGTCAAGTTTGCCTAATTTCAAATGTTCACGTTTCTTATTTTAGAAAGGTTTAAAGTTCATAGTCTTATTCATTTAAGAATATAATTCTCTTTTAAACAATCAGAAACATAAGTCTTATATGTGAGTAGGATATTCTTGTTTATAACAATCTTATTACTGTGTAGTGATCTAGGAAATATCATTTTGTCTCATCTTAGCTTACATGCGGATGGAAGTTTCTCTTGGTTTTAATAATACTTAATTATTCAAAACATTTCCTTTTATTAACGCTGATGGTTTGTCGATACACATTCGATTTCAAATCAGTAAACCATTCTTAAGCCGTTATACCTAACTTCCCATAAAGCTAGTATAACTCTTAAGTTTTCAAAAAAAACCAAATATTACTTCTTCTTTCAAAATGATTCAAAAATCTTTTGAAATACTTCAAGTTCTTTATTAACACATAACAAGCCAGTTATAGTTCAAATCAGTTACCTTTTAAAAACCACATGTATTTTCTTACCAACATAAAGTGTTATAACCAACTGCCCATAACGCCGTTATAACACTTTATGTTTTACATAACCAAATACATTTAGCACGTATCGTCTCTGGTACTACATAGTTCACACATATCATGCTAGAAGAGATAGGAAGAGGTTCACATACCTCGCGACAGTATCGACTAATAGCAAACGCTCAATACTTCCAAACGTCGGCTACTCCTTAAGCCAAGTAGATCGCGCCACACGTAGTACTTCAACCTATAAGGCCACAAGCGCTTATTAACATTTAGATCTCATCGTAGAACATTCTAGAAAATTCGGCGCGACTCCCCGCATGCAACAGCGTAAATCTCCTCCTCTATCGGGGCCGGCTATCAAGCCAACCAGGGGGGGGGGGTTCATACATCTAACCGGACGTGCACAATTTTACCTCACAGAAAAGCTACACAAGTCTACTGTAATACAGCCCTATGAAATTACAGTTCAGTATTCTTCTTTAAATTCAGGCTTAAGTCGCAAGACATTGCCGTAAGTATTATTCAGGCTTAAGTCAAAAGACATTGCCGATAACTACGTTCAGTTCTATATATAGTATACTTCAACTATATATTCTAACAATATGTAATTTCCAATTACAATAGAGGGACAAGATATTTACCTCGATAAGCCCATAATTATCCGAGTTTAAATGTCGGTCCTGAGCAATCGTTTAGCTCCAACTCCGAGCGCTCCAACCCGCTCTAAACCACCCTTAGAAGTTCTAACCAACTTCTACACAATACTCCAACGGACTATGGAGATTTTCCTAGGGTTTCGGTTTTGTGACAGACGGGAAGTATAATAGTATTTCTGGGCTTTTCGTATAGGTATAACCTTAGAATACTACAAGGTATACGGCTAAGGTAATTTGGGCATTATAACAATACTTTTGAGAGTATTTCTACCAAGAGAGGGGGGTATTATACGAAAGCAACTAGGCTAGGGGTACCCACGGCTAGCACCCAAGGAGGGTGTATACCACCTACTGCCACTAGGGGTACTCTCGGCCAAGGGGAAGGGTGCTCTCGGCTAAGCCTCACAAAGGGGGCGAAAACACAACAAGGGAGGAGAGTTTAACACTTAAGATTTGTGGAAAGGATGAAGAATTCATCAAAGGAGAGGGTATTTATAGGTCAAGGATGGCCAACCAAGGCAAGATCAATCCATGTGTTAGGCAAGTGTAGGGCTAGGATTACCAAACACAAATATCCTACCTACCCTTGACTTTGTCAAGGCACAAAAACGTGCCTTACTTGTCCATTTCGTCCAAGTTGGGCGATTTCAACCACCAATTGGAGGTGCCAAGTGGCGCCCTCTTGTTGGTCCAAAATGTTTCGTCTCTCGGAAAAATCCGCAAAATTAAAAATGACATAGCCGGAAATTCCCTACGAAAGGTGGAAAGCGTTTAGAAAAACGACTAACCGGGTGTTGTGCACAAAATTAAATCGGCCAAGCCTACTTGAAGTTCGAAATTTCCTACGTACGTCCCTGCGTACATACTCTGGAAATACGGGGTATAACAAAAAACTCTTACCAACATCTCCCACAAGACTTGGTAAGAACTTAAGAATAATTTAAACATGACTTTAGCATAGAATCAATAACATGAATACTCCTTAACTTCTAAGAGTAGAATAGCTTTTGAAACAATACCACAGTTATGGTTCACACCTAGAACATGCCAAAAGAAAGAAGGAGGATGTTCACATACCTTATTGACGACTAACCAACATGACAAGTAGAATATGTACCAAATTGGTACTTCAACCTATAATGACAACAACACGTCTATCAACTTCATGATACTGGTATACACTTATACCACATAATGAATCTCCTTTCTTATAAAAGTTTGGGCAGCACTTCCCCTGTTTATACGTACTTTTCCACCTTTCAACAAGGCCAATTTCACAAATAACCAAGACACCAATTAAGGGCACAAAACAGTAACCAAAGGGGATTACACGCCTACTTTACGTGTAAAATTCATCCCCTTAATCCATATAAAAATAGTTCACAAAAACAGTCTGTGTTCTACAACAACAAGGGTAAAATGTGAGGCCTTTCAACACATTTCTACACCCTTATTCCATTAGAACTTTCATTAGCAATTACTACACTTAAACATGCATAATGGTGGCATATTTTCCAGCATTTTAATACCACAAAATAGTCCCTAAAACTGCACAACAATATCTAACAGTTTTATAGTAATTCTCGGCCAAACAACCCCAATACAATAACCCTTTCCATAATCCTTTTTAATCCAATTCAAGTTCCAATACTTTGATAAAAATCATATCAACTTATCAACAACAAGATTACTTCATTTTATCATGCAATAGGTGAAGATAACAACAACAATAACCAACGAATCCAATGTCACAAAAACTGCCCATAATCGGCCACAACAACATCTATCACATGCACTTCTTATTTTCCATTTTCCTTAACACAAGTTCATCCCATAACTATATCAACATGTAATATCCAATTACTTCAAGAGAAGGAAGAATTTTACCTTTTATTTTGCCCAAAAATCGTCCAAAACAGTCCGCTCTATATTGGCCTGATTTTCGTTTTGCTCTACTTCTTCAAGTTTCAATAACACACATGTATCCTCTACAAGCTTATAACCAACTTCCCTTCTTGTTTTACCTTCAAAAAGTTGATAAACAAGCTAGGGTTTTCAACCCCATTCTCGGCCCAAAAACAGTTTTGGATATCTTGGAGAGTTAACTTGACTTAGAACTTGATTAGGGAGCTTAATCTTGGAAAATAACTTACACTTGTTCTTCACTTTTCTATGGAATTTCGTGGCTTGTAGGCTAAGGAAAGGGAGAAGATAGGTTACGGAGAAAGATATTATGTGAGCTAAGGCAAGAATGGTCTTGCAAGACTTTTATGTATACATGTATATAGCACAAGTGGATGGGGGACCCATGTGGACCACTTGTCCACTTGTCTTCACTTTATAAAAAATATCTTCCACATTATATTCCCTTCACAAAATATTAATCCAACACTTAGCCAATCTTGCAATACATATACATAATTAGAGCTTTGTTACACAAGTGGGGAAGGACACGTGTCACCCTCTAATTCGCCCATAATTCTCTTCACAAAAATAATTCCATACTTAGCCCAAAATATCTAATTTTTCGAAGGGCCCCACAAAATTGTGAAATTTTCGGTAGAACCCATATTATCAATTCCAAGACTTCATAATCCAATACTAAGTCCATAAATCCAATTAGAGGAATTAAACTCCAAGTTAATAATTTTTCCGTAAATACTCTTTCCTTTCAACCTTCCAATCTTAATTCCTTAATCACATTCTCATATCAATGTCATGGAATTACGACGTGTAACATCCTTCCCCCCTTAAAAACATTCGTCCTCGAATGTTCATCAAATGTCTCAAGCTATACAAATTTCGGCATAGTCTCCTTTAACCATACCTATCAACCAATACTCGTTAGGATCAACACTGCGGTCCTACACGTCGGCACCGCGGTGTCGAAATTCCTGCAGCTCTCTGAAGTTTCAGCACCGCGATCCCATCCTTTGGCACCGCGGTGCTGTGCCTGAATTTCACAGCACGTATTTTTCACTTAATCTCTTCTTTTTCTAAAAGTCCCAACAATACTCAGCAAATCCAAAGATGCCACACCGGACCACAATATAACACATAGTCTCATTTATCAATCACATGTGGTTTATACTCAAACCAAAGAATCATTACCACTAATATACTTCACATAAACCATGTAATGTACCTTAACCACGATCACACATAAAATATTTACTCAAGAAGGCCTTGTCTATCTAAGGTCTCACGATTATCCCAATATTCTAGGATTCTCAATGATTCCATGTCCCAAGCTTACATTATCTCCCCCCGCAAACGAGTAAGATAACTCCTCATAATCGGTGTGTTGTACACCACACCTATAAACAGGAGGCTACAGTACATTTAGGATTGGTTTCTATTCTTTCATCTCATAGGTCGTGCGATAGAGCAATGTTAGTAGGGTAATCCCTCTCTAACGTATTATAGTGTTACAATTATGACTCCGAGGAAAGCGACAGTGGCCCAGAAGGGCAAGTCAGTAGCAGGAGCTACTAGTCAGACACAGAGAGTTACTAGGGCATATGCCCAGTCTATGCCTGCGATTGTGCGCCAGTCGGTGAGCTCAGTTACACCGCCATCACCAGAGGAGCTTAGAGCAGCTCCAGAGGTTCCGATACCTGAGCATCCAGTTCCTCAGCCAGGGGCAAAGGATAGGGCCATGAGAGATGCAGTTCAGCTGCTGACTAGATTGGTGGCAGGGCAGAACCGCAGAGCGGGACCAGGTGTTGACCCTAGATCCGACAGTTTGATGGTTCGTGACTTCTTGAATTGTAACCCTTCAGAGTTTTTCGGGTCACAGCCCGAGGATGATCCGCAGGAGTTCATCCGACAGATGTAGCGTACGCTGAGGATAATCAAGGCTTCGGAGACTGAGACTGTGGAGTTGGCTTCATATATGATGCGGGATATAGCTACTAACTGGTACGAGTCTTGGGAGTTGTCTAGAGGAGAGGATGTTCCTACGACTACATGGGATGAGTTTACAGAGGAATTCCTTGGTCACTTCTTGCCTCCAGAGATGAGGAGGGCTAGAGTTGACAGATTCCTACATTTGAGGCAGAGTGGCAGGAGCATTCGTGAGTATAGCCTGAAGTTTGATTCATTGTCTAGGTATACATCTATGATTGTGGCTGATATGGCCGATAGAGTTCATCGCTATGTGATGAGACTCAATCGTTATTTGACTGATGGTTGCATGGTAGTGGCTCTTCAGCTAGGTATGGATATTTCCAGGATACATGCATATGCGCAAGGGGTGGAGGAGCGACATAGAGGGCGTCAGCCTGACAGGGAGCACGACCGAGGCCAGCATAAGAGGGCTAGGTAGACTGGATATTTTGGTGAGTTTCGAGGCGGGCAGCCTCAACAGCCTGTTAGATATCTGTCACGACCCAAACCCCGGGCCCGCGACTGGTGCCCTACATGAGCACCCTTCTACCCATACAACACAAGTAACCCGCGGAAGCTAAATAACACTCATTATTTTTTTTTGCAAAGGCAAAGCCGGCAAGGCTGCCATAATATATAACACCCGAATAGGACTACAACTGTACAACAATATAAATAAAACTCACGCCAGTATAGCCCATATATGAATACAAACCTCTAAGAATTTGGACAGTAACTATGACGGGACAAGGCCCCGCCGTACCCCTGAATATACCTAGCCATAATGACAAGCTCTGAAATACTGGAGCTCTCCCAAAACACTGAACAAGGATCTTAAGCTCACGAATCACCCAACTGAGTACCTTTACCTGTGGGCATGAACATAGCCCCCCGAAGAAAGTCGATCGCCATGACCGAACCAACGGGCCGCGACTAAATGTCCTAATTGGACGTCATTACTGACATGTCACTCTTAATCCATTTAATACCGAGATCTATAGAAATTTCGGCAGCACAACGTTGTTTTTACAACATCTCCCCAAAATGGGCGAGCCGACCAGGCTGCCAAATCAACAACATAACAACAATCATAATAGGCTAGCCGACTAGGCTGCCACCAACCAACATTATGTACACAAAGGAATAGTCAAAATAAGCAAGCCGGCTAGACTGCCACTAGATAACAACAAGTATAACCGGGAACGCCCCAACACAGAGTACAATAACATTACAACCCAAAGCAAGGTACAAACATCCAACCCATAACTGTCTACAGACCTCTAAGAGTACAGTGCTGACATATGATGGGACAGGACCCCGTCGTGCCCAAAATGTGCATAAGTCTGAAAGATAGGAATCTGTACCAAAATAGTCGCTCCGAACAAAGGAGCTCTCCATCGCCGAATGGAGGCCCTAAACTGGAGGGTCACCTATCTGAACTGTTACGCCCCGTAATTCCAAGAGGATGAGATGAGAACGTACGAAAGGAAATAAGATTCGAATTTGGAACAAAGAAGAAAAAAAAATTGGCAGAATATTTTTTTGGACAATTTTTTAGTCAACTTTGGAACAGTATATCTCCTAGTATATTGGGAGTTTTTAGGTGTTTCAAAAGCCTAATATGAAGTTCATTGAGTCTAGTTTCCAACGCAACAAACCGCTTGTCGATAGAACATTGGAGTAGAAGGTTATGGACGTTACAAGATCAGATGACAGAAGAGACAAGGTCAGGCGCCGCGGCGCCGGCTGCAGGGCCATGGCGTCGAAAACCCTGAAATTGTCTGAAGTTGCAGCGCCGCGGCGCCGGCTGCAGGGCCACGACGCCGAGGCGGGATTTTTTGCGGAAATGGGGAAAAATTAGAAGATATTTATGTAAAGGACCTATGGGAGAGCGACAAGTGTCCCTCCCAACTTGTAGAACAATATAAAGGCTATATATGACCAAGTCTTGCTAGATTAAAATCATTTGCAAGACTTCACCCAAAATTTGCTCTTCTCTTCTCTTATCTCTCAAGTGGTTAAAACCCTAAGCCTAAATGAGATTTTTGGAAAGACAACAAGAAACTGAAAATCAGAAATGAAATCATAATAGTCTATATAAAGTAGGAGACATGAATGATAACCAAACTACTGTACACAATATATAAGCAGTCATGTCAAGTCAGGGACTCACGCCCTCAAAGTCATCACTCAAATATAACTGGGGGTCTCACACCCACAACATCAATCATGCCCGTGGAATACCTTCCTCACTGCCGGCAGTACATGATGTAACATATAATCCGGTGACGCGCCCGTGGCATCCTACCTCACTGTCGGCGTACACATATACAACATATATATATATATAACGCGGCCGCATGCCCCAGAATCCCTCTTCGTATAAGCATGGCCATAACGTGCCCTCGGAATCCCTCATCGTAGGCGCAGATCTTCATGGAGAGCTAGCCCATGGAAATAAGAATATAACATGCCCCCGGAATCCCTCATCGTGGGTACATGTCTTCACGGGGAGCTAGCCCATGGAGTAAAAATATAACATGGTCGCATGCCCCGGAATCTCTCATCGTATAAGCATGGCCATGGAGTAATGAAACGTGCGGGCATCTAACCCGCATCCTGGCCGCATGCCCCGGCATCCCTCATCGTATAAGCATGGCCAAGATCAATCACAATGGAAGCATACCCGTGGAATCCTCCGTCACTGCCGGTACGTCCAATAAACGTTCACAACAAGTCAGCCGACCCTCCATCGAGAGACGCGGTGGTATAAAAATACAATACTTGCACAACAAACGCTATCACAACTAGCATAGACAAGTTCAACATACTCTTAGACTGTCATTAACATGTAAATTGATTCACCATTTGTATAAACTCAAGTACTCTCATTTTATGCCAACCATCCGGGTTTTAACCTTAAAGTACTACGTACTTTAGTTCTTTCAAAAGATCCATTTCTTTTACAAAGGTCACATGATACCCGTAGTATCAAAATAGAGTGACTATCATTTTAAGTAAACGAAAACAATTTCCATACCTTCTTTTTGAATAAACCAAGACAATACCATGCCTTCTTTTTAAACCAAAAACACTTCAATTCCTCAAGTCTCTCTCTTTTATAAATCAAGTTCCTTACTTTGGAATTTAAGAAAGTTTGTACTTGTTTATAATGATCTTATTAAAGTAGCCATGATCTAGGAAATGTAATACAATTTTGTCTTATCTTAGCTTCTATGCAGATGGAGGTTTCTACTTGTTTTAATATAATTAATTATTTATCAATATATTTTCCTTTATTAACGCTGCAGTGGTTTGTTCGATACTTATTCTCATTCCCGAAATCAATATAACATTATTATTCGAAACCAAGTACTCATTACTCAATATAATTAATTGTCGTTACTTTTTCCTTTATTATCGCTGCAGTGGTTTGTTCGATACTTATTCTCATTTCCGAAATCAATATAACATTATTATTCGAAACCAAGTACTCATTACTCACGAATGAGGTTTCACAACTTTCCACACAATTCAAGTTTTTCACATATCAAATCAAGTCAAATATAAGTCAAGTATCTTATCTTTTTAAAAATCAATAAACCATTCCTTTACCTACATAAAGTTGTTATAATTAACTTCCCATTAAGCCATTATAACACTTTATGTTTTAAACCAACCAAATTCATTTAGCACACGTACGTCTACCGTACTACATAGTTTAAAATAATCATGCTAGAAAGGATAGGAAGAGGTTCACATACCTAGCGACGATTAACGACAATTAGCAAAACGCTCCAAGGTACTAAAACCTTGCTAGCCCTTTTCCACCCTTCAAGTAGAATACGCTACTCGTAGTACTTCCACCTATAATGGCCACGAAACATCCATTAACCTCTAGATCTCTTCGTAGGATATTTCTAAGAACAAGTTCCATATCCTACGGAAAATTCGGCAGCATTTCCCCCGTTTTTACTCAATTTCCCACTTTTCCAAGGCCCGATAACCATGATTAACCTACTATAATTAAGGTGCAATAATACTGAAATCTAAAGAAGGGGATAACACGCCCAAACGGAACGCGATTAACAATATCTCCTTCATAAATATAATAAGTAAAGAAGGGGATTACACGCCCAAACGGTAACGCGGTTTACTATCTCGCCTTCATAATAACAATAAGTAAAAGAAGGGGATTACACGCCCAAACGATAACGCGGTTTACTATCTCGCCTTCATAATAACAATAAGTAAAGAAGGGGATTACACGCCCAAACGGTAACGCGGTTTACTATCTCGCCTTCATAATAACAATAAGTAAAGAAGTCCAAAGTAAAAAGTCCAAAGTAGATACGGTCCTTAAGTTGGGGTCCTTGGCCAACTTTTACACTTTACTTAACCAATTACTTCATTAGTCCTTCAACATATATTCCAATCATTATATAAGTTATAGTTCCTTAATATACATCCAGTATGTGTATAATATCCATATATACATAATAAATCAACTTCACAAGGAGGTTAAGGTTCATTACCTCAAGATAGCCCAAAAACGTGACTGTCCAGATTTTTAGCTACTGTTTCGTCAGCTGAACTTGTAACGTCGATAAATCTCTACTCCAGTATCCTATCGACGAGTGGTTTGTTGCATTGGAAACTAGACTCGACGAACTTTATTTTAGGCTTTTGAAACACCCAAAAACTCCTTATATGCTAGGAGATATTCCCTTCCAAACTTGACTAAAAACTCTGCCCAAAACAGTTTTGAAAATCTGCCTACTCGGCCAAGGGAAGGTTTTGAGGCTAGGGGTGTGAAATCTTGTCTAACTCTTGGTTAATAATCTTCCTAACACATTAAGGAAGAACACTTATAAGTTTAAGAATTTTTGGACAACAGTTGGTTAGGGGAGGTGGGGGGTTGGACGAAATCAAGATAGAGAAGGAGGGAGAGGAAATGTTTTTCAAGTCTTGTAATATGTTAAGTGTGACTGATTTTCATCCACTAAGGGGGTTTATATAGCACAACCAAGGGTTGAGATTAACACATGTGTAAGGTAGAGATCATATGTGAAGGTTCCTTCCCACACTTGTCTTACTAAAGCCATGCAAGACCATGCAAGACTTGACCATGCAAGACTTGCCCACTACTTGCTAAAAATCGTCCAAGCCATGCCAACTAGGCAAGAATTGTTGGCCACTTGTCCACTCCATTTCGTCCACTTGGCCCAATCTAGGGGTGACACTTGTCGCCCTCCTATTGGTCCAAAATGTTTTATCTCTCGGAACAATTCCATAATCGTAAAAATATTGAAAGCGCAAAATTTCCTTCACAAGGTTCGGAAAACTTTCCGTCGGAAAACAATTCTATCAATCTTACCCTAATTAGGGCGTATACATTCGTACGTACGTCCTCACATACATACTCCGGAACTACGGGGCATAACATTCTCCCCCCCTTAGAAACATTCGTCCCGAATGTTCCTTCTAAGTCTCAAAACATACATGTGCCGGTATAGTCTTCCCTCTATATTAACGAAACCAATTATGCCACCCATGGTCCAAAGGATACTTTCTTCACATCCTTACTTATAAAAAGAATACTTCCATCTGCTTAACACATCTTCGCCTCTTTTCTTACTCATCATACTCTCCTCGTACACTCGAACTGTTCCTAATATACGTATCACATTTCTGTCATTGCTTCAGTTTTTAACATCTCGGGGTTACTATCCTCAACTTTGTCGTCATTAATTGGGAACACTCTGGATGAATTTCCGATACTCTTCCGAATCGTAGCAACATGAAAGACCAGACGTACTGCCTCCTAAGTCGGACGACAGTGCTAACTTATAGGCAACCTGACCTATTCTATAAATGATCTACAAAGGCCCAAAGTACCTCGGGATAAGTTTCCCTTGCTTTCCAAATCTCGTCACACCCTTCCGGGGTGGTACCTTCAAGAAGTCCCACCGTCAACCTGAACTCCAAGTGTCGACGCCGATTATCCGCAGGACTTCTGTTGACTCTGAGCTGCTAATAACCTCCTCTGGATAAGCTTCGCCTTATCCTCATTCTGCTGAATCAAGTATGGACCAACTATCTGAACCTTGCCAACATCGAACCAATCGGCAAGAACCTATACTTCCGCCCATACAAGGCTTCGTAAGGCGTCATTCGAACACTGAAATGATAGCTATTATAATACCTACTCAACACGAGGCAAATAATCCTCACCACTCCTTCGAAATCAAAACACCGGCCCGTAACCTATCCTCAAATATCTGGGTACAACGCGCTGTTTGTCAAGTCGGCGGTGAATGCACATCGAGACTCACCTGAGTTCCTATCCCCGCCTGGTAAAACCTCCAAAAAAGAAAATAGCCGTAAACTGGGCTCCACTGCCTGTCATAAAATAAAAGTATCAACCCCGTGCAGCCTTACAACCTTCCTGATATATAACATCTTGCATAACCCTCCGCCGAGTAAATGCATCCGATCGAAAGACAAGATGGCTGACCTCATCGGCGACCATCGGTCGAACGCATCCCCGAACTCGTCGATGGTTACCTAAACTCGCCTAACACCTTGTGACCTCTCATCTAGAGGACTACCTCGGAACCCCACCTTAATCCGGCCGGGTTGACCTGTCTGGCCTCAACCCGACCCATTTTCGCGCCAAACTCTCTTGTTCCCCGATCCAGAACAATCTTACTAATTCACGTCATGAAAGCTACCACTTCTATCTCAAACTACCCATGGATTTATCACATGAATACACCCCACGTATACAATGTATCTCGACAAGGATCAAAACGAAAAATCTTTTACTTAAGTCGACCTTACATCTAAAGTCTCAACTGTTATAATTTCTAAGGTTCGCAATTTCCCTGCCCCTAAACTTACCTTTCTCACAAACCAGGCTTCTAAATCACACTTTAACACAAGCTATCCGAATATAACACTTAAAATATAATCTTCCTATTACGCATACTAGTCTCTAGAGGGTTAAGGATATACCTGCAACTACTGCTTCACTTCCGCTGTCTCTTAATCAAAATCCTGCTCTGCTGGGCGCATAGTTATAGAAGGTGATGAACCAGCCACTGATCCCGAAGGCTGAGTCGTAACATCCGCGCCACCTCTGGTTGGACAATTTCTCGCAAAATGGCCCTTCTGTCCGCAAGCATAACAAACTGTCGAAGTAGCACGACACTCCCCACAATGACACCTACCACATCGGCCACACCGAGGTGGCCTCTCTGCTAACACCCCTTTCTCTCCGAACCACCAATCAAGAATCGACTCGGGCTGAGTTATCCCACCTGTATCCCTCCTATTAGGACATTATCTCCTCACATGGCCCTACCGGCCGCAGGTAAAACAGGCATTGGTAAAAAGACGACATCTCCCGGGATGACGCCTACCACATCGTAAACACTGAAGGAAAACTGAATCTGGTTGGCTAGAACCTATGTAAATCTGTGAACCGGAAACCCCGAGTCTCGACTAACTCCTCGATACTCCGAACGCCCCAAGCTCGCGAGGACTACTCAATCGGGCGGAGGGCATAACTAGTTCTGGCCGAGGCCGCCTCGAAAGTCACCAGCGACCGCTGTCTCCGCCTCTTCTGCTGGTCTTGCTTAATTCGTCGATCTTTACGTTCCTTAGTCTGTTGCGCATAAGCCTATACGCGGGCAATGTCCATGCCTGACTGAAGAGCTACTCTTGTACACCCTTTTACTAGATACTCGTCTAGACCCGTGATATATCCGCACTATATACTCTCTCGCTTGCTAAAATCCTAGCTAGTAATCGAGCCATCCTTTGTAATCCATATTCTGCTCCCTGGCCGTGGAACCAAGGCTCATATATCATGGTCGCAGAGGAATCGCCGCCGCAGACTAAACTCGCTGGGCCGGCGACGCCGTGGAACTCGCCGTCGGGTATCACCCTGCAAAGGTTAGCTCGTGCCCTCGCATTCTCTCGTTCTACTCGCAGCCTCCTCCGCTTTGCCCTTCTGGGCCCGGTTGCCTTACGTGGAGGCATAACTGGTAACGAAAGAGACTCGTCATAGGGGTTCAACTTATAACATAGCTCTAAGGCACGATCTCAGAGTGAGAAGAACGGAAACCAATCCTAAATGTCCTGCAGCCTCCTGATTATAGATGTGGTGCACAACACACTGATAATCAAGACTCTACTAGACACGGTCTGTAGTCACTTTCCGAGGATTAACTGCTCTGATACCACTTTTGTCACGACCCGATCCCGGGCCCGTGACTGGTGCCTTACCCGGGCACCCAAGTAGATATACATCAGAGTAACCAGCGGAATATAAAAACAAGACATGAACAATAAAGAGTAAGAGCAGTCTAACTAAGAAAATGTCGCCTTTCAGCATGTATATATAAACCAAAACTTGAACAACTACATCCTTTACGAACCCTGCCCACAACAGTACTACAGACCTCTAAGAATGTAACCACAACTATGATGGGACAGGGCCCCGCCATACCCCTGAATGTACAAGTACCTAAAATGACAGGGGACTATACCAAAGACAAAGCCTCCGGAGAAATGGAGCTTTCCAAGAACTGAACAGTGATCCTAAGAGCGGATCAAAGCTACGCACTCAACTCGCGGATGAACGCAGCCTCCGGCGAGGTCGCATAACAGTACCAAGTATGTGAAATCAAAATATCAGAATGAAATCATAATAGTCTATATAAAGCAGAGACAGTATGATAACCAAACTATCAGACAAAATATATAAGCCGCATGTCAAGTCGTGACTCACGCTCAAAGTCATCACTCAAATATAATCGGGTCTCACGCCACAACATCAATCATGCCCGTGGAATACCTTCCTCACCGCCATAGCATACGATGTAACATATAATCCGTGACGCGCTGGCATCCTACCTCACCGCTGTACACATATACAACATATATATATATATATATATATATATATAACGCGCCGCATGCCCCTAATCCTCATCGATAAGCATGGCCATAACGCGCCTCTAATCCTCATCGTAGGCGCAGGTCTTCATGGGGAGCTAGCCCATGGAAATAAGAATATAACATGCCCCCGGAATCCCTCATCGTGGGTACATGTCTTCACGGGGAGCTAGCCCATGGAGTAAAAATATAACATGGTCGCATGCCCCGGAATCCCTCATCGTATAAGCATGGCCATGGAGTAATGAAACGCGCGGGCATCTAACCCGCATCCTGGCCGCATGCCCGCGATCCTCATCGTATAAGCATGGCCAAGATCAATCACAATGGAAGCATACCCGTGGAATCCTCCGTCACTGCCGGTACGTCCAATAAAAGTTCACAACAAGTCAGCCGGCCCTCCATCGAGAGACGCGGTGGTATAAAAATACAATGCTTGCACAACAAACGCTATCACAACTAGCATAGACAAGTTCAACATACTCTTAGACTGTCATTAACATGTAAATTGATTCACCATTTGTATAAACTCAAGTACTCTCATTTTATGCCAACCATCCGGGTTTTAGTTCTTTCAAAAGATCCATTTCTTTTACAAAGGTCACATGATACCCGTAGTATCAAAATAGAGTGACTATCATTTTAAGTAAACCAAAACAATTTCCATACCTTCTTTTTGAATAAACCAAGACAATACCATGCCTTCTTTTTAAACCAAAAACACTTCAATTCCTCAAGTCTCTCTCTTTTATAAATCAAGTTCCTTACTTTGGAATTTAAGAAAGTTTGTACTTGTTTATAATGATCTTATTAAAGTAGCCATGATCTAGGAAATGTAATACAATTTTGTCTTATCTTAGCTTCTATGCAGATGGAGGTTTCTACTTGTTTTAATATAATTAATTATTTGTCAATATATTTTCCTTTATTAACGCTGCAGTGGTTTGTTCGATACTTATTCTCATTCCCGAAATCAATATAACATTATTATTCGAAACCAAGTACTCATTACTCAATATAATTAATTGTCGTTACTTTTTCCTTTATTATCACTGCAGTGGTTTGTTCGATACTTATTCTCATTTCCGAAATCAATATAACATTATTATTCGAAACCAAATACTCATTACTCACGAATGAGGTTTCACAACTTTCCACACAATTCAAGTTTTTCACATATCAAATCAAGTCAAATATAAGTCAAGTATCTTATCTTTTTAAAAATCAATAAACCATTCCTTTACCTACATAAAGTTGTTATAATTAACTTCCCATAAAGCCATTATAACACTTTATGTTTTAAACCAACCAAATTCGTTTAGCACACATACGTCTACCGTACTACATAGTTTAAAATAATCATGCTAGAAAGGATAGGAAGAGGTTCACATACCTCGCGACGATTAACGACAATTAGCAAAACGCTCCAAGGTACTAAAACCTTGCTAGCCCTTTTCCACCCTTCAAGTAGAATACGCTACTCGTAGTACTTCCACCTATAATGGCCACGAAACGTCCATTAACCTCTAGATCTCTTCGTAGGATATTTCTAAGAACAAGTTCCATATCCTACGGAAAATTCGGCAGCATTTCCCCCGTTTCTACTCAATTTCCCACTTTTTCCAAGGCCCGATAACCGTGATTAACCTACTATAATTAAGGTGCAATAATACTGAAATCTAAAGAAGGGGATAACACGCCCAAACGGAACGCGATTAACAATCTCTCCTTCATAAATATAATAAGTAAAGAAGGGGATTACACGCCCAAACGGTAACGCGGTTTACTATCTCGCCTTCATAATAACAATAAGTAAAAGAAGGGGATTACACGCCCAAACGATAACGCGGTTTACTATCTCGCCTTCATAATAACAATAAGTAAAGAAGGGGATTACACGCCCAAACGGTAACGCGGTTTACTATCTCGCCTTCATAATAACAATAAGTAAAGAAGTCCAAAGTAAAAAGTCCAAAGTAGATACGGTCCTTAAGTTGGGGTCCTTGGCCAACTTTTACACTTTACTTAACCAATTACTTCATTAGTCCTTCAACATATATTCCAATCTTTATATAAGTTATAGTTCCTTAATATACATCCAGTATGTGTATAATATCCATATATACATAATAAATCAACTTCACAAGGAGGTTAAGGTTCATTACCTCAAGATAGCCCAAAAACGTGACTGTCCAGATTTTTAGCTACTGTTTCATCAGCTGAACTTGTAACGTCGATAAATCTCTACTCCAGTATCCTATCGACGAATGGTTTGTTGCATTGGAAACTAGACTCGACGAACTTTATTTTAGGCTTTTGAAACACCCAAAAACTCCTTATATGCTAGGAGATATTCCCTTCCAAACTTGACTAAAAACTCTGCCCAAAACAGTTTTGAAAATCTGCCTACTCTCGGCCAAGGGAAGGTTTTTGAGGCTAGGGGTGTGAAATCTTGTCTAACTCTTGGTTAATAATCTTCCTAACACATTAAGGAAGAACACTTATAAGTTTAAGAATTTTTGGACAACAGTTGGTTAGGGGAGGTGGGGGGTTGGACGAAATCAAGATAGAGAAGGAGGGAGAGGAAATGTTTTTCAAGTCTTGTAATATGTTAAGTGTGACTGATTTTCATCCACTAAGGGGGTTTATATAGCACAACCAAGGGTTGAGATTAACACATGTGTAAGGTAGAGATCATATGTGAAGGTTCCTTCCCACACTTGTCTTACTAAAGCCATGCAAGACCATGCAAGACTTGACCATGCAAGACTTGCCCACTACTTGCTAAAAATCGTCCAAGCCATGCCAACTAGGCAAGAATTGTTGGCCACTTGTCCACTCCATTTCGTCCACTTGGCCCAATCTAGGGGTGACACTTGTCGCCCTCCTATTGGTCCAAAATATTTTATCTCTCGGAACAATTCCATAATCGTAAAAATATTGAAAGCGCAAAATTTACTTCACAAGGTTCGGAAAACTTTCCGTCGGAAAACAATTCTATCAATCTTACCCTAATTAGGGCGTATACATTCGTACGTACGTCCTCACATACATACTCCGGAACTACGGGGCATAACAAGGCTGCAGGACATTTAGGATTGGTTTCCATTCTTCTCACTCTAAGATCGTGCGATAGAGCTGTGTTGTTAGGGTCGTATCTCCCTAACGAGTTATGTTGATTGCAGCTATGAGAAAGGCAGCAGTGACCCAGGAAGGATTATGTGGATTGTGTATCCAGGTTGGTAATAATTATTGTATAGTTGGTATTATGACATACAACTATACGGATTTATGTATGAGGGTCAGACGCGTGTTTCCTAGAATGATTTTAGATTACCAAGAATTGGTAAGGACTAAATAGATACCGGAAGGGTATAAAATAGTTTAATGAATTCTCATCAAGGTTTTACGTACTAATTTGAGAAATTAGGAGATGATGAGCTGTCTGAGAAGGAAATGAACCCTTAAGAAGTTATGATTAAGGGACTTAAGGGAAGACTATGTTAATAGATTAAGCTACGTAGTATACTTAAGAGAATTGTACGGATGACATCCGTATGGAGTAAGTATGGTTGTTATGATTAAGACAACACGATTATGGGTTATGAAAAGTTATTTTACCTGCCACGGGGACTGATAAGGTAGGCTTGGAGCATGGAAAGTGCGAGCCTAAGAATATGGATAACCGCCGAGACCTTAGGTATGTGCGCCTTCGCAATAAGATTTAATTCAGACATGGTAAGAGTTAAGTATGATGCTGGTCCTGCCGAGGACCTATTGCGCCGCCCCATAGTCCGAATTGGAGTGGGTCAATTGGTAGTTCCGCCACGTGACAGGTCACGCGATGCCGCACTCCAAGTCTATTTAAGTTGTTTTACTGGTTCGTGGACGATTCCACCTGAACCGTGTCGCAGAGCCGAAATGGCCTTAAATTGTTCAATGTAGGTAGCTCCAAAGATTGGAGGCCAGAATTAGTATGGAAGTTATGTACGTATGCTAGTATAAGTTTGGAAGTACGAAAAGAGTACGACAAGTGAGAAAGAGAGCAACCCAGTGTAAAGGAATAGAGCCTGAATCCATGAGAACCTTTCGAGGTGACTACACCCGTGAGTGATGGGTGGTAGCTGAGCAGGTATATAATAATTGCCCGGTGACGATACAGTCGTCGGACCCTAGCAGAGCTGTTATGACAGAGTTTGAGATCATTATGGGTATGGACTAATGGGCTTCTTGCATGCCAAGGTTGACTATAGAGAGAAGTTGGTTCGATTCCAGTTTCCCGGTGAGCTGGTTATCGATGGGAAAGGAATGAAAGTGCTAGTAAACTGTAAGTTACTACTTCCTTCTTTGACATGAAATTGTGGAGTCTATGTGATTTGTTTTATTAAAATTATTGAAGGATTTTATGTTAAGTGCCCTTGGAGGTACTTGGAATTGGTTTAATGTGGCAGTCAGGGCCACGACATTCCGAATAATTTCAGGAAAAATGCGCAAGACAAGAATAAGATAAGTATGAGTGCTACCTGTGGAAAACAGAAGACATTGCTGGTAGGTCTTATAAATCTATACGATTATAAGGTGACACTTGATGATTAAGATGGTGAAGGGAGATAAGATCTCTCCCCCACGTAGAAGGATAGTTTTACGTACTATGGGGTTATGTGTACCCAGGGTATTAGGCGATGGATGTGAGACAGGTAAGATCTCTAGGGTCGTCATGCAATAAGTTACAATTTTAAATAACCTTGGAAAAAGGTATTGGGTTGGGGTATGTTACACCCCGTAATTCAGGTCATGCTATGAGAACGTACGACAGGAGTTAAGATTTAAAATTTTAGAAAGATAGGTTGTCAGAATGATTCGGACAGGTTTTAGTCAATTTTGGAGTGGCATATCTCCTAGTTCATCCAGAGTTTGTAGGTGTTTCTAAGGCCTAGCATGTAGGTCGTTGAGTCTAGGTTGCAACGCAACCAACCGTTCGTCGATAGGACATCGGAGTAGAAAGTTATGGAAGTTACAAGTTTCGCGCAATGCAAGCAAAGCAACATCGGCCGTGGCCACAGCGCGCGCCGGATGCAGGCTCGCGCGGATAAACCGAGAAAACGCTGAAGATGCAGCGCGCGCCGACAATGGGCCGCAGCCGGAAGTTCGAAGGTTGCGGAGGTTTCAGCCAGCGCGAGATCGCAGGGCGCGCGCCGAGGCGAGATCGCAGGCCGCGCGCCGAGGCGGAGTTTTGGCGAAATCGGGAAAATCAGATATTTTCTTTAAAAGGCCATGGGAGGGTGACAAGTGTCCCCATCTGATTTTTGCATGTCCTATTTATTGACCAAGTCTTGAAGACTTAGTCATTCTTCAAAGATCTTTCTTCTCTAAAAGCTCTTCCTTCTCTCTAAAATTCCTCTCCTTCTCTCTAGAAATTCAAGAAGAAACCTAAGCCTAGAGAAATTCAAAAGGTGGCAAGGAGGAAACATGTTGACAAGCTTGTAGGAGGATTGTGGGAAGAAGACAAGTGGATTTTGTTGGACTAATTTGGGGTAAGCTCTAAGGTAACAATCCTTTCTCTTTTGCTAATAAATTGGATTGCATGTGTGGAAGAAAGGACTTTTAGTTGTTAATATTGCCTTTAGATATATTGCATGTAGGAATTGGATAAGAATTTGGATTAAAAAGGAATTGGATAAGAAATTATGTTGTTATACCTCAAAAATTGCCAAATTGGACTTTGTAGTTTGTATTAGTTGTTGTATATTGTGGTGCAGAATTTTACACGCCCAAGTTAGGCGTGTAATCCCCTTTGTGTTGATTGGATTGTTGAGACTTAAATGTGGCGTGTTGGTTATTGAATTCGGCCTTGAAAAGGGTGGCAAAGTATGTAGAAACAAAGGAAGTGTTGTCCAATTTTCCGTAGGAAATAAGGGACTTTACATTAGAATAGTCTACGTTGAAGCTTGGAGCTAATAGACGTATTCTGGCCATTATAGGTTGACATCTACGGACGGCATATTGGACTTGGCGAGTGGGTTAACCGGAGAGGTATGTGGAAACTTTCTTATCTCTTGAGCATGAGTAGTTATAACTATATAGTACGGTAGACGTACGTGATTTAAATGAAGTTAATCCATTTGTTATACTTGACTTGTTTTAAGAAAATGTCTAAGTTGGTTGGGTTAAGGAGTTAACTCACTTGTTCTTGAGGAATGGGTTATTCTAAATAAGGTAGACAAGGATTTCTTGACATGAAAAAGTATAGAATACTTGGTAGGGAAGTATTGAGTATTGAACTTATTCTAAAGATAAGAGACCTGATTTTTAAGTTAAGAAACTTGTTTTCTAAAGTTATGAGACGTGAAGTATTTTGAAAGTTGTGTAACTTGATTTGAAGTATAAGTCTCTTGGTTAATAAAAGAACGAAATTGTTTGAGATATAAGGAGTTATAACGGCTTTATGGGAAGTTAGTTATAACGGCCTTATGAAAGGATAATGATGTCTTAATTTCTAAAGCATAAAGTTAGTATAACGGCTTTATGGGGAGTTGGTTATAATAACTTTATGAAAGGTTAAAGAGTTGGTTTTTCTTGAATAAGGTAAACATAAATGAAAGAATTGAAACTAAGAAGGGCAATTCGATTTAAAGGCATCAATTGCTTAACGTCTAAATGAGGGTCACTTGAGTTAAGTTCAAACATATTTCTAAAAGTATAGTGACTTGTTTGAAATGTAGATGAGTCTTGATACTACGGGTGATAGTATCTTGGGGTCTCATGTGAAAAAGGATCTTTGGAAAGAATAAGTACATAGTACTTTGGGTTGAATTTCCTAATTGTTAAGTGGCATGAAAAGTACCTTAAGGTCATTAAAATGAGATCCATTTTGTATGTTAACGAAAGTCTAAAGAAGTTATGAAATTACTCGACGTCACGTCTGATGGAGGATTCCACGTATGCTTCCATTGTCTTAGTATGAGTTTACTCGACGCATCGGTGATGACGCGATTCCACTGTATGCTTCCATTGTCTTAATATGAGCTTACTTGGACGCATCGACTTGAGGTGAGATTCCACGGTATGCACTCGGGCATGCTTACGATGAGGATTCCGAGGCACGCAGATGAGTTTACCGACGCATCGACGCGATGGGATTCCACGCATGCTTCCATCGTGGTTGATCCGACATGCCACGATGAGGATTCCGAGGCACGCACCTCGACATGCTTACGATGAGGATTCGAGGAACGCACTCGACATGCCACGATGAGGATTCCGAGGCACGCGACCGTGACGCGTTAAATTCCCGATACGGTTATTACCCACGGATTAGCTCCCACGAAGTCATGTACCAGATGAGGATTCCACGGAATGAGATATATGTATATATATACACGTGTTATATGTGTACGCCGACAGGTAGGATGCCACGCGCCACATGGTTAGCGCTACGCCTAGCGGTCAGCGATTGGGATCCCAGCGCGCTTCGAGGTTTAACTACCGTGTTCATGGCCCCGTGTGACTATGTTCATATGTCAAGAAGGTTGTGCAGGTAAACCGACTTTCATTACTTTCACTTGGTAAGGCACAGTAATCGTTAATTGGGTATCATACAGTCATCACTTTATTTTAGACTATTATGATTTATTTACGATTTTCAATTTTACATACTTGGTACACGTTGCATCGACCTCCTTCGGGCCGCTCATGCCGCAGTCGAGGTGCATAGCTTGCCGATCCGCACTCTTAGGATCACTGCTCGGTTCGAAAGCTCCACTTCTCCGAGGCTTTGTCTTTTGGTACGCACGAAGTTGTAGACTTTTGTACATTCACGGGTATGGCGGCCCCGCCCCGCCACAAGGGTTATTCTTAGAGTCCGTAGTCACGCTTGTGGTTCGAACAGAGTTGTCTTGATTTGCTTTGGTTACGCTAGTATTTATGTCATTATTAAGTTTACGTATGTTCCGCGCTATTCTCGATGTATATCAACGGTGCCCTTGCAGGCACCCGCGCCCGGGTCGTGACAAAAGTGGTATCGAGCGCTTAGTCTCTGAAAGTGTCTACGCATCGCTAGTAGAGTCTTGATTATCGGTTATGCACCACATCTATAATCGTGAGGTCACAGGCATTTAGGATTGGTTTCATCCTTCTATCTCTCGAGATCGTGCAAGAGCCGCCCCAGTTGAATCCTCTCTGACCTATTCTTATGTACCAGTTATGCCTCCACGCAAGGCAACCAGAGCCCAGAAGGGCAAGGCTGTCACGACCCGATCCCGGGCCCGTGACTGGTGCCTTCCCCGGGCACCCAAATAGATATACATCAGAGTAACCAGCGGAATATAAAAACAAGACATGTAACAATAAAGAGTAAGAACAGTATAACCAAGAAAATGTCGCCTTTCGGCATGTATATATAAACCAAAACTTGAATATCCTTTACAAACCCCGCCACAACAAGATTTTATAGACCTCTATGAATTTCCATAACAACTATGACGGGACAGGGCCCCGCCATACCCCTGAATGTACAAGTACCTACAATCTCAGGGGATCATACCAAAAGATAAGCTTCCGGAGAAACGGAGCTTCCCAAAACGCTGAACTGTGATCTTAAGAGCGAGGATCAACGACTGATGTACCTCTACCGCAGATGAACGCACTTCAAGCGAGGTCAAGACAACAGTACCAAGTATGTGAAATCGAAAATATCAGAAATGAAATCATAATAGTCTATATAAAACAGGAGACATATATGATAACCAATTTAAGATATAAGATAGGTAAGCAGTCATGTCAAGTCAGGGACTCACGCCCTCAAGGTCATCACTCAAATATAACCATAACATTTTAAAACCAATTCACAAGTATGTACGAAACAACCAAGTTAACCACACATAGTGCCACATCACAAACAAGAGCAATAATAGATATAATGTAACTGGTCTTTTCTAGGCCGCGAATGATCGAAGCAAGGCCAATCGCCCATAGTATCATTATGCGTGCCTAATCCTGGACTCCCGCAGTCCGCATAGGCCACCTAGGCCCGCATGAGGTATTCCTCGCATCGAGGGTAGCTAATCCTCGGCATCGTCCTGGACTCCCGTAGTCCGCATGGCCACATAGACCGCATGAGGTATTCCTCGCACACAATCCTGGAACTCCCGCAGCTCCGCATAGGTCCCATGGACCCTCATGAAGTATTCCTCGTGACGGCCGCCTAACCCCTGTATCATGTCAAGAGGTGAGTGGTATAATACTAACACAACGGCTTATCGTTAAACAACATAAGCACAACAAGAATAACCTCCTTACACAAACATCACAAGATACTTACACACGTAGTATCACAACATGTTTACTTCATCAAGCCAACACGAAAGTATTACAAAGCTATCACAAAACATAGGCAAGTTACTCACACAAGGTACTTGCATTTCATGTCAACAAATCCGGGTTTTAACCCCAAGGTACTACATACTTTAACTCTTTAAAAAGATCCATTTCTTTCACAAAAGGTCACCCGATACTCGTAGTATCAAAATAGAGTAACTATCTTTTTAAGTAACCCATAACAATTTCCATACCTTCTTTTTAAACCAACTTAAGACAATAGCATGCCTTCTCTTTTAAACAAAAATATTTCCATTTTTCCAGTCTCTCTCTTTTATAAATCAAGTCCCTTACTTTGGAATTTTTAAGAAAATCAAACTTGTTTTTAATGATCTTATTAAAGCAACCGTGATCTAGGAAATGTAATACAATTTTGTCTTATCTTAGCTTCTATGCAGATGGAGGTTTCTACTTGTTTTAGTAATAGTAATTATTTGTCAATATATTTTCCTTTATTAACGCTGCAGTGATTTGTTCGATACTTATTCTCATTTCCGAAATCAATATAACATTATTATTCGAAACCAAGTGCTCATTACTCATTTAATGAGGTTTCACAACTTTCCACACAATTAAAGTTCATAAAATATAAAATCAAGTCAAATATAAGTCAAGTCTCTTATCCTTTTTAAAAATCAATAAACTATTCTTACCTACATAAAGTTGTTATAATTAACTTCCCATAAAGCCATTATAACACTTTATGTTTTAAATAAACCAAATTCATTTTACACACGTACGTCTACCGTACTATATATATTTCACAAATATCATGCTAGAAAAGATAGGAAGAGGTTCACATACCTCGCGACGATTATCGACAATTAGCAAAACGCTCCAAAGTACTATAACCTTGCTAGCCATTTTCCACCCTTCAAGTAGAATACGCTGCTCGTAGTACTTCCACCTATAATGGCCATGAAACGTCTATTAACCTCTAGATCTCTTCGTAGGATATTTCTAAGAACAAGGTTCCATATCCTCACGGAAAATTCGCAAAGACCTCCCCTGTTTCTACTCAATTTTCCACCTTTTCCAAGGCCCGATAACCGTAATTAACATACTATAATTAAGGTGCAATAATTCCGAAATTTAAAGAAGGGGATAACACGCCCAAACGGAACGCGATTAACAATCTCTCCTTCATAACAACAATAACAAAAGAAGGGGATAACACGCTCAAACGGAACGCGATTAACAATCTCTCCTTCATAACAATAATTAAAGAAGGTCCAAAGTAAATATAGTCCAAAGTAGATACGGTCCAAAGTAGATACGGTCCTTAAGTTGGGGTCCTTGGCCAACTTTTACAAATTTACTTATCAAATTACTTCATTAGTCCTTCAACTTATATTCCAATATTATTATAAGTTATAGTTCCTTTGTTGTTAACCTCTTAGTAAGTAATGGATACATTTTTACCATTTAATGTATAATATGCCAATTCTCCTTTTAACATCTTAACAAGATCCAAATCTTTCTTTATATATTATAGTCCGTAATATACTTCCAATATATGTATAATATCCATATATACATAATAATCAACTTCACAAAGAGGTTAAGGTTCATTACCTCAAAATAGCCCAAAAACGTGACTGTCCAAATTTTTAGCCACTGCTTCGTCAGCTGAACTTTTAACGTCGATAACTGTCTACTCCATTGTCTTATAGATAAGAGGTTTGTTGCATTGAAAACTAGACTCGACGAACTTCATTTTAGGCTTTTGAAACACCCAAAAACTCATAATATGCTAGGAGATATTCCCTTCCAAACTTGACTAAAAATCTGTCCAAAACAGTCCTGAAAATCTGCCCACTCTCGGCCAAGGGGGGTTTTTTTGAGGCTAGGGGTGTGAAATCTTGTCTAACTCTTGGTTAATAATCTTCCTAACACATTACGGAAGGACACTTATAAGTTTAAGAATTTTTGGACAACATTTGGTTAGGAAAAGGGGGTGTTGGACGAGAACTATAGGAAAGGGAGAGAAATATTTTCAAGTCTTGAAATATACTAAGTGTGGAAGATTTTCATCAACTAAAGGGGTTTATATAGTACAACCAAGAGTTAGGATTGAAACATGTGTATGGTATAGATGTGTTTGTGTAGGTTCCTTTCCACACTTGTCCTACAAAAGCCATGCAAGACCTTGACCATTTGACTTGCCCACCAACTCATAAAAACCGTCCAACTTGCCATGCAAAACCATGCAAGACTTTTGGCCACTTGTCTTGCCCACTTGTCCACTCAATTTCGTCCAACATGGCCCAATCTAGGGGTGACACTTGTCGCCCTCCTATTGGTCCAAAATATTTATCTCTCGGAAAAATTCCATAATCGTAAAAATATTAAAAACGTAAAATTTCCTTCACAAGGTTCGGAATAATTTCCGTCGGAAAAACAATTCTATCATTCTTACCCTAATTAGGGCGTATACATTCGTACGTACGTCCTCACATACATACTCCGGAACTACGGGGCATAACATTCTCCCCCCCCCCCTTAGAAACATTCGTCCCGAATGTTCCTTCAAGATTCAAATAACTCAGATAACGGCATAGTCCCTCATAACTTGAACAATTTGCAAAATGCCACATATGGCCACAATACAACGTACACGCAAAAACTCACATCCGAGCCAACGAAGGATCATCTCTAAAGCGTATAACAATAGTATTAGCTCCACCCATAGTCCAAAGGATACTCTCTTCACCTCTTTACTTTATAAAAAAGGACACTTCCATCTTCTTCACACATCTTCGCCTCTTTTCTTACTCGTGCACTCTCCTCGCACACTCAACTCTTCCTAATATACGATCACATTTCTTTCATTACTTCGCTTTTTAAAACTCGGGTTACTATCCTCAACTTGGTCGTCATTAATCGGGAACACTCGATGGATCTCCGATACTCTTCCGAATCATAGCAACATGAAAGACGGACGTCGCTTCCTAAGTCGGACGACAAGCTAACTTATAGGCAACCCGCCTATTCTACAAACGATCCGAAAAGACCCAAAGTACCGGGCTAAGTTTCCTTGCTTTCCAAATCTCGCCACACCCTTCCGGGTGGTACCTTCAAGAAGACCCACCGTCAACTCAACTCCAAGTGTCGACGCCGATTATCCGCAAGACTTTTGTTGACTCGAGTCGCTAATAACCTCATCCGATAAACTCGCCTTATCCTTATTCTCACAATCGTATGGACCAACTATCTAAACCTTGCCAATATCGAACCAATCGACAACCTATACTTCCGCCCATACAAGGCTTCATAAGGCGCCATCCGAACACCAAATGATAGCTATTATAATACCCACTCAACACGAGGCAAATAATCCTCACCGCTTCCCGAAATCAAAACACCTACCGTAACCTATCCTCAAATATCCGATAAAACGCGCTGTTTGTCCGTCGCCCGAGGGTGAATGCACATCGAGACTTCAGTTCCTAACCTCGCCGTAAAACCTCCGTAAAAGAAAATAGCCGTAAATCGGGCTCCACCGTCATAAAATAAAAAGTAGGAACCCCGCAGCCTTTACAACCTTCCCCGATATATAACATCTCGCATAACCCTCGCCGAGTAAACAAATACCCGATCGAAAGACAAGATGGGCGACCTCATCGCCCCGACCATCGGTCGAACGATCCACGAACTCGCACGATGGTTACCTAAACTCGGGCCTAACACCTCGTGATCCTATCACCTAATGACCACATCAAATTTACCTCACTTTATTCCGGCCGCGGGTTAACCCGCACCGCCTCAACCCGACCCATTATCGCGCCAAACTCTCTCGCTCCCGATCCGAACAATCTTACTAATTCACGCCATGAAAGCTACCACTTCTATCTCAAACTACCCATGGAATTATCACACAAATACTCCACGATACTATGCACTCGACAAAGACTAACCGTAAAATCTTTTACTCAAGGCGCGCCTTACATCTAAGGTCTCGCCTCAACTGTTATAAATTCTAAGGTTCACAATTGTCTCATCCTGCACTTACCCTTTTCGCAAACCAAAGCTTCTAAATCACATTTTAACACAAGCTATCCGAACATAACACTTAACACATCATCATATCATCAATACAAACTAGTCTCTGTAGGGTTAAGGATATACCGAAAATCAAATAGGCGGTTCAAAGGATCGCTAAAATCGGGAACCTCCACCGCGACCTGCCGCGTGGCCGGCAGTATGAACATCCTGGAAGAACCCGCAATCGATCCCGTAGTCAGGTTATCCCACCAGCCGCCTGCCTGACAGTTCCTCGCAAAATGGCCCTGCTGGCCGCATGTAAAACAAACTCCCAAACTAGCACGACACTCCCCACCATGGAGCCTACCACAATGGCCACATCGAGATGGGGGTGGCCTTCTCTGGCTAACACCCCTTCCTCTCCGAACCACTGAATCCAAGAACCGACCTGGTAGGCCGAGTCATCCCACCTGTATCCTCCTACTAGGACATTCTCTCTCACATGGCCCTCGCCACCACAGTAAAACAAGCATTGGTAAAAGACGACATTTCTGAATGACGCTACCACATAGTGAACACCGAGGAAATCAATCGGGCCGCTAGAACCTATGTAAATCTGTGAACCAAAACCCCGAGCTCGACCAACTCCTCGCATACTCGAACGCCCCGAAGCTCGTGGAGGACCACTCAGATGGCGGAGGCGCATAACCGGCTCACCGGCGAGGTCCGCCGAAAGTTACCAAAGGACCCGCTGCTCGCCCTCTTCGCCGATCTTGGTTATTCCGTCGATCTCTACGCTCTCGATCTGTGGCATAAGCTCAGACGGCAATGTCCATGCTCGATCAAGAGCTACTCTTGTACATCCCTTTACTAGATAATCGTCTAGGCCCGTGATATATCGGTGCACTCTATACTCCATGTTTGCTAAAATCCTAGCTAGTAACTGGGCCATCTCCTTGTAACCCATATACTTTGTTCCTGGCCGTGGGGCTGAAGGCTCAGGTGTCGTGGCCTCAGTAGCCTCCGCTGCGGCTCTAATCCCTGCTGGGGCCGGCGACATCGTGGAACTCGCCGCTCGTATCACCTCGTAAAGGTTGGGCCCGCCTCGTGACCCTCTCGTGCTACTAACGCCTCCGCCGCTTGCCCTTCCGCCCGGGTTGCCTTGCGAGGCATAATCGATAAAAAGAAGTACGCGAGGGTCCAACTTATAACACAGCTCTAAGGCACGATCTCAGAGTGAGAAGAATGGAAACCAATCCTAAATGTCCCGCAACCTCCTCGACATAGATGGTGCACAACACACCGATAATCAAGACTTACTATTACCTGGCCTCAGACACTTTCCGATGACTAATCGCTTGATACCACTTTGTCACGACCGATCCTGCCCGTGATCGTGCCTTCCTGCACCCAAGTAGATATATATCGAGTAACCAATGGAATATAAAAACAAGACATGAAACAATAAAGAGTAAGAACATTCAACTAAGAAAATGTCGCTTTCGCATGTATATATAAACCAAAACTTCAATAGCTACATCCTTTACAAACCCCGCCCACAACAAGATTACATGCACTCTAAGAATTTATAATAACTATGACGGACAGGGTTCGCCATACCCCTGAATGTACAAGTACCTACAATCTCAGGGGATCATACCAAAAGATAAGCTTCCGGAGAAACGGAGCTTCCCAAAACGCTGAACTGTGATCCTAAGAGCGAGGATCAACGACTGATGTACCTCTACCGCAGATGAACGCAACTCCCCGGGCGAGGTCGACAACAGGTACCAAGTATGTGAAACTGAAAATACTGTAAATGAAATCATAATAGTCTATATAAAACAGGAGACATATATGATAACCAATATACGATATAAGATAGGTAAGCAGTCATGTCAAGTCAGGGACTCACGCCCTCAAGGTCATCACTCAAATATAACCATAACATTTTACAACCAATTCACAAGTATGTACGAAACAACCAAGTTAACCGCACATAGTGCCACATCATAAACAAGAGCAATAATATATATAATGTAACTGGTCTTTTCTAGGCCGCGAATGATCGAAGCAAGGCCAATCGCCCATAAGATTACATTATGCGTGCCTAATCTCGACTCGCAGTCCGCATATGCCACCTAGGCCCGCATGAGGTATTCCTCGCATCGAGGGTAGCTAATCCTCGGCATCGTCCTGGACTCCCGTAGTCCGCATGGCCACATAGACCGCATGAGGTATTCCTCGCACACAATCCTGGAACTCCCGCAGCTCCGCATAGGTCCCATGGACCCGCATGAGGTATTCCTCGCATCGGGGGGCAGCTTAACCCCCAGTATCATGTCAAGAGGTGAGTGGTATAATACTAACACAACGGCTTATCGTTAAACAACATAAGCACAACAAGAATAACCTCCTTACACAAACATCACAAGATACTAACACACGTAGTATCACAACATGTTTACTTCATCAAGCCAACACGAAAGTATTACAAAGCTATCACAAAACATAGGCAAGTTACTCACACAAGGTACTTGCATTTCATGTCAACAAATCCGGGTTTTAACCCCAAGGTACTACATACTTTACCTCTTTAAAAAGATCCATTTCTTTCACAAAAAGGTCACACGATACCCGTAGTATCAAAATAGAGTAACTATCTTTTTAAGTAACCCAGAACAATTTCCATACCTTCTTTTTAAACCAACTTAAGACAATAGCATGCCTTCTCTTTTAAACAAAAACATTTCCATTTTTCCATTTCTCTTTTATAAATCAAGTCCCTTACTTTGGAATTTTTAAGAAAATCAAACTTGTTTTTAATGATCTTATTAAAGCAACCGTGATCTAGGAAATGTAATACAATTTTGTCTTATCTTAACTTCTATGCAGATGGAGGTTTCTACTTGTTTTAATAATAATAATTATTTGTCAATATATTTTCCTTTATTAACGCTGCAGTGGTTTGTTCGATACTTATTCTCATTTCCGAAAGCAATATAACATTATTATTCGAAACCAAGTGCTCATTACTCACGAATGAGGTTTAACAACTTTCCACACAATTCAAGTTCTTCACATATCAAATCAAGTCAAATATAAGTCAAGTCTCTTATCATTTTTAAAAAAATCAATAAACCATTCTTTTACCTACATAAAGTTGTTATAATTAACTTCCCATAAAGCCATTATAACACTTTATGTTTTAAATAAACCAAATTCATTTTACACACGTACGTCTACCGTACTATATATATTTCACAAATATCATGCTAGAAAAGATAGGAAGAGGTTCACATACCTCGCGACGATTATCGACAATTAGCAAAACGCTCCAAAGTACTATAACCTTGCTAGCCCTTTTCCACCCTTCAAGTAGAATACGCTGCTCGTAGTACTTCCACCTATAATGGCCATGAAACGTCTATTAACCTCTAGATCTCTTCGTAGGATATTTCTAAGAACAAGGTTCCATATCCTACGGAAAATTCGGCAACACCTCCCCTGTTTCTACTCAATTTTCCACCTTTTCCAAGGCCCGATAACCGTAATTAACATACTATAATTAAGGTGCAATAATTCCGAAATTTAAAGAAGGGGATAACACGCCCAAACGGAACGCGATTAACAATCTCTCCTTCATAACAACAATAACAAAAGAAGGGGATAACACGCCCAAACGGAACGCGATTAACAATCTCTCCTTCATAACAATAAGTAAAGAAGGTCCAAAGTAAATATAGTCCAAAGTAGATACGGTCCAAAGTAGATACGGTCCTTAAGTTGGGGTCCTTGGCCAACTTTTACAAATTTACTTATCCAATTACTTCATTAGTCCTTCAACTTATATTCCAATCTTATTATAAGTTATAGTTCCTTTGTTGTTAACCTCTTAGTAAGTAATGGATACATTTTTACCATTTAATGGATAATATGCCAATTCTCCTTTTAACATCTTAACAAGATCCAAATCTTTCTTTATATCTTATAGTCCGTAATATACTTCCAATATATGTATAATATCCATATATACATAATAATCAACTTCACAAAGAGGTTAAGGTTCATTACCTCAAAATAGCCCAAAAATGTGACTGTCCAAATTTTTAGCCACTGCTTCGTCATCTGAACTTGTAACGTCGATAACTCTCTACTCCAGTGTGCTATTGATGAGAGATTTGTTGCATTGGAAACTAGACTCGACGAACTTCATTTTAGGCTTTTGCAACACCCAAAAACTCCTAATATGCTAGGAGATATTCCCTTCCAAACTTGACTAAAAATCTGTCCAAAACAGTCCTGAAAATCTGCCCACTCTCAGCCAAGGGGGGTTTTTTTGAGGCTAGTTGTGAAATCTTGTCTAACTCTTGGTTAATAATCTTCCTAACACATTAAGGAAGGACACTTATAAGTTTAAGAATTTTTGGACAACATTTGGTTAGGAAAAGGGGGTGTTGGACGAGAACTATAGGAAAGGGAGAGAAATATTTTCAAGTCTTGAAATATACTAAGTGTGGAAGATTTTCATCAACTAAAGGGGTTTATATAGTACAACCAAGGGTTAGGATTGAAACATGTGTATGGTATAGATGTGTTTGTGTAGGTTCCTTTCCACACTTGTCCTACAAAAGCCATGCAAGACCTTGACCATTTGACTTGCCCACCAACTCATAAAAACCGTCCAACTTGCGATGCAAAACCATGCAAGACTTTTGACCACTTGTCTTGCCCACTTGTCCACTCAATTTGTCCAACATGGCCCAATCTAGGGTGACACTTGTCGCCTCCTATTGGTCCAAAATATTTATCTCTGAAAAATTCCATAATCGTAAAAATATTGAAAACGTAAAATTTCCTTCACAATGTTCGGAATAATTTCCGCGGAAAAACAATTCTATCATTCTTACCCTAATTAGGCGTATACATTCGTACGTACGTCCTCACCTACATACTCCGGAACTACGGGGCATAACAAAGGCAGCTGAGGGAGCTGCAAGTAGGACGCAGAGGGTTACGAGGCACAGCCCGCTTTACCGAGGTGATGTTTCTGACGGCGAGTTCCACGACGCCGCCAAATTTCAGCAGAGTTCTGAGCGTAGCTACTAAGACCACGGCACGAGCCTTCGCCCACACCGAGGCGAGTATAGGGATTACGAGAGCGATCGGTTGTTGACTAGCATTGTGGCGGTGGCGCCGCCGTGAGCCAGAGCTAACCCTGTGAGCCGACAATTTAAGGATTCGGACTTTCTGAGTTGTATACCACCTGAGTTCTATGGTTCGAGGTCTGAGGAGGATCCTCAGGAGTTCATTCGGCAGGTGCAGCGGACTATGCATGTGCTTAGGGCCTCGGAAACGGAGTCTGTTGTGTTATCTTCTTACCGGTTACGCGATATTGCGTTGAACTGGTTTGAGTCGCGAGTGTCTAGAGGCGTGGGTGCTCCTCCGGTGCTTGGGATGAGTTCACTAATCCTTCCTGGCCACTTTTGCCTCCCGAGACGGCGAGAGCCCGCTGATAGGTTCTTCGCATTGAGACGTAATGGGAGGACCATCGTGAGTACAACCCGAGTTTGACTCATTGGCGGTACGCGCCACTATTGTGGCGGACATGGCGAGAGTTCACCGCATTATTATACCGTATTTCCGAGTATGTACGCAGGCGTGCGTAGAAAAGTTGAAGCTTAAAATAGGCTTGGCCGATTTTATTTTGTGCACAACCCCGACAGAGTCGTTGACGAAACATTTTACACACTTGCGAAGGGAAAATTCCGCTATGTCATTTTTAATTTTTGGATTTTTCCGAGAGACAACATTTTGGACCAACGAGAGGCGACACTTGTCACCCTCAAGTTGGTGGAGTGGCGGTAATCTTGGACGAAAAGGAGTCATAGTTGGTAAGATATTTGTGAGGGTTTTAAGGAGTAGGGACTAGGGGCACTTGGCGCATCTTGGCCCTCCACTTGCCCCCACTTGGCTAGATCATGGCCCTTGATTTCCTATAAATACCCTCCCCTTTGAAGACTTCTTCATCCAAAACTTTCCTAAGTCTAAAAATCCTCCCCTTCTCCTTGTGTTCTCATCCTAGCCTTCCTCCTCAGTGAGGCCCTCGCCGAAAGTCCTCCCCCTTGGCAGAGTACCCTCCTAGTGGGGTTGGCCGAGGGGTACACCCCCCCCTTGTGGTGTTGTCTCGTATAAATACCCCTCCCTCTTGGTAGAAAATACACTCCAAAGTATTGTTACTATACCCAAATTACCTTAGCCGTATACCTTGTAGTATTCCAAAGATACCTCTATACGTAGAGCCCGAAAATACTACCTTTTGTCCTTTTTGTCTCAAACCGAAACCCTAGGGAAATCTTCACAGTTGGTTGAAGTATTTAAGTAGAAGTTGTTGGAAACTTCTACGGGTTGTTTGGAGCGGGTTGAGCGCCTTGAGTAGAGCTAAACGTCGTCAGATCGACATTTAAACTTGGATAATTTTGGGCTTATCGAGGTAAATACTCTTGACCTTTTATTGTAATAAGAGTTTGCATACTGTTGAAGTATAAGTATAAGTATAAGATATATACAAAGAAGGTATATAAGAACGGAATTGAACTGTACTTACATAGAACTGTATTTACAGTAGAATTGTGAAGTTTGACGGGTAGGGAAGGGCTGCCCAATTTTCCGTAGAATCTTGTATATAGATTAAATCTACAGAGTAGTCTAGACATTGATAGATCAGTATAACCTTTATAGGTTGAATGTTACGTGAGTAGCATGTGCTACTTAAAAGGTGGACAAGGCTAGCGGGTTATACCATGGAGCGTTTGCTAATAGTCGATAATCGTCGCGAGGTATGTGATTCTTCCTATACTCTCGAGCATGAAGTATTTTAAAAGAATATATATGGTACTGAGACGACGTGTGGCAATGTCTTTTGACTTAAGCTGAATAATAAGAACTCAAGTATTTGAAAAGTATATATCTATAGTACGGTAGACGACGCGTGTGTTAATCGAACGTAGTTGTACGACAATGTCTTTTGACTTAAGCCTGAATAATAAGAAACTTGAAGTATGTCAAAAGAGTTAAGAAACCTTTTTGAAAGAAGAGTAATACTTGGTTTGAAAACATAAGAGTTATACTAGCTTTATGGGAAGTTAGGTATAACGTCTTAAGAGAGGTAAAGAGAATGGCTTACTGATTTTAGAAGTTAAGAGACTTGATCTTAAAAGATAAGAGACTTGACTTAAATGAATTAATATGAATTTTGTGTGAAACCTCATTCGTGAGAAATGAGTACTTGTTTTTTTTTTTTTTAAAAAAGCAATAATGTTTTTTACTGATTTCGGAAATCAGAATAAGTATCGAACAAACCACTGCAGCGTTAATATAGGGAAATGTACTGACTAATTAATGTATTAATTAAAACCAGTAGAAACCTCCATCTGCATAGAAGCTAAGATGAGACAAAATGATATTACATTTCCTAGATCATGGCTGTTGTAATAAGATTGTTATAAACAAGAATAACCTGCTCACATATAAGGCATATGTTTCTCAAATCGTTTTAAAGGAGAATTATATCATTAAGTGATTAAAACTATGAAACTACGAAACCTTTTGAAAATGAGAAACTTGAACATTTGAAATTAGGCAAACTTGAACGTTTGGAAAATAATGTTGTTACTTGATTTTACAAAGGGAAGTGTTTTGGTTTACTTAAAAGATAGTCACTCTGCTTTATACTACGTATCAGTGTGACTTCATGAAAGAAACGGATCTTTTAAAAGTTAATGTATGAAGTACTTTGGGGATAGACCGAACTTGTTAGCATAAGGTACTTGTGTGAATAACTTGATTGTGTTGGTTTGTGATAGCCTTGTAATACTTTCTTGTTGATATGATAAGTAAACATGTTAGGATGCTACGTTAGTATCTTGTGATTGTTGTTTAAGGGGTCATTCTGTTGTGCTTACGTTAAACGTTAAGCCCGCTTGTTATTGTATCACATACCCGACTTATTATACCGAGGGCTTTCCACCCTTGATGCGGTCTACGCCATGCGCGGGTTGAGACTATGCGAGCGGCGGTATGCTCGTGATTGATCATTCCGGCGTTTAGCCCGACGCGGATGCCCTATGCGGTCCGGGACTATGCGGTCTATTGAGACTATGCGGTCGCGGAGTCGAGCGGTACCGGGTTGGCTACCCCGCGCGAGAATACCTCATGCGGTCTCAGTGACTATGCGGATCGCGGAGTCCAGGATTAGGCACGCATAATGATACTATGGCGATTGGCTTCGATCATTCGCGGCCTAGAAAAGACCCGATTCTGATATCTGCTGCTTTGTTTATGTTGTGGCACTATGTGCGCTTAATCGATTATATTTGCAAATGGTTTTAGATTTGATTTCATTTCAAAGATTTTACAGCTTTCACATACTTGGTACCGTTGTACTTACCTCCTCGGCCGTTCATGCCGCGCAGTAGGTACACCTGTTGATCCTCGCCTGTGGTCACGCCAACAGATGGGAAGCTCCGTTTCTCGAGGCTTATCGGTGGTATAGTCCCCGTTGTAGGTACTTACATTCGTGGTATGGCGGGCCCCGCCCGCCATTGTTGTCGTATCATTCTTAGAGGTCTGTACTACTGTTGTGGGCAGAGTTGTAAAAATGATGTAACTGTTCGGTTTTATATTGGTTTATATATATGCCGAAGGCAAGTTTTCTCACATCGTTTACTTCATAATATTTTCATGTCTTGTTTTATGTTCCGCCGATTACTGATGTATGGCTACTTGGGTGCGGGTAAGGCACTACCACTGGCCCGTTCGTCGTGACAAAAGTGGTATCGAGCGATTAATCCTGAAAGTGTCTACGCATCAGATCCGCAGTCTTGATTATCGGTGTGTTGTGCACCACCAATAATCGTGAGGCTATAGGATATTTAGGATTGGTTTCTATTCTTCACTCAGATCGTGCCTTAGAGTTGTGTTGTAAGTTGGACCTCTAAACGTATTTCTTTCCTACCGCTATGCTCCGCATGGCAAACCCGCCCGTGAGGCGCGCAGCGGCGGCCGCGAGTAGCATGAGGGTTACGAGGGCACATGCCCAATCATCACCTAGGGTGGTGCGTCGTTCGGGGAGTTTGGCGACGCCGCCAGTCTCAGCAGAGTCTAGCATGATGCAGCTAGCCTTGCGGCCATGACATTGAACCTTCGCCCCACGAGGAACAGAATATAGATTGCAAAGAGGCGACCCTGTTACTAGCTATGGATTTGGCTACCAGAGAGTATACCGATGTATCACGGGTCTTAATGACTATTTAAGAGAGGGTTGTGCAATAGTAGCTCTTCAATCAGGCTTGAGCATGGCCTGTGTACGGGCTTATGCGCAGCAGGCCAAGAAACCTAGAGATCGACGGGTTAACCAAGCGCGAGAAGAGGCCGCAATGCAGGTCCTTTAGTAACTTTCGAGGCGAATCGCTCGGCGCGAATGATATGCACATCCACCAAGGCAGAGGTCCTCCACGAGTTCGTGACGCTGGGGTAAGGCGGAGTCGTTAGAGCTCGAGTTTCCTGTTCACGCCTACACGCAGGTTCCAACACCGATTCGCTTTTCCTCGCATTCACGCAGGCGATGTCATCCCGGGAATGTCGCTTTTGTTGGTGCCCATTTACCGGCGTCGCCAGTACGTGTGTCGAAAGTATGTCCTAGTAGAAGGGACGCAAGTAGGAGGACTCACCTTCGTGATCGTGGGTAGTTCGTCACCTTCCTAGCTATCGCCTGCGGCGTGTTTGATTAGAACGACTAAGGGATTGAAGCGGTAGATGTGTATATCCTTAACCCTGTAGGTTAGTATGTGTGATAAGATGAGTATATCATAAGTGCTATGTTCTGATAGCAGTGTGTTAGTTGTGATTAGAAATCATGGTTAGTTAAAAGGGTAAGATTGGGGCTAAGAAAAGTGTGAGCCTTAGAATGTTATACGTGGAGACCTTAGAGGTAAGGCCATCTCGAGTAAAGATGTATTGTTATGTTTGACCCTTATCAGAGTGCATAGTGCACGTGAGTTATATTGTGTGATAAGTCCCTGGGTAGTGTGAAATGAAAGAGGGTAGTTGAGCTAAGAAGACCGCTAGGTTTTCGTAAAGTGATTAGTGAGATTGTTCCGGATCGGGGAGCTAGTGTTTTGCGCGTTGCCGGGTCGAGTTGGGGCCATGTTGCGGGTCAACCCACAGACTGTTTTGTGATGGGGTCAGTTCGGGGTGGTCCCGCCAGGTGGTAGGGTCACGAGGGTGTTAGGCCCAAGTTTAGTTAACCATTGTGCGAGTTCGTGGATGCGTCGACCAAGAGTCACCGATGAGCCTTCCTCTTCGCCAGATCTATTTACAGAGGTTATGCGAGATGTTATATCAGGAAGGTTGTAAGGTTGCACGAGGTGCCTACTTTCACCTTATGACGCTGAATCCCGTGTCAGGCTATTTCATTTTCTCGGTTTTACCAAGCAGGTTAGGAACTCGGTGAGTCTCGAATCGCGTTCGCCGCCGCCGTTGTTTGGATTTCGGGTAGTTGTGAGGATTGTTGTCTCCGTTGAGGAGTGTTTTATAGCTACCATTTCGCTTGATGTCTCGCTTACGGCCTTATAAGCGTGTTGTCCTGCCGATTGGTTCGATGTGCGCGTTCGGGATTGTTGGTTCATACCTGTTTCAGCAGAGTGTAGTTAGGGTATGACGAGTTTTGGAAACTGAAGCAGTAACAAAAATATGGTAAGTTATGAGAGAGAGTTCGAGTGTACGAGAAAGTGCGGTACGCACGTAAGAAGTTGTCGAGCATGTATGGCGAGCATAGATGTGATCATTTCTTTTGTAAGGAGAGGTGCGAAGTATATTTTAGACCTCGTGCGGCTTTTGTGATGTTAGAGGTGTTTCTCGTGGACTTGGATGTAAGTATTTGCAGTGTTTCGTGGCGGTGTGGCAGATTGTTCGCGAGTATAGTAGTGAAGACTACACCGGCGACGTTTGTTTTGAGACTTAGAAGGAACATTCGACGAATGTTTCTAAGGAGGAGAATGTTATACCGTATTTCAGTATGTGCAAGGACGCACGTGAAAAGTTTGAAGCTTAAAGTAGGCTTGGCCGATTTTATTTTGTGCACAACCCCGACAGTCGTTTTTCGACAAACGCTTTACATAACTTGCGAAGGGAAAATTCCGCTATGTCATTTTTAATTTTTGCGGATTTTTCCGAGAGACGAACATTTTGGACCAACGGTAGGCGACACTTGTCACCCTCGAGTTGGTGGAGCGTGGCGTAATCTTGGACGAAAGTGGAGTCATAGTTGGTAAGATATTTGTGAGGGTTTTATGAGTAGGACTAGGGGCACTTGGGCATCTTGGCCTCCACTTGCCCCACTTGGCTAGATCATGGCCCTTGATTTCCTATAAATACCCTCCCCTCAAGACTTCTTCATCCAAAAACTTTCCTAAGTCTAAAAATCCTCCCCCTTCTCCTTGTGTTCTCGCCCTAGCCTTCCTCCCCATGTGAGGCCCTCGCCGAAAGTCCCCTCGCCGAGAGTACCCCCTCCTAGTGGGGTTGGCCGAAGTACACCCCTGGTGTTGTCTCGCATAAATACCCCCTCTTGGTAGAAAATACTCTCAAAGTATTGTTACTATACCCAAATTACCTTAGCCGTATACCTTGTAGTATTCCAAAGATACCTATACGTAGAGCGGAATACTACCTTTGTCCTTTTTGTCTCAAACCGAAACCCTAGGAAATCTTCTGCTTGGTTGAAGTATTTAAGTGGTTGTTGGAAACTTCTAAGGGTTGTTTGGAGCGGGTTGGAGCGCCGTAGTAGGAGCTAAACGTCGCCAGATCGACATTTAAACGTGGATAATGTTGGGCTTATCGAGGTAAATACTCTTGCCCTTTTATTGGAATACGGGTTTGCATACTGTTGAAGTATCAGTAGAAGTATAAGATATATACAAAGAAGGTATATAAGAAGGGAATTGAACTGTACTTACATAGGACTGTATTTACAGTAGAATTGTGAAGTTTGACGGGTAGGGAAGGGCTGCCCAATTTTCCGTTAAATCTTGTATATAGATTAAATCTACAGAGTAGTCTAGACATTGATAGACTGTATAACCTTTATAGGTTGAATGTTCTGTGAGTAGCATGTGCTACTTAAAAAGGTGGACAAGGCTAGCCGGGTTATAGCCGTGGAGCGTTTTGCTAATAGTCGATAATCGTCGCGAGGTATGTGATTCTTCCTATACTCTCGAGCATGAAGTATTTTAAAAAGAATATATATGGTACGGTAGACGTACGTGTGGCAATGTCTTTTGACTTAAGCCTGAATAATAAGAACCTTGAAGTATTTGAAAAGTATATATCTATAGTACGGTGACGCATACGTGTTAAGCGAACGTAGTTGTGCAAATGTCTTTTGACTTAAGCCTGAATAATAAGAAACATGAAGTATGTCAAAAGAGTTAAGAAACATTTTTGAAAGAAGAGTAATACTTGGTTTGAAAACATAAGAGTTATACTAGCTTTATGGGAAGTTAGGTATAACGTCTTAAGAGAGGTAAAGAGAATGGCTTACTGATTTTAGAAGTTAAGAGACTTGATCTTAAAAGATAAGAGACTTGACTTAAATGAATTAATATGAATTTTGTGTGAAACCTCATTCGTGAGAAATGAGTACTTGGTTTTTTTTTAAATAAAGAAGCAATAATGTTTCGATTTAAATCGAATAAGTATCGAACAAACCATCGCGTTAATAAAGGAAATGCATCGACTAATTAATGTATTAATTAAAACCAAGAGAAACCTCCATCCAGAAGCTAAGATGAGACAAAATGATATTACATTTCCTAGATCATGGTCACAGAATAAGATTGTTATAAACAAGAATAACGCTCACATATAAGGCATATGTTTCTCAAATCGCTTTAAAGGAGAATTATATCATTAAGTGATTAAAACTATGAAACTACTAAACCTTTTGAAAATGAGAAACTTGAACATTTGAAATTAGGCAACTTGAACGCTTGGAAAATAATGTTGTTACTTGATTTTACAAAGGGAAGTGTTTTGGTTTACTTAAAAGATAGTCACTGCTTTATACTACGGTATCAGGTGACTTCAGGAAAGAAACGGATCTTTTAAAAAAGTTAATGTATGAAGTACTTTGGGGATAGATACCCGAACTTGTTAGCATAAGGTACCTTGTGTGAATAACTTGATTGTGTTGGTTTGTGATAGCCTTGTAATACTTTCTTGTTGATATGATAAGTAAACATGTTAGGATGCTACGTGTGTTAGTATCTTGTGATTGTGTGTAAGCGGTCATTCTTGTGCTTACGTTGTTAAACGTTAAGCCCGCAGATCGTTATTGTATCACATACCCTCGACTTATTATACCGAGGATTGCCACCGACGCGTCTATACGCCTACGCGGTCACGTGAGACTATGCGCGAGCGGTATGCTCCAGATTGATCATTCCGCTTAGCGCGGTCTGCGGGATGCCCTACGCGATCCGCGACTACGCGGCTTTGAGACTATGCGACCGCGAGTCCGGAGAGGTACCGGGTTGGCTACCCCGATGCGAGGAATACCTCACGCGGCCCGGTGTGACCTACGCGATCGCGGAGTCCGAGATTAGGCACGCATAATGATACGCGGGCGATTGACGCTTCGATCATTCGCGCCTAGAAAAGACCCGATTCTGATATCCATTTTGATCTTGTTTATGTTGTGGCACTATGTGCAGTTTAACTGATTATATTTGCAAATGGTTTTAGATACTTGATTTCATTTCGCATTTACGCTTCACATACTTGGTACTGTTGTCGACCTCCTTCGGGTCGCGCTCATGCCACGGAGGTACACCGATGTTGATCCGCCTAGGTCACGCCAACAGACGGAAGCTCCGCTTCTCGAGGCTTATCAGTGGTATAGTCCCGTCGTTGTAGGTACTTACATTCGTGGTATGGCGGCCCCGTCCCGCCATTGTCGTGATCATTCTGTAGAGAGTAGTAATCGCTCAGCGCGAGTTGTAAAAAGGATGTAATCGTCGTTTTAAATTGTTTTATATATGCCGAAGGCAAGTTTTCAGACATCGTTTACTTCATAATATTTTCATGTCTTGTTTTATGTTCATTGATTACTCGATGTATGGTTACTGGTGCGTAAGGCACCGCCACGGCCGGGTTCGGTCGTGACAACCGCGCATGCGCGACGGGCTAGACCGTTAAATGGTTCTCGTATGTCCGGGAGTGGCTCTTCACCGGTATGGATATTTCGTGACGCAGCGTACGTGGATCGAGGACAGTGAGAGTGAGGCCGCCAGTTCAAATTTCACCGGCCAGAGGCCGTGGCAGCGTGGTTTCGAGATAGCTTTGGTGGATGCCTCGCAGCAGTGGCTCACATTTTCGCCGACGCAGAGTGCCCTTCCTGCCTTCCGCATGGTGGTTTTGAACGCCGGGATATTCGGGAGCGGTCATGCTCGTATGGCGAGTTCACGGTGTCCAAGATAGTGATTGGAAGCCACCGCCTCTGGTGTAGTCACCGGTAGATCTCGTTTTGAGTGTCGGACTAGGTCGGCAAACGTTACCATACGCGCGTGGCTATTTGCGGAGACCGTTGGCACCGTGGTGGCAAGCGGGACGGGCACGCCTATTAGATCGATTGCAGTTCTTCACCTCCAATGGCTAGGCAGATGTTCCGTGCAGTCGCGGCCGCGAGGTCGTGGTAGCAATTCGCATAGCGGTCCCTTGACCCGCCTACGTGATGTCGGTATATCCTTGACCCTTAGAGATTAGTACGCATGATAGGATTGTTGTATGATTTAGTGTCATGAACTGAGGATATCGAGACTATGTACATGTGATAGAATAAGTTGGTGACGAACAGTAATCGTTAAGGCCGTGAACGGAGTAAGTGATGGTTCACACTTTGGATTCATTTTCTGCTTGACTTACGATGAATGAATATGCGCGCGATATCTTGGTCACAAGTGGCATAATAAGGTCCCATTAAGCGTAAAGTACGAGGATGTACCGGAATATTAGATTGGCTCAAAAGAACATTCGGGAATGTTTCTAAGGGAGAATGTTACACCCGTAATTCGCGGTCATGCTATGAGAACGCATTTACGTGAGTTAAGATTTAAAATTTTAGAAAGATAGGTTATCGTAAAGATTCGGACAGTTTTAGTCAACTTTGAGCCGCATATCTCCTGGTTCATCCAGAGTTTGTAGGTGTTTCTAAGGCCTAGCACGTAGTTCGTTGAGTCTAGGTTGCAACGCAACCAACCGCTCGTCGATAGGACATCAGTAGAAAGTTATGGAAGTTACAAGTTCGGTCTTGCAATGAGCAAGAAGCAACATCTGGCCGTGCCACAACACGATAAACCGAAAACGCCGAAGATACAGGCCGCCATGCTAAGTTCTGAAAGGTTGTGGAGGTTTCAGGCCCTAGATCGCAGGTCACGTGGCCGAGGCGGGTTTTTGAAACGGGAAAATCGACATTATCTTTTAAAAGGCCATGGGAGGGTGACAAGTGTCCCCATCTGATTTTTTCATGCAGTATTTATTGACCAAGTCTTGAAGACTTGGTCATTCTTCAAAGATCTTTCTTCTCTCTAAAACTCTTCTTTCTCTAAGATTCCTCTCCCTTCTCTCTAGAAATTCAAGAAGAAACCTAAGCCTAGAGAAATTCTGAAAAGGTGGCAAGGAGGAAACATGTTGACAATCTTATAGGAGAATTGTGGGAAGAAGACAAGTGGATTTTGTTGGACTAATTTGGGGTAAGCTCTAAGGTAACAATCCTTTCTCTTTGCTAGTAAATTGATCGCATGTGGAAGAAAGGACTTTTAGTTGTTAATATTGCCTTTAGATATATTGCATGTAGGAATTGGATAAGAATTTGGATTAAAAAGGATTTGGATAAGAAATTATGTTGTTATACCTCAAAAATTGTCAAATTGGACTTTGTAGTTTGTATTAGTTGTTGTATATTATGGGGCAGAATTTTACACGCACAAGTTAGGCGTGTAATCCCCTTTGTGTTGATTGGATTGTTGAGCCTTAAAGGTGGCGTGTTGGTTATTGAATTCGGCCTTGAAAAGGGTGGCAAAGTATGTAGAAACAAAGGAAGTGTTGTCCAATTTTCCGTAGGAAATAAGGGACTTTACATTAGAATAGTCTACGTTGAGCTTGAGCTAATAGGCGTATTCGGTCATTATAGGTTGACATCTACTGACGACATATTGGACTTGGCGAGTGGGTTAACCTGAGAGGTATGTGGAAACTTTCTTATCTCTTGAGCATGAGTAGTTATAACTATATAGTACGGTAGACGTACGTGATTTAAATGAAGTTAATCCATTTGTTATACTTGACTTGTTTTAAGAAAATGTCTAAGTTGGTTGGGTTAAGGAGTTAACTCACTTGTTCTTGAGGAATGATTTATTCTAAATAAGGTAGACAAGGATTTCTTGACATGAAAAAGTATAGAATACTTGGTGGGGAAGTATTGAGTATTGAACTTATTCTAAAGATAAGAGACCTGATTTTTAAGTTAAGAAACTTGTTTTCTAAAGTTATGAGACGTGAAGTATTTTGAAAGTTGTGTAACTTGATTTGAAGTATAAGTCTCTTGGTTAATAAAAGAACGAAATTGTTTGAGATATAAGGAGTTATAACGGCTTTATGGGAAGTTAGTTATAACGGCCTTATGAAAGGATAAGGATGTCTTAATTTCTAAAGCATAAAGTTAGTATAACGGATTTATGGGGAGTTGGTTATAATAACTTTATGGAAGGTTAAATAGTTGGTTTTTCTTGAATAAGGTAAACATAGATGAAAGAATTGAAACTAAGAAGGCAATTGATTTAAAGGCATCAATTGCTTAACGCCTAAACGAGGGTCACTGAGTTAGAAGCAAAACATATTTCTAAAGTATAGTGACTTGTTTGAAATGTAGATGAGTCTTGATACTACGGGTGATAGTATCTTGGGGTCTCATGTGAAAAAGGATCTTTGAAAGAATAGAAGACATAGTACTTTGGGTTGAATTCTAATTGTTAAGTGGCATGAAAAGTACCTTAAGGTCATTAAAATGAGATCCATTTTGTATGTTAATGAAAGTCTAAAGAATTTATGAAATTACTTGGACGTACCGTCAGTGATGGAGGATTCCACGGGTATGCTTCCATTGTCTTAGTATGAGTTTATTTGGACGTACCGACAGTGATGCGGGATTCCACGGGTATGCTTCCATTGTCTTAATATGAGCTTACTTGGACGTACCGAAAGTGAGGTGGGATTCCACGGGTATGCACCTTGGGCATGCTTACGATGAGGGATTCCGAGGCATGCAGATGAGTTTACGACGCGTCGACAAAGGCTGATGTGGGATTCCACGGGTATGCTTCCATTGTGGTTAATCCTTGGACATTCTTACGATGAGGGATTCCGAGGCATGCGACCAGGATGCCGGTTAAATTCCCGGATACGATTATTACCCCATGGATTAGCTCCCACGGTCATGCCGCAGATGAGGATTCCACCGCATGAGATATATATATACATGTTGTATGTGTGTCACGACAACAGGCAGATGCCACGCGCGCCACATGGTTAGTGTTTACGCCAATGGTCGATTGACGGGGATCCACCGCGTGTTTCGAGGTTTAAGAGCGGTGTTCATGTCCCCGCGTGACTATGTTCATATGTCAAGCGAGTTGTGCAGGTAAACCGACTTTCATTACTTTCACTTCCTGTAAGGCAGTGTATTGTTAATTGGGTATCATACTGTCATCGCTTTATTTTAGACTATTATGATTTATTTACGCATTTTGGGCCATACTTTACATGCCAGAATTGACCTCGCCTGGGGCGCGTTCGCCGCAGTCGAGGTGCATAGTTTCTTGATCCGCACTCTTAGGATCATCTTTACGGTTCTTGAAAGCTCCACTTCCTGAGGCTTTGTCTTTTGGTACCACCGTTGTAGACTTTGTACATTCGGGGTACGAAGTGGCGGGCCCGCCACAAGTTATTCTTAGTCCGTAGTCACGTTTGTGGTTGCCGAAATTTAGCACGAGTTGTCTTGATTTGCTTTGGTTATGTACTAGTATTTATTTCATTGTTAAGTTTACGTATGTTCCATTGCTATTCTCGATGTATACCGAGCGGTGCCTTGCGTGGCACAACGCGCCGGCGGTGGTCGTGACAAAAGTGGTATCGAAGCGATTAGTCCTCGGAAAGTATCAGCGCAGTGCCTAGTAGAGTGCTTGATTATCGGTGTGTTGTGCACTACATCTATGTCGTGAGGTCGCAGGGGCATTTAGATTGGTTTCATCCTTCTCTACGAGATAAATGCAGAAGCCGCCCTACTAGGTTGAATCTCTCGACCTATTCTTATGTACGATTATGCCTCCACGCAGCAACCAGAGCCAGAAGGGCAAGTAGATCGCACGACCGATCCGGGCGTGGATCGTGCCTTCCCCGGCACCCAAGTAGATATACATCGTAGTAACGGCGGAATATAAAAACAAGACATGAAACAATAAAGTAAGAAAAGATAACCAAGAAAATGTCGCCTTTCGGCATGTATATATAAACCAAAACTTGAACAGTTACATCCTTTACAAACCCTGCCCACAACAGCACTACAGACCTCTAAGAATTTCCATAACAACTATGACGGAGTCGGGGCCCGCCGTACCTGAATGTACAAGTACCTACAATCTCGGGGATCGTACAAAAGATAAGTCGAGAAACGGAGCTTCAAACGTCAACTGTGATCCTAAGAGCGAGGATCAACGATCGATGTACCTCTACCGTGAGCATGAACGCACTCGAAGCGAGGTCGACAAAAGTGCAGTATGTGGCGAAAATCAGAAATGAAATCATAATATTTTTAGGTAAATGCAAATATTATTACTAATAACGAAAAGTTTGTAGCTCTGATCAGTCGTTGAGGTATCTCAAGCCTCAACGTAATGCAAACAAGAAGAGATAGAGGGGAGGGGTGGTCACTCAAAAGGTGCCATTACAAGAGGGGATAAAATCATAGAGAACTCTATAAGATGTTGTTTTGATTCTTGCAATGACCTCTTACTGTGGAAAGTTTGTGCTTCAAAGAGCATTGTGTTTCTTGCCCTCCAAATCTCATAAACCATTATGCAAAAAGTAAGCAAATAGCTTTGGCTCGAATGCTTGTCTCATGTGTTCTTTCTTAATCCATTTAAGGAGCTTTCAACGCTGTCATCTCTCTTCTAATACCCAACCAATCTTTTATGCTCTTCCAAATCACGTGTGTATAGTGGCGGTAAAGAAGAGGTGCTTTTGTTTCATTAGCTTGCAGTAACTCGCAAGATTTATCCTCCAAGTTGAGAAATGATAGAGTATCCTTTGTAGCTAACCGCTGCATTTAGCCACATAGTAAAAAGAGAATTTGGGAGGAATGAAGCCTTTCCAAATTTGTGACATCCAAGGCTTTTTAGTCATGGAGCGCAAGATATCATACACGAGGCTTGAATCAAATATACCTGGTACAACATTTTGTAAAGCCTCAATAGCATCACCATGGCTACCAAAGATAGTAACAAATTTGTCGCGAATCCCACAAATCTTTTGAATAAAGGAGTCCACACTGGGCGTACCTCATAGTCCCAAATTGTAATATCTCTCAAATAGTGGCTATTGATCCATTGGACCCATGGGAATCAACTTCCGTGAGTTTGCCAAATCGTCTGGATAGCGGGCATGATTCCATTCCTGATGTTCATAAGACCCGTGCCACCCGTTTGAGGCAAGCAAATGATATCCTAAGCAACTCTTGTGGTTTCTCCCATGGGAACCAATACAAGCGCAGACCTTGTCGATAATAGTGGTAGGGATAGGTGCGGAACCAAAAGCTCTTAACCCGGGACGGCCGACTGATTAGTTCCGGGCCAAAGATAAGAAAGGGTGTGATGCCCCGAATTGAATGTAATTCAAATAGCACTCAGTGAATGGGGCAAATTGATCCACCGAGACTGAAATTGGGGACAAAGGATCCCCAGTATCGTCAGGAAAGCTTCCGATGGCGAAACCCACTCGACAATATCAAGTCCCGAATGTGGGAATGCATTCGCTAAGTGAGACAGAGGATTTATTGGGTTAAGAGTTAATCCTGAGGCGACCTCAACTCTTCCGGACAATTCATAAGAATCCCAATCAAGATATATCTCCTTTGGCAAAGTACTAGGTCATCCGCGAATGCCGATGAGTAATGCCCAATTTCTTACACTTTGGAAAATATGAGAAAGCTCTTGCCTCCTTCATTTTAAGTGCGCCAGAGGTATTCCATGCACAAGATAAAGAGAGTAGGGACATAGGATCACCTTGTCTTAGGTCACTTTCTTTGGAAGTATCCATGTAGCTCACCATTGATAGAAAGGAGAAGGAGGTTGAGCTAACACATTCCATGATCCATCTTGTAAATGCTGCGGAAATTTTAGACTTTTTAGTACCCGATTCGAGGAAGCTCCAAGAGACCAGATCGAATGCTTTACGAAGGTCCACCGTGGCGTACATCTGGGTGAGACTCGGCTCTATTAAATCCTCTCACAAGCTCTTGTGCCACATATACGTTGTCCATCATGTTTCTTCCTTTCACAAAGCCCCTTGGGATTTGTCGATGAGAGAAGGAAGGATCAATGCCATTCTGTTAGCTAGAATCTTTGTGATGATCTTATAGATCACATTAGTCAACTCGATGGCCTGAAATCATTTACCTTGGGATCATGATCAGTTTTTTGGTAGCGGGGTAATGATGGTATGATTAACTCATCAAAGAACTCAAAGAGAGAAGAACTCTTGGACCACATCTTACAACATCATAGCCATCTTTCCATCTATTCTGAAGAAATCGTATAACCATCCGGTCAGTGCCTGTCATCGCTATATCGTAGAGTCTTCCCAAATCTCGCTTCAGGGTGATGAAATGCAAAGTCAGAATCTCTCTTCTTCACTCGACTTTGGGCCATAGAACACATCGAGATCAAAGTTGGTAGTGGGTCGGAAGTACCTAATAGATCCTTGTAAAATTCAACCAAGCAACTTTCTAACTTCTTACGGTGATGTAGTGGTACCATTAGCTTTAACAAGAAAGTTAATGGAGTTCGACATTACTCCTTTTGATCAAACTATGAAAGTATTTGGAACATCTATCACTTCAATCAAGTGCTTCATCTTGACACGCACTTATGAAGCGTCTTTCACTTCGATGGAGTGTTTGCTCTAGCTCTTGAGGACTTCACCTTGGCTTTAAGCTCCTCATCAAAGGGATTTTCCATGTGTGCATTGATAGCCTCCTCGAACTCTATGCTTGCCACTTTTTGCTCTTTGTTCGATACTCCAAAGTCACTTATGTTCAAAGCCCTTAAAGGTTGCTTCAAGGCTTTCAATTTGGAGGTTAGGACGAATCGGCGGTTCCCAATATGTCTTGTCTCCAAGGAAGTCATAATGTTCTCAAAGGTCAAAGAAAGCCACATATTCATGAACTTGAAGGCGTTTCCCAACATTATAGGATCTGATAATCGTGGCTATCACGGCGATGGTCCAAGCCAGCTCCATAGGCATGAAATTGGCGGGTGCATTCTAGGGTCAAATAACTCCAATTTTGATTCATCAACACTCTATCAAGCTTAGACCAAATCGAACCCGTTCGCCCAAGTGTAGAAGGAACCTAAGAAGGGCGTCTTCTAGTCCGTGAGAATTCTGAAATCTCCAAGATCCCTAAGTGCATAAGGCGTGAGAGGAGGACCCCCACCATATCATTAGGGTGCGGTAAGTGTTGAAATCTCCCATAATCATCAAGGCTTAGTGATGCCAGCGCCCGTGTGAAAGGTGATGCCAAAGCATCCTTCTATCAGAGATGCTATAAACTGGTACCTGAATGTGGCGGAAGGACACTTGTGTTATATTGCAACTTGCCTCGACATGGATATCTGAGAGTCCATACCCAAGACTTGACAAACCCTGGATGGATCCCAAAGTAATAGCATTCTCACGCCTCCAATGAATTCCAAATTTGAGCAAAACTTCCACGCTTTGAATTTTTGAGTAGAAAGACTGGCCCTTGGCGTGATAGCTTAGTTTCCAATAGACAAATCATAGCCACGTCATGCTTTTTGTGATACTACACACTAGAGCTTGCGTGGCAGCCCTATCCCCTTGTCCGCAAAGACCACGACATTCCAACAAAGTATTTTCATTAGGAAACAAAGGAGGTTTTATAAGCACCTCCGTAGCAACGCCGCTTTCCCAACGCTTTTGGCCCATTCTTTTTGGACAAAACCTCTTGACATCCGTCATCTTTGTTCCGGAAGCCATAACGTATTAATACCCTTAAGCTATGTTCCGCGTTCAAAGTTAACGTTACTTCGACCTGGTGAGCCTTATCCGTAGCAGTTGTATGTAACTTTATCCAATGAAGGTGGAGGGTTCATAGGCGTCTCGTAATCAGAATGTTTTGACTCACCCCTCATCCTAACATGTCAGGTAACGCCATGTGAGAATTAGGCGGTGAGGACTTTCTGAGAATCCCGCAAACATGATGGGCGAGAATGACCCAAAGCAGGAGGACGCGGCGTGATACTTCTCCCAAGCTTACACCGTGAGGTGTTGTGCTCAGCTTCTTGATGTCCATCAAGTTATCGTATCACGGGATGTTGAGAAGTTGGTGGATGAGGGGAAGGGTTGGTTCCACCAGTACCTTTGTTGACCTTCAAGCGAGTAGAATCATCCTTGTTGAGGTACTCTCGATATGCGTGTTTTGGAGTTTCTTTAATGTTGACATCATCCCTCGCCTTCCTACACTTCAAGTGATTATGTCCAAAGCCGCACAATGATAGCAAAAGTCAGGTAATTCTCATAGTTTACCACTTTGAGTATACATACGTTATAGGGAGTTTGACGACAAAATCCATTGCTCGGCTCAACTAACATCCACTTCACTGTAACTCTTGCATAGTTCATTTAGACCTTTCCTTAGTATATTGGTCGGTGTAAAGAGGTTTTCCTACACGTGAAGCAATCTTACTAAGGCGGATGCACTCGAATAGAAGAGGGAATGTCAGGAGAAGTGACCCGAATAGGAATGTCCATAAACAAATCATCAGTTATAAGAACTCCTTTATTGATAGCCTTGAGCATCATGGTTTTCCGTAGACCATATAAGGGCCTCAGTAAGTACATTAGTGCGCTCTTATCCGTCGTGAATTTGAACACATCCGACCTTTGCCGTATGGTATAATACGATATTTAACTCCCGTCGCTTTCACAATCGTATTCAATGCTTCTCTTCCCGAAAGGACAGTGAAGCAACCTATTAGGCAATAGCCCCAAGTTTCTATGAAAGGAACTTCATCCTCGCCATATCTACTTAGCCCTTGTTGTTCAATAAATTGTAACCGTACCTTTTGCCTCGATCACTGGTTCATGAAGACTCAAAGATAAGTCTTTTAGGAGGAAGGGACCTTTGCCATGGTTTGGGAAGATTGTTATGAGTTGTGGCCGTGGTAGGATATGATGTGGTTTAGAAGATGCATTAGTGTAAATCATTGGGAGGTATATACGGAGGTATAGGCGAGGGGAAGGGTAGAATGGAGTGAGCTTGGGCATGATAGAAGAGATGATTTGCGTGCCATTTGGGAGGGTAGGGAATTTGTGTTGGTTTTGAAGGAATAGAAGGAAGAGGAGATAGAAGGGGTGAGGTGTTATGAAATTGGAAGTAGTGAAGTGGTATTAGATGAGAGAGGGGATGTTTAAGACTCTACTCGAATCAGGAAGTGTTAAAAACGAAAGGAGTGTTGGATTCTTGAGATTGCCTCCACTTAGCAAACTAGCTAAAGTAGGGAAGGCTTCATAGTGACACTTAAAGAAATCTGGGTTGTTGACTTGAATCACGAGAAGGCACTTTGAATCCGTCTCATTCAATCGCGACCTCTCTCTCGCGTCGTTGATGGTTATGGAGTTCCTAGGCTCCTGGACATAAAATAGCTTTGTTTCTCACAATTGACTTGGCTCTTTGGTAGCGTGAGTAGTCAATGCCCTGATTTTCCCCGATCCGTCTTGGAACTAAGACCATCATAAAGTCAGCGAACCGGAGTGATACGTAACCAACATCAAGTGGTCCGAGATTGTTTTGGCATTAATAAGATTTTCCCTCGTGAATTGTCATCTGGATCGCTTCCACTCTTTTTTTTCTTCCTTGTTCTAGCTTTTTAGCCGAACCTGCTCCAACCTCCCGAATCATCGCTGTAACGTGTAACGCCTAGACTTTTTCATACAAGTAACACAACAATTAAACCATATAAATGTGTAAACGTAAATCTTAGTAATCTTAGGGGAAGAGGAAAAACGGGCGAGCAAATCGCGGAAACGTTGAGAGCGCTTCTTAGCGAGACAAACTTTCTAACTCCTTTTAAAATCGGACATTGTCGAGCATTGATATCAATGCGAATGCAGAATGGCAAATTTTAGAACGGCTTTAGTTGTCGTGGGACGCTTTTATATTAATCGCGCGGCGTAATTTTACGCATCCTTCGTCATAGCGGTAATCCCCTTTTGAATTGCCAATTGTTGAGCCTTAAATGTGGCATTTGGTTTGTTACACTCGTAAGAAGTCCAGATACACATGTAAAATAGAATGTACGTATGAATCAAGACTTGGAAAATTGGTACGAATGAAGAATTGTTTTTCCGACTTCGAAAATCTTTCAACGCTCGGCGGAAAAAATGTCCGTTGTTGAGAATCGACTTCAAAATGCGACATTCAAGAGTATGGAACTTATTAACATTACGCGGAAATTTATTTTGACGGATTCGGGTCACGCCAGGCCCAATGGCCCACCGAGGAATTTTACGCTCATAAAATACCCACGAGCAGGTTACTGCGAATTTTACGCTGGGATCTAACGAGATCGGAGACACGTGGCACCTCCCCACTTGGTCTTGGACGAAATTATGGCGGGCGGTATAATGGTCATTGACCATGGTAGAAGATCAAGTCTTGCTAGCTCGAGATTGTCGGGACTTTGTCAACTTGGCTCCACTGGGCTTAACATTAATCGTCTCTTCATCCTAGCCCCACAAGTTGTTTTGTGAATCTAAGCCCTTCATCAGGTTATAAAATGCTACACTAGTGCAAGACTAAGTCTCCAACACTTAGAAAATCACAACACTTTGTTCTTCAACAAATAGCTCTTCGGTTTGGCTAAGCTTCCACAAGAAATTTTCAGAGTTTTGATCCATTATTCACAAAGATGCACTTAAACCCAAGGTCCCTAAGGTGGTATCAGAAGGAAATCTCAATAGAAAGATTTCTTTAAAACGACGCTTAATGCTAGTCGCAAATTCTAAAAACCCAAGTAGTTATCCTAGTTTTGGATCGAAATGGAAGATAAGCTTGGTTGTGAACTTCTAAAGGCTTCAACAAGGCTGGGATTGGATTTGGATTGCAAAGGAGCGAGCTAAGAATCGCTAAGTAATGAGCGACTTTTGAATCTTGAAATTTTAAGTGGTCAGAAGGTATAAATCTTGTCGCTTTAGCAATTGAAAGTTTACTTATTGTTGTAGCTATGGATATTAACAAGCATGAGATGTCAGTATTTAAGTTTGATGTTGTATTGGCTATCGAACTCTAATCCAAAACTAGCATGTTTAGCCTTAAGATTACAATTCAAGCTCGATTATTAGTTTAAGTCGCCGTCGACATGTTGTATAAAAGAAGCGAAATTGTAGTTGTTTGAAGGTTGTTTATGACTATATAACATGTTTGACCTTAGAACTTGGAATTGGAAAATGCGCGATTGGAAAAGACTTTGAGTTGTTGCTATATAGCGAAACGAATGGCTTTAACATGGAACTACTTCGCATTTAATCATGCAAAGGCGTAATTTTACACGTTATTGTAGCGCGTGTAATCCCTTTGATTGTCAGTTGGTATGTCGAGCCTAAATGTGGCATGTTTGGTTATTGAATCTGCCTTGAAAAAGGTCGCAAAGTATGTAGAAACAAAGGAAGTGTCACCGATTCTTCCTGACAGAACAAGCAGACCGTGATACTTAGTATTATTCTCACGTTGTTAGACTAGTTTCGATAGTCGATAGCGTATGCACCATTATAGTTGACACTTCACGTATACAGATTCGACTTAGCTTGTGGATTGCCAAAAGGTATGTGAACTATCTCCTTCTAGCATGATTCCTTAAGATAAAGAAAGTATGTCCTACTCCTTAAAATGATCCATTCCTCGTTGTATTTTTGTATTTGGATCATTTAAAATGGGGACTCGTTTCATGTACTTCCTCGATTGTCACTTGATGTTTAAATTGTACACTCTTGTATAATCCATTGCCTTTAGTGAAGTTTGGATTCTCCAAGAGTGAGGCAAGATTTGTCACGATCTGCCTCAAGGTCCTGATCTGGTGCCTTACCCGCACCCAAGTGTAGCATATATATCGAGTAAACTGTGTTTTAATATAAAAACAAGGACATGAAACAATAATGAGTAAGAACAAATTTCAACTAAGAAAATGTCGTTGCCTTTCTAAGCATGTATATATAAAACCAAAAATCAACACCAATACATCCTTTACAAACCTCCCCCGCCCACAACAAAGATTGCTTACATGCACCTTCTAAGAAGGTGTAATACTCATGACTCAGACAGGTGGCCTCCCCGCCATACTTTCCTGGAATGTAAAAACATTTACAACACTGTGGAGAACCATACTAAAAGTCGAGCCTCTCCTGAGAAACGTGAGCCCCGACATTCCGAGTAAAGATCCTAAGAATGATCTACCACCGCTTTCCCTTACTCGCAGATGAACGCAATTTCGGCGCGCGAGGTCAAGGGCATAACAGTACATCAAGTATGTGAAATCAAAATACCAGAAATAGCGAAATCATAATAACAGTTTATATAAAACAGAGACGATACTATAATCAAAATAACGCGCTTTCACTAAGCCTTCCGCAAAAATCAACAAAGAGTAATGTAACATCAACATTGTCTCTAAAAAGATATCATTTCACAATCTATAAACATCGCGGTGTGGTTGCCGGACTCACGCCTCAAGGTCATCACTCAAATATAACCGTAACATTTTAAAACCAATTCACAAGTATGTACGAAACAACCAAGTTAACCACACATAGTGCCACATCACAAACAAGAGCAATAATAGATATAATGTAACTGGTCTTTTCTAGGCCGCGAATGATCGAAGCAAGGCCAATCGCCCATAAGTATCATTATGCGTGCTAATCCGGACTCGCGCCGCATGGGCCACATAGGCCCGCATGAGGTATTCTCGCATCGAGGTAGCTAATCCTGCGTCGTCCCCGACTCGTAGTCCGCGTCGCATAGACCGCATGAGGTATTCTCGCACACAATCTCGAACTCCCGCAGCTCCGCATAGGTCGTGGACCCGCATGAAGTATTCTCGCCGGGGCCGCCAACCCCGATATCATGTCAAGAGGTGAGTGGTATAATACTAACACAACGGCTTATCGTTAAACAACATAAGCACAACAAGAATAACCTCCATACACAAACATCACAAGATACTAACACACGTAGTATCACAACATGTTTACTTCATCAAGCCAACACGAAAGTATTACAAAGCTATCACAAAACATAGGCAAGTTACTCACACAAGGTACTTGCATTTCATGTCAACAAATCCGGGTTTTAACCCCAAGGTACTACATACTTTAACTCTTTAAAAAGATCCATTTCTTTCACAAAAGGTCACACGATACTCGTAGTATCAAAATAGAGTAACTATCTTTTTAAGTAACCCAGAACAATTTCCATACCTTCTTTTTAAACCAACTTAAGACAATAGCATGCCTTCTCTTTTAAACAAAAACATTTCCATTTTTCCAGTCTCTCTCTTTTATAAATCAAGTCCCTTACTTTGGAATTTTTAAGAAAATCAAACTTGTTTTTAATGATCTTATTAAAGCAACCGTGATCTAGGAAATGTAATACAATTTTGTCTTATCTTAGCTTCTATGCAGATGGAGGTTTCTACTTGTTTTAATAATAGTAATTATTTGTCAATATATTTTCCTTTATTAACGCTGCAGTGATTTGTTCGATACTTATTCTCATTTCCGAAATCAATATAACATTATTATTCGAAACCAAGTGCTCATTACTCACGAATGAGGTTTCACAACTTTCCACACAATTCAAGTTCTTCACATATCAAATCAAGTCAAATATAAGTCAAGTCTCTTATCCTTTTAAAAAAAATCAATAAACCATTCTTTTACCTACATAAAGTTGTTATAATTAACTTTCCATAAAGCCATTATAACACTTTATGTTTTAAATAAACCAAATTCATTTTACACACGTACGTCTACCGTACTATATATATTTCACAAATATCATGCTAGAAAAATAGGAAGAGGTTCACATACCTCGCGACGATTATCGACAATTAGCAAAACGCTCCAAAGTACTATAACCTTGCTAGCCCTTTTCCACCCTTCAAGTAGAATACACTGCTCGTAGTACTTCCACCTATAATGGCCATGAAACGTTTATTAACCTCTAGATCTCTTCGTAGGATATTTCTAAGAACAAGGTTCCATATCCTACGGAAAATTCGGCAGCACCTCCCCTGTTTCTACTCAATTTTCCACCTTTTCCAAGGCCCGATAACCGTAATTAACATACTATAATTAAGGTGCAATAATTCCGAAATTTAAAGAAGGGGATAACACGCCCAAACGGAACGCGATTAACAATCTCTCCTTCATAACAACAATAACAAAAGAAGGGGATAACAAGCCCAAACGGAACGCGATTAACAATCTCTCCTTCATAACAATAATTAAAGAAGGTCCAAAGTAAATATAGTCCAAAGTAGATACGGTCCAAAGTAGATACGGTCCTTAAGTTGGGGTCCTTGGCCAACTTTTACAAATTTACTTATCCAATTACTTCATTAGTCCTTCAACTTATATTCCAATCTTATTATAAGTTATAGTTCCTTTGTTGTTAACCTCTTAGTAAGTAATGGATACATTTTTACCATTTAATGGATAATATGCCAATTCTCCTTTTAACATCTTAACAAGATCCAAATCTTTCTTTATATCTTATAGTCCGTAATATACTTCCAATATATGTATAATATCCATATATACATAATAATCAACTTCACAAAGAGGTTAAGGTTCATTACCTCAAAATAGCCCAAAAACGTGACTGTCCAAATTTTTAGCCACTGCTTCGTCAGCGGAACTTGTAACGTCGATAACTCTCTACTACAGTGTCCTATAGATAAGAGGTTTGTTGCATTGGAAACTAGACTCGACGAACTTCATTTTAGGCTTTTGAAACACCCAAAAACTCCTAATATGCTAGGAGATATTCCCTTCCAAACTTGACTAAAAATCTGTCCAAAACAGTCCTGAAAATCTGCCCACTCTCGGACAAGGGTTTTTTTTTTAGGCTAGGGGTGTGAAATCTTGTCTAACTCTTGGTTAATAATCTTCCTAACACATTACGGAAGGACACTTATAAGTTTAAGAATTTTTGGACCACATTTGGTTAGGAAAAGGGGGTGTTGGACGAGAACTATAGGAAAGGGAGAGACATATTTTCAAGTCTTGAAATATACTAAGTGTGGAAGATTTTCATCAACTAAAGGGGTTTATATAGTACAACCAAGGGTTAGGATTGAAACATGTGTATGGTATAGATGTGTTTGTGTAGGTTCCTTTCCACACTTGTCCTACAAAAGCCATGCAAGACCTTGACCATTTGACTTGCCCACCAACTCATAAAAACCGTCCAACTTGCCATGCAAAACCATGCAAGACTTTTGGCCACTTGTCTTGCCCACTTGTCCACTCAATTTCGTCCAACATGGCCCAATCTAGGGGTGACACTTGTCGCCCTCCTATTGGTCCAAAATATTTATCTCTCGGAAAAATTCCATAATCGTAAAAATATTAAAAACGTAAAATTTCCTTCACAAGGTTCGGAATAATTTCCGTCGGAAAAACAATTCTATCATTCTTACCCTAATTAGGGCGTATACATTCGTACGTACGTCCTCACATACATACTCCGGAACTACGGGGCATAACATTCTCCCCCCCTTAGAAACATTCGTCCCGAATGTTCCTTCAAGATTCAAATAACTCAGATAACGGCATAGTCCCTCATAACTTGAACAATTTGCAAAATGCCACATATGGCCACAATACAACGTACACGCAAAAACTCACATCCGAGCCAACGAAGGATCATCTCTAAAGCGTATAACAATACTATTAGCTCCACCCATAGTCCAAAGGATACTCTCTTCACCTCTTTACTTTATAAAAATGACACTTCCATCTTCTTCACACATCTTCGCCTCTTTTCTTACTCGTCGTACCCTCCTCGTACACTCGAACTCTTCCTAATATACGTATCACATTTCTTTCATTACTTCAGTTTTTAAAAACTCGGGGTTACTATCCTCAACTTGGTCGTCATTAACTGGGAACACTCTGGATGGATCTCCGATACTCTTCCGAATCATAGCAACATGAAAGACCGGACGTACTGCCTCCTAAGTCGGACGGCAGTGCTAACTTATAGGCAACCTGGCCTATTCTACAAACGATCTGAAAAGACCCAAAGTACCTCGGGCTAAGTTTCCATTGCTTTCCAAATCTCGTCACACCCTTCCGGGGTGGTACCTTCAAGAAGACCCACCGTTAACCTGAAGTCCAAGTGTCGACGCCGATTATCCGCAAGACTTCTGTTGACTCTGAGCTGCTAATAACCTCCTCTGGATAAACTTCGCCTTATCCTTATTCTGCTGAATCAAGTATGGACCAACTATCTGAACCTTGCCAATATCGAACCAATCGACCGGCAACCTATACTTCCGCCCATACAAGGCTTCATAAGGCGCCATCCGAACACTGAAATGATAGCTATTATAATACCCACTCAACACGAGGCAAATAATCCTCACCGCTCCCCCGAAATCAAAACACCGGCCCGTAACCTATCCTCAAATATCTGGATAAAACGCGCTGTTTGTCCGTCGGCCCGAGGGTGAATGCAATACTGAGACTCCCCTGAGTTCCTAACCTCGCCTGGTAAAACCTCCAGAAAAAGAAAATAGCCGTAAACTGGGCTCCACTGCCTGTCATAAAATAAAAAGTAGGAACCCCGTGCAGCCTTACAACCTTCCTGATATATAACATCTCGCATAACCCTCCGCCGAGTAAACAGTCCTGACTGAAAGACAAGATGGGCTGACCTCATCGTCCTGACTACTGGTCGAATGCATCCACGAACTCGTACGATGGTTACCTAAACCTGGGCCTAACACCCTCGTGATCCTATCACCTAGCGGGACCACATCAAATTTACCTCACTTTATTCCGGGCTGCGGGTTAACCCGCAATCTGGCCTCAACCCGACCCATTATCGCGCCAAACTCTCTCGTTCCCCGATCCAGAACAATCTTACTAATTCACGTCATGAAAGCTACCACTTCTATCTCAAACTACCCATGGAATTATCACACAAATACTCCACGTATACTATGCACTCTGACAAAGACTAACCGTAAAATCTTTTACTCAAGGCGGCCTTACATCTAAGGTCTCGGTCTCAACTGTTATAAATTCTAAGGTTCACAATTGTCTCATCCCAGACTTACCCTTTTCGCAAACCAGGCTTCTAAATCACATTTTAACACAAGCTATCCGAACATAACACTTAACACATCATCATATCATCAATACAAACTAGTCTCTAGAGGGTTAAGGATAAACCAAAAAAATAAGCGGCGGAAAAGGATCAAAAAATTGAACCTCGACCTCCATGCCCGGTCCTGGTGGCTCTATGAACATCCACTCGAAGAACCCGCCCGATCCGTAGTCTGCTATCCCACCAAGCACCTCTGCCTGACAATTCCTCGCAAATGGCCTGCCGTCGCATGTAAAACAAACTCCCAAACTAGCACGACACTCCCCACCATGGAGCCTACCACAATAGCCACACCGAGGTGGGGGTGGCCTCCTCTGGCTAACACCCCTTCCTCTCCGCACCACTGAATCCGCAACCGACCTGGTAGGTTGAGTCATCCCACCTGTATCCCTCCTACTAGGACATTCTCTCCTCACTTGGCCCTGCCGGCCGCAGGTAAAACAAGTATTGGTAAAAAGACGACATTTCTGAATGGCGCCTACCACATAGTGAACACCGAGGAAAATGAATCTGGTGGCTAGAACCAATGTAAATCGTGAACCAAAACCACGAGCTCGACCAACTCTGCATACTCGAACGCCCTAAAGCTGTGGAGGACCACTCAGATTGGCGGAGGCGCATAACCATCGCTGCGGGAGGTCCGCCTCGAAAGTTACCAAAGGACCTGCTCGCCATCTTCTGCTGATCTTGGTTAATCCGTCGATCTCTACGTTCCTCAGTCTGCTGTGCATAAGCCTGTACGCGGGCAATGTCCATGCCTGACTGAAGAGCTACTCTTGTACATCCCTTTACTAGATAATCGTCTAGGCCCGTGATATATCGGTGCACTCTATACTCCATGTTTGCTAAAATCCTAGCTAGTAACTGGGCCATCTCCTTGTAACCCATATACTTTGTTCCTGGCCGTGGGGCTGAAGGCTCAGGTGCCGTGGCCTCAGTAGCCTCCGCTGCGGCTCTAATCCCTGCTGGGGCCGGCGACATCGTGGAACTCGCCGCCTGGGGTATCACCTCGGGTAAAGGTTGGGCCTGGGCCCTCGTGACCCTCTGTGTGCTACTAACAGCTCCCTCGGCTGCCTTGCCCTTCTGGGCCCGGGTTGCCTTGCGTGGAGGCATAACTGGTAAAAAAAGAAGTACGTCAGAGGGGTCCAACTTATAACACAGCTCTAAGGCACGATCTCAGAGTGAGAAGAATGGAAACCAATCCTAAATGTCCCGCAACCTCCTGATTATAGATGTGGTGCACAACACACCGATAATCAAGACTCTACTAGACACGGTCTGTAGACACTTTCCGATGACTAACTGCTCTGATACCACTTTTGTCACGACCCGATCCCGGGCCCGTGACTGGTGCCTTCCCCGGGCACCCAAGTAGATATATATCAGAGTAACCAGCGGAATATAAAAACAAGACATGAAACAATAAAGAGTAAGAACAGTCTAACCAAGAAAATGTCGCTTTCGCATGTATATATAAACCAAAACTTGAGCAGTTACATCCTTTACAAACCCTTCCCACAATTACTACAGGACCTCTAAGAATTTCCATAACAACTATGACGGACGGGGCCGCCATACCACCAATGTACAAGTACCTACAATCTCAGGGGATCATACCAAAAGATAAGCTTCCGGAGAAACGGAGCTTCCCAAAACGCTGAACTGTGATCCTAAGAGCGAGGATCAACGACTGATGTACCTCTACCTGCGGCATGAACGCACTTCAAGGAGGTCGATCAACAGTACCAAGTATGAAATGAAAATATCAGAAATGAAATCATAATAGTCTATATAAAGCAGAGACATATATGATAACCAATATACGATATAAGATAGGTAAGCAGTCATGTCAAGTCAGGGACTCACGCCCTCAAGGTCATCACTCAAATATAACCATAACATTTTACAACCAATTCACAAGTATGTACGAAACAACCAAGTTAACCGCACATAGTGCCACATCACAAACAATAGCAATAATAGATATAATGTAACTGGTCTTTTCTAGGCCGCGAATGATCGAAGCAAGGCCAATCGCCCATAGTATCATTATGCGTGCCTAATCCTGGACTCCCGCAGTCCGCATAGGCCACCTAGGCCCGCATGAGGTATTCCTCGCATCGAGGGTAGCTAATCCTCGGCATCGTCCTGGACTCCCGTAGTCCGCATGGCCACATAGACCGCATGAGGTATTCCTCGCACACAATCCTGGAACTCCCGCAGCTCCGCATAGGTCCCACGGACCCGCATGAGGTATTCCTCGCATCGGGGGGCAGCTTAACCCCCGGTATCATGTCAAGAGGTGAGTGGTATAATACTAACACAACGGCTTATCGTTAAACAACATAAGCACAACAAGAATAACCTCCTTACACAAACATCACAAGATACTAACACACGTAGTATCACAACATGTTTACTTCATCAAGCCAACACGAAAGTATTACAAAGCTATCACAAAACATAGGCAAGTTACTCACACAAGGTACTTGCATTTCATGTCAACAAATCCGGGTTTTAACCCCAAGGTACTACATACTTTAACTCTTTAAAAAGATCCATTTCTTTCACAAAAGGTCACACGATACTCGTAGTATCAAAATAGAGTAACTATCTTTTTAAGTAACCCAGAACAATTTCCATACCTTCTTTTAAACCAACTTAAGACAACAGCATGCCTTCTCTTTTAAACAAAAACATTTCCATTTTTCCAGTCTCTCTCTTTTATAAATCAAGTCCCTTACTTTGGAATTTTTAAGAAAATCAAACTTGTTTTTAATGATCTTATTAAAGCAACCGTGATCTAGGAAATGTAATACAATTTTGTCTTATCTTAGCTTCTATGCAGATGGAGGTTTCTACTTGTTTTAATAATAGTAATTATTTGTCAATATATTTTCCTTTATTAACGCTGCAGTGGTTTGTTCGATACTTATTCTCATTTCCGAAATCAATATAACATTATTATTCGAAACCAAGTGCTCATTACTCACGAATGAGGTTTCACAACTTTCCACACAATTCAAGTTCTTCACATATCAAATCAAGTCAAATATAATTCAAGTCTCTTATCATTTTTAAAAAAATCAATAAACCATTCTTTTACCTACATAAAATTGTTATAATTAACTTCCATAAAACCATTATAACACTTTATGTTTTAAATAAACCAAATTCATTTTACACACATACGTCTACCGTACTATATATATTTCACAAATATCATGCTAGAAAAGATAGGAAGAGGTTCACATACCTCGCGACGATTATCGACAATTAGCAAAACGCTCCAAAGTACTATAACCTTGCTAGCCCTTTTCCACCCTTCAAGTAGAATACGCTGCTCGTAGTACTTCCACCTATAATGGCCATGAAACGTCTATTAACCTCTAGATCTCTTCGTAGGATATTTCTAAGAACAAGGTTCCATATCCTACGGAAAATTCGGCAGCACCTCCCCTGTTTCTACTCAATTTTCCACCTTTTCCAAGGCCCGATAACCGTAATTAACATACTATAATTAAGGTGCAATAATTCCGAAATTTAAAGAAGGGGATAACACGCCCAAACGGAACGCGATTAACAATATCTCCTTCATAACAACAATAACAAAAGAAGGGGATAACAAGCCCAAATGGAACGCGATTAACAATCTCTCCTTCATAACAATAAGTAAAGAAGGTCCAAAGTAAATATAGTCCAAAGTAGATACGGTCCAAAGTAGATACGGTCCTTAAGTTGGGGTCCTTGGCCAACTTTTACAAATTTACTTATCCAATTACTTCATTAGTCCTTCAACTTATATTCCAATCTTATTATAAGTTATAGTTCCTTTGTTGTTAACCTCTTAGTAAGTAATGGATACATTTTTACCATTTAATGGATAATATGCCAATTCTCCTTTTAACATCTTAACAAGATCCAAATCTTTCTTTATAGCTTATAGTCCGTAATATACTTCCAATATATGTATAATATCCATATATACATAATAATCAACTTCACAAAGAGGTTAAGGTTCATTACCTCAAAATAGCCCAAAAACGTGACTGTCCAAATTTTTAGCCACTGCTTCGTCAGCTGAATGTCGATAACTCTCTACTCCAGTGTCCTATCGATGAGAGATTTGTTGCATTGGAAACTAGACTCGACGAACTTCATTTTAGGCTTTTGAAACACCCAAAAACTCCTAATATGCTAGGAGATATTCCCTTCCAAACTTGACTAAAAATCTGTCCAAAACAGTCCTGAAAATCTGCCCACTCTCAGCCAAGGGGGTTTTTTTTGAGGCTAGGTGTGAAATCTTGTCTAACTCTTGGTTAATAATCTTCCTAACACATTAAGGAAGGACACTTATAAGTTTAAGAATTTTTGGACAACATTTGGTTAGGAAAAGGGGGTGTTGGACGAGAACTATAGGAAAGGGAGAGAAATATTTTCAAGTCTTGAAATATACTAAGTGTGGAAGATTTTCATCAACTAAAGGGGTTTATATAGTACAACCAAGGGTTAGGATTGAAACATGTGTATGGTATAGATGTGTTTGTGTAGGTTCCTTTCCACACTTGTCCTACAAAAGCCATGCAAGACCTTGACCATTTGACTTGCCCACCAACTCATAAAAACCGTCCAACTTGCGATGCAAAACCATGCAAGACTTTTGACCACTTGTCTTGCCCACTTGTCCACTCAATTTCGTCCAACATGGCCCAATCTAGGGGTGACACTTGTCGCCCTCGTATTGGTCCAAAATATTTATCTCTCGGAAAAATTCCATAATCGTAAAAATATTGAAAACGTAAAATTTCCTTCACAAGGTTCGGAATAATTTCCGTCGGAAAAACAATTCTATCATTCTTACCCTAATTAGGGCGTATACATTCGTACGTACGTCCTCACATACATACTCCGGAACTACGGGGCATAACAAAGGCAGCTGAGGGAGCTGCAAGTAGGACGCAGAGGGTTACGAGGGCACAGGCCCAGTCTTTACCTGAGGTGATGTTTCGGACGGCGAGTTCCACGACGTCGCCAGCCCCAGCAGAGTTCGGAGCGACTACTAAGACCACGGTACCTGAGCCTTCAGTTCCACAGCCAGGAGTAGAGTATAGGGATTACGGAGAGCAGATCAGGTTGTTGACTAGCATTGTGGCAGGGCAGCGCCGCCAGGAGTCGGTAGCTAACCCTAGAGCCGACAATTTAAGGATTCGGGACTTTCTGAGTTGTAATCCACCTGAGTTCTATGGTTCGAGGTCTGAGGAGGATCCTCAGAAGTTCATTCGGCAGGTGCAGCGGACTATGCATGTGCTTAGGGCCTCGGAAACGGAGTCCGTTGTGTTATATTCTTACCGGTTACGCGATATTGCGTTGAACTGGTTTGAGTCGTGGGTGTTGTCTAGAGGTGTGGGTGCTCCTCCAGCTGTTTGGGATGAGTTCACGGAAGCCTTCCTCGGTCACTTTTTGCCTCCTGAGACGAGGAGAGCCCGCTTGGATAGGTTCTTGGCATTGAGACAGAATGGGAGGACCATCAGGGAGTACAACCTGGAGTTTGACTCATTGGCAGTGTCGCCTACTATTGTGGCGGACATGGCGGACAGAGTTCACCGCTATGTGATGGGGCTAGACCGTTATATGGTTACTGCATGTCTGGGAGTGGCTCTTCAGCCAGGTATGGATATTGCCAGGATGCAGGCGTATGCACAGGGGATTGAGGACAGGGAGAGTGAGGGCCAGTCCACCAGCCAAGAGGGCGGGGCAGCGAGGTTTCGTGATAGCTTTGTGGTGATGCCTCGCAGTGATGGGGTCTACATTTTCGCCGACGCAGAGTGCCCCTTCCCGGTCTTCCGGCGGGTGGTTAGACCGCCGGGGATATTCGGGAGCAGGTCAAGGCTCCAGGGCGGCAGGTTCACAGGTGTCCGAAGATAGTGGCCAGGGTAAGCCACCCTTGCCTCGGTGTGGTCACTGTGGTAGATCTCATTTTGGGGAGTGTCGGACTAGGTCGACAGCTTGTTACGCTTGCGGCCAACAGGGCCATTTGGCGAGATCGTCCACTGTGGGTGGAACGGTGGGATGGCACGATCTATCAATCGGTGCGGGTTCTTCACCTCCAATGGCTAGGCAGGATGTTCATGCACCGGCAGGCCGCGACAGAGGTCGTGGTAGCAGTTCCCAGTTTTAGCGGTCCTTTGACCCGCCTATGTGATGTCAGGTATATCTTTGACCCTTTAGAGATTAGTATGCATGATAGGATTGTTGTATGATTTAGTGTCATGAACGGAGGATATTGAGACTATGTACATGTGATAGAATAAGTTGGTAGATACGAACAGGCAATCCTGTTAGGCCGTGAATGGGAGTAAGTGGTGATGGTTCACACTTTGGATTCGTTTTCCTGTTTGACTTACGATGAATGAATATGCGTGTGCGATATCTTAGGGTCACAAGTGGCATAATAAGGTCCCATTAAGCGTAAAGTACGAGGATGTACCGGGGAATATTAGATTGGCTCCAAAAGAACATTCGGGGATGAATGTTTCTAAGGGGAGAGAATGTTACACCCCGTAATTCAGGTCATGCTATGAGAACGTACGACAGGAGTTAAGATTTAAAATTTTAGAAAGATAGGTTGTCAGAATGATTCGGACAGGTTTTAGTCAACTTTGGAGTGGCATATCTCCTAGTTCATCCAGAGTTTGTAGGTGTTTCTAAGGCCTAGCATGTAGTTCGTTGAGTCTAGGTTGCAACGCAACCAACCGTTCGTCGATAGGACATCGGAGTAGAAAGTTATGGAAGTTACAAGTTCAGTGCGCAGTCGAGCAGTAAAGCAACATCGGTCAGGGGCCACAGCGCCGCGGCGCCGGATAAACTGAGAAAACGCTGAAGATGCAGCGCCGCGGCGCCGGACAGCAGGGCCGCGGCGCCGGAAGTTCTGAAAGGTTGCGGAGGTTTCAGCGCCGCGGCGCCGAGTGCAGGGCCGCGGCGCCGAGGCGGAGTTTTTGGCGGAAAACTGGGGAAAATAAGATATTTTCTTTTAAAAAGGCCATGGGAGGGTGACAAGTGTCCCCCCCCCCCCATCTGATTTTTGCATGTCCTATTTATTGACCAAGTCTTGAAGACTTGGTCATTCTTCAAAGATCTTTCTTCTCTCTAAAAAACTCTTCATTCTCTCTAAAATTCCTCTCCCTTCTCTCTAGAAATTCAAGAAGAAACCTAAGCCTAGAGAAATTCAGAAAAGGTGGCAAGGAGGAAACATGTTGACAAGCTTATAGGAGAATTGTGGGAAGAAGACAAGTGGATTTTGTTGGACTAATTTGGGGTAAGCTCTAAGGTAACAATCCTTTCTCTTTTGCTAGTAAATTGGATTGCATGTATGGAAGAAAGGACTTTTAGTTGTTAATATTGCCTTTAGATATATTGCATGTAGGAATTGGATAAGAATTTGGATTAAAAAGTATTTGGATAAGAAATTATGTTGTTATACCTCAAAAATTGTCAAATTGGACTTTGTAGTTTGTATTAGTTGTTGTATATTGTGGTGCATAATTTTACACGCACAAGTTAGGCGTGTAATCCCCTTTGTGTTGATTGGATTGTTGAGCCTTAAAGGTGGCGTGTTGGTTATTGAATTCGGCCTTGAAAAGGGTGGCAAAGTATGTAGAAACAAAGGAAGTGTTGTCCAATTTTCCGTAGGAAATAAGGGACTTTACATTAGAATAGTCTACGTTGAAGCTTGGAGCTAATAGACGTATTCTGGTCATTATAGGTTGACATCTACGGACGACATATTGGACTTGGCGAGTGGGTTAACCGGAGAGGTATGTGGAAACTTTCTTATCTCTTGAGCATGAGTAGTTATAACTATATAATACGGTAGACGTACGTGATTTAAATGAAGTTAATCCATTTGTTATACTTGACTTGTTTTAAGAAAATGTCTAAGTTGGTTGGGTTAAGGAGTTAACTCACTTGTTCTTGAGGAATGGTTTATTCTAAATAAGGTAGACAAGGATTTCTTGACATGAAAAAGTATAGAATACTTGGTGGGGAAGTATTGAGTATTGAACTTATTCTAAAGATAAGAGACCTGATTTTTAAGTTAAGAAACTTGTTTTCTAAAGTTATGAGACGTGAAGTATTTTGAAAGTTGTGTAACTTGATTTGAAGTATAAGTCTCTTGGTTAATAAAAGAACGAAATTGTTTGAGATATTAGGAGTTATAACGGCTTTATGGGAAGTTAGTTATAACGGCCTTATGAAAGGATAAGGATGTCTTAATTTCTAAAGCATAAAGTTAGTATAACGGCTTTATGGGGAGTTGGTTATAATAAATTTATGGAAGGTTAAAGAGTTGGGTTTTCTTGAATAAGGTAAACATAGATGAAAGAATTGAAACTAAGAAGGGCAATTCGATTTAAAGGCATCAATTGCTTAACGTCTAAATGAGGGTCACTTGAGTTAGAAGCCCGAAACATATTTCTAAAAGTATAGTGACTTGTTTGAAATGTAGATGAGTCTTGATACTACGGGTGATAGTATCTTGGGGTCTCATGTGAAAAAGGGGATCTTTGGAAAGAATAGAAGTACATAGTACTTTGGGTTGAATTTCCCCGGAATTGTTAAGTGGCATGAAAAGTACCTTAAGGTCATTAAAATGAGATCCATTTTGTATGTTAATGAAAGTCTAAAGAAGTTATGAAATTACTTGGACGTACCGTCAGTGATGGAGGATTCCACAGGTATGCTTCCATTGTCTTAGTATGAGTTTACTTGGACGTACCGACAGTGATGCGGGATTCCACGGGTATGCTTCCATTGTCTTAATATGAGCTTACTTGGACGTACCGACAGTGAGGTGGGATTCCACGGGTATGCACCTTGGGCATGCTTACGATGAGGGATTCCGAGGCATGCAGTATGAGTTTACCTGGACGTACCGACAGTGATGTGGGATTCCACGGGTATGCTTCCATTGTGGTTAATCCTTGGACATGCTTACGATGAGGGATTCCGAGGCATGCGACCAGGATGCCGGTTAAATTCCCGGATACGGTTATTACCCCATGGATTAGCTCCCCATGAAGTCATGTACCCGAGATGAGGGATTCCACGGGCTTGAGATATATATATATATACATGTGTTGTATGTGTGTACGCCGACAGTGAGGTAGGATGCCACGGGCGCGTCACATGGTTAGTGTTTATGCCTAGCGGTCGACAGTGATGGGGGATCCCACGGGCGCGTTTCGAGGTTTAAGGGCTGGTGTTCATGGCCCTGGTGTGACTATGTTCATATGTTGAAGCAGGTTGTGCAGGGTAAAACTGACTTTCATTACTTTCACTTCGGTAAGGCACAGTGTATTGTTAATTGGGTATCATACAGGTCATCAGCTTTATTTTAGACTATTATGATTTATTTACAGTACTTTCAGTTTTACATACTTGGTACATGTTGTACTGACCTCCTTCGGGGGGCTGCGTTCATGCCGCAGGTTGAGGTGCATAGTTTGCTGATCCGCACTCTTAGGATCACTGTTCGGTTCTTGGAAAACTCCACTTCTCCGGAGGCTTTGTCTTTTGGTACGGTACCCTAAAGTTGTAGACTTTGTACATTCAGGGGTATGGCGGGGCCCTGTCCCGTCACAGTGGTTATTCTTAGAAGTCTGTAGTCACGTTTGTGGTTTGGGCTGTAAGAACAGAGTTGTACTGTTTTGCTTTGGTTATGTACCTAGTATTTATTTCATTGTTAAGTTTACGTATGTTCTGCTGCTATTCTCTGATGTATACCTGAACAGGGTGCCCCGGTAGGGCACCAGTCGCGGCCCCGGGGTCGGGTCGTGACAGGGTAATTGAGGACGACACTAGGAAATGGTTGAAGAAGTGTCGTAAGGATATAAATGCAGGTAGTACGCATGAATGAAACTGTATGATCAAGAATCAAGATAGAAATATTTTTGCTAATAATGAGCCTAAGGAAGGGTTATGACCAGAATGATAAAGAGAATGCAACTATGGTTATGTAAGTTGCATGAGATATGATTACCCCATACTAGTGTAAAGACCATTAGTGAATGATGGGTAGTAAGAACACCTCGAGGAAAGGTGGCAACACCTGTACTGACGAGAAGGATAGTAGGAAAATACGGGGGAGGGGGTGGGGGGGGGTAAGGGACCCAGGACAACTTGAAATGAAATATAAAGGTAAGACGAGTAGACACTCGAACGATAAGAAAATCTTGGCAAGCCATTAGGATATGTAATACCATGAATTGAGGTTGAACACCTGACTATAAGCTCTATCAGCTGAAAGAAAATAATAGGATTATTACTTGACGGGATCAAGGAAGTCTCCCCCTAAATTGTGATTGGCAGGAAGTCTTAGCCATGAGTCAAGTAAAGGAGTCGAATCTAAGTATAGTGACCACGTTTTGTTGCAACAGAGAAATGGAACCAGGAACCATAATTGAGATTAATGATGCCCGAACATTTCGCAAGTATGAGAAAGGCTTCCAGTTATTTGGAAGTAAGCTGACTACGACTACAGTTCTAACCCCTTCTGAGGCCTGAAGGACTAGAGGGTTAGGTTATTATGGTAACACTTTGAGTGTTTGGGTGGGTTGTGTGCTGATGCAATGTGATAAGGTAACAACCTATATTTTCTTGGCAGCTACGGGAACACGATAGAGGAGCTCAGGTTCGAGAGGTTGCCGAGTTATCCCTCGTTGAGGAGGTGAAGAGGCGACAGTATAAGGATCCAGTTTTAGGGCGAATTTGAGATACGGCTCTCCAAGAGGAGGAGGACCTATATGGGTAGCACCGGATAGGGTGTTGTGATATAAGGAAAGATTGTGTGTGCCCAATACTGCAGGACTTGTCAGCAGGTTTAGGGGAGGCACACAGTACGTCTTGCTTTATTTTGTTTGTGGTCGACTAAGATGTATCATGACCTCAGATGTATGTATTGGTAAGATGGCCTAAAGAGAGACGTAGCAGAGTTTGTTGCTTAGTGTCCAAATTAGTAGCAGGTCAAGGTTGAGCACCAGAAGCCCAGTGGGCTATTACAGGCGATTGAGATCCCGACTTAGAAATGAGAGGTGATTAATATGGATCTTGTTACAGGGTTGCATCGTACTCAGAGAAAGTGCGACTCCTTATGGGTTATGGTAAACAGGATGACGACATCAGCCCATTTCTTCCGGTCAGGACCACTTACTCGGCTGAGGTTTATGCTAGATTATATAGCAAGGAGATTGTAAGACTTCACGGTGTTCCTACATTTATGATGTCAGACAGATGAGCTCAGTTTACGGCTAACTTCTGGAGGTTTTCCAGAAGGTATTAGGGACACAGGTGAGTCTCAGTGTGGCATTTCACCCTCAGACCGACGGACAGGCAGAGCGTACTATCCAGACACTTGAGGATAGGTTGCGGGCCGGTGTTATTGATTTCAGAGTTAGCCGGAAGAATTATTTACCTCTTGTTGAGTTTGCGTATAACAAAATCTACCATTCCGGTATCCAGATGGCCCTGTATGAGGCTTTGTATGAAGAAAGTGTAGACTCGCCAATTGGTTGGTTCAACGTAGGCGAGGTTCAGATAATTAGCCCGGACTTGATTCAGCGGGCTATGGATAAGGCGAAGCTTATCCAGGAAAGATTATTAGCAAGCTCAGAGTCGATAAAAGCTTTATGCAGATAACCGACGTCGACACTTGGAGTTCAGGTTGACGTTTTAGCATAAGTATTGTTATGTGGTCAGGTGTGGCAAGTGTGATTATGTCACGACCCGACCCCGGGGCCGCGACTGGTGCCCTACCTGGGCATCCCGTTCAGGTATACATCAGAGAATAGCAGCGGAACATACACAACATACAACATGTTTAGACAAAATATCACAGGCTAGCCGATAAGGCCGCCTTCCATAAAAGATGCATAATCAAAATCAAAATCAGATAACTCTGTTTACACCCCAAACCACAACATGTGACTACTGCACTTAAGAATAACAATCGTATGGACAGGCCCCGCCATACCACTGAATGTACATAAATCTACAACATCAGGGAAAAACTGTACCAAAAAGACAAGCATCAGGAGAAATGGAGCTTCTGACGTCTGATAAGTGATCCTAAAATGAGGATCCACCACTGCTACTCTACCGCGCAGATGAACGCACTTCGAGAAGGGGTCAATACACAATATGTACTAAGTATGTAAAACTGGAAAATACTGTAATTGCATCATAAGTTTAAAACAAAGCCGGAGACATGTATGATAATAAAATTACAGTACACAGTGCCTTACTAACAATGAGAGTAACTAAGAGTATACGTACAACACAAAAATAGGAAGCTCACGATCAAAGCAGGACCATCCGCCCACAGTATCATTAAGCAATCCTACTCCTGGGACTATTTCACCCGCATAGGTCGTGTGGACCCGCATGAGGTATTCCTCGTGATAGTCAGACTACCGCATGGGACTATTTCACCCGCATAAGCCCATAGGACTCGCATGAGGTATTCCTCGCATCGTGGGTAGCAAATCCACGGAACAGGTGGTATAACGATCTTGGGGATTCACCCCTCATTTATACTCTTACCCTGAAGAAGGTGGTATGACGATCTTGGGGCTTGCCCCTCATTCATACTCTTACCCTGGAGAAAGTGGTATAACGATCTTGGGGCTTGCCCCTCATTTATACTCTTACCCTATCTCAACCGGCCAACATACATAACATAAGCACTACCGGCTTATTATACAATAAATAAGCAAGTTAAGAAATCCCCCTAACTTCTTATTAGCCTTATTCATATACACTCTCATTTTAGTTTACTTAAGGCACTAGCATATCTTTTATAAAAATCCGGGAATTTAACCCAAGTACTACATACTTCCACTCTTTTAAAAATGACTCTTTTTCGTATAAAACTTCCAAGATACTATTAACTGTAGTATCAAGTCAAAATTACGTTTCAAGACAAGTCACAATACCTTTAGAAATAAAGTTAGGTTTCTAAATCAAGTGACTCCTTTTCTTATAAAACCTTAGGCAATTGATGCCTTAAAATCAAATTGCCTTTCATTAAATCAAGTCATTTATCTTTCCATAAAGTTAATATAACCAACTTCTCATAAAGTCGTTATAATCACTTTATACCTTAGCCAAATACAATTTCCTATCCAAGGGACTTATACGTTTAAAACGAAACAAGTATCACATACTTTAAAACTCTTCAAGTCCCTTAACTTTAATAAAACTTAAGACATCCTTAATACTTTCAAAGAAGTGAGTTAATCTCCTAACTCACCCGACTTGGCTATTCATAAAACTAGTAAAGGATATCAAGGTCTTCAGACGCTCACCGTACTATATACGTGCAACTAGTCATGCTCAAAAGATAGGAAAGTTCTACATACCTCTTCGGGTCAAACCACTTGCCAAGTACAAAATCCCGCCCGTAGTATGTCAACCTATAATATCCACAATACGTCTATTAACGCCTTACTTCAAACGTAGAATATTATAAGTGTAAAGTCTCTAAATTCTACGGAAAATCGGACAGCACCTCCTTTGTTTCTACTTACTTTGCCACCTTTTTCAAGGCCGAATTCAATAACCAAACACGCCACATTTAAGGCCCAATCAATGCAATTAATCAATAGGGGATTACACGCCTACTAGACGTGTAAAATTCCGCCCCACAAACGATATCAAACTAATACAAACTACTAGTCCAATTCGGCCACATTGAGTACAATAACACCAATTCTTATCCAATTTCATTTCAATCCAAGTTGTTAGCATAACATGATATCAAGTCGCAAACTACTATAATCTTCAAGTAAGTAACATGCGACGATTCTACTAAACGACCAATTTGTAATCCAACTTCACATGGCTTAAATGACATTTCGGATTTTAAGGCTACAATCAATCCATAATACTTATAAACTTCAACACATACTTCATGCTAGCAAACATGTAAAGCTAACAACAATATATATAATCTTGTAACACTTTTAAGAGACAAGATTATTACCTCAACGAATCTTAATCCAACTCCAAATCCGAAGTCGCTCCTTAGCAACTTAGAGCCTCTTCTAGACACTTCAATCCGCTACATGAGACCCTTAGAACAACACCAACAAATTTTCTTCAATCTTCCAAACAAAACCTAGAAAAGTAACTAGGTTTTCACCTTGCGACTAATACGAAAACTATCTTTTTTCGGGATTTTCTATTGAGATACACTTACAATACACTCATGAACCTTGGTTTAAAGTGTGGAGCTTAATGAACAAGAAACAAAAAAAATTCTTTTCTTCCTTGAGTGAACCCGAGAGCAACTATTGTTGTTCTTGAAATTCTTGAAATTTTTTCTAAGTGTTGGACTTAGTCTTGCTACTAGTAGTATTATATAGCACAATGGAGGGTCAAGATGTGCCCAAATGTGAGGCTTGGATGAGTTTCAATTAAATATCAAGACTTGTGGACCCTTTGACTTAGTCAATTTTCTCAAGCTCACTACTTGCAAGACTTGTCATCTTAAGACTATGGTCAATGACCATTTTGGCCGTGTCCCATTTCGTCCAAGGCAACCATAAGGGGGGTGACACGTGTCGCCCTCCCATTCGTCACAATATTCGTTTTCCGACAATTTCATAATTCCGATAAATTTTTACAAGTCTCTAATATTAACATTAGGAATTCTCACGTACGTTCTTAAAACATGTCCTGTAAATACGGGGTGTAACATTCTTCCCCCCTTAGAAACATTCGTCCCCGAATGTTCTTTCAGAGTCAAACTTATAATTAGCGACATAGTTTCCTTTCACAACCCCGACATACCAATAATGCCACACATGGCCCCATATTAGCATTTACACAAAACAAATGCTTCAATTAAAACTTGACAAGTAAGGGAAAATGAATTACCTGAAGGTGTAGGGAATAAGTGAGGATACTTCCTCAACATGTCCTCCTCCGCTTCCCAAGTCATCTCCTGCCGGTTATCATTCCTCCACAAGACTTTGACGGAAGCCACATCCTTGGTCCGCGATGCCGACACAGCGATCGAGTATCGCTATGGGACTCTCCTCATACGATAACCCTCTCACACTGGACCTCACTAGCAGGAAAACTCGCCGGATCTCCGATACACTTCCGCAACATAGAAACGCGTGAAAGACCGGATGTACGCCTCTAACTCGATGGCAGATCCAACTCATAGGCAACCTTGCCTACTCGACGGATGATCTGGTAGGCCCAATGTACCTGGGCCGAGTTTCCTTCTTTCCGAATCTCATCACACCCTTCATGGGCGACACCTTCAAGACCCAATCGCTCACCGAAACTCCCAATGCCGACGCCGAGTATCCGCATATGACTTCTCGCCGACTGAGCCGCTATCAGTCTCTCCGATAAGCTTCACCTTATCCACACTTGAACCAAGTCCGCCAACTAATCGCTTCCGCCCACGTCGAACCAACCAATCGGCGACCTACATTTCCGCCCATATAATGCCTCGTATGGAGCCATCTGTATACTGGAATGGTAGCTGTTGTTATAAGCAAACTCCACAAGAGGAAAATGATCCTCCCAGCTGTCACGACCCGACCCCGGGGCTGCGATTGGTACCCTACCGGGGTACCCTGTCAGGTATACATCAGAGAATAGCAGCGGAACATACATAACATCTAACTTATAATAAGGTAAACATTCGCCACCACAAGGCCGCTTCCATAAAATAACTTAATCGAAAGTGAACAAGATAACTTATCCTTACAAATTCAACCACAAACGTGACTACTGCACTTAAGAATAACAATCGTATGACAGGGCCCGCCATACCCCGAATATACAAAAGTCTATAACCTCGTGGAATCATACCAAAGACAAAGCCTCCGAGGGATGGAGCCTTCCAAGAATCGAACAATGATCCTAAGAGTGCGGATCGCCAGTTATGTATCTCGACTGCAGATGAACGCACTCGGGCGAGGTCGATAACAGTACCATGTGAAATCAAAATATCAGAATGAAATCATGATAGCATATATATAAAGCAGGAGACATGTATGATAGCCAAACTACATTACACAACATATACGCAGCCATGTCAAGTCAGGGACTCACGCCCTCTAAGTCATCACTCAAACGCAACCATAGGTCTCATGCCCATAATATCAATCGTGCCCGTGGAATTCCTTCCTCACTGCCGGCAGTCTATGATATAACAACACTAAGGAGTACACATGAATACTAGATCCCACCTGTATCATAAGAACCGTACGAGGCAAGTACGAAGGCATAACTACCAGATCCACCCTGCATCCTCAATCGATCGGCAAGTACGAAGCCGCTACCGATCCACCTGCACCAACAATACCATAATCGAATCACGGTTGACCGGGCAAGTGCGATAGCCTCTACGATCCACCTGCGCCACATCACGATCGGCAAGTACGCAGCTAACCACCGATCCACCTGCATCACACCACTTCGCCTAACCCCGACCGGCAAGTAAAGCCAACTACCGATCCACCTCGCATCACGTCTCGACCGGGCAAGTACGAGGGCTAACTACTAGATCCACCCCCGCATCAAGACCTCATGGAGAGCTAATCCATGGAATAATATCACAACAGGAAACGAACCTCATCATGGCCGCATACCCGTGGAATCCTCCATCACCGACAGACGCCCAAATAGACTCATAATTACATGCTTTTAATTCGAATTGCAATACCATGCCTTTACATAAACCAAGACAATTACCATGCCTTCTTTTCACATAAACCAAGAGAATTCTTATTTAAGCAGGCCAAATTACTTATCAAGGCACACATAGAATAATTCTCAATTAAACAAGCCAAAGTGCTATGTACGTACATTCTTTTCGAAAGCCTCATTTTTATGTAAAATTGTCACGACTGCCCGGCCCGTGGATCGTGCCTTATCGGCACCCAAGTAGTCATACATCGAGTAATCACGGAAATATAAAGCAAGACATGAAACAGCTTTATAAAATAAGACACGCTTTATGTGAGAAAACATCGCTTTCGGCGTATATATATAAACATGGTTTAGCGATACATCCGACAATCGCATAAACATGACTCTGCACTTAAGGAAATATACAACTATGGCGACAGGCCCGCCATACCCTCGATCAGATAAAACTATCTACAACAGGAGATCATACCCAAAGTAGAGCCTCAGGAAAAGATGGAGCTCCCGACACCAACGTAGAGATCCTAAGAATGTGGATCTAGCACTGCCGCTCTTACCACGGCATGAACGCAGCCCAAGGAGGTCGACAACAGTACTAAGTATGTGAAAGCAGAAAGTACTTAAATGAAATCATAACACTTTTTAAAACCAGTTTACAAATATGTATGAAGCAATCAAGGGAACCGCACATAGTGCCACATCACAAACAAGAGCAACAATAGGTAAACTGTAATAGGTCTTTTCTAGGTTGCGAATGATTCGAAGCAGGGCCACTCGCCCGTATTATCACTCTGCAAGCCTAATCCTGGACTCCCGGAGTCCGCATAGGCCACTCACATGGGCCCGCATGAGGTATAACCCCGCATCGAGGGTAGCTACTCCTGCGTCGTCCCCGACTCGTTGTCGCATGGGCCACATGCACCGCGTGAGGCATAACCCCGCATACTAACACGGAACTCTCGTAGCTCGCATAGGCCCCCGACCCGCATGAGGTATTCTCGAATCATGGTCCTGCATCGCTCGAGTCTACCGCGACGGAGGCGCTTAACCCCGGTATCATCTCAAGAGGTGAGTGATAGTACACTAACATAACAAATTATCTTTAACCAACATAAGCACAACAAGGATACTCTCTTATACAAACATTACAAGATACTAACACACATAGCATCATATCATGTCTACTTATCAAACCATCTTATTATTCTTTTCACAATTCAACATAAGTCTGTTATAAGCACATAGGCAAACTTGTTTCTTTTATCACTCTTAAGTGGTTATACTTAACTTCCCATAAAGCTAGTATAACTCTTAAGCTTCGCTTTAAAACCGATTAGTTCTCTTCTCATAAATATGATTCAAGATTCTTATGAAATGCTTTCGATCTTTATTATTCGTGCTTAAGCCACAGGCATTCACGTAAGTGTTATTCAGCTTAAGTCAAAGACATTGCCGTAGTTATTATTCGATTAACACATGTACGCTCACCGTACTATATATATTGTAAAATATCATGCTTTAGGAAGAATCACATACCTTCTCAAAAAACCACCGCCAAGTTCAATATGTCGCGCAGAGTCACCTATAATAGTCACGCACATCTATCAAATACTACTCTGAAGGTCATTCTAAACGGGGTTCACAATTCTATGGAAAGTTGGGTAGTACTTCCCTACCCGTGAGCTATATAAGTTCATCAGGAAAACAAATTCTATGTAAATCTGATTTGATTATTCTTCTTTAAACCCTTCATCGTGGTAATAGCTCAATTCTATTCTCGTGATATTCTTCTAAGTATTTAATACTTATTCTAATACTACAAATGAAGTATTCTCTAATTCAAAAGAGGTTAGGATTTGTTACCTCAAGAAGCCCAATAATATCCTAGATAAAGTCGCGCTGAGCAAGGTTTAGCTCCTAAGTTGTGCGCTCCCAGAGTCCAAGAAACCTTAGAAGTTCTTCACAACTTCTACTAAGTACTAAGGGATTTGGGCTAGGTATTTTGGGCATTATAACAATACTAGAAGACAACTTTTCTACCAAGGGAGGGGGGTAGATTTTTGGCTAGGCTAGGGGGGGGCCTCGGCCAAACTACTAGGCTAGAGGGGGGGGTATTCGGCCAAGGGCCTTCACAAGGGGAGGGGGGAGGTGTTGGACGAAAAGGCTACAAAGGGAGAGGAGAGGATTTTCAAGACTTGGAAAGATTTGTGGATGAAGAACTCTTCATCTCTAAGGGGGTATTTATAGGTCAAGAAGTGGCCAACCAATGGCCAAGATTAAGACAAGTGCAAGGCAAGTGTAGGGTGAGGATTAACTATACACAAATATCCTACCAACTCCTTGACTTGTGCACAAGGCACAAAAAACGTGCCAATGGTCTTCAATTCGTCCAATGGACGATTTCAAGTCCACAAATTGGAGGGTGCCAAGTGTCGCCCTCCCGTTGGTCCAAAATGTTTCGTCTCTCGGAAAAATCCGCAAAAATTAGAAATGGCATAGCCGGAATTTACCCTACGAAAGCTGTGGAAACGTTTCGTCGGAAAACTATTCGTTTTGTGAGTTGTGCCCAAAAAAAACGTTTTGCCTAAACTTTAAGGCTAGACTTTTTCAGACGTATTCCTTACGTACATACTGGAAATACGGTATAACATTCTCCTCCTTAGAAACATTCGTCCGAATGTTCCTTCCCAAGACGATTAACGATAAGATTCTTCATAACTTAAACGATGCAAATGCCACACACGCCACGTAACAACACTTAGGCATAAACGATAATGAAAATTTACAAGTAGGAAAGTGAATTACCTGGAGGTGTGGGGAATAGGTGAGGATACTTCTGCCTCATGTCCTCCTCGGCTTCCCACGTCATCTCCTCCATGAGCTCGTTCCGCCACATGACTTTGACGGAAGCCACGTCCTTGGTCCGCAGACGCCTAACCTGACGATCGACTATCGCTATGGGAATCTCTCATACGATAACCCCTGGTCACTGGACATCGTCAATCGGGTGTACCCTAGATGGATCCCCGATACATCTCTCAAAGATAGATACGTGAAAACCGGATGCACTACCTCCGGATCGGACGGCAGATCCAACTCGTAGGCAACCTTGCCTACCTCGCGGACAACTGAACGCCCAATGTACCTAGGGCTGAGTTTCCCTTTCTTCCCGAATCTCATCACACCCTTCATGGGTGACACCTTTAGGAAAACCCAATCATGAACCTCGAACTCAAGATGCCGACGAAGATGATCTGCATACGACTTACCGACTCGAGTCGATAGCCGCCTTCGGATAAGCTTCACCTTATCCATCGCTGTATCAAATCTGGTCCCACTAGCCGCACTCGCCCACATCGAACCAACCTATAGGCGATCTGCACTTCCTCCCATACAAGGCCTCATAAGGCGCCATCCGAATCCGAGTGGTAGCTATTATTATACGCGAACTCAACTAGAGGCAAATGATCCTCCCAACTACCATCGGTCAATAACACAGCTCGCAGATATCCTCAAGAGTGCGGATAGTGCGCTTTGCCTGTCCGTCTGCTCGTGGATGAAATGCGATCGGGCTCACCGCCCCCTAAACCCTCTGGAAGGACCTCCGGAAGTTAGCCGTAAACCGGCTCTCTGCGATATGATCGGTAGGGACTCCATGCGATCGGCGATCTCTGATGTAAAGTCTGGCATAATCCTCAGCCGAAAAAGTCGTCCTGACGGGAAGAAAGTGGGCTGATTTCGTCAGCCTGTCGACGATAACCCATATAGAATCATGTCTCCTCTGAGTGCGAGGTAATCCTGTGATGAAGTCCATGTTGATTACCTCCCACTTCCAGGTCGGGATCTCAATCGTCTATAACAAACCACCAGGCCTCTGGTGCTCTACCTTCACCTGCTGACAACACGGGCACTGAGCTACGAACTCTGCAACGTCCCTCTTCAAGCCATCCCACCAATACACAGATCTAAGGTCGTGGTACATCTTGGTCGACCCCGGATGGATAGAGTAACGCGCGCTGTGTGCTTCCCCAAGAACTCGATGCCAAGTCCTCAAACATCCGAACACACACCGCCTCAAACCTTAGCACCCCATCAGTGCTACTCAAAAGGACCTCGCCTCACGAAGAGTCAGATCACGATATCGAATCAAAGCCGATCCTCGAATCGTTGCCTCTTCACCTCCTCTACGATGGAAGACTCGCAACCTCACGAACTCTAACCCCACCGCTATCGTAATCAATCAAACGGACACCAAGGCTCGCTAATCGATGCAAATCACGAACCATGTCCCTCCTCTCTAGCCGCACATCCGATAGGCTCCCATCGACCTACGACTAAGAGCATCCGCCACAACATTGGCCTTCCCGGTGGTACAGATATCAACATCGTAATCCTTAAGCAACTCTAACCACCGTCTCGCCGTAAGTTCGGCTCCTCTCGGTGAAGATATACCGAGGCTCTTGTGGTCCGTAAAAATATCCACGTGAACCCCATACAAATAGTGCCTCCAGATCTTGGCGTGAATCACACCGCCAACTCCAAATCATGGGTGGGTAGTTCCTCGTGTTTCTTCACGGGATGCATATGCTATAACCCCGCCATGCCGCGTTAACACACATCCCAACCCGATGCCCGACGACGCAATACATGACATAACCATCCGACCTCCGAAGAGTAAGAACGGGCGGTCGCCGTCTCTTTTCAAGAATCGAAACCCCGCCACAAGCATCACCATCAAACTTGGCCGCTTTCCGAGTCACCTAGTCAATGGTGCGTAGATAGAAGCAAACTTCTACGAACCGATAATATCTCGCAAGGCCCGTAAAATCGCGAACCTCTCGCTGAGTAGTAGGTTCAGGCCAAGTCCTCGATCGCCTCGATCTTGCCGTATCAACTCGAATGCCATCACCCGACAATATGCTCAAGAAACGCCATCAAGTCAACCAAAACTCACATTTGGAAAACTTGGCGTCTAATCGCTGGTCTGGAGAATCGCAAGACAGCCTCAAATGCTCGCGTGCTCCTCGCTCGAGCGAATAAACCAAGATATCATCAATGAACACTATCACAAACGTGTCCAAAAATGGTTTGAACACTCGGTTCATCAAATCCATGAATACCACGAGCATCGTCAACCCAAAAGACATGACCCGAACTCATAATGCCCATACCGGTCCGAATGCGATCCTAGGGACATCCACCTCTCTCGACTACTGATGATAGCCGATCGCAGATCAATCTTGAGAAACATCTCGCACTCGCAATCGGGTCGAACAAATCATCAATCCCGGGAAGGGTATCTCGTTTAATGGTCACCTTGTTCACCGTAATCAACACACATGCGCAAAGGCCCCGCCCTTCTTCTTCACGAACACACGGCGCTCCTGGGGAGAAACACTAGGCTGATGAAGCCCTTCTCCAAAGAAATCCTCACCGTCCTTCAACTCTCTCAACTCGGCGGTGCCATTCGTATGGCGGAATGGAAATAGGCCGAGTATCCGCAACACATCTATACAAAACTCGATCTCCTCTCGGGAGGACACCCGAGGTCATCCGAAACACGCCTGGGAACTCGTGACCATCGAATCGATCAAAATCTGGTACCGCAGCCTTCAGATCAAACACCCGAACGAGATGGTAGATATACCCTTCTCGCACCATCTTCCTAGCCTTGAGGTAGGAAATAAACCTACCTCTACGATACCGTGCTCCTCCCACTCAACAACCGGCTCCTCAGAAACTGGAACCGTACTACTCTCTCAGCTTACATTGGCGTAGCAGAAGCTAGCCAATCCATCCCCATAATCACGCCGGTCAATCATCTCCAACTCTATCAAGTCGGCTAGGGTCCGACGATCGTAAATGGTCACAGACAAGCTCTATATACCCGCCGAGCTACCACCGAATCACCCATCGCGTAGCTACCTCGAAAGGGTCTATGGACTCGTGCTCTATCCCTATCCTACTAGCAACAAGGGAGATATATAGGACCAGTAGAACCGGATCTATCAAAGCATACACATCAAACCCAAACCGATAAGGTACCGTGGCGACATCGGTGAGGCCTCACGATCCCGCTTACCGATGACAGCATAAATGCGGTTCTCGAGGACCGCTAGAATCGACCCGAGCCACGACTCGCCACTGGCCGACCCATGAGTACCACGCCTCCGGCGAGTAATCGTAGGAGATGATGAAGCGCAATGTAACCTCGGCGTCGAGCCCTACCACCAGCCACGCTTCGGCCGACAGCCGCAAAGTGACCGCCGCCACAATCGTAACAAGCTCCAAAAGTAGTACCACACTTCCCGTAATGGGATCTACCGTGACGGCCACACCGGGTGGTCCCGACGCCGCATTCTCGCTACTCGACGCCCAAGCCCTGGCCCGTCCGCCTCGAAAACTCGCCGTCTTTGAGGGCGGTGCAGAGTGCTCGAGCCGGCCGTGGTGCGAATCTAGATCGCCGAGGCCGCCACCACGATAACCACCGTAAGACCTCCCGCCCCGCCTTATTCTCGCCGCCGTCTCGCCCACTCGCCGACCTCTGCGCCTCGCATCGAGGGCGAGCTCGCAAGCGGTAATGTCCATACCCGGCCGAGAGAAACACCCGCACATGACTCGCCATATAGTCGTCTAGCCCGTGACATAGCGGTGCACCCTATCCTCCATATTCGCTACCAATCCGGGACATATCGAGCCAATGAATCAAACTCGACATTGTACTTCGACAAAGGCGTCCTCTCGCCTCGATGGTAAAAATCTATCACCCGCGCCTCTCATCCGCGAGGCAAGAAGTGAGGAAAGCCTCGAGAACTCATCCCAGTAGCTGGGACGCGTGCTCTCCCGATAACTCCCATGAATCAAACCAATCGATCGCGGTATCACGCACCGACGCGAACCAAAGGTCACGGACTGCCTCCGAGGCCTTGATCACCCTCATGATTCTTCTCAGAGTGACGGATGAACTCCTCGGATCATCCTCCGCCTCGACCAGTAAAACTCGCGGCTACAACTCAAGAAATCTCGTAGTCTCAAACTATCTCGCCTCGGTGTACCACACGGTGCGATCGAGCCGAGCCGAACTGAATCGCCGATCCAATCTCTCCTCGTGTCGGGCCACAACTTTAGCCAATAGTGGGCCATCTCCTTGTACCCTAACTCCTCCGCCCCAGGCTGTGGGACAGGAGGTGTGGGTACTGTGGTCTCTGCCGGGGCCGGCGGCGTCATAGAACTCGCCCTCTCTGGGAGAGACTGGGCCTGAGCCCTCGTGACACTGGGTGTCTCGCTAGCGCCTCCTACCGCCTTGCCCTTCTGGGCCGGGTTGCCTTACGTGAGGCATAATCAGCATACGAAAGGAATACGTTAGAGGGTCCAACCTATAACACGACTCTAAAGCACGATCTCGAATGAGAAAATGGAAACCAATCCTAAATATCCTATAGCCTCGATTATTGGTGTGGTGCACAACACACCGATAATCAAGACTTACTAGATACGGTTCAGACACTTTCCGAGGATTAATCGCTCGATACCACTTTTGTCACGACTGCCCGGCCCGTGGATCGTGCCTACCGGCACCCAAGTAGTCATACATCGTAGTAATCACGGAAATATAAAGCAAGACATGAAACAGTTTATAAAATAAGACACGCTTTATGTGAGAAAACATCGCTTTCTAAGATATATATATAAACATGGTTTAGCGATACATCCGACATCGCATAAACATGACTATGCACTTAAGGAAATATACAACTATGGCGGACAGGCCCGCCATACCTCGATCAGACAAAACTATCTACAACAGGAGATCATACCCAAAAGTAGAGCCTCCGGAAAAGATGGAGCTCCGACACCAACGTAGAGATCCTAAGAATGTGGATCTAGCACTGCTTGCCCTTCTGCGGCATGAACGCAGCCCCGGCGAGGTCGACAACAGTACTAAGTATGTGAAATCAGAAGTACTTAAATGAAATCATAACACTTTTTAAAACCGGTTTACAAATATGTATGAAGCAATCAATGGAACCGCATAGTGCCACATCACAAACAAGAGCAACAATAGGTAAAGCGTAATAGGTCTTTTCTAGGCCGCGAATGATTCAAGCAGGCCACTCGCCAGATTATCACTCTGCAAGCCTAATCTCGACTCCCGAGTCCGCATAGGCCACTCACGTGGGCCCGCATGAGGTATAACCCCGCATCGAGGGTAGCTACTCCTGCATCGCCCCGACTCGTTGTCCGCATGGCCACATAGACGCATGAGGCATAACCCCGCATACTAACACGAACTCTCGTAGCTCCGCATAGGCCCTCGACCCGCATGAGGTATTCTCGAATCATGGTCCTGCATCACCGAAGTCTACCCCGCGTCGGAGGCGACTTAACCCCGGATCATCTCAAGAGGTGAGTGATAGTACACTAACATAACAGCTTATCTTTAAACAACATAAGCACAACAAGGATACTCTCTTATACAAACATTACAAGATACTAACACACATAGCATCATATCATGTCTACTTATCAAACCATCTTATTATTCTTTTCACAATTCAACATAAGTCTGTTATAAGCACATAGGCAAACTTGTTTCTTTTATCAATCTTAAGTGGTTATACTTAACTTCCCATAAAGCTAGTATAACTCTTAAGCTTCTGTTTTAAAAACCAGTTAGTTCTCTTCTGTTAAATATGATTCAGTATTCTTATGAAATGCTTTCAGATCTTTATTATTCAGGCTTAAGCCGTGAGGCATTGCCGTAAGTGTTATTCAGGCTTAAGTCAAAGACATTTTCGTAGTTATTATTCAGTTAACACATGTACGTCTACCGTACTATATATATTGTAAAATATCATGCTTTAGGAAGAATCACATACCTTCTCAAATAAAACCACCGCCAAGTCAATATGTCGCGCAGAGTCACCATAATAGTCACAGACATCTATCAAAGACTACTCTGAAGGTCATTCTAAACAGGGGGTTCACAATTCTATGGAAAGTTGGGTAGTACTTCCCTACCCGGTGAGCTATATAAGTCTACTGTGAAAACACCTATGTAAGTACAGTTTGATTATTCTTCTTTTAAACCCTTCTACTGTGGTAACAGTTCAATTCTATTCTGTGATATTCTTCTAAGTATTTAATACTTATTCTAATACTACAACAGTAAGTATTCTCTAATTCAAAAGAGGTTAGGATTTGTTACCTCGAAGCCCAATAATATCCTAGATAAAGTCGCACTGAGCAAGGTTTAGCTCCTAAGTTGTACGCTACGGTAGCTCAAAGAAACCTTAGAAGTTCTTCACAACTTCTACTAAGTACTAAGGGATTTGGGCTAGGGTATTTTGGGCATTATAACAATACTAGAAGACAACTTTTCTACCAAGGGAGGGGTAGATTTTTGGCTAGGCTAGGGGCCTCGGCCAAACTACTAGGCTAGAGGGGGTATTCGCCAAGGGCCTTCACAAGGAGGGGAGGTGTTGACTAAAAGGCTACAAAGGGAGAGGAGAGGATTTTCAAGACTTGGAAAGATTTGTGGATGAAGAACTCTTCATCTCTAAGGGGGTATTTATAGGTCAAGAAGTGGCCAACCAATGGCTAAGATTAAGACAAGTGCAAGGCAAGTGTAGGGTGAGGATTAACTATACACAAATATCCTACCAACTCCTTGACTTGTGCACAAGGCACAAAAAACGTGCCAATGGTCTTCAATTCGTCCAATGGAGGATTTCAAGTCCACAAATTGGAGGGTGCCAAGTGTCGCCCTCCCGTTGGTCCAAAATATTTCGTCTCTCGGAAAAATCCGCAAAAATTAGAAATGGCATAGCCGGAATTTACCCTACGAAAGCTGTGGAAACGTTTCGTCGGAAAACTATTCGTTTTGTGAGTTGTGCCCAAAAAAAACGTTTTGCCTAAACTTTAAGGCTAGACTTTTTGTACGTATTCCCTTACGTACATACTCTGGAAATACGGGGTATAACAAAAATCCAAGATACTAACACCCGTAGTATCGAGGCGTGTCTATTTTTCAAAGTAAGTTACTACACCTTTAGAAAACTCATTTCAAAGCTTGAAACCAAGTAACTTCAATTTTTCACAATCTAGACATTTTATTCTCATTAATCAAAATAGACAACTTTCATAACCTTCCATAAAGTTATTATAACCAACCTCCCATAAAGCCGTTATACTAACTTTATGCTTTAGAAATTTAAGACATCCTTATCCTTTCATAAGGCCGTTATAACTAACTTCCCATAAAGCCGTTATAACTCCTTATAAACCATTTCGTTCTTTTACTAACCAAGAGACTTATACTTTAAACAATTTCATACCATTTTCAAAATACTTCAAGCCTCTTATCCTTTAGAAAACAAGTTTCTTACCTCAAAAATTTAAGTCTCTTATCTTCTAGAATAATTCAATACTCAATACTTTCACACCAAGTACTCTATACTTCATTATGTCAAGAAATCCTTGTCTACCTTATTTAGGATAAACCACTCCTTAAGAACAAGCGGGTTAACTACTTAACCCAACCAACTTGGACATTTTCTTAAAACAAGTCAAGTATAACAAAAGGATTTACTTCATTCAAAACACGTACGTCTACCGTACTATATAGTTATAACTACTCATGCTCAAGAGATAAGAAAGTTTCCACATACCTCTTCGGTCAAACCACTTGCTAAGCTCAAACTACCGCAAGTAATACGTCAACCTATAATAACCATAATACGTTTATTAACCTCTAATTTCAATGTAGAAATAATCTAAGTTCAAAAGCCCCTAAATTCTATGGAAAATTGGGCGGCATTTCCTTTGTTTCTACATACTTTGCCACCTTTCTCAAGGCCGAATTCAACACCCAAATGCCACATTTAAGGCTCAACAATCCAACATTTTAAAGGGGATTACACCTCCAAACTTGGGTGTGTAAAATTCTGCCCCATTAGGTAAAACAACTAACTTAACAAGCCTAAGGTAGTTTTTAGGCTACAACATGCTCCTAATATCTTCTTAATCAATTCTTTCACATCCAAACCATATTTCTTACATGCAATGACTCTAAGAGCATTATTCACTACCACAAGTTCTTTCTTCTTAACATGCAACACTAGAAACTAATTCTAAAGGAAGAAATGTTACCTTAAAGTTTTAGCCAAACTTATTCCAAATATTTTGCTAGCTTCCTTGCCAAGAACACCACCACAACAACACCAACAAGCTAGCCACAAGCTTCCTTCGTTCTTATCTTTTCGATTTTTCCTAAGGCTAGAATTTCTCTTGGGATTTTAGAGTGAAGGAGGAGCTAAATTATAGAGAGAGAGAGAGAGGTTTGAAAGATGACAAAGTCTTCAAGACTTGGTCAATATAAGGCATGCAATAAAAATCAGATGGGGGGGGACACTTGTCACCCTCCCATGGCCTTTTAAAAGAGAAAATCAGATTTCCTAAGTTTTTCCGCCCAGAATCCCGCCTAGCGCCGCGCGCTTCGCTTCGGGCGCCGCAACTCCTGGACTCGGATCTTCCGCGCCCAGCTTCGGTGCCGCGGCGCTGAAACTTCAGCGACCTCGATTTTCGCGCCGCGTTCGCATCCGCGCCATGCCGCTGCCTTTGCTCAAACGCTTTCGTCCGTCACGACCGAACTTGTAACTCATAACTTTCTACCCGACGCCCTATCGATTTAACGGTTGGTTGCGTTGGAATCTAGACTCAACGAACTACGCCGGGCCTTTGAAACACTTATGAACTTCAATGTACCGGTCATAACCCGCCTTAAAGTTGACTAAAACCCGTCCAAACAATCCACAACCTATCTTCAAAATTTTAAGTCTTACTCCCTTTCGCACGCCTCATGTGCATGACCTGAACTACGGGTGTAACATTCTCCCTCTTAGAAACATTCGTCCCGAATGTTCTTTTGGAGCCAATCTACTATTCCTGCACATCCTCGTACTATATACTAATGGAACTTCATTATGCCACATATGACCCTAAGATATCGCACACGCATACCCATTCACCGTAAGTCAAACGTAAAATGAACCCAAAATATGAACCATTACTACTTACCTCGCCACGGCCTAACAATTGCGCTCAGATTTACCACTCATTCTATCACATGTACATACGCCTCAATATCCTCTGTTCATAACACTAAATCATACAACAATCCTATCATGCATACTAATCTCTAAAGGGTCAAAGATATACCTGTAACTATTGCTTCACATTCCCCTTGTCGTTCTAATCATGATCCCGCTCGCACACGCATAACAAAAGAAGGCGATGAACCACCATCGATCCCGGCGTCGAATCTCTACATCCGCTATCTCTCGGGCCTGACGGTTCCGCATAATGGCCCCCGCCGCCGCATGTATAGCAATTACCCAAACTAGCACGACACTCCCCATAATGGGTGTTACCACATCGGCTACACCGAGGTAGAGGTGGCTTCCTCAGACTAAAACCCCTACCCTCCCGAAAGCCTGAACCCTCGAGCCCCGCCCCGCCTCGACCTCCCGAACGCCCCAAGATCGTGGTGTACTCCGTACTGGCTGAGGCGCATAACTAGCCTGCTGCTGAGGTGGCCCGCCTTGAAAACTACCCTGAGATCCTGCTGTCCCGCCCTCTTGGCCGCTCGAGCCGTCGACTTCTCTTTCTCGCCCTCTATCCTCGCGCATATGCTCGCATCTCCTGGCAATATCCATACCTGGCTGAAGAGCCACTCCCAAGCATGCAGTAATCATATGACGGTCTAGCCCCATCACATAGCGATGAACTCTGTTTGCCATGTCAGCTACAATAGTTTGCGCATACCTGGCCAATGAGTCAAACTCCAGGCTGTACTCTCTGATGGTCCTCCCATTCTGCCTCAAGGTCAAGAATCTATCCATCGGGCTCTCCTCAACTCAGGAGGCAAGAAGTGATCCAGAAGGCCTCTGAACTCCTCCCAAACCGGAAGGGCACCTCCTCTAGAAAATTCCCACGACTCAAACCAGTTCAACGCAATATCGCTGTAACCCAGTTAGCTAACACAACGGACTCTTCTCCGAGGCCCTAAGCACCGCCGTCCGTCGCATTCTGCCGAATAAACTCCCGAGGATCCTCCTCGCACTCAACCATAGAACTCGGGTGGATTACAACTCGTAAAATCCCAATCCTTAAACTGTCCTAGGTTAGCCACGCCGCGTCTGCCGCTCGCCACGATGCTAGTCAACAACTGACCGCTTCTCCGTAATCCCTATACTGCTCGCCGCGGAATCGAGGCTCGCACGAGCCTCTGGAGCTACCGCCGCCTCGCCTTTCTAATACCGCCAGAATGAACTCGCCGACCGCCATTACCTCGTGCATAGTGCGTGCAATCTCGTAACTCTGCGCCGCTAGTAGCTCTCGCCGCCGCTTGCCTTCGGCTCGCCGCTTCCGCGAGGCATAATCATTACACAAGGGTAGGTCAGAGAGGACTCAACCTACTATGACAGCTCTACTGCACGATCTCAAAGAGAGAAGAATGGACACCAATCCTAAATGTCTTGCAGCCTCCTGATTATAGATGTGGTGCACAACACACCGATAATCGGGACTCTACTAGACACTCGTAGACACTTTCCGAGGACTAATCGCTTGATCCACCTCGCATCGTGAGACCATGGAGAGCTAATCCATGGAATAATATCACAACAGTGGAACGAACCTCATCATGGCCGTGATACCCGTGGAATCCTCCATCACCGACCAGACGCCCAAATAGACTCATAATTACATGCTTTTAATTCGAATTGCAATACCATGCCTTTACATAAACCAAGACAATTACCATGCCTTCTTTCACATAAACCAAGAGAATTCTTATTTAAGCCAAAGTACTTATCAAGGCACACATAGAATAATTCTCAATTAAACAAGCCAAAGTGCTATGTACATTCTTTTCGAAAGCCTCCTTTTTATGTAAAATCCAAGATACTAACACCCGTAGTATCGAGGCGTGTCTATTTTTCAAAGTAAGTTACTACACCTTTAGAAAACTCATTTCAAAGCTTGAAACCAAGTAACTTCAATTTTTCACAATCTAGACATCTTATTCTCATTAATTAAAATAGACAACTTTCATAACCTTCCATAAAGTTATTATAACCAACCTCCCATAAAGCCGTTATACTAACTTTATGCTTTAGAAATTTAAGACATCCTTATCCTTTCATAAGGCCGTTATAACTAACTTCCCATAAAGCCGTTATAACTCCTTATAAACCATTTCGTTCTTTTACTAACCAAGAGACTTATACTTTAAACAATTTCATACCATTTTCAAAATACTTCAAGCCTCTTATCCTTTAGAAAACAAGTTTCTTACCTCAAAATTTAAGTCTCTTATCTTCTAGAATAATTCAATACTCAATACTTTCACACCAAGTACTCTATACTTCATTATGTCAAGAAATCCTTGTCTACCTTATTTAGGATAAACCACTTAAGAACAAGCTGTTAACTACTTAACCCAACCAACTGGACATTTTCTTAAAACAAGTCAAGTATAACAAAAGGATTTACTTCATTCAAAACACGACGCTCACCGTACTATATAGTTATAACTACTCATGCTCAAGAGATAAGAAAGTTTCCACATACCTCTTCGGTCAAACCACTTGCTAAGCTCAAACTACCGCAAGTAATACGTCAACCTATAATAACCATAATACGTTTATTAACCTCTAATTTCAATGTAGAAATAATCTAAGTTCAAAAGCCCCTAAATTCTATGGAAAATTGGGCGGCATTTCCTTTGTTTCTACATACTTTGCCACCTTTCTCAAGGCCGAATTCAACACCCAAATGCCACATTTAAGGCTCAACAATCCAACATTTTAAAGGGGATTACACCTCCAAACTTGGGTGTGTAAAATTCTGCCCCATTAGGTAAACCAACTAACTTAACAAGCCTAAGGTAGTTTTTAGGCTACAACATGCTCCTAATATCTTCTTAATCAATTCTTTCACATCCAAACCATATTTCTTACATGCAATGACTCTAAGAGCATTATTCACTACCACAAGTTCTTTCTTCTTAACATGCAACACTAGAAACTAATTCTAAAGGAAGAAATGTTACCTTAAAGTTTTAGCCAAACTTATTCCAAATATTTTTGCTAGCTTCCTTGCCAAGAACACCACCACAACAACACCAACAAGCTAGCCACAAGCTTCCTTCTTGTTCTTATCTTTTCAGATTTTTCCTAAGGCTAGAATTTCTCTTGGGATTTTAGAGAGAAGGAGGAGCTAAATTAGAGAGAGAGAGAGAGGTTTGAAAGATGACCAAGTCTTCAATATAAGGCATGCAATAAAAATCAGATGGGGGGGGACACTTGTCACCCTCCCATGGCCTTTTTAAAAGAGAAAATTAGATTTCCTAAGTTTTTCCACCTGAATCCGCCAGCGCGCCCGCTTCCTGCGGCGCCGCAACTCCGCGGACCTCGGATCTTCCGCGCCGCCCTGCTTCCAGCGCGCTGAAACTTCAGCGACTCTCGATTTTCGCGCCATGCCTCGTGATCCGGCGCCGCCTGTTTTGCTCAAACGCTTTTCGTCTGTCACGACCGAACTTGTAACTCTCATAATCTTCACGCCGACGCCCTATCGATTTAACGGTTGGTTGCGTTGGAATCTAGACTCAACGAACTACGCCCGGGCCTTTGAAACACTTATGAACTCTCAATGTACGGGTCATAACCCGCCTTTAAAGTTGACTAAAACCCGCCCGAACAATCCACAACCTATCTTACGAAAATTTTAAGTCTTACTCCTTTCGCACGCCTCATGCGCATGACCTGAACTACGGGTGTAACACCACTACCACGAATCAATCACGCAGCTCGCAGATATCCTCGAAGTGTTCGATAGTACGCCTCCGCTCGCCGTCGATCTTAGGATGAAATGTCAGACCGAGACTCACCAGTGTTCCTAATCTCTTCCGAAAGACTCTGAAGTTAGCCATAAACCGGCTCTATCGATATAATCGACACCGACACCGTGCGACCACAATCTCTCGATGTACAATCTAGCATAGTCTCACCAAAACGCTGCCCCGATCGAAGGAAATAGGCTGATTTCGACTGTCAACAATAACCCAAATGGAGTCGTACTTCCTCCGAGTACGAGGTAACCTCAGAATAAAGTCCATGTTGATCACCTCCCACTTCCAAGTCGGAATCTCAATAGCTCGCAATAATCCACTGGCCTCGTGCTCGACCTTGACTCGCGACAATTAGGACATCAGGCAACAAAACCCGCCACGCCCCTCTTCGTGCCATCCCACCAATACAAACATCTCGAGGTCATGGTACATCTTGGTCGACCGGATGAATAGAATAACGAGCACCGTGTGCCTCCCTGCAATGGCCGACGGTCTCGCTACATCGGAACACACAACCGCCCTCAAATCTTAGCACCCCATCAGCGCTATCTCGAATAGACTCTTCTCCTCCCAAGAGTCGCATCTCGATACCGTATCAACACGGGTCTCAAATCGCCGCTTCTTCACCTCATCAACGATGGAAGACTCGCAACCCCACGAACCCGCACTTACTATCGCTTCAGATTTATCAAACGAACCCCAAGGCTCGCTAGTGGTGGATCTGACGACCATGTCCCGCCTCTCGCCGCACCTGGCTGCACTCCCATCGATCTACGGCTCAAGGCATCAACAACTACGTTGGCTTTCCCCGGATGGTATAGAATATCAACATCATAATCTTTCAACAACTCTAACCACCGCCTCGCCGCAAGTTCACTCCTCTGCTATATCGAGGCTCTTGTGGTCCGTATAAATATCCACATGAACCCCATACAAATAATGTCTCCAAATCTTCAAGGCATGAATAATCGCGCCAACTCTAAGTCGTGGGTAGGGTAATTCCTCTCATGCTTCCGTAACTGCCGGGAAGCATAGGCTATAACCTTATCGTGCTGCATCAAAACACACCCTAGCCCGATACCCGAGGCATCACAATAGATCACGTACCCGTCTAACCCCTCAGGAAGAGTAAGAACTGGAGCCGTAGTCAACCTTTCCTTCAGCAACTGGAAACCCTTCTCGCAAGCCTCTGTCCATCGGAACTTGGCCGCTTTCCGAGTCACCTAGTCAATCGGTGCCAAATCGGCAACCGCTTCCACAAACCTACGATAATAACTCGCCACCTAAGAAATCGCGCACTTGTCGGAGTAGTAGGTCTCGCCAAGACTTGATCGCTTTAATCTTTGCCGATCCACCCAACACCATCGCCCAATAATATGCCCGGGAATACCATCGAGGCCAACCAAAACTCACACTTGGAGAACTTGGCGAATAACTGCCGGCTCCGGAGGACCCAAGTACCGTCCTCAAGTGATCTACATGCTCCTGCTCTGTCCGTGAATAAACCAGGATGTCATCGATGAATACTATCACAAATGTATCCAAAATGGCTTGAACACCCGCTCATCAAATCCATAAATACCGCTGAGCGTTGGTCAAACCGGAAGACATAACCTCAACTCATAGTGCCCATACCGGTCCCGAATGCGCTTTGGGATATCCGCCTCGAACTCACACTGATGATAACTAGACCGCAGTCTATCTTGGAGAAACACTCGCACTGCAATCGTCAAACAAATCATCAATCTCGGGGAGGGTTACCTATTCTTGATGGTTACCTTATTCACCGCTCAGAATCAACACACATACGCAGCTGCCCCATCCTTCTTCTTCACAAACAAAACCGGCCCCTCAGGAGAAACACTAGGCCTAATAAAACTTTTTTCCAAAGAAATCTTTCACCGGTCCTTCACTCCTCAACTCAAGTGTCATCCTATGGCGGAATGGAAATAGGTCGAGTGTCCGCAACGTGTCAATACAAAACTCAATCTCCTCTCAGAGGATACCCAAGGTCGTCTGGGAACACATCCGAAAATCCCTAACCACTGCATCGATCAAGAATCGCACTCACCTCTCGTATCAAATACTCAACTGGATGATAAATGTACCTTTCTCGCACCATCTTCCTAGCCTTGAGGTAAGAAATAAACCTACCCTACGACGCCGTGTTGCCCTTCCACTGAGCAACCGCCACCAGAAATCGAACCGAACCAACCTGTCTCTACCAACGTTGGCATAACAAAAGCCAACCACCCATACCCATAATGACATCAAAATCATCATCTCCAACTATATCAAGTCTGCAAGTGGTCCGACGATCAGAATAAACACCTGACAACCTCTATACACCCGCCGCCTAACACCGAATCACCCATCGCGTAGCTACCTCAAAAGGCTCTATCGACACCGCCATCCCGATTCTACCCGCACAAGAGGACACATAGGACAAGGTAGAACTGGATCTATCAAAGCATAAACGCTACAAAGATGAAATCAATAATGTACCGCGACGACGCCGTGGAAGCCTCCGATCGACGGTGGCTAAGGAATAAATGCGGTTACGTGGACCGCTAGAATCGAACCACCACCACGACCTCTGCGCACTGCGGTCGTGAGTACCCTACTCGGGCGCATAACCACGTAAGGAGAGGAAGACCCAAGAATCGATCCCGCCGGCTGCCGCACTACCACCCATGCCGCCTAGACGACAATCTCTCTCAAATGGCCTGCTGCACAAATGTGAGCTCCCGGATCCATGCTGTCACGACCCGAACCCGGGCCCGTGACTGGTGCCTTACCCCGGGCACCCTAGTGATACGACATCAGAGTAATCAGCGGAACATAACACAACAACATGAAATAACAAGAAGTGTACAACAGTTATCTTAGAAAACTTGCCTTTCGGCATATATATAAATAACAACTCTTTCAAAATGAACAGTTTAATCCTTTTTACAAACCCTGCCCACAACAGTACTACAGACCTCTACGAATGATATGACAACAACGACGGGACAGGGCCCCGTCATACCCCTGAATGTAAGCACCTACAACAACAGGGGACTATACCAAGATAAGCCACCGGAGAAACGGAGCTTCCCCAAACGCTAAACTGTGACCCCAAGAACGAGGATCAACGACTGGTGTACCTTTACCTGCGGCATGAACGCAGCCCAGGAGGTCGATAACAAAATTTGCAGTATGTGAAATCAAAATAATTCGTAAATGAAATCATAGTAGTCTATATAAAGCGAGAGACATGTATGATAACCAAACTACGATTCACAATAAATAGCGATGTCAAGTCGTGACTCACGCCTCAAAGTCATCACTCAAATATAACTATGGGTCTCACGCCCACGGCATCAATCATGCGTGGAATACCTTCCTCATCTTGATCATGATATAAAAGCATCAAGGAATACACATGAACACGTGTCCCACTGTGTCCTAATAAAACCGCATGTAAGTCTGAAGGCATAACCGACTACTAAAACCCGCAGTACCAACAAGGTCATAAATCAGATCATGAGATCTGTCTGCATCACATGATAAAAGCCGCCACTCGCCGCAGATCTAATGTGCGCGTCAGCCACAGAACTCTCGCGATTCCGCATAGGCCAAACTCATAGGCCGCATGAGGTATAACCCGCATCGAGGGTAGCTACTCCCGGCATCCGCCGACTCGCACCGCATGGCCACATAACCGCATGACCATAAAGGCGCATACTAACCGGAACTCGTAGCTCGCGTAGGCCCGGGACCCGCATGAGGTATTCTCGAATCATAGGTCACACAGACTACTTCGAGTCTACCGCGTCGGAGGCGACAACCTCCGGAAACAAGTCAAGGTGAGTGGTGCAATACCAACATATCGGCTGATAGTAAAATAATTTAAGCGCAATCGAGGGGAAACCCCCTTTACACAAACATCACAAGTTACTAACACACGTAGCATCCTAGCATGTTTACTTAACAAATCAACAAGAAAGTATTACAAGGCTAACACAACCCAACACAATCAAGTTATACACACAAGGCACTTTCTACTATATGATTAACAAGATCGGGTCCTTATCCCCAAAGTACTTCATACATTAACTCTTTTAAAAGATACGTTTCTTTCACATAAGTCACACAATACCCGTAGTATAAAATAGAGTATTTGTCTTTTAAGTAAACCAAAACACTTACCTTTGTAAAATCAAGTAACAACATTATTTTCCAAACGTCCAAGTTTGCCTAATTTCAAATGTTCACGTTTCTTATTTTAGAAAGGTTTCGTAGTTCATAGTCTTATTCATTTAAGAATATAATTCTCTTTTAACAATCTGGGAAAACATAAGCCTTATATGTGAGTAGGATATTCTTGTTTATAACAATCTTATTACAGCAGCCATGATCTAGGAAATATTATTTTGTCTCATCTTAGCTTCTATGCAGATGGAAGTTTCTACTGGTTTTAATAATACTTAATTATTCAATACATTTTCCTTTATTAACGCTGCAGTGGTTTGTCGATACACATTCTGATTTCCGAAATCAGTAAAACATTATTCCTTTTTAAAACCAAGTACTCATTACTCACGAATGAGGTTTCACACGAAATTCATATCAATTCATTTAAGTCAAGTCTCTTATCTTTTAAGATCAAGTCTCTTAACTTCTATAATCAATAAATCATTCATTTTATCTTTCTTAAGACGTTATACCTAACTTCCCATAAAGCTATTATAACTCTTAAGTTTTTAAAACCACAAAGCATTTTCTTACCTACATAAAGCTGTTATAACCAACTTCCCATAAAGCCGTTATAACACTTTATGTTTTAAACCAATCAAATACATTTAACACATGTACGTCTACCGTACTACATAGTTATACACATATCATGCTAGAAAAGATAGGAAGAGGTTCACATACCTCGCGACGATTATCGACTAATAGCAAAACGCTCCAAGTACCTCAAACCGTCGCTACTCCAAGCCGTAGATCGCGCACGCATAGTACTTCAACCTATAAGGCCACAAGGCGCCATTAACATCTAGATCTTATCGTAGAACATTCTACAGAAAATTTGGCAAAGACCTCCCCCGCAACCGCGTAAATCTCCTCTCTATCGAGGCCGCCATCAAGCCAACCGGGTGGGTTTATACGTCTAACCGGACGTGTACAATTCTACTTCACAGTAATGCTACACAAGTCTACTGTAATACAGTCCTATGTAATTACAGTTCAGTTCTCTTTCTTTAAATTCAGGCTTAAGTCAAACGACATTGCCGCAAAGCTAGGTTTAGTTCTATATATAGTATACTTCAACTATATAATCTTACAACATGTAATTTCCAATTACGATAAGGGGGACAAGATATTTACCTCGATAAGCCCAAAATAAATCGTCCAAGCCAACTTTAAAGTCCAAACTTTTCTACGTACGTCCTTACGTACATACTCTGGAAATACGGGGTATAACATTCTCCCCTCCTTAGAAACATTCGTCCCGAATGTTCCCTCTAAGTCTCAAAACAAACGCGCGTCAGTATAGTCTTCACTACCATACTTACGAGAACAATCCTGCCACACCTGGCCACAGAAACATCTGCGCAAAAATACTTCCATCCAAGTCCACGAGGAAACACCTCTAACATCACCATAAATACCTCTCTCCGGGGTCTAAAATATACTTCCTCCGCACCTTCTCTTTACAAAAGAAATGATCACATCTATGCTCGCCATACATGCTCGCTTCTTCCCTTACGTGTCGTACCCTTCTTGTACACTCGAACCCTTACCAACATAAAAATACGAAAGACCAACGTCATCGCCTCCTAAGTCGGACGGCAAATGCTAACACATAGGCAACCTGGCCTATTCTTCACATGAACTCAAAAAGGCCCAAAGTAACTCGGGCTAAGTTCACTCTGTTTTCCAAAACTCGTCACACCCCATCCACAGTCTGCTGGAACCAGCCTGAATCAACTATCTGAACCTTGCCAACATCGAACCAATCGATCGGCAACTTACACTTCCGCCCCTACAAGGCTTCATAAGGCGACATCCGAACGCTGAAATGGTAGCTTAAACACTCCCTCCAAATGAGACAACAATCCCCGCAACTACCCCTGAATTCCAAACACTGGCCCGAGGGCGAATGCGATTCTGAGACTCACCTGAGTTCTTAACACATGCTCGGTAAAACCTCCAGAAAAAGGAACAGCCGTACCCTGGGCCCCACTGTCTGCCATAAGGTGAAGGTAGGCACCCCGTGCAGCCTTACAACCTTTCTGATATATCAACACTGCTGAGTACACGGTCCTGACCGAAAACCACGATGGGCTGCCCCCATCGGCCCGACTACTGGTTGAACGCATCCACGAACTCGTGCGCTGGTTAACTAAACTTGGGCCTAACACCCTCGTGACCCTACCACCCGGCGGGACCACCACAAACTGACCTCACCATAAAACAGGTCACGGGTTGACCCGCGGCATGGCCTCAACCCGACCCACTCTCGCGTAAAACACTTGCTCCCCGATCCGGAACAATTTCACTAATCCACGTTACGAAAACCTAGCGGTCTTCTTAGCTCAACTACCCTCTTTCATTCCACACTACTCAGGGACTTATTCCACAAACATAGCTCACGTGCACTATGCACTCCTATAAGGGTCAAACATAAACATACGTCTTTTACTCGAGATGGCCTTACCTCTAAGGTCTCTACGTATAAAACTCTAAGGCTCACACTTTCTCTATCCCCCAAAATCTTACTCGGTTAAACAACCATGATCTCTAATCACAATTTACACAAGGCTATCAGAATATAATACTTAAGGTATACTCACCTTATTACACATACTAATCCTTAGAGGGTTAAAGATCTATCTGTATTTACTGCTTCACTCCCCTTAGTCGTTCTAATCAAACCTGCCCCGTAGGGCGCATAGCTAAGGAAGGTGACGAACTACCTATCGATCCTGAAGGCTAAGTCCTCCTACTAGGTCACCCATTCGACACATGGCCCTGACGGCCGCTGGTAAAACGAGTACCAACAAAAAGACGACATTCCCCGGAATGACGCCTGTCACACTGTGAACCGGAAGTCCTGGAGCTCTGACCAACTCCTGCATACCCCGAACGTCCTGAACCCTGTGGAGGACCACTCTGCACTGGTGGATGTGCATAATCTAATCCGCTGGTGAGGTGACTCGCCTCGAAAGTTACCAAAGGACGCTGCTCGCCTCTTCTCGCTCCTGGTTAACCCGTCGATCTACGTTTCTCGGCTGTGCATAAGCCCGCACACGAGCCATGCTCGCTTCAATCAAGAACTAATCTTGCACAACCCTCTTAGATATTCATCAAGACTCGCGGTACATCGGTATACTCTGTAGCCAAATCCATAGCTAATGCGGTCGCCTTTGCAATCTATATCCTCTGCTTGGCCGTGGGCCCGAAGGTTCAAATGTCATGGCCGCAGTAGGAACTGCCGCCGCCGTGCTAAACTCTGCTGGGGCTAGTGACGTCGCAGAACTCTCCGAATGAAGCACCTATCTCAGGTGATGGTTGGGCCTGTGCCCTCGTAACCCTCCGTACTCTACTCGCAGCTCCTCGGCCGCTTGCGCCTCTGGGCGGGTTTGCCCTACGCGGAGGCATAATGGTAAGGGAAAGAAATACGTTAGAGGGTCCAACTTTCAACACGACTCTAAGGCACGATCTCGAGTGAGAAGAATAGAAACCAATCCTAAATATCCTATAGCCTCACGATTATTGGCGTGGTGCGCGACACCGATAATCGGGACTACGGATACGGTCGTAGACACTTTCCGAGGATTAATCGCTCGATACCACTTTTGTCACGACCGAACCGGGCGTGGTCGTGCCTTACCTCGCACCCTAGTGATACGACATCGAGTAATCACGAACATAACACAACAACATGAAATAACAAGAAGTGTACACGATTACCTTAGAAAACTTGCCTTTCGGCATATATATAAATAACAACTCTTTCAAAATGAAGCAGTTTAATCCTTTTACAAACTCTGCACAATAAAAGATTACAGCACTTACGAATGATATGATAACAACGACGGGACAGGGCCGTCATACCACGAATGTAAGCACTTACAACAGGGACTATACAAGATAAGCCTCCGAGAAACGGAGCTTCCCAAACGCAATCGTGACCCCAAGAGCGAGGATCAACGGCGGTGTACCTTTACTGCGGCATGAACGCAGCCCTCGGGAGGTCGATAACAGTGCAGAGTATGTGAAATCGAAAATAATTCGTAAATGAAATCATAGTAGTCTATATAAAGCGGGAGACATGTATGATAACCAAACTACGATTCACAATAAATAAGCGATATGTCAAGTCGTGACTCACGCCTCAAAGTCATCACTCAAATATAACTATGGGTCTCACGCCACGACATCAATCATGCGTGGAATACCTTCCTCACCGCCTAGCCTATGATATAAAAGTATCAAGGAATACACATGAACACCAGGTCCCACCTGTGTCCTAATAAAACCGTACAGGGTAAGTACGAAGGCATAACCGACTACTAAAACCCACAGTACTAACAAGGTCATAAATCAGATCATGAGATCTGCCTGCATCGTCACATGATCAAAGCCGCCACTCGCCCGCGATATCTAATGCGCGCGTCAGCCCTCGAACTCTCCGCAGCTCCGCATAGGCCAAACTCATAGGCCCTCATGATGTATTAACCCGCATCGAGGGTAGCTACTCCGGCGTCCGCTCGACTCGCATCGCATGGCCACATAGACCGCGTGACCATAAAGGCGCGTACTAACTCGAACTCGTAGCTCCGCATAGGCCCCCGGGACCCGCATGAGGTATTCTCGAATCATAGGTCACACAGACCCGCCTAAGTCTACCCTGCATCGGAGGGCAGCTTAACCTCCGGAAACAAGTCAAGGTGAGTGGTGCAATACCAACATATCGGCTGATAGTGAAATAATTTAAGCGCAATCGAGGGGAAACCCCCTTTACACAAACATCACAAGATACTAACACACGTAGCATCCTAGCATGTTTACTTAACAAATCAACAAGAAAGTATTACAAGGCTAACACAACCCAACACAATCAAGTTATACACACAAGGCACTTTCTACTATATGATTAACAAGATCGGGTCCTTATCCCCAAAGTACTTCATACATTAACTCTTTTAAAAGATACGTTTCTTTCACATAAGTCACACAATACCCGTAGTATAAAATAGAGTGACTGTCTTTTTAAGTAAACCAAAACACTTACCTTTGTAAAATCAAGTAACAACATTATTTTCCAAACGTCCAAGTTTGCCTAATTTCAAATGTTCACGTTTCTTATTTTAGAAAGGTTTCGTAGTTCATAGTCTTATTCATTTAAGAATATAATTCTCTTTTAACAATCTGGGAAAACATAAGCCTTATATGTGAGTAGGATATTCTTGTTTATAACAATCTTATTACAACAGCCATGATCTAGGAAATATCATTTTGTCTCATCTTAGCTTCTATGCAGATGGAAGTTTCTACTGGTTTTAATAATACTTAATTATTCAATACATTTTCCTTTATTAACGCTGCAGTGGTTTGTCGATACACATTCTGATTTCCGAAATCAGTAAAACATTATTCCTTTTAAAACCAAGTACTCATTACTCACGAATGAGGTTTCACACGAAATTCATATCAATTCATTTAAGTCAAGTCTCTTATCTTTTAAGATCAAGTCTCTTAACTTCTATAATCAATAAATCATTCATTTTATCTTTCTTAAGACGTTATACCTAACTTCCCATAAAGCTATTATAACTCTTAAGTTTTTAAAACCACAAAGCATTTTCTTACCTACATAAAGCTGTTATAACCAACTTCCCATAAAGCCGTTATAACACTTTATGTTTTAAACCAATCAAATACATTTAACACGTATCGTCTCCGCACTACATAGTTATACACATATCATGCTAGAAAAGATAGGAAGAGGTTCACATACCTCGCGACGATTATCGACTAATAGCAAAACGCCCAAGTACTTCAAACCGCTCGCTACTCCTTGCCAAGTAGATCGCGCCACGCATAGTACTTCAACCTATAAGGCCACGCGCGCTTATTAACATCTAGATCTTATCGTAGAACATTCTACGTAAAATTTGGCGACCTCCCCGCACACGCTGCGTAAATCTCCTCCTCTCTATCGAGGCCGCCATCAAGCCAACCGTGGGGTTTATACGCCTAACCGACGTGTACAATTCTACTTCACGAATGCTACACAAGTCTCATCGTAATACGATCCATGTAATTACGATTCGGTTCTCTTTCTTTAAATTCGTGCTTAAGTCAAACGACATTGCCGCAAAGCTAGGTTTAGTTCTATATATAGTATACTTCAACTATATAATCTTACAACATGTAATTTCCAATTACGATAAGGGGGACAAGATATTTACCTCGATAAGCCCAAAATAAATCGTCCAAGCCAACTTTAAAGTCCAAACTTTTCTACGTACGTCCTTACGTACATACTCTGGAAATACGGGGTATAACATTCTCCCCTCCTTAGAAACATTCGTCCCGAATGTTCCCTCTAAGTCTCAAAACAAACGCGCGCCAGTATAGTCTTCACTACCATACTTACGAGAACAATCCTGCCACACCTGGCCACAGAAACATCTGCGCAAAAATACTTCCATCCAAGTCCACGAGGAAACACCTCTAACATCACCATAAATACCTCTCTCCGGGGTCTAAAATATACTTCCTCCGCACCTTCTCTTTACAAAAGAAATGATCACATCTATGCTCGCCATACATGCTCGCTTCTTCCCTTACGTGTCGTACCCTTCTTGTACACTCGAACCCTTACCAACATAAAAATACGAAAGACCGAACGTACTGCCTCCTAAGTCGGACGGCAAATGCTAACACATAGGCAACCTGGCCTATTCTTCACATGAACTCAAAAAGGCCCAAAGTAACTCGGGCTAAGTTCACTCTGTTTTCCAAAACTCGTCACACCCCATCCACAGTCTGCTGGAACCAGCCTGAATCAACTATCTGAACCTTGCCAACATCGAACCAATCGATCGGCAACTTACACTTCCGCCCCTACAAGGCTTCATAAGGCGACATCCGAACGCTGAAATGGTAGCTTAAACACTCCCTCCAAATGAGACAACAATCCCCGCAACTACCCCTGAATTCCAAACACTGGCCCGAGGGCGAATGCGATTCTGAGACTCACCTGAGTTCTTAACACATGCTCGGTAAAACCTCCATAAAAAGGAACAGCCGTACCCTGGGCCCCACTGTCTGCCATAAGGTGAAGGTAGGCACCCCGTGCAGCCTTACAACCTTTCTGATATATCAACATCACTGAGTACACGGCCCGACAAAACCACGACGGCTGCCCCATCGCCCGATTCATCGGTTGAACGATCCACGAACTCGCTGCTGGTTAACTAAACTTGGGCCTAACACCCTCGTGACCCTACCACCGGCGACCACCACAACCGACCTCACCATAAAACAGGTCACGGGTTGACCGGCGTAGCCTCAACCCGACCCACTCGCAGAAACACTTGCTCCGATCCGGAACAATTTCACTAATCCACGTTACGAACACCTAGCGGTCTTCTTAGCTCAACTACCCTCTTTCATTCCACACTACTCAGGGACTTATTCCACAAACATAGCTCACGTGCACTATGCACTCCTATAAGGGTCAAACATAAACATACGTCTTTTACTCGAGATGGCCTTACCTCTAAGGTCTCTACGTATAAAACTCTAAGGCTCACACTTTCTCTATCCCCCAAAATCTTACTCGGTTAAACAACCATGATCTCTAATCACAATTTACACAAGGCTATCAGAATATAATACTTAAGGTATACTCACCTTATTACACATACTAATCCTTAGAGGGTTAAAGATCTATCTGTATTCTCGCTTCACTCCTTAGTCGTTTCTAATCAAACTCGCCCTGTAGGGCGATAGCTAAGGCGTGACGAACTACCTATCGATCCCGAAGGCTAAGTCCTCCTACTAGGTCACCCGTTCGACCACATGGCCCGACGGCCGGTAAAACGAGTACCAACAAAAAGCGACATTCCCGACGCCACACTGCGGAATCGGAAGTCCCGAGCTTTGACCAACTCCCGCATACCGAACATCCCGAACCCCGTGTGGACCACTCTACCGTGGATGTGCATAATCTAATCACGTGAGGTGACTACCTCGAAAGTTACCAAAGGACCTTCGCTGCTCGCCTCTTCGCCGCCTGGTTAACCCGTCGATCTCTACGTTTCTCGACACGGCATAAGCCCGCATACGTGCCATGCTCGCTTCAATCAAGAACTAATCTTGCACAACCCTCTCTTAGATATTCATCAAGACTCGCGGTACATCGGTATACTCTCTGGTAGCCAAATCCATAGCTAGTAACAGGGTCGCCTCTTTGCAATCTATATCCTCTGTTTCCGGTCGTGGAACTGAAGGTTCAAATGTCATGGCCGCAGTAGGAACTGCCGCCGCCGTGCTAAACTCTGCTGGGGCTAGTGACGTCGCAGAACTCCCCGAATGAAGCACCTATCTCAGGTGATGGTTGGGCACTGCCTCGTAACCCTCAGATTTACTCGCAGCCTCCCGCTTTGCCTCCTGGGCGGGTTTGCCTCACGCGGAGGCATAATGGTAAGGGAAAGAAATACGTTAGAGGGTCCAACTTTCAACACAGCTCTAAGGCACGATCTCAGAGTGAGAAGAATAGAAACCAATCCTAAATATCCTATAGCCTCCTGATTATTGGCGTGGTGCACAACACACCGATAATCAAGACTTCATCGATACGGTAGACACTTTCCGAGGATTAAGCGCTCGATACCACTTTTGTCACGACCAACCGGGCGTGGATCGTGCCTTACCCCGGCACCTAGTGATACGACATCGAGTAATCACGAACATAACACAACAACATGAAATAACAAGAAGTGTACGATTTTAGAAACCTTGCCTTTCGGCATATATATAAATAACAACTCTTTCAAAATGAACAGTTTAATCCTTTTTACAAACCCTGCCCACAACAGTACTACAGACCTCTCCGAATGATATGACAACAACGACGGGACAGGGCCCCGTCATACCCCTGAATGTAAGCACCTACAACCACAGGGACTATACGAATAAGCCTCCGAGAAACGGAGCTTCCCAAACGCTGAATCGTGACCCCAAGAGCGAGGATCAACGATCGTGTACCTTTACTGCGCATGAACGCACTTCGGCCCAGAGGTCGATAACAAAAATTGTGCATGAAATGGCGAAAATAATTCAGAAATGAAATCATAGTAGTCTATATAAAGCAGAGACATGTATGATAACCAAACTACGCTCACAATAAATAAGCGATCATGTCAAGTCGTGACTCACGCCTCAAAGTCATCACTCAAATATAACTATGGGTCTCACGCCACGACATCAATCATGCCCGTGGAATACCTTCCTCACCGCCATAGCCTATGATATAAAAGCATCAAGAATACACATGAACACCGAGTCCCACCGTGTCCTAATAAAACCGCATGTAAGTACGAAGGCATAACCGACTACTAAAACCCACGCACTAACAAGGTCATAAATCAGATTACGATATGTCTGCATCACACATGATCAAAGCCGCCACTCGCCCGCAGTATCTAATGTGCGCGTCTAGCCCTGGAACTCTCCGCAGTTCCGCATAGGCCAAACTCATAGGCCCGCATGAGGTATAACCCCGCATCGAGGGTAGCTACTCCCCGGCATCCGCCTGGACTCGCAGTCCGCATGGCCACATAGACCGCATGACCATAAAGGCCGCATACTAACCTGGAACTCTCGTAGCTCCGCATAGGCCCCCGGGACCCGCATGAGGTATTCTCGAATCATAGGTCACACAGACCCGCCTGAGTCTACCCCGCATCGGAGGGCAGCTTAACCTCCGGAAACAAGTCAAGGTGAGTGGTGCAATACCAACATATCGGCTGATAGTGAAATAATTTAAGCGCAATCGAGGGGAAACCCCCTTTACACAAACATCACAAGATACTAACACACGTAGCATCCTAGCATGTTTACTTAACAAATCAACAAGAAAGTATTACAAGGCTAACACAACCCAACACAATCAAGTTATACACACAAGACACTTTCTACTATATGATTAACAAGATCGGGTCCTTATCCCCAAAGTACTTCATACATTAACTCTTTTAAAAGATACGTTTCTTTCACATAAGTCACACAATACCCGTAGTATAAAATAGAGTGACTGTCTTTTTAAGTAAACCAAAACACTTACCTTTGTAAAATCAAGTAACAACATTATTTTCCAAACGTCCAAGTTTGCCTAATTTCAAATGTTCACGTTTCTTATTTTAGAAAGGTTTCGTAGTTCATAGTCTTATTCATTTAAGAATATAATTCTCTTTTAACAATCTGAGAAAACATAAGCCTTATATGTGAGTAGGATATTCTTGTTTATAACAATCTTATTACAAATTTATGATCTAGGAAATATCATTTTGTCTCATCTTAGTTTCTATGCAGATGGAAGTTTCTACTGGTTTTAATAATACTTAATTATTCAATACATTTTCCTTTATTAACGCTGCAGTGGTTTGTCGATACACATTCTGATTTCCGAAATCAGTAAAACATTATTCCTTTTAAAACCAAGTACTCATTACTCACGAATGAGGTTTCACACGAAATTCATATCAATTCATTTAAGTCAAGTCTCTTATCTTTTAAGATCAAGTCTCTTAACTTCTATAATCAATAAATCATTCATTTTATCTTTCTTAAGACGTTATACCTAACTTCCCATAAAGCTATTATAACTCTTAAGTTTTTAAAACCACAAAGCATTTTCTTACCTATATAAAGCTGTTATAACCAACTTCCCATAAAGCCGTTATAACACTTTATGTTTTAAACCAATCAAATACATTTAACACATGTACGTCTCCCGTACTACATAGTTATACACATATCATGCTAGAAAAGATAGGAAGAGGTTCACATACCTCGCGACGATTATCGACTAATAGCAAACGCCCAAGTACCTCAAACCGCTTCGCTACTCCTTAAGCCAAGTAGATCGCGCCACACGCATAGTACTTCAACCTATAAGGCCACAAGGCGCTTATTAACATCTAGATCTTATCGTAGAACATTCTACGTAAAAATTTGGCAGACTCTCCTCGCAACCGCAGAAATCTCCTCTCTATCGAGGCCGCCATCAAGCCAACCGGGGTTTATACGCCTAACCTGACGTACAATTCTACTTCACAAGAATGCTACACAAGTCTCATCTAATACACCCTATGTAATTACAGCTTCGCTTCTTTCTTTAAATTCAGGCTTAAGTCAAACGACATTGCCGCAAAGCTAGGTTTAGTTCTATATATAGTATACTTCAACTATATAATCTTACAACATGTAATTTCCAATTACGATAAGGGGGACAAGATATTTACCTCGATAAGCCCAAAATAAATCGTCCAAGCCAACTTTAAAGTCCAAACTTTTCTACGTACGTCCTTACGTACATACTCTGGAAATACGGGGTATAACACATGCGACACTCGCCCTGGTGAGACCTACCGCATCGAGAACACTGAAATGTGGGTGGTCTCGATCGTGATTTCCGCCTCCTGAAACCTCAAGTCCCGAGCCCGACTGCTTCCCGAATGACTGGATGATCGGACCTCCCGCGAAATCGTGAAGGAGCACTCGTGTTGGCCGGAATGTGGACCTAGTTCGCTGCCAGGCCGCCCGCCAAAACCGCCTCGAGACTCGCTGTCCCGCCTTTGGGCTGGCTCGAGCCGATATGATCCTCCTCTCTATCCTCTATCCTCGCGCATACGCCGCATCTCTAGCAATGTCCATACCGGTGAAGAGTCACCCCAAGCATGCGGAATCATATGACGGTCTAGTCCCGTCACATAATGATGAACTCTATCCGCCATGTCGCCTACAATGGTGTGCGCATGCACGCCGAGTCAAACCTGTGTCAGACTCGCGATAGTCCTCCCATTCTGCCTCAAGGTCAAGAATCTATCTACACGGCTCTCCTCATCTCAGGAGGCAAAAAGTGATCCATGAAGGCCTCTCAGAACTCCTCCCAACCACCGGAAGAGCATCCTCACCTCTCGGCGGCTCCCATGACTCGAACGGTTCAACGCAATATCGCAGAACCTAAAAAGGCTAGCATAATGCACTGTCTCCGAAGCCCTAAGAACTCGCATAGTCCATCGTAGTCGCCGAATGAACTCGCGGATCCTTCTCGGACTCGAACCATAAAACTCGGGCGGATGACAACCCAAAATCCCGAATCCGCAAATCGTCGGCCAGGGTTAGTCGCTCCTATCGTGACGCCTGCTACTATATCGTCAATAACCGACCGCTTCCCGTAGTCTCTATACTCGCACTGGATGCGGCGAGGCTCGTACGAACCTCGAGCTACCGCCGCCTCGCCTCTAATACCGCGTGGTGAACTCGCCGACCGCCTACTACCTCGTGCATAGTCTGCGGCTCGAGTCCGTAACCCTCCGAGTACCGCTAGCGCCTCTTGCCGCCGCTTTGCCCTTCGGGCCCCGTCGCTTCTCGTGGAGGCATAATCATTTCATAAGAATAGGTCGAGAGGATTCAACCTAATAAGACAACTCTATCGCACGATCTCGAGAGAGAAGAATGGAAACCAATCCTAAATGTCCTGCAGCCTCACGATTATAGATGTGGTGCACAACACATCGATAATCAAGACTTACTAGACACGGCGTAGATACTTTCCGAGGACTAATCGCTCGATACCACTTTTGTCACGACCCGACCGGGCCGCGATAGTGCCCTACCCGCACCCTGCCGGTATACATCAGAGAATAGCAGCGGAACATACAACATGTTTAGACAAAATATCACAGGCTAGCCGATAAGGCTGCCTTCCATAAAAGATGCATAATCAAAATCAAAACTGTACAACTCGGTTCTTACAACCCCAAACCACAATATGTGACTACTGCACTTAAGAATAACAAGCGTATGGACAGGGCCGCCATACCCTGAATGTACATAAATCTACAACATCGGGGAAAATCAGACTAAAAAGACAAGCCTCCAGAAATAGAGCTTGACGTCTGATAAGTGATCCTAAGAATGAGGATCCACCACCTGCTTACCCCTACCTGCGGCATGAACGCAGCCCCCGAGGAAGGGGGTCAATACACAATATGTACTAAGTATGTAAAACTGGAAAATACTGTAATTACATCATAAGTTTAAAACAAAGCCGGAGACATGTATGATAATAAAATTACGACACGGCCTTACTAACAATGAGAGTAACTAAGAGTATACGTACAACACAAAAATAGGAAGCTCACGATCAAAGCAGGACCATCCGCCCACAGTATCATTAAGCAATCCTACTCCTGGGACTATTTCACCCGCATAGGTCGTGTGGACCCGCATGAGGTATTCCTCGCATAGGCTGTACCCGCCCGCATGGGACTATTTCACCCGCATAAGCCCATAGGACTCGCATGAGGTATTCCTCGCATCGTGGGTAGCAAATCCACGGAACAGGTGGTATAACGATCTTGGGGATTCACCCCTCATTTATACTCTTACCCTGAAGAAGGTGGTATGACGATCTTGGGGCTTGCCCCTCATTCATACTCTTACCCTGGAGAAGGTGGTATAACGATCTTGGGGCTTGCCCCTCATTTATACTCTTACCCTATCTCAACCGGCCAACATACATAACATAAGCACTACCGGCTTATTATACAATAAATAAGCAAGTTAAGAAATCCCCCTAACTTCTTATTAGCCTTATTCATATACACTCTCATTTTAATTTACTTAAGGCACTAGCATATCTTTTATAAAAATCTGGGAATTTAACCCAAGTACTACATACTTCCACTCTTTTAAAAATGACTCTTTTTCGTATAAAACTTCCAAGATACTATTAACCGTAGTATCAAGTCAAAATTACGTTTCAAGACAAGTCACAATACCTTTAGAAATAAAGTTACGTTTCTAAATCAAGTGACTCCTTTTCTTATAAAACCTTAGGCAATTGATGCCTTAAAATCAAATTGCCTTTCATTAAATCAAGTCATTTATCTTTCCATAATGTTAATATAACCAACTTTCCATAAAGTCGTTATAATCACTTTATACCTTAGCCAAATACAATTTCCTATCCAAGGGACTTATACGTTTAAAACGAAACAAGTATCACATACTTTAAAACTCTTCAAGTCCCTTAACTTTAATAAAACTTAAGACATCCTTAATACTTTCAAAGAAGTGAGTTAATCTCCTAACTCACCCGACTTGGCTATTCATAAAACTAGTAAAGGATATCAAGGTCTCAGACGCTCACTGTACTATATACGTGCAACTAGTCATGCTCAAAAGATAGGAAAGTTCTACATACCTCTTCGGGTCAAACCACTTGCCAAGTACAAAATCCCGCCCGTAGTATGTCAACCTATAATATCCACAATACGTCTATTAACGCCTTACTTCAAACGTAGAATATTATAAGTGTAAAGTCTCTAAATTCTACTAAAATCTGACAAAGACCTCCTTTGTTTCTACTTACTTTGCCACCTTTTTCAAGGCCGAATTCAATAACCAAACACGCCACATTTAAGGCCCAATCAATGCAATTAATCAATAGGGGATTACACGCCTACTAGACGTGTAAAATTCTGCCCCACAAACGATATCAAACTAATACAAACTACTAGTCCAATTCGGCCACATTGAGTACAATAACACCAATTCTTATCCAATTTCATTTCAATCCAAGTTGTTAGCATAACATGATATCAAGTCGCAATCGATTATACTACTATAATTTTCAAGTAAGTAACATGCGACGATTCTACTAAACGACCAATTTGTAATCCAACTTCACATGGCTTAAATAACATTTCGGATTTTAAGGCTACAATCAATCCATAATACTTATAGACTTCAACACATACTTCATGCTAGCAAACATGTAAAGCTAACAACAATATATATAATCTTGTAACACTTTTAAGAGACAAGATTATTACCTCAACGAATCTTAATCCAACTCCAAATCCGAAGTCGCTCCTTAGCAACTTAGAGCCTCTTCTAGACACTTCAATCCGCTACTTGAGACCCTTAGAACAACACCAACAAATTTCCTTCAATCTTCCAAACAAAACCTAGAAAAGTAACTAGGTTTTCACCTTGCGACTAATACGAAAACTATCTTTTTCCGGGATTTTTCTATTGAGATACACTTACAATACACTCATGAACCTTGGTTTAAAGTGTGGAGCTTAATGAACAAGAAACAAAAAAAATTCTTCTCTTCCTTGAGTGAACCCGAGAGCAACTATTGTTGTTCTTGAAATTCTTGAAAATATTTCTAAGTGTTGGACTTAGTCTTGCTACTAGTAGTATTATATAGCACAATGGAGGGTCAAGATGTGCCCAAATGTGAGGCTTGGATGAGTTTCAATTAAATATCAAGACTTGTGGACCCTTTGACTTAGTCAATTTTCTCAAGCTCACTACTTGCAAGACTTGTCATCTTAAGACTATGGTCAATGACCATTTCCGACAATTTCATAATTCCGATAAATTTTTACAAGTCTCTAATCTTAACATTAGGTATTCTCACGTACGTTCTTAAAACATGTCCTGTAAATACGGGGTGTAACAGATTATGTTGGGTGTAGTCAAGGGACTATGCCAATATTCGTTTAGATTGGACTCCGAAAGAACATTCGGGGATGAATGATTCTAAGGGGGGAAGAATGTTACGCCCCGTAATTCCAAGAGGATGAGATGAGAATGTACGAAAGGAAATAAGATTCGAATTTGGAACAAAGAAGAAGAAAAAAAGTTGGCAGAATAGTTTTTTGGACAGTTTTTCAGTCAACTTTGGAGCGGTATATCTACTAGTATATTGGAGTTTTTTAGGTGTTTCAAAAGCCTAATATGAATTTCATTGAGCCTAGTTTCAAACACAACAAACCGCTTGTCGATAGGACATTGGATTAGAAAGTTATGGACGTTACAAGATCAGCTGACAGAAGAGACAGGGTCAGGCGCCGTGGCGCTGGCTGCAGGGCCATGGCGCCGAAAACCCTGAAATTGTCTGAAGTTGCAACGCCGCGGTGCCGAGGCAGGATTTTTTGCGAAAATGGGGCAAAATTAGAAGATATTTATGTAAAGGACCTATGGGAGGGCGACAAGTGTCCCTCCCAACTTGTAGAACAAGATAAAGGCTATATATGACCAAGTCTTGCTAGATTAAAATCATTTGCAAGACTTCACCCAAAATTTGCTCTTCTCTTCTCTTCTCTCTCAAATGGTTAAAACCCTAAGCCTAAATGAGATTTTTGGAAAGGCAACAAGAATGAAATATGTTGGCAAGCTTGTAGGGGGTTCGTAGAGGTGATTTTAGCGGGAAGAAGAAGTGTTGCGAAAAGAGGGCTAAAGTGGGCGAGATTGTTGGACTGTATTGGGCAAAATACCAAGGTAAAATCATTCTCCTTCTTGAAATAAATTATGTCATGTGTTGTAGAAATTGGAGAAGGGTATTGTGATGAGTAAAATGGATATAAGAATTGAATGTTGTCATGTCATAAATGAAAGTATAAAGGGCAGTTTTTAAGCCTCTAGTTTGTTGGATTTATATGGTCGTTGTCTTCACTTTTATGTGGGGTTTATTGAAGTGATTTTAGTAGTTGATAATTGATCATGTGAATTATGCATTGAAGATTGATAAGTGTTATAGAATATTGGGAGCCTAAATCCGAGCATGAGCTTATTAGCCATTGAAAGTACAATACAAATTGGTCGGTAGCTATAATCGTCGCATGTTATCTAAATAAGATTTTAGTTGTTGAAATTGGTTGCGACTATATAACATGTTGGAACGACAATATGGATTGAAAAGGAATTGGAAAAGATTGTATGTGGTTGTACATTGTAGCCAAGGATGACATTTAATAATGAACAATTTTATGTAAATTGTGGGGCAGAATTTTACACGTCCTGTTAAGGCGTGTAATCCACTTTGGTTAGCTAAACTGTTGAGCCTTAAATGTGGCATTTGGTTATTGATTTCGGGCCTTGAAAAAGGTGGAAAATTATGTAGAAACAAAGGAAGTGCTGTCCAATTTTCCGTAGAATTAAATGACTTTACACTTGGAATATTCTACGTTTGAAGTTAGAAGTTAATAGACGTATTGTGGTCATTTTAGGTTGACATACGACGTACGACATATTGGACTTAGCAAGTGGATTGAACCGAAGAGGTATGTGGAACTTTCCTATCTCTTGAGCATGAGTAGTTGTAAATATATAGTACGGTAGACGTACGAGATCTTGATGAATCTAGTTTCATTTGATATCCTTGACTTGTTTTAAGAATGTCACGACCCGACCTCGGGCCCGCGACTGGTGCCTTACCCCGGGCACCCTAGTGATACAACATCAGAGAAAATCAGCGAAAATAAAAACTTAAACATGAAACAAGATATAACATAAGAAACAGGCTAACCAAAACGGTCACCTTTCTGCATATATATAAAAACTTGAATAATTACATCCTTTACAAACCCTGCCCATAACAGTACTACAGACCTCTAAGAGTTTTTATAACAACTATGACGGGACAGGGCCCCGCCATATCCCTGAATGTACAAGTACCTACAATGACAGGGAACCATACCAAAAGATAAGCCTCCGGAGAAACGGAGCTTCCCAAAAGCAGAACGGTGATCCTATGAGCGAGGATCAACAACCGATGTACCTCTACCTGCGCAGATTTAACGCACTTCAAGGAGGTCGATAACAGTACCAAGTATGTGAAATCAGCATCAGAATGAAATCATAACATTTCCAAACCAAATCCACAGATATGTATATAAAGAAAACCAATTAACCGCACATAGTGCCACAACATAAACAAGAGTAAATAGGTGTAACGCAACTGGTCTTTTCTAGGATGCTAATGATCGAAGCAAGGCCATTCGCCCATAGTATCATTATGCGAGCCTAATCCTGGACTTCCGTAGTCCGCATAGGCCACCTGGGACCGCATGAGGTACTCCTCGCATCGGGGGTAGCTAACCCGCGGCACTTCCCTGGACTACCGTAGTCCGCATGACCACTTGGACCGCATGAGGTATTCCTCGCATCGGCGTAACACACCCGGAGTGATTCCTGGACTACCGTAGCCCGCATAGGTCACATGGACCCACATGAGGTATTCCTCGCATCGGGGGTAGCTAACCCGCGACTCATGTATCAAGTCAGGGGGGTAAGTGATATAATACCAGCACAACAGGCTTATCGTAAACCACATAAGCACAACAAGAAAACCCCCTTAATACAACAAGTCTCAGATACTAACGCCCGTAGTATCATAACACTCTATATATAAGAAGTCATGTCAAGTCAGGGACTCATGCCCTCAAGTCATCACTCAAATATAACCATGGTTCTCACGCCCGCAAAATCAATCATGCCCGTGGAACTCCTTCATCACTGTCGGCAGTCTATGATATAATATAACACCAAAAAGTACACATGAACACCAGGTCCCACCTGGGCCATAAAACAACCGTAATAACCGGCCCTCCATCGAGAGGCACGGTAGCATAGAAGTAAAACACTTGTACAACAAAGGCTATCTCAACTAGCATAGGCAAGTTTAACATACTCTTAAACTCTCATTTTATGCCAAAAATCCGGGTTTTAACCCCAAAGTAATACATACTTCAACTCTCTTAAAAAGAACCCCTTTTAAGTACAAAATCACGCGATACTAATACCCGTAGTATCAATCATAGAGTAACTATCATTTTAAGTAAATCAAAACAATATCATGCCTTCTTTTTAAACCAAAACAAGACAATACCATGGCTTCCATTAAAACCAAATCAAGACAATACCATGCCTTCCTTTTAAACAAAGACACTTCTCCTTTTTAAAGTCAAGTAGCAATATACTTTTTAAACCAAGTGGCTTACACTTTTTTTTTAAAACAACGTCAAGTATACTTTTTAAAAAAAAACCCAAGTAACTCACTCTTTTCAAAACAAGTAACCTATACCTTTAAATCAAGTTACTTCTCCTTTTCCAAAATCAAGTTGTTTATAAGTCAAGTCTCTTTATCTTTCAAGATCAAGTCTCTTAACTTTCAAAATTTAGTCTCAAAATCTTTAAATCAAATCTCATATCTTTTAAGGAAGCAAACCTCCTAACTTTTTAAAATGTCAAGTTATCATTTTAAATCCAATAATAAAACCATTCTTTCGTTTTCATAAAGTCGTTATAACTAACTTCTCATAAAGCTATTATAACACTTTATGTTTTAAACCAACCAAGGACAACTACTCTCATTTCCGAAATCAAGATAACTTTATTCTTTAAAAGACCAAGCACCCATTACTCACGAATGAGGTTTCACAACTTTTTAACACAATTCAAGTCCTTAACATTTCATAACAAGTCACTTAACTTTAGAATCAAGTCAAGGACACAAAAGGAAAATCAAACTCCTTTAACACACGTGCGTCTACCGCACTATATATATTTCACAAATATCATGCTCAAGAGAATAGGAAGAATCACATACCTCTTCGGCTTAATCCACAAGCCAAGTCGAGTATGCCGCGCGCAGAATATCCACCTATAACAATCACAATACATCTATCAACTTCTAGACTTCTTCGTAGAATATTCTAAGTATACAGTTCCTTATTCTACAGAAAATTGGGCAGCACCTCCCCCCCGCATCCACATAAATAACCTCATATATCAAGGCCCGCTACCAAGCTAACAACTCCAAGGGGATTACACGCCTACTGGACGTGTACAAATCTGTCCCACAGTATACCAACAGTCTATTTCTTTTCAATTTTCCTTCCACATATCATATACTCAATTATAAAATACTACAATATGTAATCTCCAATTACAATAGAAGGACATAGATCATTACCTCGATAAGCCCAAAATTATCCAAGATTTATAAGTCGATCCTGAGCAACGTTTAGCTCCTATTCCTTACGCTCTAATCCGCTCCAAGCAACCCTTAGAAGTTTCTAAACAACTTCTCTAACACTTCATCCAAACTATGAAGATTTTCCTAGGGTTTCATTTTTCGACTAAAGAAATAAAGTAGTATTTCCGGGCTCTTAGTGTTGGGATTACTTTAGAATACTACTAGGGACACAAGGCTAAGGTATTTGGGATTATACAACAACAATTGAAGTATTTTCTACACAAAGTGAGGGGGGGGGGGTGGACGAGAGCACTACAAAGGGAGGGAGTATTTGTGACTTAGAATCTTTAAGTAAGTGATGAAGAATCTTGCAACTTAAGGGGTATTTATAGGCCAACCAATGGCTAGGATCAAGGCAAGTGTGTGGTGAGATTGGGGGACAAGTGTGTGTGGGTCCTACCCTCCAAATGGCTACACAAAGCTTGAGACAAGTGGCTAGCCACTTGGCACCACATTTCGGCCAAGGCCACTTGTCCAAGAGAGACGGCCAACATGGCCACATGGGGGTGACACGTGTCCCCCCATACTCGTCCAAAATATTTCATCTTCCGAAAATATTCGTAATGCCAAAAATCTCGAAAACAAAGTGGGCCCCACAAAACCGTAAATTCCTCCCGTGGGCCCCACGTGACCAATTCCGGAAAATAAAATTCATAATTCTATTATATTGCAAGAAGTCCGAATACCAAATCTGGGAATCCAATTCCCATTAACGAACCTTTTTCCTTCACAAATCCGGAAAATTTTCCGTCGGAAAATCAAATCTTTCTTCCTTTCCAATCTTTATTTCATATTCTTGTACATACGTCCTCACATACATACCCTGGAACTACGGGGTGTAACAAAGAATGTCCAAGTTGGTTGAGTTAGGGAGTTAACTCACTTGTTTTAAAGATTAAGGATATCTTAGTTTCTAAAGATAAGAGACGTGAAGTATTTTTGAAAGTATATGATACTTGGTTTTTTTATGGAAAGTTTAAGTCTCTTGGTTATAAAGAAGAATGTAAGTGTCTAAAGCATAAAGTTAGTATAACGGCTTTATGGGAAGTTGGTTATAATAGCTTTATGGAAAGTTAAAAGGATGGTTTACTCAAGCAATGTAAATTAAGATAAAATGACTTGAAAGGAAGAATGACAAATTGATTTGAAGGCATCAATTGCTTAAAGTTTTAAAGTAAAAAGTAACTTGATTTAGAAGTCTTTAAATGTAGTTCTAAAAGGTATTGTGACTTGTTTTGAAAAGTAGATATGACTTGATACTACGATTATTAGTATCTTGGAAGTTTTATATGAAAAAGAGTCATTTTAAAAGAATAGAAGTACGTAGTACTTTGGGTTAAATTCCCGGATTTTATAATGACATGTTAGTGCCTTAAGTAAACTAAAATGAGAGTGTATATGATCAAAGCTAATAAGAAGTTAGGGGATTTCTTAACTTGCTTATGATAATTATGATAAGCCGGTGGTGCTTATGTTATGTATGATAAGCCGGTAGTGCTTATGTTATGTATGATAGCCGGTTGTGCTAGTGATATATTGTTCATTACGGGGTCATTCCCCGGATTTGTGGCATTTGCATATTCTGTGGATTTGCTACCCATGATGCGAGGAATACCTCATGCGAGTCCGTAGGGTTCGTGCAGGTGAAATAGTCCTATGCGGGGCGGACCAGTCCTATGCGAGGAGATTACCTCATGCGGGTCCATACGACCTATGCGGGCGGATACAGTCTATGCGAGGAAATTACCTCATGCGGGTCCATACGGCCTATGCGGGTGAAATAGTCCCAGGAGTAGGATTGCGGAATGATACTACGGGCGGATGGCCCTAGGTTAATCATGAGCTTCCTGTTTTAAAACCGGCAAGGTTTATTCTTGTTTACTCTCATTGTTAGTAAGGCACAATGTACTGTTAATGTGGTTATCATACATGTTCCCAACTTTATTTTAGACTATTATGATTTCATTACAGTACTTTCAGTTTCACATACTTGGTACATGTTGTACTGACCTCCTTCGGGGGGCTGCGTTCATGCCGCAGGTAGAATTATACAGGTTGTTGATCCTCACTCTTAGGATCACTGTTCAGCTGTTGAGAAGCTCCATTACTCCGGAGGCTTGTCATTGGTTCAGATCTCTGGTATTGTCGGTTGTTGTACATTCAGGGGTATGGCGAGGCCCTGCCCCGTCACAGTTACTATGTCAAAATTCTTAGAGGTCTGTAGTCATGTATGTAGGTCAGTTTGTAAGGAAAAAGGATGTAATTGCTTTTGACTAGTTATGTATATATATCCAGGAAGGCAGCCTTATCGGCTAGTCAATTGTTTAATTCTTACTGATTTAAGTTGTGTGTTTTATGTATGTTCCGCTGGTTTTCTCTGATGGTTACCTGTAAGGGTGCCCAGGTAGGACACTGCGATCGCCCGAGTCGGTCATGACATGAACACCTAAACTCGCGGCATTTAACGCATTTCGAGAAAAGTGGTCGATTTAAATAATGTACCGAGTATGTAAGCATGAAATCATGTAAATAAGATCAAAACTGTGTCCTGTAAGGTAGAGAGTCAACTGTATCATAAAAGAATGAGAGTCATACATGTACTCATGCATGCTTAGTCATAAAATCATCAGATGTAAATAAATGAATGAACTGCCCGGCCCTTGGGTGAGGGACGTGGTGGAATATACCGTTATGGGTATTTGTACCCGCATCACGGATGCATGTCCGTGGAATCATCATATATATATACATAAACTGCCCGGCCCTCTAGTGAGGGACGCGGTGAATCATCCTGATATATGTGCACGAATCTGCCCGGCCCGGGACGTGGTGAAGTGGAAAAATGACTCTTAGCACGAGTAGATATCATGAGCAACTGTATGCAATTTAAATTATTTCTTTGACTCTCATTAAAATCATTAAATAACTTCTTACAAGAAGATCACATGTACTTTTCATAACTCAGATTACTATGAATAAGACTATGAAGGAGTCATGTACGTCTGCCGTACATTCCCTTGTATAATATTCATGTCGAATGAAAGAATCAATAATTCACAAAATCATGACAAAAGAAAGGAAGATAGGCTCACATACCTCTTAGGAGAACTAATCAACTCGATATTAAGGTATGCCTCGTCTAGTACTTCAACCTATAATAAGGAATAACACGCTCGTCAATTTTGATTTTCTAATGTAAGTTATATGAATAACGACTCCCTTATTTCTATAAAAAATTGGGCAGCATTTCCTTTGTTTGTGTCTGTATCCACAATTTTCCAACAATTCAAATCAACCAGCAATTCAACTCCAACTAACAATCCAATTCAAACCAACCAATCAATAAGTCATTACTTAGGAGTATGACCATAATAGCCCATATACTTGGCACATACCATCTATACAACCTTTCTTCTCACCTTTATGAAATTTAATCCCAACAACAATTTAGGTGATTAAACCACTTATCTGTCATATTCCACCAACTCTTAATTCATAATAATAAAAAAATAGTCCATTAAGGCAATCCACCAAGTCTATCAATTAGTAACAAGAGTTCAAGTCTTCTAGTTTGTAACATATTACTTTACTTATACTTTTAACCACTTCTAAAATATGTATTGACGATTATCGCAACGTATTTACAATTTCATAACTTATTTTATAATCTAACCAGAACGACCCTTTAGGCGGGACAATCGTGCTCAACAATTTCATAAAGGTTAGCCCTAACATATTACAATTCTCTAATTCTTTTTCTTACTTCTTATTCTAACTTTCTCTATCAACAATTCCATATCACAAGTGCATTAACATTAAGCTTTCCTTCCAATTCCCAACATGCAATTATCGACCATTACCCAATACTTCAACTACAACAACATGCACTTCAATTGTAACTTAAGGGAAGAATTTTTACCTCAATTAAATTACCAAAACAGTCCCTAGTCGAGCTCACTGCCCAGCCCGCGATACCCGCGGTTTCGTCGGCTTTTCTTCGCTAAATGGTCGTCGTTTCAACTTCAAACCAACATGCAAACATTCTACAATGTTAAACCAACATCCTTACGTGTTTTTCTTCTCAAAAAGTTATCCAAAAATCCGAAAAATCTTACCTTGACATGCGCCGGCTCAAATGATTTCCATCGTTTTGGCTCTTTTCTTGCCCAATTTCACCCCTTTTTAATTCCAAATCAACATGCAACAATCTATGATATTACTCCATCATTCCTACACGATTTTCATTCACAAAGTTTTTCAAAAACCTAGCCAAAACCGAGACTAAGGGCTGTTGGCAGTGGCCCGATTTGGCCACTGTTTTTGTCTCTTTTTTTTAAAAAATTTTTGCTATTGATTTATGGAGGGAGCTTAGTCTAAGGGGGATGATGAAAATGCCCCAATTTGGCTATGGAATTTGTTTAATTTCGGCCAAGAATCAAGAGAAGAGAGGGTGAGTGTGTTTGAATGAAATGTTTAGAAGATGAAGGGATTTAGGTGTTTTAAGGTGAAAATGAAATCTGAAAATGACAATTAAATTGTACACTTTGGTCCCAAATTTTCTTCTAAAATCAATCCCTCAACTTATCAAAACAAATCTTAAACTCTACTTCTTTTACATTTAAAAAAATTCCATAAGCCCTCGTAACCTCAATGTCACAATTTACATAATTCGTTACTAATCCATAATCGGAAATACAACCATCATTTTGAATTTTCCATTGTTACCTTCGTTGTAACCAAAATTATTCCTTATTAACGTATGTAAATATATTTTATATCCACCTTCGAATCTTATTTCCTTAATGACGTTCTTAATTATTGTCTTAAACTTACGAGGTGTAACAAGTACAACAGGTACCAAGTATGTAAACATGAAGTACAGTATTAAAATCATAGCTGGCCAAGAATGACCAGGACAAGTAAAATAATCAAATACCAGATCCAACCGTGTCATATAAAATAAAAGCCAATTGTATCATTGTACTACTGTATCACTGTATCATTGTACTATTGTATCACTGTACTACTGTATCATTGTACTACTGTATCACTGTATCACTTTAAATATGAAATCAACTGTACCCTTTTTTTTAAAGTATGAAAGCCATGTCACAATCATGAACGTCTGTCTATATAAACAAATATTGTCATGGGAGTTGAACCCGTATCATGGATATAAGTCCATGGACAATACACCTCTCATGGGAATCTATACCCGCATCGTGAATACAAGTTCACGGACAAAACACATCTCATGGGAATCTATACCCGCATCGTGAATACAAGTTCACGGACAAACACATCTTGTAATATTAGGGACTTGATCCCAAAAGTACTATGTACGTTCACCGTACATTTATTTTAATAATCACTCCTTTGACTCTCAATGTACTAAAATAAAATAACTTTCATTTAGACAACCCAAAGAGCTATCAAGAGAATAGTGTCACACCCCGAATCCCCGGGCCCGTGACTGGTGCCCTACCTGGGCACCCTTCTACCTTAACAACTAAGTAAACTGCGGAAATTAAATAACACCTCTTTTTTTTTTTTTAAAACCAACGTACGTGCAAGGGCAAAGCCGACAAGGCTGCCATATAATATACACGAACAAAAGACACTACACCGTACATGAGTCCAATCTCACATATGAATACAGACCTCTAAGAGTTATATTGAACTATGACGGGACAAGGCCCCGCCGTACCCATAATCGTATAAAAGCTCAGATCGAAAGAACTTATACCAAAAGATAAACTCCCAATGAAGGAGCTATCCTAAAACTCGAAAGGTGGTCCTACACTCGCCAATCACCACACAGATCTAAACTGCGGCGATGAACGCAGCCCCAAGGAGGTCGACGAAGAATGTACCAAGTATGTGAATGAAGCATCAGAATGAAATCATAACAGTCTAAACAAAATAGGAGACATGTATGATAGCCAACCTACAGTACACAATACGTAAGCAGTCATATCAAGTCAGGGACGCAGGCCCTCAAAGTCACTACTCAAATATAACTATAGGTCTCACGCCCATGATATCAATCATGCCCGTGGAATCCTTCCTCACTGCCGGCAGTCCATGATATAATATAACACCAAGTCTCACCTGTGTCCTAAATACCTCGTGGTCTCATGCCCCGGAATCCCACATCGTAAAAGCATGACCATAGGGTAACACAAACAAATCCGGAGACAAGTATGATAATCAAGTTACAGCACACTGTGCCTTACTAACAATGAGAGTAAACAGTAGTATACTTACAATGTAAAATAGGAAGCTCACGATCAAAGCAGGACCACCCGCCCGCAGTATCATTAAGCAATCCTACTCGGGACTATTTCACCGCATAGGTCGCGTGGACCCGCGAGGTATTCCTCGCACGGGACTATTTCACCCGCGTAAGCCCTTACGGACTCGCACGAGGTATTCCTCGCGATAGGCTGGACCCGCCCGCATGGGACTATTTCACCCGCATAAGTCCTTACGGACCGCATGAGGTATTCCTCGCATCGTGGGTAGCAAATCCACGAAATATGCAAATGCCACAAACCCGGAATGACCGAATGAATGATATACCACTAGCACAAAACCGGCTAGTACCAGCACACATAGGCAAATTCTCAATTAAACAAGCCAAAGTACTTATCAAGGCACACATAGAATAATTCTCAATTAAACCAGCCAAAGTACTTATCAAGGCACACATGGAATAATTCTCAATTAATCAAGCCAAAGTACTTATCAATGCATCACATGGAATAATTCTCAATTAATCAAGCCAAAGTACTTATCAAGGCACACTTAGACTAATTCTCAATTAATCAAGCCAAAGTACTTATCAAGACATCACATGGAATAATTCTCAATTAATCAAGCCAAAGTACTTATCAAGGCATCACATGGAATAATTCTCAATTAATCAAGCCAAAGTACTTATCAAGGCACACTTAGACTAATTCTCAATTAATCAAGCCAAAGTACTTATCAAGGCATCACATGGAATAATTCTCAATTAATCAAGCCAAAGTACTTATCAAGGCATCACATAGAATTATTCTCAAATAAACAGGCCAAAGTACTACGTACGTACATTCTTTTCAAGAGACTCTTTTTTGTGTAAAACCCCAAGATACTAACACCCGTAGTATCAAGGTGTGTCTATTTTTCAAAGTAAGTTACTATACTTTTAGAAACTCATTTCAAAGCTTGAAACCAAGTAACTTCAAATTTTCACAATCTAGGCAACTTATGCCCATTAATCAAAATAGACAACTTTCTAAACCTTCCATAAAGCCGTTATAACCAACTTCCCATAAAGTCGTTATAACCCTTTATGGTTTTTAGACAATTCCATTCTTTTTATAACCAAGAGACTTATACTTAAAACCAAGTATCACAAACTTTCAAATCAAGTCTCTTAACTTTCAAAATACTTCGAGTCTCTTAATATATAGAAAACAAGTTTCTTCTATTTTTAAACCTCAAGTAACTCACACCTTTCAAATCAAGTTACTTCTCTTAAATCATGTCATTTCTCCTCTTTTAAAACAATTAAGTAAATCACTCCTTTGACTCCCCTAAAGTCATTATAATGACCTTTAGGTTTTGGAACTAAGGCACTAGCCAAAAGGTTTGGAAACCACTTCCTTTTCAAGACTCCATGTACTTTAAGTAAAATACTTTCACTTTTAAGAATCCAACTTCACCAAGGACATGGATTATACAACTTACAATTTAAACATCAAAGTACAATCAAGTGTTTAAATAGAACAAATTCTACTTTAGGCAATCCAAATACAACCAAGGAATGGATCATTTAAGGAGTAGGAAATACTTTCTTTATCTTAAGGAATCATGCTAGAAGAGGAGATAGTCCACATACCTTTTCGGCTAAATCCACAAGCTAAGCCGAATACGCCGTACGTAGAAATGTCAACCTATAATGGTCACAACAAGACTATCAACTTCTAGTCTCTAACGTAGAATAATACTAAGTATACGGTCTCTAATTCTACGGAAAATCGGGCAGCACTTCCTTTGTTTCTACTCACTTTGCCACCTTTTTCAAGGCCGAATACAACAACCAACACGCCATATTTAAGGCTCAAAACAACAACCAAACCAAAGGGGATTACACGCCTTACAATACGTGTAAAATTCCGCCCCACAATTTGTACCAAGTAGTTCAATACTCACTAGTCATTCTCGGCCAACAATAACTCAACGCAAGTCCTTTCCAATTCTTTTTTTTTTACAATTCCAAGTTCTAAGGTCTAACATGTTATATAGTCATAAACAAATTCAACAACTACAATTTCCTTCTTTATACAACATGCAACGACTTAAACTAATAATCGACTTGAATTGTAATCTTAAGGCTAAACATGCTAGTTTTCGGATTAGGGTTCCAATAGCCAATATACTAATCCAACTACATAATATAACTCATGCTTGCTAATATCCATAGCTACAACAACAAGTAATCTTAATTACTAAAACGACAAGATTATACCTTTATAAGCCCTTAAAATTTCAAAGATTCAAAGTCGCGCCTTAGCAATTCTTAGCTCATTTCCTTAGGTTCCAATCCGCTCCAAGCACTCCTTAGAGGCCTATGAATAACCCATCTTCAAGTTCCAACTTCAAAGTTAAAGAACTCCTTTAGTTTCCGCCTTGTGACTAATACGAAAACGTCGTTTTTCCGAAATCTTTCTATTGAGATATCCTTACAATACCCTTAGGGACCTTGGGTTAAAGTCTTGTGGCTAATGGATCAAAACTACAAAATATTCTTGTGAGAGCTTAGCCAAACCCGAGAGCATCCTTTGAAGAACAAGGTGTTCTCTAATTTTTCTAAGTGTAGAAAAGACAAGTCTTGCTACTAGTGTAGTATTTAAAACACATTGGAGGGCTTAGATTACAACAAATGTGTGTCTTGGATGAGTTTCACTAGGATCAAACCCATGTGGACAAGTTGACAAGTCAACAATGTCATGCTAGCAAGACAAATCTTCCAAGGTGGTCAATGACCATTTTACCCCTTACAATTTTGACCAAGACCACATGTGGGGGTGTCACGTGTCGCCCTCTCATTCGTCCATAAAATTCCGTAACCCTCGTGGGCCCCACAAAAATGTAAAATTCCTCGGGTGGGCCCCACGTGACCAAATCCGTAAAAATAATTTCCATAAGGTTAAGAGTTCCATACTCTTCAAATAATGCCTTTTGAGAATCCAATTCTCAACAACGAACATTTTTCCTTACCGACGTTCGAAAGATTTTCCGTCGGAAAAACAATTCTTCCTTTGGTACCAATTTCCAAGTCTTGTTTCCTTTCGTACATTCTCTTTCACATGTCCTGGACTTACGGGGTGTAACAAATAGATATAACAATCTTTCATTTTAGAAACCTCAAGTACTATCAAGAGAGTAAATTTAACAATCTTTCATTTTTAGAAACCCCAAGTACTATAGATAGAACAACTTTCACTTTAAGAACCCAAATGGGGAAATTTTCGGACGAGAGCTACACAAGAGGGGGGGGGGGGGGGGTGACGAAAAACAACTAAAGGGAGGGAGTGTTTGCCTTGGAAAATCTTTAAGTGTGGATGATAATAAGTCTTGAACTAAGGGGGTATTTATAGAGAAATCAATGGCCAAGATCAAGGCAAGTGTATGGTGAGGATTAGGGACAAGTGTGGGTGGATTTTACCAACCAAGTGTCCACCACAAAAATGGGACAAATGGCTTGCCACTTGCCTCCTCACCAACCGTCCAAGGCCAAGTGTCCCACAACAATTCGGCCACATGGCCACATGGGGGTGACACGTGTCTCCCCCCTACTCGTCCAAAATATTTCATCTTTCGAAAATATCCGTAATGCCAAAAATCCGAAAATAAAGTGGGCCCCACAAAACCGTAAATTTTCCCCGTGGGCCTTACGTGACCAACTCCGGAAATAAAATTCCACAATTCTCAAATATTCCCAAAAAGTCCGAATACCGAATCCGGGAATCCACTTCCCATAAACGAACCTTTTTCCTTCACAAAATCCGGAAACTTTTCCGTCGAAAAAAATCACATATTTCTTCCTTTCAATTTAAATGTCGTATTCTCGTACGTACATCCTCATATACATACCTTGGAACTACGGGGTGTAACAGGTAGGATGCCACGGGCGCGTCACATGGTTATATTTTACACTTATAGCGGTCGGCAGTGATGGGGGATTCCACGGACACGCTTTGATATTTGAGGGTTGGTGTCCATAGCCCTGGTGTGACTATTGTGTCACGATCCGTTCCGGGTCCCGTGACTGGTGCCTTACCCGGGCAACCCAAGTAGTCATACATCAGAGTAATCAGCGGAATATAAAAACAAGACATGAAACAAATGTAAAGTGAGACACAGTTTATCTGAGAAAAGTCGCCTTTCGGCATATATATATAAACCAAGTCTGGCAGTTATATCCCAACTGTACAATAGGACTACAGACCTCTAAGGAAGTAAACAACTATGGCGGGACAGGGCCCCGCCATACCCTGAATGTACAAAACTATCTACAACAACAGGGAGATCATACCCAAAAGTCGAGCCTCCGGAGAAGATGGAGCTCCTGACACCAAAGTAAAGATCCTAAGGATGCGGAACTAGCACCTGCTTTCCCTTACCTGCGGCATGAACGCAGCCCCCCGAAGGAGGTCAGTACAACAGGTACCAAGTATGTGAAACTGTAAAGTACTTAAATGAAATCATATCATTTTAAAACCAATTTCACAAATATGTTCGAAACAATCAATGTAACCGCACATAGTGCCACATCACAAACAAGAGCAATAATAGGTAAACTGTAACAGGTCTTTTCTAGGCTGCGAATGATCGAAGCAAGGCCAATCGCCCATAGTATCATTATGCATGCCTAATCCTGGACTCCCGTAGTCCGCATAGGCCACCTAGGCCCGCATGAGGTATTCCCCGCATCGAGGGTAGCTACTCCTAGGCATCGTCCTGGACTCTCGTAGTCCGCATGGCCACATAGACCGCATGAGGTAATCCCCCACACACTAACCTGGAACTCTCGTAGCTCCGCATAGGTCCCCTGGACTCGCATGAGATATTCTCGAATCATAGTCACACAGACCGCATGAGGTGTACCTCGCATCGGGGGGCATCTTAACCCCCGGTATATCATGTCAAGAGGTGAGTGATATAATACTAACATAACGGCTTATCGTTAAACAACATAAGCACCATAAGAATAACCTCTTTACACAAACGTTACAAGATACTAACACACATAGCATCATAGTATGTCTACTCAACAAACCATCTTACTATACCTTCCAGAAATCAATACAAGTCTTTTATAAACACATAAGTAAACCGTTCCTTCTATCTTTCTTAAGTCGTTATACCTAACTTCCCATAAAGTTAGTATAACTCTTAAGCTTTTGTTTAAAAACCAAGTATTATTCTTCTTTCAAAATGATTCATAATTCTTTTGAAATACTTCAAGATTCTTTATTATTTAGACTCAAGTCAAAAGACGTCAAGTAAAACCATATTCAGTTAACACACGTACGTCTACCGTACTATATATATATTTTAAAATATCATGCTCAAGAGGATAGGAAGAATCACATACCTTCTCTACAAATCCACCGCCAAGTCGAGTATGTCGCGCGCAGAGTATCAACCTATAATAGTCAAATACGCCTATCAACGCCTAGACTACTCATAGGATATTCTAAGCGTATGTTCTTAATTCTACTAAAATTGGGCAGCATTTCCTACCACAAACTACTCAAGTTCATCAGAAATACAATTCTATGTAAGTACAGTTCAATTCTTCATTTATATTCTTCTGATGTGATTTCAGTTCAATTCTATTCTTTAATATCTTTCTATGTAATTACAGTTCAATTCTCTTCTTTTATACCATCCTTCTAGTTATCTTATACCCAATTCTATGTTACTACAGTATGTAATCTCCTTACAATAGAAGGACAAGATATTTACCTCGATAAGCCCAAAATTATCCAAGTTAAAAGTCGATCCTGAGCAAGGTTTAGCTCCTAATCTGTACGCTCCAATCCGCTCCAAGAAACCCTTAGAAGTTTCAACACAACTTCTACTTACTACTTCAACCAACTATGAAGTTTCTCCTAGGGTTTCGTTTAGTGACTAATGGATATAAGATAGTATTTCTGGGCTTTTAGTATAGAGGGGACTTTGGAATACTACAAGGTATTTGGCTAAGGTATTTTGGAATAGTAACTATACTTGAAGACAACTTTTCTACCAAGGGGGGGGGGGGGGTAGTGTTTCGGCTAGATCACTCAAGAGGGAGGGGGGGAGCTTGGACGAAAAGCTACAAGAGAGAAGGGAGTTTTTGAGACTTGGAAAAGTATTTGTGGATGAAGAATTCTTCCAACTTAGGGGGAGGGTATTTATAGGACCACCAATGGTCAAGATTAAGGCAAGTGGAGGGCAAGTGGATGGTGGAGATTTGGGCAAGTGGAACCTTATCCATCTACTCCATAAATATCTAGCAAACATTGACCAAGTGTTTAAGGCATTTTCCATCAAAAAAACGTGCCAACAATTGCCCATTGTTGCCGTCCACTTGAGGGTGACAAGTGTCGCCCTCTCGTTGGTCCAAAATATTTCGTTTCTCGGAAAAATCTGCAAAAATAATAAATGTCGCAACCGTAATTTTCCCTTCGCAAGGTTTGGAAAACATTTCGTCGGAAAATAATTCTTTTCGGGGGTTGTGCACAATTTTCGTCCCTTGCCTAACTTAAGGCTTAAACTTTTGTACGTAAGCCCTCACGTACATACTCTGGAAATACGGGGTATAACATTCTTCCCTCCTTAGAAACTTTCGTCCCGAATGTTCCTTCCCACGACAGATAACGATAAAGTCCCCCATAACTTAAACAGTTTACAAATGCCACACATGGCCACAAAACAACACTTAAGCAAATATGTAAATGAAAATTTACAAGTAGGAAAGTGAGTTACCTGGAGGTGTGGGGAATAGGTGAGGATACTTCTGCCTCATGTCCTCATCACCTTCCCACGTCATCTCCTCCCTGAGCTCGTTCCGCCACAAGACTTTGACGAAGCCACGCCCCGTCCGCAGACGCCTAACTCGACGATCGATTATCGCTATGGGACTCTCTCATACGATAACCCTGGCCACCGACATCGTCAATCGGGTGTACTCTAGATGGATCCCCGACACATCTCCTCAGCATAGAAACATGGAAAACCGGATGCACTGCCTCCAGATCGGACGGCAGATCCAACTCATAGGCAACCTTGCCTACCCTGCGGACAATCTGATAAGGCCCAATGTACCTGGCCGAAGTTCCTTTCTTCCCGAATCTCATCATACCCTTCATGGGTGACACCTTCAGAAAACCCAATCATCAACCTCGAACTCTGATGCCGACGACGATGATCTCGTGATACGACTTCGCCGACTCGAGCCGCCAAGAACCGCTCCGGATAAGCTTTACCTTATCCATCGCCACGAACTGTGTCCGTCCTACTAATCGCACTCGCTTACATCAAACCAGCCTTATCGGCGACCGCACTTCTTCCATACAAGGCCTTATAAGGCGCCATCCGAATACCGGAGTGGTAGCTATTATTATACGCAAACTCAACTAGAGGCAAATGATCCTCCCACTACCCTCAAGTCAATAACACAAAGCTCGCAAAGATATCCTCAAGAGTCCGGATAGTGCGCGCTCGTCGTCTGGCTCGAGGATGGAATGCAAGACTGTGCTCACCGCTGCCCCTAATCCCTTCCGAAGGACCTCCGTAAGTTAGCCGTAAAATGGGCTCTGCATCGATATGATAGAAATAGGGACCCGTGCGCACCGACGATCTCTGATGTAAAGTCCGCATAGTCCTCACCAAAAGTCGCCCGACGGAAGAAAGTGGGCTGATTTTGTCATCCTGTCGACGATAACCCAAATAGAATCATGTTTCCTCGGAGTGCGAGGTAACCCTGTGATAAAGTCCATGTTGATCACCTCCCACTTCCAGGTCGGGATCTCTATCGTCTGCAACAAACCACCAGGCCTCTGGTGCTCTACCTTCACCTGCTGACAACACGGGCACTGAGCCACAAACTCTGCAACGTCCCTCTTCAAGCCATCCCACCAATACACAAATCTGAGGTCGTGGTACATCTTGGTCGACCCCGTATGGATAGAGTAACACGCGTTGTGTGCTTCCCCTAGAACTCGCCGCCAAGTCCCGCAATATCCGGAACACAACTCGCCTCAAACCTTAGCACCCCATCAGGTGCTACCTCAAAAGGACCCTTCCCCTCACGAAGAGTTGTATCACGGTACCGTGTCAAAACCGGATCCTCAAATTGTTGCCTCTTCACCTCCTCGACGATGGAAGACTCGGCAACCTCTCGAACTCGAACCCCACTGCTATCAGAATCAATCAATCGGACTCCAAGGCTCGCTAACTGATGTAAATCGCGAACCATGCCCCTCCTCTCTGGCTGCACATCTGATAGGCTACCCATCGACCTACGACTAAGGGCATCTGCCACAACATTGGCCTTCCCCGGGTGGTATAGGATATCGACATCGTAATCCTTGAGTAACTCTAACCACCATCTCGCTGTAAGTTCACTCCTCCGGCCGAAGATATACCGAGGCTCTTGTGGTCTGTATAAATATCCACATGAACCCCATACAAATAGTGCCTCCAGATCTTGGCGTGAATCACCACGCTAACTCCAAATCATGGGTGGTAGTTCCTCTCATGCTTCTTAAGTCGCCGACGCGACGCTTATAACCTTGCCTCGCCGCATCAACACACATCCCACCGATGCCCGACGATCACAATACACGACATAGCCGTCGACCTCCGAAGAGTAAGAACGGGGCGGTCGCCGCCTCTCCTTCAAGAATCGAAACCCCGCCACAAGCATCACCATCAAACTTAGCCGCTCGAGTCACCCTAGTCAATGGGGCGTAGATAGAAGCAAACTTCTCCATGAACCGCCGATAATAACTCGCGAGGCCCGTAAATCGCGCACTCGCTTGTAGTAGGTCTAGGCCAAGTCCCCGATCGCCGATCTTAGCCGTATCCACCGAATACCATCTACCCGACAATGTGCCCAAGAAAAGCCACCAAGTTAACCAAAACTCACATTTGGAAAACTTGGCGCATAATCTTTGGTCCCGAGAACTCTCAAAGACAATCCTCAAATGCTTCGCATGCGCCCCGCCAGAGCGAGAATAAACCAAGATGTCATCGATGAATACTATCACAAACGTATCCAAAATGGCTTGAACACTCGGTTCATCAAATCCATAAATACCACGAGCATTGGTCAAACCGAAGACATGACTCGAACTCATAGTGCCCATACACGTCCTAATGCGATCTAGGGATATCCGCCTCTCTAACTCGCACTTTGATGATAGCCCGATCGCAGATCAATCTTGAGAAACATCTCGCACTCGCAATCGTCGAACAAATCATCAATCCCGGAAGGGTATTCGTTTCTAATAGTCACCTTGTTCACCGCCAGATCAACACACATGCGCAGCGTCCCGCCCTTCTTTTCTTCACGAACAATACCGCGCCTCGTGGAGAAACACTAGGCTGATGAAGCCGCTTCTCCAAAGAAATCTCTCACCGGTCATTCAACTCTCTCAACTCGGCAGGGGCCATTCTGTATGGCGTAATGGAAATAGGCTGAGTGTCTGGCAGCACATCGATACAAAACTCAAACTCCTCTCGTGAGGATACCCGAGGTCATCCGAAACACATCCGGGAACTCTCTCGACTACCGAATCGATCAAGATCTGATACCGCAGCCTCAGTATCAAACACCCGAACGAGATGGTAGATATACCCCTTCTGCACCATCTTCCTGGCCTTGAGGTAGGAAATAAACCTACCACTCGGCGACACAGTGTTCCCCTCCCACTCAATAACCGGCCCTCAGAAATCGAACCGTACCACTCTCTCCCTGCAGTCTACACTGGCGTAGCAAGAAACTAGCCAATCCATACCCATGATCACATCGAAATCAGTCATATCCAACTCTATCAAGTCGGCTAGGGTCTGACGACTGCATAAAGACACCGGGCAAGCTCTATATACCCGCCGAGCTACCACCCAATCACCCACTGGCGTAGCTACCTCGAAAGGGTCTATGGACTCAGGCTCTATCCCTATCCTACTAGAAATAAGGGGAGATATATAGGACAGAGTAGAACCCGGATCTATCAAGGCATACACATCACAACCGAACCGATAAAGTACTGTGATAACATCGAGACGCCTCCGTCCCGCTACCGAAAGGCATAAATGCGGTTTCGAGGACCGCTAGAACCGGGACCCGCCACGACTCTGCCGCGACTGGCCGCCCTCGAGTACTCGCCCGGTGAGTAATCAGAGGAGATGAAGAAGACCCGCGAAGACCGTAGCCGACTCCTACCCTCGCGCCGCTTGGCCTGACAGCTCGCAAAGTGACCGATGGCCGCGAATCAAACAAACTCCCGAGCGCACCACAATTCCCATAATGGGATCTACCGATCGCCACACCGAGGGGTGGTCCCGACGTTAGCACCTCGCTACTCGACGTCCAAGTCCTGGCCCCGTCCGCCTCGTGACGCGGTGTAGGAGTGCTCGAGCCGCGTGGTGCAAATCTAGATCGCCCGAGGCCGCCCACCCCGAGAGCTACCAAAAGACCTGCCGCCCTAGCCTCTTCTCGCCGATATTCGCAACTCGCCGCTCTACGCCTCGCATCCAAGCGTATGAGCTCGAACGCGGCAATGTCCATGCCCGGCCGGCCGCAGAGCTACACCCGAGCAAGACTCGCCAAATAATCGCTAGCCCGATGACGTAGCGGTGCGCGGTCCTCCATATTCGCTACTAATGCCGGACATACCGAGACAACGAATCGAACTCAACGTTGTACTCCCTAATCGCGGCGCTCTCTCGCCTCAAAGATCAAAACTTGTCGCCCGCGCTCCTCATCTCGCGAAGGCAAGAAGGATCGAGAAAAGCCTCCGAGAACTCATCCCATACCGCTGGAAGTGCATGCTCTCCCGATAGCTCCCACGATCAAAACACCGATCGCGGTATCACGCAGCCGATGCGAATCAAGATCACGGACTCGGTCTTGAAGCCTTGATCACTCGCATGATCCTCTCAGAATCGACGGATGAACTCCTGCGGATCATCCTCGTGCCTCGACCAGAACTCGCGGGCTACAACTCGTAAAATCCCGTAGCCTCAAACTATCCGACTCGGGTGAACCACGGCATCGCTGAGCCGAATCGCCGTGATCCGGCCTATCTCATGTTCGCCACAATCTCGCAAGAATCGCCATCTCTTCAGAACCATCTCTCTCCGCTTCCAGCCGTGGACCGAGGCAGTATCGTGGTCTCATCACCATCGCCGCGCTCTAAACTCGCTGGGCCGGGCGTCGTGGAACTCGCCGCCCGAGGTATCGCCTCGGTATAGATCGGGCTTGGGCCTCGTGGGCCCTATGTGTCCTACTAGCGCCTCCTGGCCGCTTTGCCCTTCGGGCCCGGTTGCACGCGAGGCATAACTGTTAAAGAAAGGAAATATGTTAGAGGGGTCCAACTTATAACACAGCTCTAAGGCACGATCTCAGAGTGAGAAGAATGGAAACCAATCCTAAATATCCTATAGCCTCCTGATTATTGGTGTGGTGCACAACACACCGATAATCAAGACTTACTAGATACGGTGCAGACACTTTCCGAGAATTAATCGCGCTCGATACCACTTTTGTCACAACCTGTTCGGCTGGATCGTGCCTTACCCGCACCCAAGTAGTCATACATCGAGTAATCGGAATATAAAAACAAGACATGAAACAAATGTAAAGTGAGACACGCTTTATCTCGAGAAAAGTCGTTTCTAAGATATATATATAAAACAAGTCCGCGCATACATCCCAACTGCATAATAGGACTACGCACCTCTAAGAAGTAAACAACTATGGCGACAGTGGCCCCGCCATACCCTGAATGTACAAAACTATCTACAACAACAGGAGATCATACCCAAAAGTCGAGCCTCCTAGAAGATGGAGCTCACGACACCAAAGTAAAGATCCTAAGGATGCGGAACTAGCACTCGCTTTCCTTACTGCGGATTTAACGCACTTCAAGGAGGTCGATAACAGTACCAAGTATGTGAAATCAGAAAGTACTTAAATGAAATCATATCATTTTAAAACCAATTTCACAAATATGTTCGAAACAATCAATGTAACCGCACATAGTGCCACATCACAAACAAGAGCAATAATAGGTAAACTGTAACAGGTCTTTTCTAGGCTGCGAATGATCGAAGCAAGGCCAATCGCCCATAGTATCATTATGCATGCCTAATCCTGGACTCCCGTAGTCCGCATAGGCCACCTAGGCCCGCATGAGGTATTCCCCGCATCGAGGGTAGCTATTCCTCGGCATCGTCCTGGACTCTCGTAGTCCGCATGGCCACATAGACCGCATGAGGTAATCCCCCGCACACTAACCTGGAACTCTCGTAGCTCCGCATAGGTCCCCTGGACCCGCATGAGGTATTCTCGAATCATAGTCACACAGACCGCATGAGGTGTACCTCGCATCGGGGGGCAGCTTAACCCCCGGTATATCATGTCAAGAGGTGAGTGATATAATACTAACATAACGGCTTATCGTTAAACAACATAAGCACCATAAGAATAACCTCTTTACACAAACGTTACAAGATACTAACACACATAGCATCATAGTATGTCTACTCAACAAACCATCTTACTATACCTTCCAGAAATCAATACAAGTCTTTTATAAACACATAAGTAAACCGTTCCTTCTATCTTTCTTAAGTCGTTATACCTAACTTCCCATAAAGTTAGTATAACTCTTAAGCTTTTGTTTAAAAACCAAGTATTATTCTTCTTTCAAAATGATTCATAATTCTTTTGAAATACTTCAAGATTCTTTATTATTTAGACTCAAGTCAAAAGACGTCAAGTAAAACCATATTCAGTTAACACACGCACGTCTACCGTACTATATATATATTTTAAAATATCATGCTCAAGAGGATAGGAAGAATCACATACCTTCTCGGCGAAATCCACCTGCCAAGTCGAGTATGTCGCGCGCAGAGTATCAACCTATAATAGTCAAATACGTCTATCAACGTCTAGACTACTCTGTAGGATATTCTAAGCAGAAGGTTCTTAATTCTACGGAAAATTGGGCAGCATTTCCCTACCCGTCAAACTACTCAAGTCTACTGTAAATACAGTCCTATGTAAGTACAGTTCAATTCTTCATTTATATTCTTCTGATGTGATTTCAGTTCAATTCTATTCTTTAATATCCTTCTATGTAATTACAGTTCAATTCTCTTCTTTTATACCATCCTTCTAGTTATCTTATACCCAATTCTATGTTACTACAGTATGTAATCTCCAATTACAATAGAAGGACAAGATATTTACCTCGATAAGCCAAAAATTATCCAAGTTAAAAGTCGGTCCTGAGCAAGGTTTAGCTCCTAATCTGTACGCTCCAATCCGCTCCAAGAAACCCTTAGAAGTTTCTACACAACTTCTACTTACTACTTCAACCAACTATGAAGTTTCTCCTAGGGTTTCGTTTAGTGACTAATGGATATAAGATAGTATTTCTGGGCTTTTAGTATAGAGGGGACTTTGGAATACTACAAGGTATTTGGCTAAGGTATTTTGGAATAGTAACTATACTTGAAGACAACTTTTCTACCAAGGGGGTAGTGTTTCGGCTAGATCACTCAAGAGGGGGGGGGGGAGCTTGGACGAAAAGCTACAAGAGAGAAGGGAGTTTTTGAGACTTGGAAAAGTATTTGTGGATGACGAATTCTTCCAACTTAGGTGGGGTATTTATAGGACCACCAATGGTCAAGATTAAGGCAAGTGGAGGGCAAGTGGATGGTGGAGATTTGGGCAAGTGGAACCTTATCCATCTACTCCATAAATATCTAGCAAACATTGACCAAGTGTTTAAGGCATTTTCCATCAAAAAAACGTGCCAACAATTGCCCATTGTTGCCGCCCACTGAGGGTGACAAGTGTCGCCTCTCGTTGGTCCAAAATATTTCGCCTCTCGGAAAAATCCGCAAAAATAATAAATGTCGAACTGTAATTTTCCTTCGCAAGGTTTGGAAAACTTTTCGCCTGAAACAATTCTTTTCGGGGGTTGTGCACAATTTTCGTCCCTTGCCTAACTTAAGGCTTAAACTTTTGTACGTACGCCCTCACGTACATACTCTGGAAATACGGGGTATAACATATTGTTCATGTGCTGAAATAGTCTGTACAAGGTAAAACTGACTTTCACTTCGGTAAGGCACAATGTACTGTTAATTTGGTTATCATACATGTCTTCAGCTTTATTTCAGACTTTATGATTTCATTACAGTACTTTCAGTTTCACATACTTGGTACATGTTATCGACCTCCTTCCGTGCCGTCATGACGCAGGTTGAGGTACATAGCTTGCTGATCCGCACTCTAGGATCACTGTCCAGTTCTTGGAAAGCTCCATTTCTCCGGAGGCTTTGTCTGTTGGTACAGTTCCCTGAGGTTGTTGTTTTATGTATATTTAGGGGTATGGCGGGGCCCTGTCCCGTCAGTTGTTATGTCAAACTCTTAGAGGTCTCTAGTCATATCTTGTGGGTCACAAAAAAAAATGAGGTAACTGCTTTTGGATTTATATATATCCAGGGAGGTAGCCTGATCGACTAACCTATTATTTATTCTTGTTATGTTTATGTATGTTCCACTGATTATCTCTGATGTATTCTGTAAAGTGCCTGTAGGGCACCGATCGCGGCTTGGTCGTGACAAAAGTGGTATCAGAGCAGTTAGTCATCGGAAAGTGTCTACAGACCGTGTCTAGTAGAGTCTTGGTTATCGGTATGTTGTGCACCACATCTATAACCAGGAGGTTGCAGGACATTTAGGATTGGTTTCCATTCTCCTCACTCTGAGATCGTGCGATAGAGCTGTGTTGTTAGGGTCGTCCCTCCCTAACGAGTTATGTTGATTGCAGCTACGAGAAAGGCAGCAGTGACCCAGGAAGAACACTGTGGATTGCGTATTTAGGTTAGTAATGATGGTAGTATAGTTGGTATTATGACATACAACTATACGGAGTTATGTATGAGGGTCAGACCCGTGTTTCCTAGAATGATTTGGATTACCAAGGATTGGTAAGGACTAAATAGATACCGGGAAGGTATGAAATAGTTTAATGAATTCTCATCAAGGTTTTACGTACTAATTTGAGATAATTAGGAGGTGATGAGCTGTCTGAGAAGGTATTGAACCTTTAAGAAATCATGTTGAGGGACTTAATGGAAGACTATGTTTGTAAATTAAGCTACGTGGTATGCTTAAGATGATTGTACGGATGAGATCCGTATGGAATAAGTATGGTCGTTAGGATTAAGACAACACGATTATGGGTTATGAAAAGTTATTTACCCAGTTACGGGGGGACTGATAAGGTAGGCTTGGAGCATAGAAAGTGCGAGCCTAAGAATATTGATAACCGCCGAGACCTTAGGTATGTAAGGCCTTCTTGGCAATAAGATTTAACTCAGACTAAGGGTAAGAGTTAAGTACGACGGTGGGTCGGGTTGAGGACCTATTGCAGGTCGCCCCATAGTCTGAATTAGAGTGGGGTCAATTGGTAGTTCTGCTACGTGACAGGGTCACAAGGGTGCCAGACCCAAGTCTAGTTAAGTTGTTTTACGGGTTCGTGGACGCATTCCACCGGAACCAGGTCGTGAGAGCCGAAAATGGCCTTAATTTGTTCATGTAGGTAGCTCCAAAGATTGGAGGCCAGAATTAGTATGGAAGTTATGTACGGATGCTAGTATAAGTTTGGAAATGCGGAAGTGCGACCAAAGGTGAAAGAGAGCAACCAAGTGTAAAGGAATAGAGCCTGAATCCTTGAGAACCTTTCGAGGTGACTACACCAGTGAGTGATGGGTGGTAGCTGAGCGGGTACATAATAATTACCCGATGGCGATACAGTCGTCGGACCCTAGCAGACCTAGCAGAGCTGTTATGACAGAGTTTGAGGTCATTATGGGTATGGACTAATGGGCTTCTTGTATGCCAAGGTTGACTATAGAGAGAAGTTGATTCGATTCCAGTTTCCCGGTGAGCCGGTTATCGATGGGAAAGGAATGGAAGTGCTAGTAAACGGTAAGTTACTACTTCCTTCGTTGACATGAAATGGTGGAGTCTATGTGACTTGTTTTATTAAAATTATTGAAGGATTTTATATTAAGTGCCCTTAGAGGTACTTGGAATGGGTTTAATGTGGCAGTCAGGGCCACGACATTCCGAATAATTTCAGGAAAAATGCGCAAGGCAAGAATAAGATAAGTATGAGTGCTGCCTGTGGAAAACAGAAGACATCGCTGGTAGGTCTTAAAATCTATACAATTATAAGGTGACACTTGATGATCAAGATTATGAAAGGGAGATAAGCTCTCTCCCCCACGTAAAAGGATGGTTTTACGTATTATGGGGTTGTGTGTACCCATATTATTAAGCGATGGATGTGAGACTGGTAAGATCTTCAGTGTCGTTGTGCCATAGGTTACAGTTTTGGATAACCGTGGGAGAAGTATTGTGTTGTGGAAAAGTTGGTATGAAGGGGTTGTAAAAGGAAACTGTGTCGCTAACTATTAGTTTGACTCCGAAAGAACATTCGGGAATGAATGTTTCTAAGGGGGGAAGAATGTTACACCCCGTAAATTCAAGAGAATAAGATAAGAACGTACGAAAGGAAGTAAGGTTTGAAATTTGGGAAGATAAGTTGGCAAATGTTGTAGGTAGATTTTAAGTCAACTTTGAAGCGGCATATCTCATAGTTCATTAAGAGTTTTTAGGTGTTTAAAAAGCCTAGTATGAAGCTCGTTGAGTCTAGTGTCCAACGCAACAAACCGATCGTCGATTGGACATCGGAGTAGAAAGTTATGGACATTACAAGATCAGCTGGCAGAAGAGTAGAAACAATGTTCCAGTCAGGCGTCGCAGCGCCGTAAGACCTGAACTTTGCTGAAGTTGCAGCGCCGCGGCGCCAAGGAGGGATTTTCCGCAAAAAATGGGGAAAAATCAGAAGATATTTTGTAAAAGGCCCATGGGAGGGCGACAAGTGTCCCTCCCATCCTTTGACCAAGAGGAGGGTCTTATTTTAGGACCAAGTCTTGAAGACTTGGTCATTTGCAAAGGATTTTCTAAAGAAAATTCCCCTTTTCTCTCTCAAAAATTGATGAACCCCGATGAGATTTTTGGAAAGGCGACAAGAAGGAAATATGTTGGCAAGCTTGTAGAGGGTTCCTGTGGGTGATTTTAACGTGAAGAAGATTTCGGAAAGAGGGCTTATTGAGGTAAAATCTTCACCTTCTTATGTAATTGAAGATTACATGTTATAGTAGTTAAGAAATGAGCATGTGGTTTATATATTAAAGTTTGACAAGATTTGGATCATGTCGACTTGTTGAAAACCGAAAATGGGCATGTTAGTCACTCATGTTGTAACCAATTCGGGTGTTAGCTAAAATCGTTTCATGTTATAAATAGAAGGGTATATAAGTGGTTATGACTTATATAACGAGTTGGATTGAAAGGGTTTGAAAAAGATGATATGTGAGCATGTTGTAGCCAAGGAGTTGCCTTAAACTAATTGGATTGTTTAATATGAATTGTGGGGCAGAATTTTACACGTCCGGTTAGGCGTGTAATCCCCTGTGTATTGCTGAATTGTTGGGCCTTAAATGTGGCGTTTGGTTATTGAATTCGGGCCTTGAAAAAGGTGGAAAAGTGCATAGAAACAAATGAAGCACTGTCCAATTTTCCGTAGAAAAATAAGGGACTTTACAATTAGAATATTCTACATTGAAGCTAGAAGCTAATAGACGTATTATGGTCATTATAGGTTGACATACTACGGACGACATATTGGACTTGGCAAGTGGATTTAGCCGGAGAGGTATGTGGAAACTTTCTTATCTCTTGAGCATGAGTAGTTATAAATGTATAGTACGGTAGACGTACATGATTTAAATGAAGTCAGTTCGTTTGATATACTTGACTTGTTTTAAGAATGTCTAAGTTGGTTGAGTTAGAGAATTAACTCAGTTGTTGTTAAAGAAAGGTTAAAAGAATGATTTATTCTTATAAGGTAGACAAAGATTTCTTGACTTGAAAAGGTATAGGATACTCGATTTGGAAAGTGTAGATTCCTTGAGCTATTCTAAAGTTAAGAAACTTGATTTGAAAGTATAAGTCTCTTGGTCATAAAAGGAATGAATTTGGCTAAGACATAAAGAGTTATAACAGCTTTATGGGAATTAGTTATGACGGCTTTATGAAAGGATAAGGATGTCTTAGTTTCTAAATCATAAAGTTAGTATAACGGCTTTATGGGAAGTTGGTTATAACAACTTTATGGAAGGTTGAAGGAATGGTTTTCTCGAGTAAGGTAAACAAAGATTAATGACTTGAAGTTAAGAAGGGAAATTTGATTTAAATGCATCAATTGCTTAAAGCTTAAAGTAAGGGTCACTTGATTTAGAAGCCAAAAATATATTTCTAAAAGTGTAGTGACTTGTTTGAAATGTAGATAAGCCTTGATACTACAGGTGTTAGTATCTTGGGGTTTTATGTGAAAAGGGATCTTTTGAAAGAATAGAAGTACATAGTACTTTGGGTTAAATTCCCGGACTTGTTATGTGATATGAAGGTGCCTTAAGGTTATAAAATGAGATCCATTTTGTACGTTAATGAAAGTCTAAAGAATTTATGAACTTACTTGGACGTACCGACAGTGATGGAGGATTCCACGGGTATGCTTCCATTGTCTTATTGTGAGTTTACTTGGACGTACCGACAGTGATGGAGGATTCCACGGGTATGCTTCCATTGTCTTATCGTGAGTTTACTTGGACGTACCCAACAGTGATGGAGGATTCCACGGGTATGTTTCCATTGTGATTGATCCTTGGACATGCTTATACGATGAGGGATTCCGAGGCATGCGACCAGGATGCGGGTTAAATTCCCGGATGCTATTATTTCCCCATGGCCATGCTTATACGATAAGGGATTCTGGGGCATGCGACCATGTTATATACGATTATTACTCCATGGATTAGCTCTCCATGAAGACATGTACCCGAGATGAGGGATTCCACGGGCATGTTATATACGATTATTACTCCATGGATTAGCTCTCCATGAAGACATGTACCCGAGATGAGGGATTCCACGGGCATGTTATATACGATTATTACTCCATGGATTAGCTCTCCATGAAGAAATGTACCCGAGATGAGGGATTCCACGGGCATGTTATATACGATTATTACTCCATGGATTAGCTCCCTATGAAGTCATGTACCCGAGATGAGGGATTCCACGTGCTTTATATATATATATATATATATATATATATATATATATATATATGTTGTATGTGTGTACGCCGACAGTGAGGTAGGATGCCACGGGCGCGTCACATGGTTACATTTTACACTTACGACTGTCGGCAGTGGCGGGGGATTCCACGGGCAGAGGATATATATATACGTGTTGTATGTGTGTACGCGGACAGTGAGGTAGGATGCCACGGGCGCGTCACATGGTTATATTTTACACTTATAGCGGTCGACAGTGATGGGGGATTCCACGGGCACGCTTTGATATTTGAGGGTTGGTGTCCATAGCTCTGGTGTGACTATTGTTCATGTGCTGAAATAGTATGTACAAGGTAAAACTGACTTTCATTACTTTCACTTCGGTAAGGCACAATGTACTGTTAATTTGGTTATCATACATGTCTTCAGCTTTATTTCAGACTTTATGATTTCATTACAGTACTTTCAGTTTCACATACTTGGTCCATGTAGTACTGACCTCCTTCGGGGGGCTGCGTTCATGCCGCAGGTTGAGGTACATAGCTTGCTGATCCGCACTCTAGGATCACTGTCCAGTTCTTGGAAAGCTCAATTTCTCCGGAGGCTTTGTCTGTTGGTATAGTTCCTTGAGGTTGTAGTTTTATGTACATTCAGGGGTATGGAGGGGCCCTGTCCCGTCACAGTTGTTATGTCAAAATCTTAGAGGTCTGTAGTCATATCTTGTGGGTCACAAAAAAAAAAGAGGTAACTGCTTTTGGATTTATATATATCTAGGGAGGTAGCCTGATCGGCTAACCTATTATCTATTTGTTATACCCCGTATTTCCAGAGTATGTACGTGAGGGCGTACGTATAAAAGTTTAGCCTTAAAATTAGGCACTATGGACGAAATTGTGCACACCTATCGAAAAGAGTCGTTTTCCGACGAAACGTTTTTCTAAACTTGCGAAGGGAAAATTCCGGCTATGTCATTAATAATTTTTGCGGATTTTTCCGAGAGACGAAATATTTTGGACCAACGAGAGGGTGACAAGTGTCACCCTCAAGTGGCATGTTTGGACGGCAAAATGGGCTTGCCTTGCACGTTTTTTGTGTTGAAATTTTGGTCAAGGGTTAGGTAGGATATTTTGTGTAGATGGATAAGGTAGCACATGGCTAAATCTTGGCCTTACACTTGCTATGCACTTGGCTTCATCTTGGCCATTGGTTGGCCTTTGGTTAGCCTATAAATACTCCCCTTGATTGAAGGTTTTCTTCATCCACAAATCTTCTAAGTCTTGAAAAATCCCTCCCTCTCCCTCTTGCTTGTTCTCGTCCAAACACCACCCCTCTCCCCCCCCCCCTCTTGAAGGCCCTCGGCCGAACCCCCCTTGCCTAGTGGTTCTAGCCGAGAACCCCCTCCCCCTAGCCTAGTTGTGCTAGTCGAAATACTACCCCCCTTGGTAAAGAAATACTCTCCAAGTATTGTTGTTATGCCTAAATACTTTAGCCCAAATACCTTGTAGTACTTTCCAAAGTACCCTTTATACGAAAAGCCCGAAAAATACTATCATACTTCCCTTTAGCCACTAAACGAAACCCTAAGGAAAATCTTCACCCGTAGTTGAAGTTATAAGTAGAAGTTGCGTAGAACTTCTAAGGGTTTCTTGGAGCGGATTGGAGCGCACGGAGTAGGAGCTAAACCTTGCTCAGGATCGACTTTAAACTTGGATAATTTTGGGCTTATCGAGGTAACTAAACTTGTCCCCTTATTGTAATTGGAAATTACATGTTGTAGGAATATATAGTAGAAGTATACTATATATAGAACTGATCATAATTTTGCGGCAATGTCTTTTGACTTAAGCCTGAATAATAAAGAAGAGAATCGAATCAGTAATTACATAGGAGTATCAGACATGAGACTTGTGTAGCATTACTGTGAAGTAGAATTGTACACGTCCGGTTAGACGTGTAAACCCCCCCCCCTGGTTGGCTTGGTAGCGGGCCTCGATAGAGGAGGAGATTTACGCTGTTGCGGGGGGAGGTGCTGCCGAATTTTCTGTAGAATATTCTACGATGAGATCTAGATGTTAATAGGCGCCTTGTGGCCTTTATAGGTTGAAGTACTACGTATGGCGTGATCTACTTGGCTTAAGGAGTAGCCGACGGTTTGAGGTACTTGGAGCGTTTTGCTATTAGTCGATAATCGTCGCGAGGTATGTGAACCTCTTCCTATCTGTTCTAGCATGATATGTGTATAACTATGTAGTACGGTAGACGTACATGTGTTAAATGTATTTGATTGGTTTAAAACATAAAGTGTTATAACGGCTTTATGGGAAGTTGGTTATAACAGCTTTATGTAGGTAAGAAAATGCTTTGTGGTTTTAAAAGATAACTGATTTGACTTATAACTGACTTGATGTGTGATAATAAAGAACTTGAAATATTTCAAAAGAATCATTTTGAAAGAAGAGTAATACTTGGTTTTGAAAACATAAGAGTTATACTAGCTCTATGGAAAGTTAGGTATAACGTCTTAAGAGAGGTAAAGAGAATGGCTTACTGATTTTTAGAAGTTAAGAGACTTGATCTTAAAAGATAAGAGACTTGACTTAATATGGATGTTTGTGTGAAACCTCATTCGTGAGTAATGAGTACTTGATTTTTAAAAGGGAATAATGTTTTACTGATTTCGGAAATCAGAATGAGTATCGACAAACCACTGCAGCGTTAATAAAGGTAAATGTATTGAATAATAAGTATTATTAAAACCAGTAGAAACCTCCATCTGCATAGAAGCTAAGATGAGACAAAATGATATTACATTTCCTAGATCATGGCTGCTTAATAAGATTGATTATAAACAAGAATAACCTACTCACATATAAGACATATGTTTCTCAAATCGTTTAAAGGAGAATTATGTTTTAAAGGATTAAAACTATGAACTACGAAACCTTTTCTGAAATGAGAAACTTGAGCATTTGAAATTAGGCAAACTTGAACGTTTGGAAAATAATGTTGTTACTTGATTTTACAAAGGAAAGCATTTTGGTTTACTTAACAATGTTAGTCACTCTATTTTTATACTACGGGTATCGGGTGACCTTTGTAAAAGAAATGGATCATTAAAAGGAATTTAACGTACGTAGTACTTTAGGGTTAAAACCCGGACTTTGACATAAAATGAAAGTACCTTGAGTTATGTATAACTTGCCTATGCTTGTTGTTGTGAAACTTGCCTATGCTTGTTGTGATAGCCTTTGTTGTGCAAATACTGTATTTCTATACCCCCGCGTCTCTCGATGGAGGGCCGGCTGATTTGTTATGAACGATTCTTCACCGAGTCCCACGAGATGGGCCGGGACACGTATTTTATCTGATTCTTCACCGAGTCCCACGGGATGGGCCGGGACACGTATTCCATCTGATTATTCACCGAGTCCCACGGGATGGCCGGGACACGTATTCCATCTGATTATTCACCGAGTCCCACGATATGGGCCGGGACACGTATTTCATCTGATTCTCTACCGAGTCCCACGGGATGGGCCGGGACACGTATTCCACATGATTCTTTACCGAGTCCCATGGTATGGGCCGGGACACGTATTCCACACGATGTATATGTTATACCCCGTAGTTATAGGGTATGTATGCGAGGACGTACGTACGAGAATACGACAGAAAGATTGGAAAGGAAGAAAGAGGCGATTTTTCCACGGAAAAGTTTAAAGGTTCGTTAATGGGAATTGGATTCACTTGAATATTAGAGAATTATGGAATTTTATTTTCGAAATGGTCACGGAGAAATTTACGGCCCACTTTGTTTTGATTTTGGCCATTATGGATATTTTCGAAGATGTTTTATTTTGGGCCAATAGGAGGGTGACACGTGTCACCCCGGGCTTAGCGAATGGCATTTGTGCACAACATTTCATAACTGGAAAATTCTATGTCTTTTCTTATTTTTGCGGATTTTTCCGAGAGACTAACATTTTGGACCAACGAGAGGCGACACTTGGCAGAGATATTTTTGGTAGATATTTTGTGTGCAAGTTGGCTAGGTACACATGGGTGAATCTTGGCCCTACACTTGCCTAACACTTGGTGTAATCTTGGCCATTGGTTGGCTTTCACTGACCTATAAATACCCCTTGAAGACTAATTCATTCACAAAATTGCCTAAGTCTTAAAGCTTCTTCCTTCCCAGCCCCTCTCCCCTTGGCCGAGTCCCCAGTTTGTTTTCATATAATAAAATACTCTCAAAAGTATTGTTATAATGCCCAAATTACCTTAGCCGTATACCTTGTTGTATTCTAAGGTTATACCTATAATACTATTATACTTACAAAACCGAAACCCTAGGAAAATCTCCATAGAGTATTGTGAAGAAGTTGGTTAGAACTTGAGCTAAACGATTGCCGGGATCGAATTTAAATTTGGATAATTATGGGCATAGCGAGGTAAATATCTGGTCCACCTATTGTAATTGGATATTACATGTTGTATGAAAATATAGTTAAAGTATACTAAACATAGCTTGTGCAATGTCCTTGGACTTAAGCTAGAATAATTGTAGTTAGATGTATAAGAGATTTACGAATGTTCTACGATAAGATCTAGATGTTAATGCCTTATAGGTTGAAGTACTACGTGTGGCGTGAGGTACTGAGCATTTTGCTATTAGTCGATAATCGTCGCGGTATGTGAACCTCTTCCTATCTCTTCTAGCATGATATGTGTGAACTATGAAATGTATTCGATGGGTTTAAAACATAAAGTGTTATAACGGCTTTATGGGAAGTTGGTTATAACGACTTTATGTAGATAAGAAAACACTTTGTGGTTTTTAAAAGGTAAATGATTTGTTTATAAGATGTGTGATTATAAAGAACTTGAAGTATTTCAAAAGATTTAAATCGTTTTGAAAGAGAAGTAATACTTGGTTTTGAGAACTTAAGAGTTATACTAGCTTTATGGGAAGTTAGGTATAACAGAACGTTTACGATTTTGGAAATCGATGTGTATCGACAAACCATAATAAAAGGAAATGTTTTGAATAATTAAGTATTATTAAAACGAAACTTCCATAGATGAGACAAAATGATATTTCCTAGATCATGGTAATAAGATTGTTATAAACAAGAATATCCTACTCATATAAGGCTTATGTTTCTCGATTGTTTAAAAGAGAATTATATTCTTAAATGAATAAGACAAACCTTTCTAAAATAAGAAACGTGAACATTTGAAATTAGGCAAACTTGGACGCTTGGAAAATAATGTTACTTGATTTTACAAAGGTAAGAGTTTTGGTTTTCTTAAAATATTTTATACTGACTTATGTGAAAGAAACAGATCTTTTTAAGATTTTAAAAGTACCTTGTGTGAATAACTTGATTGTATTGGTTTGTGATAGCCTTGTAATACTTTCTTGTTGCTTTGATAAGTAAACGGTTTCCTATTAACTATCATGATAGTATTGGGAATACGAAGGTATTATTGTTAAATTGTATAGACTACTATGATTTTTTATTTTTAGTTTCACATAGGTTGGTAAAAAGGATTATTTGTAAAAGAGTTGATGGTTATATATAATTATTGTTTTATATTTCGTTATCTAGGCACCAACACGCCCCCGGTCGTGACAAGATACCTAGGCGGTGAGGAAGAAGTTCCACGGGCATGAGGGATGACTTGAGGGCGTGAGTCCCTGACTTGACATGACTGCTTTTATGTTGTAAACTAGAGTTTGGTTATCATACATGTCTCCTGCTTTATATAGACTATTATGATTTCATTTCTGATATTTCTGATTTCACATACTTGGTACTGTTATCGACCTCCTTCTGCGTCATGCCATGAGTAGAAGTACATCGGTTGTGGATCCTCGCTCATAGGATCAAAGTTCAGCGTGTTGGAAAGCCCCGTTTCTTCGGAGGCTTATCTTTTGGTATGTTACCCTGAGTCTGTAAGTTCTTGTACATTCAGGGGTATGGCGGGGCCCTGTCCCGCCATAGTTGTCATTTCATTCTTAGAGGTGTGTAGTACTGTTGTGGGCAGGATTGTAAAAAGGATTAAACTGTTCGGGTTTTTATGTATATATACAGAATGCAACTGTTTTGGTTGGCCTGTTTGTTTATCATGTCTCTTGTTTCATATTTATGTTTTATGTTCCGCTGATTTTCTCTGATGTTGTATCACTAGGGTGCCCGGGGTAAGGCACCAGTCACGGGCCCGGGTTCGGGTCGTGACAAAAGTGGTATCAGAGCAGTTAATCCTCGGAAAGTGTCTAAAGACCGTGTCTAGTAGAGTCCTGATTATCGGTGTGTTGTGCACCACATCTATAATCAGGAGGCTATAGGACATTTAGGATTGGTTTCTATTCTTCTCATTCTGAGATCATGCCTTAGAGCTGAGTTATAAGTTGGATCCCTCTGACGTATTCCTTTCCTTTACCAGTTATGCCTCCGCGTAAGGCAACCCCGCCCGTAGCAAGGCGAGGAGCCGTGAGTAGAGCACGGAGGGTTACCGGGCGAGGCGGTCGTTACCTGAGATAGTGCTTCCGACGGTGAGTTTTGCGACGCCGCCAGCGCCGGCAGAGTTTAGAGCCGCAGCAGTGGCTGCTGAGACTACAGTACCTGAGCCTCTAGTCCCACAGCCTGGAGCAGATGAGATGGGGTACAAGGAGATGTCGATTCGCCGGTCGTGGCGATATGAGAGAGGTCGACGCAGCAGTCGATCCCAAGAGCACCCGTAGTTCACCCCCGAGCAGACAGTTTGAGACTACGGGACTTTCTGAGTTGTAGCCCGCCAGTGTTCTATGGATCGAGAGCTGAGGATGACCCTCAGGAGTTTATCCGACATCTATAGCGGATCATGAGAGTGATCAGAGTCTCAGAGGCAGAGTCGGTGGTATTGGGTTCGCATCACCGCGTGATATCTGCGATCGGTTTGATTCGTGGAGCTGTCCCGGAGAGCATGCACTTCCAACCGTTTGGGACGAAGTTCTCGGGCTTTTCTTGCACATTTCTTGCCCCCACGATGAGAGGGCTCGGTTCGACAAATTTTTGACGTTGAGGCGGGGCGGCGACGGTTAGAGAGTACAATGTGAGTTCGACTCATTAGCTCGGTATGTTCCCGCCAGAGTAGGCGATATGGAGGACGAGTACACCGCTACGCCGGGCTAGATGATTACTTGGCGAGGCTTGTACGGGTGTAGCTCTTCACCGCATGGACATTGCCCGCATGCAAGCTCATGCACTAGGATGCGAGGCACGCAGAGGTCGACGGAATGACCGGATCAGCGAAGAGGCGAGCAGGGTCCTTTGGTAACTTTCGAGGTGGGCCGCCCCAGTAGCAGACTAGTTATGTACCTCCGCCAGTGCAGAGTAGTCCTCCACAGTCTTCAGGGCGTTCGGGGTATTCGAGCCGGTCGTGGCTCCGTGGCTTCGTTCACGATATACATGGGTTCTAGCCATCGTTCGTTTTCCTCGGTGTGCACATGTGGCGACGCCATCCCGAGAATGTCGTCTTTATCGTGTTTGTTTTTCTGCGCCGTCGAGCCATATGACGAAACTCCTAATAGGAAGAATGCGAGCAGAATGACTCGGCCTACGGGCGGCGAGTTCATCGCCTTCTACTACGCGCCTGCAGTGTGCCTATGATTAGAGTGGAGCGGTAGATTCAGGTATATCCTTAACCCTCTAGAGATTTGTATGCATGATATGATGACCTTATTATTGTGTGCTATGTACGGATAGTGTTATGTTGGGTATGAGTTAGAAAGCATGGCTAGTTGAAAGAATATGTATGGGGGCATGGAAAATGTGAACCTTAGAATATTTCATGTTGAGACCTTAGATGTAAGGTCATCTTGAATAAAAGATTTTACGGTTAGTCTTTGTTGAAATACTTGGTTTACGTAAATGTGTTGTGGGATAAGTCCATGGGTAGTGTGAAATGGAAGTGGTAGCTTTCATGACCTGTATAGGTAAGATTGTTCCGGATCGGGAAACAAGAGCTTGATGCGTTAAGTGGGTCGGGTTGGGGCCATGTTGCGGGCCAACCCGCGGCCTGTTTCGAGGTGGGGTCAGCTCTGGGTGGTTCCGCTAGGTGGTAGGGTCACGAGGGTGCTAGGCCCAAGTTTAGATGACCATCGTATGAGTTCGTGGATGCGTTCGACCAGAATCGGTTCGTGAAGGCCGGGAACGGCCTTAAAGGAATTTGAAGCTAGTGAGATGACCAAGTTTGGAGGTAGTGACTCCAAGGGTTGGAAACAGAAGCGTTGACTGAAGTGTGGAACATGTACTAGAAAGAGTTCGGGTGTTCGAGAAGGGTGCGACGAGGAAGGAGGGAAGCGAACATGTGTTACGGGAACGGAAGTGATCATTTCTTTTGTAAAGTGAAGATGAAGGGACGTGTCCTTTGGACCAGGAGCGAGAGTTATATTGTTTTTTTTATCTTCGAGGTGATTCCTCGTGGACTTGGGATTACGTATTTTGTGCGTGTGTTATTTTGTGGCCAGGTGCGGCATGTTTGGTTTCGTAAGTATAGTAGTGAAGGCTATACCGGCACGTGTATGTTTTGAGACTGAGAAGGAACATTCGGGACGAATGTTTCTAAGGGGAGAAAAATGTTATACCCCGTATTTCCAGAGTATGTACGTGAGGGCGTACGTATAAAAGTTTAGCCTTAAAATTAGGCACTATGGACGAAATTGTGCACACCTATTGAAAAGAGTCGTTTTCCGACGAAACGTTTTTCTAAACTTGCGAAGGGAAAATTCCGGCTATGTCATTAATAATTTTTGCGGATTTTTCCGAGAGACGGAATATTTTGGACCAACGAGAGGGTGACAAGTGTCACCCTCAAGTGGCATGTTTGGACGGCAAAATGGGCTTGCCTTGCACGTTTTTTGTGTTGAAATTTTGGTCAAGGGTTAGGTAGGATATTTTGTGTAGATGGATAAGGTAGCTGTTACACCCCGTATTTACAGGATATGTTTATAAGAACGTACGTAAGAACTCAAAGATGTTAAGGTTTGAGACGAGTAAAAATTTATCGGAATTATGGAATTGTCGGAAAACGTAATATTGCGACGAATGGGAGGGCGACACGTGTCACCCCCCCTTAATGATGCCTTGGACGATTTCTTGCAAGGGCAAGAAGGTCATTGGACCTTTGTTAGCAAGACAAGTCTTGCAAGTGTGAGCTTGAGAAAATTGACCAAAGTCAAAGGTCCCACAAGCCTTGATATTTAATAAGAGATCATCCTAGCCACCCAATTGTACACATCTTGACCCTCCATGTCCCTTTACTATACTACTAGTAGTGAGACAAGTTCCATACTTAGCCATATTTGCACAAAAAATTGAAGAACATAGAGGGAAGCTCGCGGGTTCCTCTTGGAAGAAAAGGAAAAATCTTTGATCCTTGTTCTTTTATCTCCCCACTTTAAACCAAGGTTCATGAGTGTTATGTAAGTGTATCTCAATAGAAAAATCCCGGAAAAAGAGAGTTTTCGTATTAGTCGCAAAGTGAAAACCTAGTGGCTTTCTAGGTTTTGGATTGGAAGTTTGAAGGAAAGTTGTTGGTAGGGTTCTAAGGGTCTCAACAAGCGGATTGAAGTGTCTTGGAGAGGCTCTAAACTACTAAGGAGCGACTTCGGATTTGGAATTGGATTAAGGATCGTTAAGGTATAATCTTGTCTTTTAAGGTGTTACAAGATTATATATTTGTATTGTTGTTGTTAGCTTTACATATTGATAGCATGAAGTTGGTATGTTGAAGTTTATAAGTATTATGGATTGCTTGTAGCTTAATCCGAAATGTTATGCAAGCCACTTGAAAATTGGATTACTAATTGGTCGTTTATTAGAAATCGTCGCATGTTACCTACTTAAAGATTATGGTTATTATAATCAAATGCGACTTGATATCATGTTATGTTAACAATTTGGATTGAAATGGAAATTGGATAAGAATTGGTATGGTTGAACTCAAGGTGGCCGAATTTGGACTTTTAGTTTGTTATTCATTTGTATTGGACTACTTTCTAAATTGTGAGCCAATTGGGGCTGTTTAGTTATTCATTTGTATTGGACTACCTTCTATATTGTTGTGAGCCAATTGGGGCTGTTTGGTTATTGTATTTCGGCCTTGAAAAAGGTGGCAAAGTAAGTAGGAACAAAGGAGGTGCTGTCCGATTTTCCGTAGAATTTAGTGACTTAGCACTTAGGATATTCTACGTTTAAAGTAAGAGGTTAATGGACGTATTGTGGCCATGATAGGTTGAAGTACTAAGTTTAGCGTATCCTACTTGAAGAATGGAATAGCTCAAGGTTGAAGTACTTTGGAGCATTTTGCTACTTGTCGACAATCGTCGCGAGGTATGTGAACCTCTTCTTTCGTTGGCATGATCCTACGTATGAAATATCCATGTGATAACATTTTAAGATTCCTTCTACTCTTAGAAGTTAAGAAGTATTTACATTGTTGAATCTAAGTTAAGAGTATGTTTAAATTGTCCTAAGTCCTTACTAGGTCTTATGGGAGACGTTGGTAAGGATGGTTAGGAAATTATGAGATTTGATTTAAGGGCTATGTATCTTGATTTATTTAAAGTAAGTATGTAAGTTGATTTTTATGTTTGAAAATGGCTTGAATTTATATGTGAAAAGGGGATTGGTTTTAAAAAGTGTAGATGACATGATTTTACAAGTATAAGTAAATGAACTTTAAAGAATGTATGTTATGAAGTTTTAAGACTATGAGCTTTGATTTTCTTTAAAGGATTATGAAACTTTATTTTTCAAGATTATGGGACTTGATTTCTAAAGTATAAGCGATATGATTTGAACGAGTGTATGCTACGAGGTGTTAAGGCTATAAGCCTTGATTTTATAAGTGGAAATGACTTAATTTTACAAAGTATGGCTTCTTAATTTATTTCAAAAGATAAGAAGATGACTTCCAAAAGAGTATGTGACTTGAGCTTTAAAAAGAAAGAAGTTCTATGATTCTTTTTAAGTATGTATGTACGTAGTATTTTTGGATCTAGTTTTCCTAATGTTGTAAGAATAAAAGTGCCTTAAGTTCTCCAAAATGAAAGGTTGTTATAATAGCTTTATGGGAAGTTGTTATGACGACTTAAGAAGAAGTGAAAAGATGGTTTAAAAATGTTATGTAAGGAAAATCACACCGAGCCTACGAATAGGCCGGATTACGTTATGAGATACACCGAGCCTACAAATAGGCCGGATTACGTTATGAAATACACCGAGCCTACAAATAGGCCGGATTACGCTATGAGATACACCGAGCCTACACATAGGCCGGATTACGCCATATTACCCCGAGCCTACACATAGGCCGGGTTACGTCATCTTACACCGAGCCCCACAGGCGGGCCGGATTATGTTATATGATTCCACAGTACACCGAGCCCCACAGGCGGGCCGGATTATGTTATATGATTCCACAGTACACCGAGCCCCACAGGCGGGCCGGATTATGTTATATGATACCACAGTACACCGAGCCCCACAGCGGCGGATTATGTTATATGATTCCACAAGATGCCGAGCCCACAGCGGGCGGATTATGTCACATGATTCATCAAGACACCGTGTCCCGCAAATGGGCGGATTATGTTATGTAAGATATGTAAGTTATGTGAAAAGGCCGATTAAACTCTTAAGTAAGTATGTAAGAATATGTTGTTAAATCTTATCGAAAGAGAAAGGAAGCAGTTAATATATGATTGGTTTCGTGAGTTGAAAGGACATTCTTTTATACGTATATGATTTGGTTATTGCATTTATTTCTGCTCCATATTCGCACTGTTAGATCGACTTCTGGGCTGCGTCATGCCCGCAGTGATAGGTACAGGTTGGTGATCCTTGCTCTAGGATCTCGCCCGATTTTGGAAAGAAGCCCTTTCACTCCGAGGCTTGTCTTTTGGTACAGTTTTCTGATGTGGTAGACTTATGTACATTCGGGGTATGGCGGGCCCTGTCCCACCGCAGATTGTAATTCTTAGGTGCAGTAGTCACATGTTGTGGGTCGGTTTGTAAAAAAAGAAAGGGATGTAATCGCCGTTGTTATATATATGTATATGTGTCGGGAAGGTAGCCTTATCGGCTAACCCGTGGTTTAATTTCTTGTTATTTTATTTTATAAGTTTCATGTATGTTCATTGCTATTCTCTCGATGTATATCAACAGGTGCCCGGGTAGGGCACATGCCCGGGTCGGGTCGTGGCGAGCACATGGCTAAATCTTGGCCTTACACTTGCTATGCACTTGGCTTCATCTTGGCCATTGGTTGGCCTTTGGTTAGCCTATAAATACTCCTTGCTTGAAGGTTTTCTTCATCCACAAATCTTCTAAGTCTTGAAAAATCCTCCCTCTCCTCTTGCTTGTTCTCGTCCAAACACCACCCCTCTCCCCTCTTGAAGGCCCTCACGAACCCCTTGCCTAGTGGTTCTAGCCGAGAACCCTCCCCAGCCTAGTTGTGCTAGTCGAAATACTACCCTGGTAAAGAAATACTCCAAGTATTGTTGTTATGCCTAAATACTTTAGCCCAAATACCTTGTAGTACTTTCCAAAGTACTTTATCTAAAGCCCAAAAATACTATCATACTTCCCTTTAGCCACTGAAACTCCTAAGGAAAATCTTCACCCGTAGTTGAAGTTATAAGTAGAAGTTGCGTAGAACTTCTAAGGGTTTCTTGGAGCGGATTGGAGCGCACGGAGTAGGAGCTAAACCTTGCTCAGGATCGACTTTAAACTTGGATAATTTTGGGCTTATCGAGGTAACTAAACTTGTCCCCTTATTGTAATTGGAAATTACATGTTGTAGGAATATATAGTAGAAGTATACTATATATAGAACTGATCATAATTTTGCGGCAATGTCTTTTGACTTAAGCCTGAATAATAAAGAAGAGAACTGAACTGTAATTACATAGGACTCAGACATGAGACTTGTGTAGCATCGTGAAGTAGAATTGTACACGTCCGGTTAGACGTGTAAACCCCCCCCTGGTTGGCTTGGTAGCCGGCCTCGATAGAGGAGGAGATTTACGCTGTTGCGGGGGGGGAGGTGCTGCCGAATTTTCTGTAGAATATTCTACGATGAGATCTAGATGTTAATAGGCGCCTTGTGGCCTTTATAGGTTGAAGTACTACGTATGGCGTGATCTACTTGGCTTAAGGAGTAGCCGACGGTTTGAGGTACTTGGAGCGTTTTGCTATTAGTCGATAATCGTCGCGAGGTATGTGAACCTCTTCCTATCTGTTCTAGCATGATATGTGTATAACTATGTAGTACGGTAGACGTACATGTGTTAAATGTATTTGATTGGTTTAAAACATAAAGTGTTATAACGGCTTTATGGGAAGTTGGTTATAACAGCTTTATGTAGGTAAGAAAATGCTTTGTGGTTTTAAAAGATAACTGATTTGACTTATAACTGACTTGATGTGTGATAATAAAGAACTTGAAATATTTCAAAAGAATCATTTTGAAAGAAGAGTAATACTTGGTTTTGAAAACATAAGAGTTATACTAGCTCTATGGAAAGTTAGGTATAATGTCTTAAGAGAGGTAAAGAGAATGGCTTACTGATTTTTAGATCATGGCTGCTTAATAAGATTGATTATAAACAAGAATAACCTACTCACATATAAGACATATGTTTCTCAAATCGTTTAAAGGAGAATTATGTTTTAAAGGATTAAAACTATGAACTACGAAACCTTTTCTGAAATGAGAAACTTGAGCATTTGAAATTAGGCAAACTTGAACGTTTGGAAAATAATGTTGTTACTTGATTTTACAAAGGAAAGCATTTTGGTTTACTTAACAATGTTAGTCACTCTATTTTTTACTACGGGTATCGGGTGACCTTTGTAAAAGAAATGGATCATTAAAAGGAATTTAACGTACGTAGTACTTTAGGGTTAAAACCCGGACTTTGACATAAAATGAAAGTACCTTGAGTTGTGTATAACTTGCCTATGCTTGTTGTTGTGAAACTTGCCTATGCTTGTTGTGATAGCCTTTGTTGTGCAAATACTGTATTTCTATACCCCCGCGTCTCTCGATGGAGGGCCGGCTGATTTGTTATGAACGATTCTTCACCGAGTCCCACGAGATGGGCCGGGACACGTATTTCATCTGATTCTTCACCGAGTCCCACGGGATGGGCCGGGACACGTATTCCATCTGATTATTCACCGAGTCCCACGGGATGGGCCGGGACACGTATTCCATCTGATTATTCACCGAGTCCCACGCTATGGGCCGGGACACGTATTTCATCTGATTCTCTACCGAGTCCCACGGGATGGGCCGGGACACGTATTCCACATGATTCTTTACCGAGTTCCATGGTATGGGCCAGGACACGTATTCCACATGATGTATACCTAGACTGCCGGCAGTGAGGAAGGAGTTCCACGGGCATGAGGGATGACTTGAGGGCGTGAGTCCCTGACTTGACATGACTGCTTTTATGTTGTGAAATGTAGTTTGGTTATCATACATGTCTCCTGCTTTATATAGACTATTATGATTTCATTTACGTGATTTTCTGATTTCACATACTTGGTACTGTTGCAGACCGACTCCTTCGGGGCTGCGTTCATGCCGCAGGTAGAAGTACATCGGTTGTGGATCCTCGCTCATAGGATCAAAGTTCAGCGTGTTGGAAAGCCCCGTTTCTTCGGAGGCTTATCTTTTGGTATGTTACCCTGAGTCTGTAAGTTCTTGTACATTCAGGGGTATGGCGGGGCCCTGTCCCGCCATAGTTGTCATTTCATTCTTAGAGGTCCATGTAATCGCTGTGGCGTGATTGTAAAAGGATTAAACTGCTGGGTTTTTATGTATATATACAGAATGCAACTATTTTGGTTGGCCTGTTTGTTTATCATGTCTCTTGTTTCATATTTATGTTCCGCTGATTTTCTCTGATGTTGTATCACTAGGTGCCCGGTAGCAGGCACGGCCCGGTTCGGTCGTGACACTATTCTTGTTAAGTTTATGTATGTTCATTGATTATCTCTCGATGTATACCATAAGTGTTCCCGTGTAGGGCACCGCCATGCCGGAGTCGGGTCGTGACATATCTCAATGTGCTTGGTTCGCTGATGTTGAACCAGATTATGAGACAGATAGATGACAGAGATGTTATCACAATACATAATAGATGTCTGACGCAAAGGACACTGAAGATCTAACAGTAAATTTTTGAGCCAACAAATCTCAGCTACTACATTTGCAACGCCTCAGATCACTCGCCATCGAACGAGATAGGGTAGCATGTCGCTTGGCAGACGAAGAAATCAGATTATCCCCTTAAATACACAAAAGCCGGAGGTGGAGCGTCGCGTGTTCGGACACCATGTCCAATCTGCATCCGTATAAGAGAGCACCTTGTTTGGTGCAGATGGGTATAGGTGCAAACCACAATCAAGTGTGCCCTTAATGTATCTGATGATACGCTTAAGAGCAGTGAAAACCGACTCCATGGGGGCATGCATGAAGAGACATATCTGCTGAACAACATAAGCAATGTCAGGCCTTGTAAATGTGAGATATTGAAGTGCACCTGCAAGGCTCCTATACAGAGTAGGGTCGGAGACTGGAGCACCATCCATAGCACTGAGCTTAGATTTCGACTCAACTGGAGTAGGTGAAACTGTCATGCCCCAAACCTTGGGCCCTTGACCGGTGCCCTACCTGGGCACCCTTCTACCCATACAACATAAGTAACTCGCGGAGGGTAAATAACACTAATTTTTTTTCTAAACAAAGGCAAAGCCGGAAAGACTGTCATAATATATAACACCCCAAATGGGATTACACTGTACAACCATGTAAACACAACTCACGCCAGTCCAGCACACATATGAATACAGACCTCTAAAAATTTGGACAATAACTATGACGGGACAAGGCCCAGCCGTACCCCTGAATATACCTAGCCATAATGATGAACTCCGAAACATTGGAGTCATCTCAAAATGCTGAACAAGGATCCTAAGCTCGCGGATCCACAACTGAGTACCTAGACATGCGGACATGAACGCAGCCCTTGAAGGGGGTCAGTACAACAGGTACCAAGTATATAAACATGATGTACAGTAGACATGATCATAACTATACAAAAGAATGACAGGGGCAAGTATGAAATCATATACCAGATCCAACCGTGCCATATAAAATCAGAGCCAACTGTACCTTGTATCACTTTCAAATATGAAAGCCATGTCAAAATCCGGGACACCTGCCCTCATCGTATAATATCACAGAAGCATGCTCGTGGAATACAACATCACTGTCAGCATGTAACAAGTATAATATACAACCATCATCAGATAAGCATGCCCGTGGAATTCCTACATCACTGTCGACATGTAATAAGTATAATAATCAACTACCAGTACACTATGCCTTTTTAACAATGAGAGTAATAAGAGTAACTTTTCCGTTTTAAAATAGGAAGCTTATGATTAATTTAGGGCCGCGAACTTTCCCTTTTAAAAAAAAACAAGGTACCAACATCTCATGTACCAATTACATATACAAACTTTCATTTCAGTTATGCCAAGGTACCGAAACATCATGTACCAAACACATATAAAATCTTCCATTTAGCTATGCCAAGGTACCAAAACATCATGTACCAAACACATATAAAATCTTTCATTTAACCATGCCAAGGTACCAAAACATCATGTACCAAACACATATAAAATCTTCCATTTAACTATGCCAAGGTACCAAAACATCATGTACCAAACACATATAAAATCTTTCATTTAGCTATGCCAAGGTACCAAAATATCATGTACCAGACAGATATACAATCTTTCATTTAACTATGCCAAGGTACCAAAACATCATGTACCAAACACATATAATGAACCTTCGTTTTAGACAAACCTAGATACCAACAAGTCATGTACCATACACACATAATGAACTATCACTTTAAAACTCAAGGAACTTTCATTTCATGTACTATATTAAGGACTTAATCATTGACATTCTCACATGATTTCCTTATAACCTTTTATACTATCTCTTGACTTTCCACAAACTGTTATAACCAACTTTCCATAAAGTCGTTATAACATCTTTCATTTTAGAAAACTAAAGCACTACCCTATCTTTCCTTTTAATACAACCAAGACATTATCACGTCATGTAAGGGAGTTGAACCCAAAGTACTACGTACATTCACTTCTTTACAAGAAGACTCAAATCATGAAATGTTAGGGGATTAAATCCAAAAGTACTACATACATCTATTCTTTATAAAAAAATCATTTCATGAAATTTTAGGGAGTTGAACCCCAAGAATACTTTTGCTATCAAAATCAAGTTACTTACACTTTTAAACTTAAGTAACTTATACCCTTAACACCAAGAACTTCTTATTTCAACATTAAGTCATTTATTCTCTTTAAATCAATCAAGTAACTTAAACCTTTAAATCAAGTTACTTCTCTTCTTTAAAATCAAGTAAGCTTGTACTTTTCAAATCAAGTATTATAACTTTCAAAATAAATCAAATCTCTTAACTCTAGAAATCAAGTCCCATAACTTGAAAAATAAAGTCTCATAATCTTTTAAAGAAATCAAGTGTCATGACCCGATCCCGGGCCCGTGACTGGTGCCTTACCCCGGGCACCCTAGTGATACAACATCAGAGAAAATCAGCGGAAGTAAAAACTTAAACATGAAACAAGAGATATGATAATAAACAAAGCAACCAAACGGTTACCTTCTTGTATATATAACTAAAAACTTGAACGACATCCTTACAAACCCCGCCACAATAAAGATTACTGCACTCTAAGAGTTTTTATACAACATGACGATGACTCTGCCATACCCTCAATGTACAAGTACCTACAGTGAGGACTATACTAAAAGATAAACCTCCGAGAAACGGAGCTTCCCAATACGAATCGTGATCCATGGCGAGGATCAACAATCGTGTACCTCTACCGCGATGAACGCAGCCCGGGCGAGGTCAAGACAACAGTACTAAGTATGTGAAATCAAAAATCGTAAATGAAATCATAGTAGTCTATATAAAGCGGGAGACATGTATGATAACCAAACTACACAACAATAAATAAGCGATGTCAAGTCGTGACTCACGCCTCAAAGTCATCACTCGAATATAACTATGGGTCTCACGCCACAACATCAATCGTGCCGTGGAATACCTTCTCACGCCAGATCATGATATAATAACACCAAGGAGTACATGAACACCGTGTCCCACGTGTCATAAAACCATACGGCAAGTACGAAGGCTAACTACGGATACCAAAGCCGCATCATCAATCGACCGGCAAGTACGAAGCCAACTACCGATACCAAAGCCGTACTAACAATACTATACAACCAAACCACGGTCGACACGGCAAGTACGAAAGCCAACTACCAGATACCAAAGCCGTACTAACAATACTATACAACCAAACTACGAAGCTGACACGGGGCAAGTACGAAAGCCAACTACCAGATACCAAAGCCGTGTCACGTAGCTGACCGGGGCAAGTACGAGGGCTAACTACGACACGGCGTCGTATCACGACTTCGCCACTAAACCGAGCGGCAAGTACGAAGGCTAACTACCAGATACCAAAGCCGAATCAGCCACGACTTCGGGGCAAGTACGAGAGCCAACTACCAGATACCAAAGCCGAATCAGTAAAACCTCATGGAGAGCTAGTCCATGGAATAACACTATCAACAGAAGCGTACTCATGGAATCCTCCGTCACTGCCGGTACGTCCAAGTAAGATCATAACAAATCACCGCCTCCATCGAGACGCGATGGTATAGAAATACAATACTAGCACGACAAGGCTATCACACACAAACATAGGCAAGTTACACACAACTCAAGGTACTTTCATTTTATGCCAAAGTCCAGGTTTTAACCCCAAAGTACTACGTACGTTAACTTCTTCTTAAAAGATCCATTTCTTTTACAAAGGTCACCCGATGCCCGTATTATAAAAATAGAGTGACTAACATTTTAAGTAGACCAAAACAACTTCCATACTTTCCTTTTTAAAATCAAGTAACAACATTCTTTTCCAAAGTTCAAGTTTGCCTAATTTCAAATATTCACGTCTCTTATTTTCGAAAGATTTCATAGTTCATAGTCTTAATCACTTATTAACGTAATTCTCTTTTAAAACAATTTGAGTAACATATGCCTTATGTGTGAGTAGGTTATTCTTGTTTATAACAATCTTATTAAAGCAGCCATGATCTAGGAAATGTAATACAATTTTGTCTTATCTTAGCTTCTATGCAGATGGAGGTTTCTACTGGTTTTAATATAATTATTTATTTGTCAATACATTTTCCTTTATTAACGTTGCAGTGGTTCGTTCGATACTTATTCTCATTTCCGAAATCAGTAAAACATTATTCTTTAAAAACTAAGTACTCATTACTCACGAATGAGGTTTCACACTTTTTAATAAAATTCATATCAATTCAATTAAGTCAAGTCTCTTATCTTTTAAGATCAAGTCTCTTAACTTCTAAAATCAATAAACCATTCTTTTTATCTCTCTTAAGTCGTTATACCAACTTCCCATAAAGCTAGTATAACTCTTAAACTTTCAAAACCAAGTATTACTCTTCTTTCAAAAACGATTCTTAATTCTTTTGAAATACTTCAAGATTCTTTATTATTTAAAACTCAAGTTAAAAGACATCAAGTAAAACCACGTTAACACACGACGCGTCACGTGTACTATATATATTCTTTTAAAATATCATGCTCAAGAGGATAGAAGAATCACATACCGCGACGATTATCGACAATTAGCAAAACGCTCCAGCATCGTAATCATGGCCTTTGTCACGACCCGATAAACAATACAAGACATATTATGAAATATGAAACAATAACGAGAAAACTTGCCTTATATATAAATAACAACTTTTTCCAACTTTAATCCTTTTACAAACAATGATACAACAACAGGACTATACGCGAGGATCAATGGCGGTGTACTTTACTGCGGCGGATACGGCCACCAAGGAAAGAGTACCTACAACGTACCAAAGTGTGTGTGGAAAATCAGAATGAAATCATAATAGTCTATAAAGCGAGACATGTATGATAACCAAACTTCAAGTCGACTCACGCCTCAAAGTCATCACTCAAATGTAAGGTCTCACGCCCACACCATCAATCAATACCTTGAATACACATGAACATCATAAATCGATATCTCATGATAAAAGGATCAAATGAGCCCCGAACTCTCCGCACCTCATAGGCCGGTATAACCGCCCCGACTCGCACCGCAACACTAACTCGAACTCAGTTCCGCATGGATCCTCGACCCGCATGAGGTATCTCGAATCACCGGAGGGCCTTTTAACCTCCGGACACAAGTCGTGGTACAATACCAACATAATAGTCAAACAACTTTGCGCATTCGAAAACCCTTTACACTAACATCACAAGATACTAACACACGTAGCATCCTAACATGTTTACTTCTCAAATCAAAGTATTACAAGGCTATCACAAACCAATACAATCAAGTTATTCACACAAGGTGCTTTCTACTAACAAGTTCGTATCTAACCCCAAAGTACTTCACATTAAATCTTTAAAAGATCTGCTTTTTTCACATAAGTCACACAATACCCGTAGTATAAAAATAGAGTTAAGAAAACTAAAACTCTTACCTTTGTAAAATCAAGTAACAACATTATTTTCCAAACGTCCAAGTTTGCCTAATTTCAAATGTTCACGCTTTATTTTAGAAAGGTTTCTGGTTCATAGCCTTATTCATTTAAGAATATAATTTCTTTTAAACAACTGAGAAACATAAGTCTTATATGTGAGTAGGATATTCTTGTTTATAACGATCTTATTAACCATGATCTAGGAAATATCATTTTGTCTCATCTTAGCTTCAGTTGCTCTTTGTTTTATTAATACTTAATTAATCAAAACATTTCCTTTATTAACGGTTTGTCGATACACATTCGATTTCAAATCAAACATTCTAAGCCGTTATACCTAACTCCCATAAAGCTAGTATAACTCTTAAGTTTTCAAAACCAAGTATTACTTCTTCTTTCAAAATGATTCAAAACTCTTTTGAAATACTTCAAGTTCTTTATTAACACATATAGTTCAAATCGCTACCTTTAAAACCACATGTATTTTCTTACCAACATAAAGCCGTTATAACCAACTTCCCATAAAGCCGTTATAACACTTTATGTTACACCAATCAAATACATTTAGTACACGCACGCCCTACATAGTTCACACATATCATGCTAGAAGAGATAGGAAGAGGTTCACATACCTCGCGATATCGACTAATAGCAAAACGCTCCAAGTACTTCCAACAACGCGCCACCCGTAGTACTTCACCCTATAAGGCCAAAAGGCGCTTTTTAACATCACGATCTTATCGCAACATTCTACGTAAAATTGGCCGACTACCAAGCCAACGGGTTATACATCTAACAATTCTACTCCACAAGATTACTACACAAGTTCATCAGAATCTTAAGTCAAAAGACATTGCCAACTAACTATATATAGTATACTTCAACTATATATTCTAACAACATGTAATTTCCAATTGACAAGATATTTACCTCGATAAGCCCATAATTATCCGAGTTTAATGTCGATCCTAGCAAAGTTTCGCTCTACTCCGGTGCTCCAACAACCCTTAGAAGTTCTAACCAACTTCTACATAGTACTCCAACTATGGAGGTTTTCCTGAGTATAATCGTATTTTCCGGGCTTTTGTATAAGTGTAACCTTGGGAATACTACAAGGTATTTGGGCATTATAACAATACTAGGAGAGTATTTCTATACCACAACAAGGGGTATTATACGAAAACACCTAGGCTAGGGGGGGGGTGTTGGACGAACACAACACAAGAGGAGGGAGGGATTTTTGGCTTGGAAGGTTTCATTTGTGGATGAAGAGTTCATCAAGGTATTTATAGCAAAACCAAAGGCCAACCAATGGCCAAGATCTAGCCAAGGCAAGTGTAAGGCCAAGATCAAGCCAACCCTACTCCACAAAACATGGCACAAAACAAGCCACAAACAAGGCCAAAACAAGGCACAAAACCATGAACCGCCAAGCCTCCTCTTACAAGTGTCACCCTCCCGTTGGTCCAAAATGTTTAAAATCCGCAAAAATAAAAATGACATAGCCGGAAATTCCCTACGTGTTGTGTACAAAATAATTCGCCAAGCCTATTCTCAAGTTCAATTTCATACTGAAATACGGGGTATAACAGCCTTTTCCACCCCTTCGAGTAGAATACGCTACTCGCAGTACTTCAACCTATAACGGTCATATAAGTCTATCAACGTCTAGACTACTCCGTAGAATAATTCTAGATACAAGATTCCTTATTTTATGGAAAATTGGCAAAGACTTCCTACCCGTCCAACTACACAAGTCTCATCAGAATACAAATTCTATGTAAGTGATGTTCATTCTCTCTTTATACCATCCTTATATACGTCTTATACTCATTTCTATACTACTACGGATGTAATTTCCAATTACAATAGAAGGGCAATATATTTACCTCGAAAAGCCCAAAATTATCCAAGTTTACAAGTCGATCCTGAGCAAGGTTTAGCTCCTATTCTGTACGCTCCAATTCGCTCCAAGAAACCCTTAGAAGTTCTACACAACTTCTACTTAATACTTCAACCAACTATGAAGATTTTTCCCTAGGGTTTCGTTTAGTGACTAAAGGAAGTATAGTAGTATTTTCCTGCTTTTAGTATAGAGGTAACTTTGGGAATACTACAAGGTATTTGGGCCAAGGTATTTTGGAATAGTAACAACACTGGAGAATCCTTTTCTACCAAGGGGGTATTTCACGAGAACAACTTAGGAAGGGGTTTCGCAGGGCCTCTCAAAGGGGGAGGGGGACTTTGGACGAAAACTACACTAAGGGGGGAGAGGGATTTTTGCCTTGGAATTTATCAAGTGAGGATGAAGAATAAGTCTTGCACTTGAGGGGTATTTATAGGGAAACCAATGGCCAAGATCAAAGCAAGTGGATGGATGAGATTTGGACAAGTGTTGTGTGGGTCCCACCTTATCTATCTACCACACAAATATCCCAAAATATCCTACCTAACCTTGACCAATGTTTTTGGCCACAAAAACGTGCCATATATTCGTCCACCATCCCGCCCACTTGAGGGTGACAAGTGTCGCCCTCTCGTTGGTCCAAAATATTTTTTCTCTCGGAAAAATCCGCAAAAATTATAAATGTTGCAACCGTAATTTTCCCTTCGCAAAGTCCGGAAAACGTTTCGTCGGAAAACAATTCTTTTCACTAGTTGTGCACAATTTCGTCCCTTTGCCTACTTAAGGCTTAAACTTTGCACGCACGCCTCACGCATATATTCCGGAAATACTGGTATAACATTCTCCTTCCTTAGAAACATTCGTCCCGAATGTTCCTTCTAAGACGGATAACGATAAAGTTCCTCTTAACTTAAACAAGTTGCCAATGCCACACTGCCACAAAATAGCACACGCAAATACTTAACCCAAGTCCACGAGGAATCACCTCTAGTATTACAAAGCTCCTACCCAAGGTCTAAAAGATACTCCTTCAGATCTTCACTTCACAACAAACCGATCTCTTTTATTCGCTAACACACGCTCACTTCTTTCCTTACTCGCCGTACTCTTCTCGAACACTTGAACTCTTTCTAGTATAATGCACATACTTCACCATCGCCGCTTCAACACTTTGGAGTCACCACTCCAAACTTGGTCACCTTACTAGCCTCAATCTCCTTTAAGGCCATTCCCGCCTTCACGATCCGATTCGTCGAACATATCCACGAACTCATACGATGGTTACCTAAACTCGCCTAGCACCCTCGTGACCCTACCACCGCGGACCACTCGAACCGACCCCACCCTAAACCGCCACGGTCGACCCGCGAATGGTCCTCAACCCGACCCGCTATCGCGCCAAACTTTTGTTCCCCCGATTCGGAACAATCTCACAAATCAAGTCGCGAAAACCTAGTGGTCTTCTTAGCTCAACTACCCTCTTTCATTTCATACCACTCAGGGACTTATCACACAAAAATATTTCATGCATACTATGCACTCCGATAAAGGTCAACATAAACATAAATCTTTTACCCAAGATGGCCTTACATCTAAGGTTTCAACGTGTAATATTCTAAGGTTCATACCTTCCCTATCCCCATACTTATCCTTTCAACTAACCATGTCTCTAAACCACAATATACACAACGCTATCTGTACATAGTACTCAACATATAATCATCGTATCACGCATGCTAATCTCTAGAGGGTTAAGGATATACCGAAAAAATAGCGGTTCAAAGGACCGCTAAAATCGAACTTCCACCGCGACCTCCGCCGTGGCTCCGCTGTATGAACATCCCGCCTAGCTATGGAAGGTGAAGAACCCGCAAATGATCTCAGAGTTTGTGCTATCCCACCGCATACTGCTCTGGACACTCGCCAAATGGCCCTGCTGGCAAGCATAACAATCTCCCAAATTAGTACGACACTCTCCCTTATGAATTTTTCCACAACGCCACACCGAGACAAGGGTGGCTCATCCGCGAGCACTTACTCCTCGAAAATCTGAAACTGGAGCCTCGACTTCCTGAATAACCCGAATGTCCCAAGATCGCGAGGACCGCTCAGATCGGGCGGAGGCGCATAACTAGTCTCGCCGAGGCGGTCCGCCGAAGTCGCCAAAGACCTCGCTGCTGGCCCTCTTCTGCTGATCTCGGTCATTCCGTCGACCTTTCCGCTCCTCACATCCAAGTGCATAAGCCTGCATGCGGGCAATGTCCATGCCCGGCTGAAGAGCTACACCCGAACAAGCCTCTGCCAAGTAGTCATCGAGCCCGGTGACGTAGCGGTGCACTCTGTCCCCCATGTCGGCTACTAACGCGGGGACGTACCGAGCTAGTGAGCCAAACTCCACATTGTACTCCCGAACCGTACGCCCGTCCTGCCTCAATATCAAAAATCTGTCGGCCCGAGCCCTCCTCATCTGTGGAGGCAAGAAATGTGCAAGAAATGCCTCTGAGAACTCGTCCCAAATAGCTGGAGGCGCATGCTCCCCCCGGGACAGCTCCCACGAATCAAACCAGTCGACTGCGGTATCACGCAGCCGATGTGAACCTAAGACCACTGACTCGGTCTCCGAAGCCTTGATCACTCTCATGATCCGTCAGAATCGCTTGGATGAACTCCTGCGGATCATCCTCAGGCCTCGATCCATAAAACACTGGCGGGCTGCAACTCAGAAAGTCCCGCAGTCTCAAACTATCCGCTCTCGGGTGAACTACGGGTACTACCGGTACCGGAATCGCTGCATCCAGTTTATCCTCGTGCCTTGCCACTATCCTGGCCAATAACTGGGCCATCTCTTTGTACCCCAACTCCTCTGCTCCAGCCGGGATCGAGGCTCGTATCATGTCTCAGCAGCCAATGCCGCGCCTAAACTCGCTGGGCCGGGCGGCTAAACTCGCCGTCAAGCGCTATCTCGTAATGACCGGCTCGCGCTTGTACTCTCTCAGATCCTACTAGCGCCTCTCGGCTGCCTTGCCCATCCGCCCGGTTGCTTGTGCGGAGGCATAATCGTAAAAACGGAATACGCCGAGGGTCCAACTTATAACACAACTCTAAGGCACGATTCGTAATGAGAAGAATGGAAACTAATCCTAAATGTCTCAGCCTCTCTCGATTATAGATGTGGTGCACAACACATCGATAATCAAGACTCTACTAGACACGGTGCAGACACTTTCCGAGGATTAATCGCTCGATACCACTTTGTCATGACCGATCCTGCCCGTGATCGTGCCTTACCCCGCACCCTAGTGATACAACATCGAGAAAATCAGCTAAGTAAAACTTAAACATGAAACAAGAGATATGATAATAAAACAAAGTCAACCAAACGGTTACCTTCTTGTATATATAACTAAAAACTTGAATAGCTACATCCTTACAAACCCCGCCACAACAAAGATTACGCACTTCTAAGAGTTTTTATACAACATGACGGACAGGCTTCGCCATACCACCAATGTACAAGTACCTACAAAGTGATACGGGACTATACTAAAAGATAAGCCTCCGAGAAACGGAGCTTCCCAATACGCCGAATCGTGATCCTATGAGCGAGGATCAACAATCGTGTACTTACCGCGCATGAACGCACTTCAAGCGAGGTCAAGACAACAGTACTAAGTATGTGAAATCAAAATATCAGAATGAAATCATAGTAGTCTATATAAAGCAGGAGACATGTATGATAACCAAACTACAGTCCACAATAAATAAGCAGTCATGTCAAGTCAGGGACTCACGCCCTCAAAGTCATCACTCGAATATAACTATGGGTCTCACGCCCACAACATCAATCGTGCCCGTGGAATACCTTCCTCACTGCCGGCAGTCTATGATATAATAACACCAAGGAGTACACATGAAAACCAGATACCAAAGCCGCATCATCAACTGACCGGGGCAAGTACGAAAGCCAACTACCAGATACCAAAGTCGTACTAACAATACTATACAACCAAACCACGGTCGATACGGCAAGTACGAATCCAACTACCGTGATACCAAAGCCGCACTAACAATACTATACAACCAAACCACGGTCGACACGGCAAGTACGAAGCCAACTACCGATACTAAAGCCGCGGTCACGAGTGATCGGCAGGCACGAGGGCTAACTACCGATACCAAGGTCAGATCACGAGACTTCGCCACTAAACCGAACGGCAAGTACGAAGGCTAACTACCAGATACCAAAGCCGAATCAGCCACGACTTCGGGGCAAGTACGAGAGCCAACTACCAGATACCAAAGCCGAATCAGTAAAACCTCATGGAGAGCTAGTCCATGGAATAATTTTCACTATCAACAGAAGCGTACTCGTGGAATCTTCCGTCACTGCCGGTACGTCCAAGTAAGATCATAACAAATCAGCCGGCCCTCCATTGAGAGACGCGGTGGTATAAAAATACAATACTAGCACGACAAGGCTATCACACGCAAACATAGGAAAGTTACACACAACTCAAGGTACTTTCATTTTATGCCAAAGTCCAGGTTTTAACCCCAAAGTACTACGTACGTTAACTTCTTCTTAAAAGATCCATTTCTTTTACAAAGGTCACCTGATGCCCGTATTATAAAAATAGAGTGACTAACATTTTAAGTAGACCAAAACAACTTCCATACTTTCCTTTTTAAAATCAAGTAACAACATTCTTTTCCAAAGTTCAAGTTTGCCTAATTTCAAATATTCACGTCTCTTATTTTCGAAAGATTTCATAGTTCATAGTCTTAATCACTTATTAACGTAATTCTCTTTTAAAACAATTTGAGTAACATATGCCTTATGTGTGAGTAGGTTATTCTTGTTTATAACAATCTTATTAAAGCAGCCATGATCTAGGAAATGTAATACAATTTTGTCTTATCTTAGCTTCTATGCAGATGGAGGTTTCTACTGGTTTTAATATAATTATTTATTTGTCAATACATTTTCCATTATTAACGATGCAGTGGTTCGTTCGATACTTATTCTCATTTCCGAAATCAGTAAAACATTATTCTTTAAAAACTAAGTACTCATTACTCACGAATGAGGTTTCACACTTTTTAATAAAATTCATATCAATTCAATTAAGTCAAGTCTCTTATCTTTTAAGATCAAGTCTCTTAACTTCTAAAATCAATAAACCATTCTTTTTATCTCTCTTAAGTCGTTATACCAACTTCCCATAAAGCTAGTATAACTCTTAAACTTTCAAAACCAAGTATTACTCTTCTTTCAAAAACGATTCTTAATTCTTTTGAAATACTTCAAGATTCTTTATTATTTAAAACTCAAGTTAAAAGACATCGAAGTAAAACCACGTTCAGTTAACACACGTACGTCTACCGTACTATATATATTCTTTTAAAATATCATGCTCAAGAGGATAGGAAGAATCACATACCTCGCGACGATTACCGACAATTAGCAAAACGCCCAAAGCATCAGAATCCTGCTAGCCTTTTCCACCCCTTCGAGTAGAATATGCTACTCGCAGTACTTCAACCTATAACGGTCATATAAGTCTATCAACGTCTAGACTACTCCGTAGAATAATTCTAGATACAAGATTCCTTATTTTATGGAAAATTGGGCAGCACTTCCCTACCCGTCCAACTACACAAGTCTCATCAGAATACACCCTATGTAAGTACAAGCTTCTTTCTTTATACCATCCTTATATACGCCTTATACTCATTTCTATACTACTACAAGATGTAATTTCCAATTACAATAGAAGGACAATATATTTACCTAAAAGCCCAAAATTATCCAAGTTTACAAGTCGATCCTCGAGCAAGGTTTAGCTCCTATTCTCAGACGCTCCAATTCGCCCAAGAAACCCTTAGAAGTTCTACACAACTTCTACTTAATACTTCAACCAACTATGAAGATTTTTCCCTGTGGTTTCGCTTTAGTGACTAAAGGAAGTATAGTAGTATTTTCCTGCTTTTAGTATAGAGAGGTAACTTTGGGAATACTACAAGGTATTTGGGCCAAGGTATTTTGGAATAGTAACAACACTTGGAGAATACTTTTCTACCAAGGGGTATTTCACGAGAACAACTTAGGAATGGCGGGGTTTCACGCAGGCCTCTCAAAGGGAGGGGACTTTGGACGAAACTACACTAAGGGGAGAGGATTTTTGCCTTGGAATTTATCAAGTGAGGTTGAAGAATAAGTCTTGCACTCGAGGGGTATTTATAGGAAACCAATGGCCAAGATCAAAGCAAGTGGATGGACGAGATTTGGGACAAGTGTTGTGCTGGTCCCACCTTATCTATCTACCACACAAATATCCCAAAATATCCTACCTAACCTTGACTAATGTTTTGGCCACAAAAACGTGCCATCTATTCGCCCACCATCCTCATACACTCGAGGGTGACAAGTGTCGCCTCTCGCTGGTCCAAAATATTTTATCTCTGAAAAATCCGCAAAAATTATAAATGTTGCAACCGTAATTTTCCTCTTCGCAAAGTCCGAAAACGCTTCGCCTGAAAAAACAATTCTTTTCACTAGTTGTGCACAATTTCGTCCCTTTGCCTACTTAAGGCTTAAACTTTTGTACGTACGCCCTCACGTACATATTCTGAAAATACGGGGTATAACATCAAGTCTCATAACTTTAAATCAAATCTCTTAACTTTAGAAATCAAGTCCCATAACTTAAAAAATAAAGTCTCATAATCTTTTAAAGAAATCAAGTCTCATAACTTTAAATAAAATCTTTTAACTTTACAAGTCCCATAACTTGAATAATAAAGTCTCATAATCTTTTAAAGAAATCAAGTCTCATAACTTTAAATCAAATCTCTTAACTTTAGAAATCAAGTCCCATAACTTGAAAAATAAAGTCTCATAACTTTAAATCAATTCATTTACTTCAAATAAATCAAGTCACATAGATAGACTCACCAAAATCAAGTCACATAGGCTTTCCAAATAACCATGTCAAAAGAAGGAAGGATAGTTCACATACCTCGTGACGACTAATCAACACGACAAGTAGCAATACGCTCCAATGTACTTCAACTTTATCGGCTATTCCTCAAGCCAAGTAGAATATGCTATACGAAGTACTTCAACCTAAAATGACAATAACACTTCTATCAACTTCAATCTTACTAGTGTAAGACTTATACCAAATAATGACCCTCTAATTCTACGAAAAATTGGGTGGCACGTCCTTTGTTTCTACATACTTTTCCACATTTTCCAAGGCCTGAATTCATCAACCAACAAGACACATTTAAGGGCATAACCAAAAGTTAACCAAAGGGGATTACACACCTAACTTGACGTATAAAATTCTGCCCCACAATCACATTAAAACAGTCCACAATAATAGTCCATAAATGAACAACATTAAGGGTACAATGTGAAGCCTTTAACACCCTTACTCTTTAGGAAGTTCATTAATCATTTATTCACTTTAAACATACATGCTGGTGGCTGATTTTCCTGCAGTTTTATACCACAAAACAGTCCATCAAAACTGCATAACGATACCCCACATTTTTAGGCAAATCTCGGCCAACAACTACAATCCAACTACCCTTTCCTTAATCCTTTTTAATCTAATTCGAATTCCAAAACTTCCATATAAGTTATAACAACTTATTAACAACAATATTACTCAATTATAACATGCAATAGGTGATGTTAATAACGACAATAACCAACGAAATCTGATAATCACCAAACCTGTCCATTCACAGTTTTAGCCCCAAAAATGGTTCAAACGCTTTTTATTCTTCATTATTTTTAGCACAAGCTCATCCATACATTATAGCAATATGTAATATCCAATTAATTTAAAAGAAGAAGGACTTTTACCTCATTTTGTGCCCAAAAACGCCCTAAAACAGTCCGGTCTTTATTGGTCCGCAGTTTTTGTTTCGCTCCACTTTTTCAAGATCCAATCATATATATGTATCCCCTAAAACCTTAGGAGAAACTTCTCTTCACGTTTCGCTTCCAAAAAGTCGACGGAAACTCCTAGGTTTCATCACCATTTTCGGCCAACACACAAACTAGGAGGTTCTTAGAGAGTTAATTTGGTTTAACACTTGGTTAGGGACCTTAATCTTGGAGATAAAATAATTTAATCACACTAGGTGTTATTGGTGTTCTTGGTGTTCTTGAGCTCAAAGGAGAGAAAGATGAGAGCAATATTTGGCTAAGTGTAAAGTGAATCCAAGTCTTGCAAGACTTGGATAGATATAGTCAAGTGGAGTGGGCCCCATAAGCCACTTGTCCTCAAAATATCTAGAGAGAGTCAAAGACTTCCAAGACATGTGGGGGTGACACGTGTCACCCTCCTATAGGTCCATAATTAATAATTCTTCACAAAATAGTAATAAATCTCAAGACTTGGAGAAATCATCTTATTTTTCAGTGGGCCCCGCGAAATTGTGAAATTTTGGCGGGCCCTATTTTATTAGCTCCAAGCCTTCATAATCATATACTAGGCCAACATACCAAATTTGGGTCAAATTCGACCCCTCGTGAAGAAATTACGACGTCACGTTCGTCGTTACCAAACTTTTTCCTTAACGAAAATGTACCTACACTTTCTTTCCGACTTTCAAACCTATATTCTTAGTCACGTTCTCACTTACGTGCCATGGTATAACGAGGTGTAACATCTTTCCCCCCTTAGAAACATTCGTCCTGAATGTTCATACTAGGTTCATGCTAAACAAATCTTGGTATAGTCTTCTTAAACTACACTCGACGAAACCAATTATGCCACATATGGCCACAATATATCACACATGCATATACATCAATCAAAGTCAAATGAGGAATCACATCTAGAAGGTGTATCACCACTATTTACTCTCATTCATGGCCTAAAAGGATTCTCTTTTCGTACCTTCATTACTCATAACTATAACCACTTTAATTCTTTTAACACTTGTTCGCTCATTTTCTTACTTGTCGTACTCTTCTCGTACTTCCAAACTCATTATAGTATACGTAATAATTTCAATCATTGCTTCTGTTTTCAAATCCTTGGAGTTACTATATCAAAACTTGGTCATTATACTTAGATTCAATTTCCGTTAAGGCCCTTCTCGGCCCTCACGACCCGGTTCTGGTGGAACGCGTCCACGAACTCGTACAATAATTAACTAGACTTGGGTTTTACACCCTCATGACCCTATCACATAGCGGGGCCACCTCCAATCGACCCCACTCCATTTCATGCTACGGGTTGACCCTTAATTGGCGCACAACCCGACCCATCGTCGCACTTAATTCTCATTCTTGGTCTGAAATAATTCTTACTACCCGAGAAGGCCTTGTACATCTAAGGTCTCAGCGGTTATCAATATTCTAAGGTTCACAATTATTCTATGTCCCAAGCTTATGTTATCAGTCCCCACATATGGGTAAGGTAGCTTCTCAAAATCTTGTTGTCTTACTCACAACAACTCTATTTACTCCATACCAATATTATTCACAAAATCACTTAAGCGTACAACACAGCTTAATCTAATCAACATAGTATGTCCTTAAGTCAATTGAACCTGATCTTCTAAGAGTCTATCACAATCTTAGACAGTTCATTACCTCCTGACTATTCCAAATCAATACATAAATAAAGCCTAGGTGTGGATTCAATAAACTGTTTCACACCTTCCAAGAAATTATTAAGGCTTAACCAACTCAAGGTAATTCTTAATTACTTTAGACAACACACATGGCTCCAAATAAATACGCTCGTACAGATATACATCATCATAATACCATCTATACGATAATTTTACCAACCTGGATACGCAATCCATATAATCCTTGTTATACCCCGTATTTCCGGAGTATGTACGTGAGGGCGTACGTACGAAAGTCTAGCCTTGAAGTTTAGGCACAAGACGTTTTTTTTGGGCACAACTCACAAAACGAATGGTTTTCCGACGAAACGTTTAACAAGACTCGCGTAGGATAAATTCCGGCTATGTCATTTCTAATTTTTGCGGATTTTTCCGAGAGACGAAACATTTTGGACAAACAAGAGGGCGACACTTGTCACCCTCTCATTGATGGATGTGGGACGACAATAGGGCCGATTGGAAGGGCTTGTTTTGTCAAGGAGTTGGTAGGATATTTTGTGTAGTAGATAGAATGGACACTTTCCTAAATCCTCACCCTACACTTGCCTTGCACTTGGCATCATCTTGGCCATTGGTTGGCCATGGCTTGACCTATAAATACCCCCTTAAGATGAAGAGTTCTTCATCCACAAATTACTTTCAAAGTCTTGAAAATCCTCCCCTCTCCCTTGTTAGCCTTTTCGTCCAAACACTTCCCCTCCCTCAAAGGCCTCGCCAAACACCCCCTCTAGCCTAGTAGCCCTAGCCAAACCTACCCCTCCCTTGGTAGAAAAGTTGCCTTCTAGTATTGTTATAATGCCCAAAATACCCTAGCCCAAATCCCTTAGTACTTAGTAGAAGTTGTGAAGAACTTCTAAGGGTTCTGAGCTATCTGAGCATTCAAATTAGAGCTAAACCTCGCCAGATCGACGCTATACTTGGATAATTTTGGGCTTATCGAGGTAAATAAACTTATCCTTCTTTGTAATTAGAGAATACATACTGTAGAAGTATAGGAATAAGTATAAATACTTGTATGATATTACAAATAGAATTGAACTGCTATCACAGTAGGCGGTATAAAAGAAGAATTATTGAACTGCACTACATAGATCAGATTTACAGAGATCGTATAGTTTACCTGCAGGGAAGTGCTGCCCAAATTCCCATGAATAGAGAACCCTCTCGCTTAGGTCTTTATACAAGATACTTAGACATTGATAGACGATTTGATCGTTATATAGTCGATTCTCACACACATACTCGACTCGCGTGGATTTCACGGTATGTATGTGATTCTTCCTAAGCATGATATTTTAAAATATATATATAGTACTAGACGCATACGTGTTAATCGAATAATAATTACGGCAATGTCTTTTGACTTAAGCTCGATTAATACTTACTGAATGTCTCGCGACTTAAGCCCTGAATAAGGATCTTAAAACATTTCCAAAGAATACCGAATCATTTTTTAACAGTAAGAGAAATGTTTGGTTTTAAACAAAAGCTTAAGAGTTATACTAACTTTATGGGAAGTTAGGTATAACAACTTAAGAAAGATAAAAGAAACGGTTTACTTACGTGTTTATAAAAGACTTATATTGATTTCTCGGAAAGTATAATAAGATGGTTCACGATGAGTACATAATACTACGGGTGTTAGTGTCTTGTAACGCTTGTGTAAAAGGATATTCTTGTTGTGCTTATGTTGTTTAACGATAAGTCGTTATGTTAGTATTATATCACTCACCTCTTGACATGTTACCGGGGTTGTCGCCTCCGACGCGGTAGACTCAAAGTGTCCGGGACCATGATTCGAGAATACCTTACGCGGTCCAGGGACCTATGCGAGCTACGAGAGTTCCGTGTTAGTGTGCGGGTTATACCTCACGCGTTCATGTGGGCTATGCGGACTACGAGTCCAGACGATGCCGATGAGTAGCTACCCTCGACGCGGTCATACCTCACGCGCCTACGCGAGTGGCCTACGCGACTACGGAGTCCGTGATTAGGCTTGCATAATGATAATATGGGCGAGTGGCCTCGCTCGATCATTCGCACTTAGAAAAGACTCGCTACGCTTACCTATCGTTGTTTTGTTTATGATGCGCACTATGTGCTACATCGTTGTTTCGCATATTTGTAAAATTGGTTTTAAAGTGATATGATTTCCTTTAAGTACTTTACGCTTTCACATACTTAGTACCGTTGTATCGACCTCCTTCGGGCCGCTCATGCCGCAGGTAAGGGCAAGCAGTGCTAGATCCACATCCTTAGATCTTTGCTTGGTGTCGTGAGCTCCATCTTCTCCGAGGCTCTACTTTGGGTACGATCTCCTCGTTGTAGATAGTTTTGTATCGTTGGTATGGCGGGCCCCGTCTCGCCATAGTTGTTTACTTCCTTAGAGGTCTGTAGTCCTGTTGTACAGTAAGGATGTAAACTGCCAGATTTTGGTTTATATATATTATGCCGAAAGACGACTTTTTCTCATATAAAATGTGTCTAAATTTTCATTGATTCATGTCTTGTTTTATATTCCTCTGATTTTCTCTGATGTATGACTACTGTGCCTGGTAAGACACTACCACGCCCCGAACGGTCGTGACAAAAGTGGTATCGAGCGCTAATCCTGAAAGTGTCTACGCATCAGATCTAGTAGTTCGACATCGGTGTCGCGCACCACACCAATAATCGTGAGGCTATAGGATATTTAGGATTGGTTTCATTCTTCTCACTCGAGATCGTGCTTTAGAGCCGTGTTATAGGTCGACCCTCTAACGTATTCCTTTCTCAGAATAGCTTATGCCTCCACGTAAGGCAACCCGCCCGTATGGCAAGGCAGCGGCGGAGTCGCTAGTATGACACCGAGAGTCACGAGGGCTCGTGCCCGCCTATACCCGAGACGGCGAGTTCCACGACGCCGCCGCCAAAATTTCGAGAGACTACGCACCGCACCTCCCGCCCCACACCGGGCAGGAGTTAGGTACAAGGAGATGGCCCAAACTATTGGCTAGGATCAGGCTGACACGAGGACGGGCCGACGCAGCAGCCTGCCCACCCAGGCCTGCGTGGTTCACCCGAGGCGATAGTTTGAGGCTACGGATTTCTCGAGTTGTAGCCCGCCGAGTTTTACGTCGAGGCCGAGGATGATCCGCAGGAGTTCATACGCCGCCACGCAGGATCACGCGTGATCAAGGCTTCAGAGACCGAGTCCGTGACCTTTCGGCTTCATCGGCCGCGTGATACCGCAATGATCGTTTGATTCGCGAGCTTTCCCGGAGAGCACGCGCCCAAAGCAGATGGGACGAAGTTTTCGAGGCCTTTCACTCACTTCTTGCCTCCACGTATGGCGAGGGCACGCCGATAGATTTTTGTTGCCGAGGCGCAGAGGACGCACGCTAGGAGTACAACGCTGAGTTTGATTCGCTGCTCGATATGTCCCTCGCATTGGTAGCAGCATGGAGGACGTGGTGCATCGTTACGCCACCGCTAGATGATTATATGGCCGAAGTTCATGCGGGTGTGGCTCTTCACCGTGCATGGATATTACCCGCATGCGCAGCTCATGCACTTGGTCGCGAAGCGTAGAGGCCGACGGGTCGACAGCAGCAGCAGGTAAGACCAGACGGCAGGTCTTTTGGTGGCTATCGTGGTGGGCGGCCTCAGCAGCTAGCCTAGATTTGCACCACGCCCACCAGAGCACTCGCACCGCCCTCAAGACACGCAGAGTATTCGAGGGCGCACTCAGGCCCCCTGTGGCTTCGTGACGCCCAGAGCAAAGAGGATCGCCGACGACCACCCCTCGCAGTGGCCGATGCGTAGATCCCACTTCGAGTTGTGGTGCCGCGACGGAGCTTGCTTCAGCCAGGCTACAGGTCACTTTGCAGGAACCGTCCGACCGGGCAAGCAGATAGTAGTGGGTCACCATGTGTTCTTTCACGGTCTTCTTCATCTCCGACAGCTTACTCGCCCGAGGGCAAGGTACTCATGGACCAGGTCGCGGCAGAGGTCGTGGCGCGGTCCAGCCTAGCGGTCCTCGTAATCGCATGTATGCCTTGTCCACCGGGCAGATCGTGAGGCCTCACCGATGTCGCCACTGTACCTTATCGCCGGATTTGATGTGTATGCCTTGATAGATCCGGTTCTACTATGTCTTATATATCTCCCTTATTGCTAGTAGGATAGGGATAGAGCTCGAGTCCATAGACCCTTTCGAGGTAGCTACGCCAGCGGTGATTCGTGGTAGCTCACGGTATATAGGCTTGTCCAAAGGATCATTTGCGCCGCCGACTCAGCCGACTTGATAGAGTCGACATGACTAATTTCACGTGATCACGGGTATAGATTGGCTAGCTTGCTACGCCAATGTAGACCGCCGAGAGAGTAGTACGGTTCCAGCTTTCGGCGAGCCGGTTGTTGTGTGGGAGGAACATCAGACGCCGAGGTAAGTTTATTTCTTACCTCAAGGCTAGGAAAATGGTGCAGGTATATCTACCATCTCGTCGTGTTTGATATCAAGCCGCGGTACCAGATTTTCACCGCCCAAAGAGTCGAGTTCCCGCACGTGTTTCCGCACGACCTCCGTATCCTCCCGAGAGGAGATTGAGTTTTGTATAGACGCTGTTGCAGACACTCGCCTATTTCCATTCCGCCATACGTAATGGCACATGCCGAGTTGAGAGTCAAGGACCACCGAGAGATTTGCCGAGAAGCGGCTTCATCGTGCCTAGTGTTTCTCCCCGGGAGCGCCAGATTGTTCGTGAAGAAGGACGGACGCCGCATGACGTGTGTTGATTACATGTGCACCAACAAGGTGACCATTAAGAATGTATACCCTTCCTGTGATTGATGATTTGTTCGACCAGCCAGGTGCGCGAGATGTTTCTCCAAGATTGATCCGTCGCTATCATCAAAGTGCGAGTCGAGAGGTGGATGTCCCTAGATCGCATTCCGACCCGCACGCATTATGAGTTCGTGGTCATGTCTTTGGGTTGACCAATGCTCCGCGTATTCATGGATTTGATGAACCGAGTGTTCAAACCATTTTTGGACACGCTTGTGATAGTGTTCATTGATGATATTGGTTTATTCTCGCCAGAGCAGAGCACGCGAGCATTTGAGGACGTGGCCGATAGCTTCTCCGACCAGCAGCTATACGCCAAGTTTTCCAAATGTGAGTTTTGGTTAGCTTCGTGGCTTTTCTTGGGCATATTGTCGGGCCGATGGCATTCGAGTGGATACGCCAAGATCGAGGCGCCAGACTTGGCCTGCACCTACTACTCCTACAGAGGTTCGCAGCTCGGGCCTTGCAGATATTATCTACGTTCAGAGAGAAGTTTGCTTCTATCATCGCACCATTGACTAGGCCGACTCGTAAGGCACTAAGTTTCAGTGGATCACGCGCGTGAGCAGTGGTTTCCAGCTGTCAAGGAGATCGACGACCGCCTCGCTTTACTCTTCCGCAGGTCCAGACGGCCACGTAGTATATTGTGATGCGCCGCATCGGCCGGGATGTGTTGATGCAGCAGGCAGTTATAGCGCACGCATCCCGACACCTAAGAAACACGGAGGAACTACCCCACCCATGATTTGGAGTCGCGCGGTGATTCACGCCAAGATCCGAGGCACTATTTGTAATGGGTTCATGTGGATATTTATATCGACCACAAGAGCCTCCAAAGATATCTTCACCGTAGGAGCCGAACTTACGGCAGAGACGGTGGTTAGAGTTGCTTAAGGATTACGATGTTGATATCCCGTACTCACCCGGGAAGGCCAATGTTGCGGCGTATGCCTTAGTCGTAGGTCGACGGGAGCCTATCGATATGCAGCAGAGAGAGGGGCATGGTTCGTGATTTGCATCGCCAGCAAGCCTTCGTGTCCGCTGATAGATTCTCGATAGCAGCGGGTTAGAGTTCGCGAGGTTGCCGAAGTCTTCCATCGCCGGCGAGGCGAAGAGGCAACAGCTCGAGGATCCGCTTGATTCGCAGATCGTGACGCTCTTCGCGTGAGGAAGAGTCCTTGAGGTAGCACCACGGGTGCTAAGGTTTGAGGGCGTTGTGTGTTCCAGATGTTTCGTGACTTCGGCAGAGTTCTAGGGAAGCACACAACGCGTTATTCTATCCATCCGGTCGACCAAGATGTACCACGACCTTAGATCGTGTATCGTGGGATGGCTTGAAGAGGACGCTGCAGAGTTCGTAGCTCGCCCGTGTTGTCGCGCAGCGAAGGTAGAGCACCGCAGGCCCGTGGTTTGTTACGCACGATAGAGATCCCGACCGAAGTGGGAGGTGATCAACATGGACTTTATCACGTGATTACCTCGCACTCGCAGGAGACATGATTCTATATGGGTTATCGCCGATAAGTCGACTAAATCAGCCCACTTTTTCCCGTTAGGACGACTTTTTCTACCGAGGATTATGCCGACTTTACATCCGAGAGATCGCCGATCGCATGAGTCCCTATTTCGATCATATCGCATGCAGGAGCCTGGGCTTACGCGCTAACTTCCGAGGTTCTTCCGTATGGTTTAGTGGACGCAGTGAGCTCGAGTAATCGCATTCCATCCACGCATGCACGGACAGCAGAGCGCACTATCCGCACTTCGGCGATATGCCGCGAGCCCGTGTTATTGACTTCGGGTAGCCGAGGATCATTTGCCTCTAGTTGAGTTACGATAATAATATCTACCACTCCAAGATTCGATGGCGCCTATGAGTCCTTGTATGAGGAAGTGCGATCGCCGACAGGCTGGTTTGATGTGGGCGAGGTGCAGTTAGTGGGACCAGATTTGGTGCAGCAGGCAGTGGATAAGGTAAAGCTTATCCAGGAGCGGTTATCGATACCGTAGTCGCATGTAAGTCATATGCAGATCATCGCCGCCGTGATCCGGAGTTCGAGGTCGATGATTGGGTTTTCCTAGGTGTCACCCATGGCGGTGTGATGAGATTCGGAAGAAAGGGAAACTCACCAAGGTACATCGGGCCCTATCGATTGTCCGCAGGTAGGCAAGGTTGCCTATGAGTTGGATCTGCCGTCCGATCCGGAGGCAAGGCATCCGGTTTTTCACGTTTATATCCGAGGAGATGTATCGGATCCATCTACCAGACACCCGATTGACGATGTCCAGTGACCGAGGTTATCGTATGAGGAGATTCCCATAGCGATAATCGATCGTCGTTAGGCGTCTGCGACCAAGGACGCGGGCTTCCGCCAAAGTCTTGTGGCGGAATGAGCTCGTGAGGAGACGACGTGGGAAGTCGGCGAGGACATGAGGCGTAAGTATCCTCACCTATTCCCCACACCTCCGTGTAACTCACTTTCCTACTTATAAATGTTCATTATCGCTTTGCTTAAGTGTTATATCAGGCTACGCGTGGCACTTGCAAACTGTTAAGTTGTGAGGTATTTTATCGTTAACTGTCTTGGGAAGGAACATTCGGGACGAATGTTTCTAAGGAGGGGAGAATGTTATACCCCGTATTTTCGGAGTATGTACGTGAGGGCGTACGTACGAAAGTCTAGCCTTAAAGTTTAGGCACAAGACGTTTTTTTTGGGCACAACTCACAAAACGAATGGTTTTCCGACGAAACGTTTAACAAGACTCGCGTAGGATAAATTCCGGCTATGTCATTTCTAATTTTTGCGGATTTTTCCGAGAGATGAAACATTTTGGACCAACAAGAGGGCGACACTTGTCACCCTCTCATTGATGGATGTGGGACGGCAATAGGGCCGATTGGAAGGGCCTGTTTTGTCAAGGAGTTGGTAGGATATTTTGTGTAGTAGATAGAATGGACATTTGCCTAAATCCTCACCCTACACTTGCCTTGCACTTGGCATCATCTTGGCCATTGGTTGGCCATGGCTTGACCTATAAATACCCCCTTAAGATGAAGAGTTCTTCATCCACAAATTACTTTCAAAGTCTTGAAAATCCTCCCCTCTCCCTTGTTAGCCTTTTCGTCCAAACACTTCCCCCCCCTCATGAAGGCCTTGGCCAAACACCCCCCCTCTAGCCTAGTAGCCCTCGCCGAAACCTACCCCCCCTCCCTTGGTCGTAAAGTTGCCTTCTAGTATTGTTCGAATGCCCAAAATACCCTCGCCCAAATCCCGTAGTACTTAGTAGAAGTTGTGAAGAACTTCTAAGGGTTCTCGAGCTATCTGAGCGCTCAAATTAGAGCTAAACTCGCTCGTCAGATCGACGCTATACTTGGATAATTTTGGGCTTATCGAGGTAAATAATTTTATCCTTCTTTTGTAATTAGAGAATGCATACTGTAGAAGTATAGGAATAAGTATAAATACTTAGAAGGATATTACAGAATAGAATTGAATTGTTATCACAATAGAAGGGTATAACAGAAGAATTATTGAACTGTACTACATAGATCGTATTTACTGAGATCAGATAGTTTACTGGGTAGGGAAGTGCTGCCCAACTTCCCCTAGAATAGAGAACCCTCTCGCTAGGGCTTTATACAACATACCAGACATTGATAGACGATTTGGATCGTTATAGGTGATTCTCTCACACACATACTCGACTTGGCAGGTGGATTTCGCCGAGAAGGTATGTGATTCTTCCTAAGCATGATATTTTAAAATATATATATAGTACGGTAGACGTACATGTGTTAACTGAATAATAATTACGGCAATGTCTTTTGACTTAAGCCTGAATAATACTTACGGCAATGTCTTGCGACTTAAGCCTGAATAATAAGGATCTTAAAGCATTTCCAAAGAATACTGAATCATTTTTTAACAGAAGAGAAATGTTTGGTTTTTAAACAAAAAGCTTAAGAGTTATACTAGCTTTATGGGAAGTTAGGTATAACAACTTAAGAAAGATAAAAAGAAACGGTTTACTTATGTGTTTATAAAAGACTTATATTGATTTCTGGAAAGTATAATAAGATGGTTTGATGAGTAGACATAATACTATGGGTGTTAGTGTCTTGTAACGTTTGTATAAAAGGATATTCTTGTTGTGCTTATGTTGTTTAACGATAAGCTGTTATGTTAGTATTATATCACTCACCTCTTGACATGTTACGGGGTTAAGCGCCTCCGACGCGGGTAGACTCAGCGATGCAGGACCATGATTCGAGAATACCTACGCGGGTCCAGGACCTATGCGCGAGCTACGAGTTCCGTGTTAGTGTGCGGGTTATACCTCATGCGTTTATGTGGCCATGCGGACTACGAGTCCGGGGCGATGCCGAGGAGTAGCTACCCTCGATGCGGTCATACCTCATGCGCCTATGTGAGTGGCCTATGCGGACTACGGAGTCCGTGATTAGGCTTGCATAATGATAATATGGGCGAGTGGCCCCGCCGATCATTCACAGCTAGAAAAGAATCATACGCTACCTATTGTTGCTCTTGTTTATGATGCGCACTATGCGCTTACATTGGTTGTTTCGCGCATATTTGTAAAATTGGTTTTAAAGTGATATGATTTCCTTTAAGTACTTTACGCTTCACATACTTAGTACTGTTGCATCGACCTCCTTCTGGGGCCGTTCATGCCGCAGTAAGGGCAAGCAGTGCTAGATCCACATCCTTAGGATCTTTGCTTTGGTGTCAGGAGCTCCAACTTCTACGGAGGCTCTACTTTTGGGTATGATCTCCCTGTTGTAGATAGTTTTGTACATTCAGGGTATGGCGGGGCCCTGTCCCGCCATAGTTGTTTACTTCCTTAGAGGTCTGTAGTCCTGTTGTACAGTAAGGATGTAAACTGCCAGATTTTGGTTTATATATATTATGCCGAAAGGCGACTTTTTCTCATATAAACTGTGTCTAAATTTTCATTGATTCATGTCTTGTTTTATATTCCGCTGGTTTTCTCTGATGTATGACTACTTAGGTGCCCGGGTAAGGCACCAGTCACGGGCCCCGGAACGGGTCGTGACAATCCTTTATGGGCCACTGTTGTCTTTCTCATAGCTGTAATCACAATAATACGTTAGAGAGAGACTACCCTAACAACACAGCTCTATCGCACGATCTCAGAGTGAGAAGAAGGGAAACCAATCCTAAATGTACTATAGCCTCATGTTTATGGATGTGGTGCACAACACACCGATAAACAAGACTCTACTATACACGGTCTGTAGACATTCCGAGGACTAATCGCTCGATACCACTGTCACGCCCCAAACCCAAGGCGTGACCGTGCCTACCCAGGCACCCTTCTACCCATACAACATAAGTAACTCGCGGAAGGTAAATAACATTTTTTTTTCTAAACAAAGGCAAAGCCGGAAAGGCTGCCATAATATATAACACCCCAAATGAGATTACACTGTACAACCATGTAAACACAACTCACGCCAGTCCAGCCCACATATGAATACAGGCCTCTAAGAATTTGGACAGTAACTATGACGGAACAAGGCCCCGCCGTACCCCTGAATATACCTAGCCATAATGACGAACTCTGGAACATTGGAGCCATCTCAAAATGCTGAACAAGGATCCTAAGCTCGCGGATCCACAACTGAGTACCTAGACCTGCAGACATGAACGCAGCCCCCCGAAGGGGGTCAGTACAACAGGTACCAAGTATGTAAACATGAAGTACAATAGACATGATCATAACTGTACAAAAGAATGACAGGGGCAAGTATGAAATCAAATACCAGATCCAACCGTGCCATATAAAATCGTGAGTCAATCAGACCTTGTATCAATGTACTCTCAGAATAATCGCACCACTTTCAAATATGAAAGCCATGTCAAAATCGGGACACTGCCGGCAAGATATAATATCACGTATACGCTCGTGGAATACAACATCATCACAAGATGTAACAAGTATAATATACAACCATCATCAGATAAGCATGCCCGTGGAATTCCCACATCACTGTCGGCATGTCATAAGTATAATAATAAACTACCAGTACACTGTGCCTTTTTAACAATGGGAGTTATAAGAGTAAACTTTTCCGTTTTAAAATAGGAAGCTTATGATTAATTTAGGGCCGCGAACTTTCTCTTTTAAAAAAACAACCAAGGTACCAACATCTCATGTACCAATCACATATACAAACTTTCATTTCAGTTATGCCAAGGTACCAAAACATCATGTACCAAACACATATAAAATCTTCCATTTAACTATGCCAAGGTACCAAAACATCATGTACCAAACACATATAAAATATTTCATTTAGCTATGCCAAGGTACCAAAACATCATGTACCAAACACATATAAAATCTTTCATTTAACTATGCCAAAGTACCAAAACATCATGTACCAAACACATATAAAATCTTCCATTTAACTATACCAAGGTACCAAAACGTCATGTACCAAACACATATAAAATCTTCCATTTAACTATGCCAAGGTACCAAAACATCATGTACCAAACACATATAAAATCTTTCATTTAGCTATGCCAAGGTACCAAAACATCATGTACCAAACACATATAAAATATTTCATTTAACTATGCCAAGGTACCAAAATATCATGTACCAAACACATTTAATGAACCTTCGTTTTAGACAAACCTAGGTACCAACAAGTCATGTACCATACACACATAATGAACTATCACTTTAAAACCAATCCCCACATACAACTCTCTTATTCTAAACAAGGCATTTCTCCCATTTAAGAAACACATTAAGGATGGAAACTTAACTAATACATTATAATTAAAGGGGAAGGGTTAGATTAAACCTCTATAGATAAACTTTCTATTGAAATCCTCAAGAAGACCCTACTGGTCGAGCTCCAATGCCAAGGAGAATATTTGGGGAATGATAAATATTTCTTGGTCATAACTCTTATATTCTGAATAGTAATTCTGCTCCGGCAGGGTCGATTTCGCTGGAGAGGAAACATCTTCGAAGAATCACTATCCGATGGGGCTAATCCACTTAAAACCCCATTTCTCACTTGGGCGAAGCAAGCTTAACTTAGGCACATGCGCCACTATGAGGAATTCATCCACAGAAGCGGACTATCATCTCTAAGTCCAGTCTCGCTTTAGTGAGCCTGGCCTCCGCAGAGGCGGACCCAGCGAGGTAGATGCATGGTCACTGGCATGAACACCAGTAACCAGCAACAATCCAAGAACACAAAAACCTCCATCAACCACTAAAAACACTCTTGAGACCTCTAGATATAAACCAAACATGCAATCCTATTAGAAAACACATTCCATACCTACTCACGCACTCGAATTTCCCGGAAAAGGTCTCTAAGACTTGAGTTTGACTAAAGTCAACTCTTAAGTTCTAATTCTATAATTTCTTGACTAAACTTCCAAAATACACTAGGCTGCCTCGAGACCCTAACCGAAGGCTCTTTTACTAAGTCATAAATGTTGTTTCAGAGCTAATAGAATCAACGAAACTACGAACGAAGTGCGTTTACCCAAAAGTCGACTATAGGTCAAACTCTTCTATTCTCTTAACTTAGAATTTCTCAAACCTACTAAAATGTGTATGAAACCTACCCGATTGTCTCAAGAACTATCCACCCATCCCCTCAAGTAACAAACAATAAAATAAAGACTTGGGGAGGGTAATTTAGGGGTTTCGAGGCAAAGTAAGTAAAACAACTTTTTGAGTCGTTATAGTACTTTATCTTCTGATGCCCCCATAATCCTTTTCCTGCATAGGTGAGATAGATATCTATGCCTTAAGACTCTTGACACAACTTGCACATTTGATACACCCATGATCTGATAGGGTCGCACACTTACTTATCACAACCCGAGTTAAAATTGAATGTCTATGACTCAGCTCTATTTTATGATTTGGAGTAAAAATTGAAGGTAACCAACTCCTAAATTCCCTGTAGCCTTATGTATATAAATATGGAGCATAACACATCCATAAATAAGACTCTACTAGACACAATTTATAGACTACTTAGGATAGACCTACTATAATACCATGTTTTTAACACCTTAAAACATAGGGGCACGACTGATAACCTGTCCTTGCATACCGAGAACTAACATACATGACTTAGCATACATCTTAACATAAAACGGGTCATCAAGGCCGCCATGATAGACTGAAAGAAGTCAAAAATTATAAATAGCTAAGAGTACCAACATGATAAGCATATATACATTGATAAGGGTCGAAAGACACTATGGAGGTCTATAGATCAAGACATAAGCCGACAAGGCCATCATGAAATAATGTACAACAAAACATATGGTGACAAGGCCATCATAAAAGAATATACATCTAAACATATGCCAATATCACACCCCAAACTGAGAGAAAGGGTGGACGACACCCAGTTCCGCACTGGCCTAAGCCTACCACTCAGAAACATAATATGTAAACTGAATAGAAACCATAGCCGACAGGGCCTTAACAACATGAATGTACAAGACATTATTTGGATGTCACAATAGGAGGAGAACAATAACTTTAAACTCAATATATAATATAGTATAAGACCGACACATTTGTCATACAAATCAACTAAATAGACCAACCTAAAGTTATAAGCCTCTATGGAAAACATAACTGTGATATGGTCGGGACAGGGCCCCAACCTACCCATCAATTGTACTTGTACTAAACGTATCTCATGACTCTGACATAGTAGCTTCGTATGAAGTAAAGCTCACCACTTGATCTACGGAACTCAACTAGATCTTACTGGGGAGGTCTATCTACACCTCTACCTGAATCTATAGCATGAAATACATTGCCTACAACAAACAAAATGTCAGTACGAATGAAATATACTAGTATATAAAACATGAATAACAATATGGAAATAAAAGTTGTAAATAGAAGTATAAAAGCAATCTGAGACTCTGATAACATGTATGCCACATAGGGCGAACAATGAAAGTCTGAAACTGTACTGAACCTTTTGTATAACAACTGTGGTTTATAATTTGCCCTCAAATTATAGCCCAAGGTGTAATATGTCATGTCCCTCAAGTATACTATGAGGTGTATCTTTGGATGCACATATAAGTACTTAGCCCGATCGTCTATATCGTGGCATAATATGTATAATATATATGTACAACTTCCCACCGACTGGTCGCAATAGTGGTATGAATAATATATATATATATATATATAATTTCCCACTGATATAGGTTTGGTGTTGTGGATAACGTGTTGTGATAACAATGGCACTTAGGGCCTCTTTGGAACTCAGAACCCTTTTACTTTACTAAAGAATGACTCTTGGTCGACTCGACGCTTAACTCTTTGGAACACTCCTCTTCAGAGGATTATGATACTCGGATGAACAAACAATCGATAATAAGAATAGAACACAACAAGAATAGGAGAATTACTCTCGAAAGGGATGATTGAAATATAAATAGATGGATTCTTTTGAGGTTTTTTTTTTAAAATGATAAACACTTTGGACTTCACGCTTTTGAAAGAAGGGGATAGTCTTACATACCTGTGTATCTTAGATATCAACGTCTCACAAACTCTCGAATGCTTCATGAGTGATCATATACATAATATAGATGGTTTGAGTCAAAATAAGATCAACAAACATGAATCAACTCAGTTGGACTATCCAATGAGCACCTAGAAGGCATACTTCTAAAACTATGGTGTTCATAGTAACCAACATGTTACTAATTTCTCCCCAACTCAACATTAATCGCAATAACCACAACAATTACAATAACAACAATACATACTCCAACCTCTTGCCATGTATCTCAAAGTTTATTCAAGAACAATCTAAGAATAATAACCACTCTTTCATGGAGTTTTAGCTTAACTATCACAAGTTGCCTTCATCAATATCTCCAACTGAGCTTATGAGAGGCTAGAGATCATTAAGAATATCAAGATCTTACCTTAAACCAGTCAAAAAGGCTTACACCATAATCGTTTCTCTAAGCTTAAGAAGATCCTCCACTTTCTCTTGCTACCAAGAAGATTTCCAAGCTTCTATGGATTACCTATGGAAGATTTCCCTTCAAAATTATATGGAATTTATCCTTGATGGTATAGAAACCCTTGGGGAATTTTTAGGGTATTTGGGGTCGAAAAATGAAATGAGATGCCACCAATCTTTAGCTATAAATACCATCTTCCACCGCCTCTTATCTGCAGCTGGTTTTGCGCTGCATATCACCATATACGGCCACATATTCCATCACATATGGTGGTAGTGAGGTGAAGGAATGTGGGCTCTAATCCATGGTTTGATCTGCGAGACGGATCAGATTTCATGAGGCAGATTGTTTAGCGTATCACCTAATCTTTCTCAAACTTTATCGAGATGTATTTCTTATAATCCAATTGACTTCTAACATTTCATATACCTCCATAACACTCATATAAGTCATATGTGACTCTCAGAAAGGGTCTCAGAGTGTCGGAGCTCAAATTAACTAACTGGACGCTCGATCGCACGTTAAATCACAGGGTGTTACATCCTTTCCTCTTAAGAATGTTCGTCCTCAAATGTTGGGGAACGTAACTGAAAGTCCTTAACTCTTGGGTTTTAATAAAATTTTGACAGCGTTTCCTCTATACATAGGACTATCCTAAAAACCTACCAAGGAGCCAGACCCAACACAAGTGCCACATAGTACTGACCGTACACGACCGTCTATCTACCATGGTAATCAAAAGGGTAAGCTATAACTCACTTAGACTGCCCAATCTCTATGTCTGAGCTGTGTCTGTCATATTTGTGTTATGATTATCATCTGTACAGGGTGTATAAGACACATTTACTACTATAGAGTATAAATAATAGGATTATATCACATGAGCATTATGTGAATCCTGGTGTCCAGACTATGTAAGAATATCCAGATCTCATGCCTTTCTCAACCTCCCATATCATATCATTACGTCTATGCCATTACTTCTTTATAGTATTTTAACGAATGTTATCTCATGAGTTAGAAACTTATGGACTTAGTGATAAATAATAGTAGTTGAGACCTCTTCATCTTATAGGTCTAACATTCTCGATAGGCAATATACAAGAGAAACCTCATATATATATTTGGGTAGTATTATTATGTGAAAACTTAATGAGCTTCTTTTGATTTCGAAGAATATCCTAAGCTTGTAGATAACCTTAGCTAGATTCTTGATTAATCTTATACGACCCAGAGTATTTGAGGGTATCTTGCTTTTCTAGTCAAATCTCATCATGCCTTTTATAAGCAACACCTTATAAAAAGTCAATCTAGCGTCAACAACATTCTTTAAACTTTTGGTATTACATAGTGGTAGGTGATTCCTGGCAATCCTGAATTATCAATATTAACTTCTGAATGAGGTTTGTTTTCTCCATAGACTAAGGAACTAGTGGGACCAACACCAGTTTAAACAGTTCCTATCTTCTTGTATCCACTTAATTGATTGACGACCTATGCTCTCGACCACACAAGGTCCTATTAGAATCTACCATGATGATAACTCAATAACCACCATAAAATGCACCTCGTAGCACGGTAGATGATCATCCTTCTTTTCTTATAGACCCAACATACCATTATGCATCATATCCTCGAGTATCTAAATTATGTGTTCGGCTCGACCATCTATCTGGGAGCAATTACAAGGGTTTTCTTTGCTCATCTAAACCTTTATTGAGACTTGGAAATTCATTGTAACTAAGCCCCCCTTACATTTGGGGTATTAGATATTTAGATGTCCGACCCTTTTGTCAATGAACAAGTAGCATAATACTCAACTGCGCGAAAAGCTCTATTTTGGCAAGAAAGAGGTCAACTTTGTGAATCTGTTGACTATCAACTATTGAGAGCGATACTCACGAACCCAAAATGAGATTTTATCTCTAAACCACTATATTTTCCCTCTAGGTGGGAATCTGTATTTTGTACGTTAGCCCTCTGATACTTCATTTTCCCATACTGACTGTTTGGGGTGCTATGACAAAATTCGGCACTGCTCCACTCCTCATTACCACCTCAATCCATCACACCATTATCATAGTATATCTTCATCAAATCCGGATGAATAAAATAGTCAGGATGAGGCATCTCCACCCTACTCCTATTTCATAACTCAGCTAACTTATAGCACACTATTGACTTGGTAATTAGAGAATTTTGTCTCACTTTAAGTCTAGCATTGGCTCTGTTACCATGGAACCCTACCTTTCAATGGTACCAACTTCCAACGCTCCCTTTGTTATGTCTTTTTCTTTTTGTCATCGGGATGACACTAATATTCCCCGCGTACCATTCTATTATCATCAGAGCCCTAAAATTGGATCTTTAAACTTACTACCCATTGAAGTTCTTTGTCTAGTCGCTCATTTTTCCAAGCCTTTAGGTATGCTTATATATTTACATGTTTCATCTCAGGTTACTCTGAAGGATGTTATTATGTTTCGCTGAACTTACTCCTTGAAAAGGTATTAGAGTTATCCTAGACTGGATGCTACTGAGAGATATCCTAGCCTTAATGCTAGTAAGAGTTATCATGGCTTATTAAAACAGTGAGAGTATCCCAGCCCTACAGCTAGTGAGAGTTGTCTTGGTTATGAGTCGGTGAGAGATATACCAAGCCCTATATGTGGCTGGTTACAATAGGATACATGGCTATAGGACATATAAAGTTATATATTTCCTACGGGGATGTATCATTACACATGCCTTCGGGGTTATTCGATTACACACTCGCCTTCGGGTCTTTAAAAATGAAACATTCCAACCTTGGGGGTGTGGCCGACACCAGTTTCTAACAGCTCTAGTGTACCATATCTCGTTCGTACCCTGGACATACATGTACCTGGCCAATAAAGCCTCAAAATAACTCTTATAAGACAATCAAGACGTAATAATCTGTAGAAGTAGAAAATCCCAAACACACACACACACACACACACACACACACACACACATATATATATATATCGAGAAGGACAGACAAGGCCACAATACACATCATCTGACCAATAGAAAGGTTGGCAAGGCAATACATGACTATTGTATTTAGGAAAACTGTCTACAAGCCTCTAAGGAGTACATGAATATCTCAGGTCGGGATAGGGCCCCGCCATAGCCATAACTACATCTAGAACCACACCCACTCCGACTAGCACCTCCGTAATAAGTACAGAGCTTTAACTCCACTGTTGAGCTGAGGTCCTACAAGAAAGGGGTGTTACTCCGTCTAACTGAACCTGCGGGAATCAAATGCAGCACCCTAGCAAGGGAAATTAGTACAAAAGAATTTAGTGAATATGTAAGGCAGATAAACATAAATACAGATAGTAACAAGTGCATAGGAAAGTAAATAGACAACCTGGATCTCGGGAAGCCACTCTGGCGTATGCAATGCATACTATCATTAAAAAGCATATACATATATATATAATCCACACTATGAGAAAATATCAACATAATATCGTACCCGATCATAATAGGACTCAGTGTTATCATACCCAGCTGCAGTGGAGTGCACATATAAGTGTCATACCGAGTCGATTAAAATGCAGCTCAAAATTAATATATATATATATATATATATATATATATAATGCATGAATTACCTTAGAAGATAAATAGGAGCAGGCGCAGTGACATAATGATGCAAGAAAGGATTTGAACTTAACTCCTCAACTTAAGTGTTTGAACGAATAGTCGAGGGTGTCAAAGATTGGCCATCAACCATTGGTTAAGGACCGAGAATGGCATGGAATATAGGGCGGATTAGGAACCATAACTTAATTGTCTTATAGTGATCATTAGGACACATTTAATGACCGTATAATAAGAGGACAAGCCGAGAAAGGACAAGGAAAAGAGGCGGGAAGACCAAGAATACACTATGGAAAAGACAAGGGATGACATGGCCGCCAAAGTCTCAAGAAAAAGAAGCAGCCAAGAACATCATTCAACCCCAATTAAACCTCGGCCTATAGAGAATAAAGGTTGGCCGAGAACCCTTATTGGTACAAGGAATAGAAGCTTATAAAATTATTCCAAGAAGTTGAAGTCTAGAGAAGCCATGTTCATCACCCTCTTCTACTCGGTTACTACAATTGAGGTGTGAAGAAGTTTGGGTTTACCCTTATCTCTATGAAAGACCAAACTCTTTCACATTGTGCTCATAGTAGCCGAGGGACGACTTGGTTTCCATTTCGGACAAATGGCCTTGTGTATTTGTGTTCATTTGTTTTCCTTCTAGAATGGTCCCTATGACACTATAAATAGGGCCTTAGGTTATTGTACTTAGACATTGTTACACCCCGTAAGTCCAGGACATGTATAAGAGAATGTACGTAAGGAAGCAAGACTTGGAATTTCGTACGAAAGGAAGAATTGTTTTTCCGACGGAAAATCTTCCGAACGTCGGAAAGGAAAAATGTTCGTTGTTGAGAATTTAATTCTCCAAATGCATTATTTGAAGAGTATGGAACTTTTAACCTTATGGAAATTTATTTTTTTACGGATTTGGTCACGTGGGGCCCACCCGAGGAATTTTACTTTTGTGGGGCCCACGAGGGTTACGGAATTTTATGGACAAATGAGAGGGCGACACGTGGCACCCCCTCATGTGGTCTTGGACGAAAATGTAAGGGGTAGAATGGTCATTTGACCTATGTAGATGATAAGTCTTGCAAGCTTGACATAATTGACTAGTCAACTTGCCACATAAGCTTGATCCTTGTGATAATCATCCTAGCCTCACATTTGTTTAAGTCTAAGCCCTCCAAATTGTGTTATATACTAACTAGTAGCAAGACTAGCTCATTTTAACACTTAGAAAAATTAGAAACATTGTTGTTCTAGCAACATTGCTCTCGGGTTCAAGCCCTCTCCCACACAAAAATTTTGTGATTTTGATCCATTAGCCACAAGACTTTAACCCAATGTCCCCAAGGGTATTATAAGGATATCTCAATAGAAAGATTTCGGAAAAAACGCATTTTTCACGTTAGTCGCAAGGCGGAAACTATTGGAGTTCTTCAACATTGAAGTTGGAACTTGAAGATGGGTTCTTCATAGGCCTCTAAGGAGTGCTTGGAGCGGATTGGAACCTAAGGAAAGGAGCTAAGAATTGCTAAGGCGCGACTTTGGAATCTTGGAAATTTTAAGGGCTTAAAGGTATAAATTTTGTCGTTTTAGTAGTTAAGACTTACTTATTGTTGTAGCTATGGATTTTAGCAAGCATGTGTTATATAGTATGAAGTTTGATATGTTTATTGGCAATTGGAACCCTATTCCGAAAACTAGCATGTTTAGCCTTAAGATTTCAATTCAAGTCGACTTTTGGTCTAAGCGTCGCATGTTGTATAAAGAAGGAAATTGTAGTTGTGAAGTAGCTTATAACTATATAACATGTTAGACCTTGGAACTTGGAATTTGAAAAGGGTTGGAAAAGACTTAGTGTTCTATGTAAGTTGGTAGAGAATTGGCTAGTGTGCATTAGACTACCATTATGAATTGTGGGGCGAAATTTTACACGTATTGTAAGGCGTGTAATCCCCTTTGTTTGGTTGTTGTTTGGAGCCTTAAAAGTGGCTTGTTGGTTATTGTATTCGGCCTTGAAAAAGGTGGCAAAGTTAGTAGAAACAAAGGAAGTCTTTGCCCGATTTTCCGTAGAATTAGAGACCAAATACTTAGTATTATTCTACGTTGAGACTAGAAGTTGATAGTCTTGTTGTGACCATTATAGGTTGACACTTCTACGTACGGCGTATTCGGCTTAGCTTGTGGATTTTAGCCGAAAGGTATGTGAACTATCTCTCTTCTAGCATGATTAGTAAGATAAAGAAAGTAGGTTCTACTCCTAAAATGATCCATTCCTTGGTTGTATTTGGATTGCCTAAAATAGAATTTGTTCTATGTACTTCCTTGAGTGTACTTTGATGTTTGGATTGTAAGTTGTAGAATCCATTTTCTTGATGAAGTTTGGATTCTTAAAAGTGAAGGTATTTTTACTTAAAGTACATGTAGTCTTAAAAAGGAAGTGGTTTCCAAATCTTTTGGCTAGTGCCTTAGTTCTAAAACCTAAAGGTCATTATAGTGACTTTAGAGTCAAAGGAGTGATTTACTTATTTGATTTAAAAGAGGAGAAATGACATGATTTAAGAGAAGTAACTTGTGTTAAGGGTGAAGTTACTTGAGGTTTAAAAGTAGAAGAAAACTTGTTTTCTAACTATTAAGAGACTTGGAGTATTTTTGAAAGTTAAGAACTTGATTTGTAAGAATGTGATACTTGGTTTTAATAGTATAAGTCTCTTGGTCATTGAAAGGTATGGATATGTCTAAAATCATAAAGGGTTATAACGGCTTTATGGGAAGTTGGTTATAACGGCTTTATGAAAGATTTAGAAAGTTGTCTATTTTGATAAAAGGGCATAAGTTGCCAAGATTGTGAAAATTTGGAGTTACTTGATTTCAAGACTTGAAATGAGTTTTCTAAAAGTGTAGTAACTTACTTTGAAAAATAGACACGCCTTGATACTACGGGTGTTAGTATCTTGGGGCTTTACATAGAAAGGAGTCTTTTATAAAAGAATGTACGTACGTAGTACTTTGGCTTGATAAATTGAGAATTTGTCTAAGTGTGCCTTGATAAGTACTTTGACTTGTTAAAAGAGAATTATTCTATGTATGCCTTGATTAGTACTTTGGCTTGATAAATTGAGAATTTTTCTATTTGTGCCCGGATAAGTACTTTGGCTAGTTAAATGAGAATTTATTCTATTTGTGCCCTGATAAGTACTTTGGCTTGTTAAATGAGAATTTATTCTATTTGTGCCCTGATAAGTACTTTGGCTTGTTAAATGAGAATTTATTCTAATGGTGCCCTGATAAGTACTTTGGCTTGTTAAATGAGAAATTATCCTATGTGTGCCTTGATTGAGAACTTGCCTATATGTGCTGGTAATAGCCTTTGAGTGCAAGTATTATGTTTTATTAAGTTGCCGCGACTCTCGGTTGAAGGGTGGTTTGTCTTGTTGTAAGTTCTTGGGGACGTCGCAAGCGGTGATGTGGGATTCCACGGGTATGCTTCCGTTACTTGTAGTACTTGGGTTAAATTCCCGGATTTTTATAGAAGACATGGTAGTGCTTATGTCTTGTTTGATGGTCGGTCGAGATAGGGTAAGAGTATAAGTGAGGGGGTACCACCTTCTCCAGGGTAAGAGTATAAGTGAGGGGTAAACCCCCAAGACGTTGTACCACCTGCTTTATGTGTTGTTTGACGGCCGGTTGAGATAGGGTAAGAGTATAAATGAGGGGCAAGCCCCAAGACGTTATACCACCTTTTCCAGGGTAAGAGTATAAGTGAGGGGTAAACCCCCAAGATGCTATACCACCTGCTTTACCACCTTTTCCAGGGTAAGAGTATAAGTGAGGGGTAAACCCCCAAGATGCTATACCACCTGCTTTACCACCTTCTCCAGGGTAAGAGTATAAGTGAGGGGTAAACCCCCAAGACGATATACCACCGGTGGGACTTGGTGTTCATGTATGCCTATTGGTGTTATATTATATCATGATTTTGCGGTGAGGAAGGATTCCACGGGCAGGATTGATATTATGGGCGTGAGACCCATGGTTATGTTTTTAGTAATGACTTTGAGGACGTGCTTCCCTGGCTTGATATGACTATTTATGTATGGGGTACTGTAATTTGATTATCATACATGTCTCCTGTTTTGTTAGACTGTTATGATTTTGTTACAGTATTTTCAGTTCACATACTTGGTACATTCTTCGTACTGACCTCGCCGAAGTGCGTTCATCTGCAGTTTAGTTCTGTTGTTTGGTGATCGGCAGTGTAGGACCACCTTCGAGTTTTGGATAGCTCCTTACATTGGGAGTTATCTTTTTGGTATAAGTTCTTTCGATCTGAGGCTTTATGCAGTTTTGGGTGCAGCGGGGCCTTGTCCGTCATATTCGATTTAACTCCTAGAGGTTTGTATTCATATGTAGGATTGGACTGCGTATGCAGTGTAGTGTCTTTTGTTTATGTATATGATATGGCGGCCTAGTCGGCTTTGCCTTGTACGTCGTTGGTTTTAAAAGAAAAAAATATGAGTGTTATTAATTTCCGCAATATACTTAGTTGTTAAGGTAGCGAGTGCCCAGTAGGGCACCGATCCTGAGCTTGAGGTTCGGGTGTGTGAGTGGTATCGAGCGATCGATCCTCGGAATGTTTACTGATCGTGTCTAGTAGAGTCTTGATTATCGGTGTGTTGCGCGCCACACCCATAAACGAGAGGCTACGGGGACATTTAGGAGTTGGTTTCTATTCTTCTCACTCTAAGATCGTGCCATAGAGCGTGTTAGTAAGATAATTCCTCTCGACGTATTGTTGTGTTACGATTATGCCTCGAGGAGAACGGCCGCCTGAAGGGCAAAGGAGTAGCGAGAGCTACTAGTCGGACTCGAGAGTTGATAGGGCTTATGCCCGTGTTATACCGGATGTTGTTCGCGATCGGCGAGTTCTTCTTCGCTGGGTTTGAGAACACACACGAGCCTCTGATTTCTCGATTGAGGCGGACTTTAGGGTCATGAAGGAAGCCATTATGTTATTGACCAAGATAGCAATGCTACGATTTCCTCGTGGGAGGTTATTCGGCCCGATGCTGACAGTGTACAGAGGGTAGAGGCGTAGCGGAGATCAGCGTAAGAGGGCTAGACCGGTTGGTTATCCCGGTGAGTTTATGGGCGAGCAGCCTCAGCAGCGAGTGATATATTCGTCCCAGCCTACCTAGTACATACCCCCGCAGCTCACAGGTGGGAGATTTGATCCCACAAGGTATTTAGGAGCCGATCCGAGCTCCAGGGGTCGAGGTTCTCGGAGGAGCAAAGGATTTTCTCGATCGAGGCCACTTATTCCTCGATGTTTCCATTGTAGTAAGCGTCATTTGAAATGCCGTCTTAGCACGCAGTGTTTGTTATTATTGTGGCCGTCACCGCCATATCGAGGTATGTCCTTTTAGAAGAGGCAGGTGAGGTGGCTCGGCTATGAGGCCGATGGTTGGTTCCCTTTCCTCCACGATTGTGTCCCCGAGGCGGGGTGTTGGATGTCGGCCGGTCGTGGTAGAGGTCGAGTGGAGTTTATAGTTCGCGGTCCTTGAACGCATAGATGACGTGACTCATCGGGCGGGATCAGGAGGCGACATCGCACGGGGTTACAGGTATATTCGATTCTTTTGAATCATACGTGCGTTGATAGATTCAGATTTTACCCTAGCATATATGTTTTCCCTTTATTCTTTGGAGTTGTAAAGTGATAGTACCCCAGAGGTAGGGATACCTTGATTAGTAAAGTGAAAAAGTTAAGAATATTGACAAGAATGATAAGTGAACTGAGACTATAGTTGTGTAGAGTTCACAAGTTGTATTTACCAGTAATGATGTAAGGCCAGATAGAGAAGGATGTCTGATAGAAATACTTTGACTTATGTGACGAACCTTTAGTGAATAGGGGATAGGGTAAGAAGTACCTTGAGATAAGAGAGATTTATTTCGGACTAGGAACGAGAAGTTAAGTGTGACGATGAGTCGGGTTGTAGACTCATTCGGTCAACCGATTGTATGGAATCGGGTGATGTCGATTAGAAATGGTCGTTTATGTGGTAGGGTCCAGGGATGCAGGCCCAAGTTTAGTAAATCGTTATGCGAGTTTGTGGGCGCGTTCCACTAACTAGGTCGTAAGGACCGAGAAAAGCCTTAACGGGAATGTAAGTAACAATATGGCCAAGTTTGGTTAGTAACTCTAGGGATTGGCGAGCGAAGCAGAATTTGAGATTTTGTAAGTGTACTAGATGAGTTTGAAATGCGAGAAAGTATGACAAGTAAGGAAAGAAAGGAACCTCTAAGGATCCGTGTTTGGGAAAGCGTAACCTTCGAGTTTTGTGAGAAGGGACCACGGACGGAAGGTCCATTATTATGTTTACGTATGTTATGTGGTGGCCATGTGTGGCATCGTTGGTCTTGTGCATGTATTGGTATTAGGCATAGTATAGAGTTTATCTGAGTTTGTATAGCGTGACAACCGACTAAGAACATTCGGGGACGAATGTTTCTAAGGGGGGAAGAATGTTACACCCCGTAAGTCCAGGACATGTATAAGAGAATGTACGTAAGGAAGCAAGACTTGGAATTTCGTACGAAAGGAAGAATTGTTTTTCCGACGGAAAATCTTCCGAACGTCGGAAAGGAAAAATGTTCGTTGTTGAGAATTTAATTCTCCAAATGCATTATTTGAAGAGTATGGAACTTTTAACCTTATGGAAATTTATTTTTTTACGGATTTGGTCACGTGGGGCCCACCCGAGGAATTTTACTTTTGTGGGGCCCACGAGGGTTATGGAATTTTATGGACAAATGAGAGGGCGACACGTGGCACCCCCTCATGTGGTATTGGACGAAAATGTAAGGGGTAGAATGGTCATTTGACCTATGTAGATGATAAGTCTTGCAAGCTTGACATAATTGACTAGTCAACTTGCCATAAGCTGATCCTTGTGATAATCATCCTAGCCTCACATTTGTTTAAGTCTAAGCCCTCCAAATTGTGTTATATACTAACTAGTAGCAAGACTAGCTCATTTTAACACTTAGAAAAATTAGAAACATTGTTGTTCTAGCAACATTGCTCTCGGGTTCAAGCCCTCTCCCACACAAAAATTTTGTGATTTTGATCCATTAGCCACAAGACTTTAACCCAATGTCCCCAAGGGTATTATAAGGATATCTCAATAGAAAGATTTCGGAAAAAACGCATTTTCACGTTAGTCGCAAGGCGGAAACTATTGGAGTTCTTCAACTTTGAAGTTGGAACTTGAAGATGGGTTCTTCATAGGCCTCAGGAGTGCTTGGGCGGATTGGAACCTAAGGAAAGGAGCTAAGAATTGCTAAGGCGCGACTTTGGAATCTTGGAAATTTTAAGGGCTTAAAGGTATAAATTTTGTCGTTTTAGTAGTTAAGACTTACTTATTGTTGTAGCTATGGATTTTAGCAAGCATGTGTTATATAGTATGAAGTTTGATATGTTTATTGGCAATTGGAACCCTATTCCGAAAACTAGCATGTTTAGCCTTAAGATTTCAATTCAAGTCGACTTTTGGTCTAAGCGTCGCATGTTGTATAAAGAAGGAAATTGTAGTTGTGAAGTAGCTTATAACTATATAACATGTTAGACCTTGGAACTTGGAATTTGAAAAGGGTTGGAAAAGACTTAGTGTTGCTATGTAAGTTGGTAGAAATTGGCTAGTGCATTAGACTACTTTATGAATTGTGGGCGGAATTTTACACGTATTGTAAGGCGTGTAATCCCCTTTGTTTGGTTGTTGTTTGGAGCCTTAAAGTGGCTTGTTGGTTATTGTATTCGGCCTTGAAAAAGTGGCAAAGTGAGTAGAAACAAAGGAAGTCTTGCCCGATTTTCCGTAGAATTAGAGACCAAACACTTAGTATTATTCTACGTTGAGACTAGAAGTTGATAGTCTTGTTGTGACCATTATAGGTTGACACTTCTACGGCGTATTCGGTTTAGCTTGTGGATTTTAGCGAAAAGGTATGTGAACTATCTCTCTTCTAGCATGATTAGTAAGATAAAGAAAGTAGGTTCTACTCACTAAAATGATCCATTCCTTGGTTGTATTTGGATTGCCTAAAATAGAATTTGTTCTATGTACTTCCTTGAGTGTACTTTGAGGTTTGGATTGTAAGTTGTAGAATCCATTTTCTTGATGAAGTTTGGATTCTTAAAAGTGAAGGTATTTTTACTTAAAGTACATGTAGTCTTAAAAGGAAGTGGTTTCCAAATCTTTTGGCTAGTGCCTTAGTTCTAAAACCTAAAGGTCATTATAGTGACTTTAGGAGTCAAAGGAGTGATTTACTTATTTGATTTAAAGAGGAGAAATGACATGATTTAAGAGAAGTAACTTGTGTTAAGGGTGAAGTTACTTGAGGTTTAAAAAGTAGAAGAAAACATGTTTTCTAACTATTAAGAGACTTGGAGTATTTTTGAAAGTTAAGAACTTGATTTGTAAGTATGTGATACTTGGTTTTAATAGTATAAGTCTCTTGGTCATTGAAGGTATGGATATGTCTAAAATCATAAAGGGTTATAACGGCTTTATGGGAAGTTGGTTATAACGGCTTTATGAAAGATTTAGAAAGTTGTCTATTTTGATAAAAGGGCATAAGTTGCCAAGATTGTGAAAATTTGGAGTTACTTGATTTCAAGACTTGAAATGAGTTTTCTAAAAGTGTAGTAACTTACTTTGAAAAATAGACACGCCTTGATACTACGGGTGTTAGTATCTTGGGGCTTTACATAGAAAGGAGTCTTTTATAAAAGAATGTACGTACGTAGTACTTTGGCTTGATAAATTGAGAATTTGTCTAAGTGTGCCTTGATAAGTACTTTGACTTGTTAAAAGAGAATTATTCTATGTATGCCTTGATTAGTACTTTGACTTGATAAATTGAGAATTTTTCTATTTGTGCCCGGATAAGTACTTTGGCTAGTTAAATGAGAATTTATTTTATTTGTGCCCTGATAAGTACTTTGGCTTGTTAAATGAGAATTTATTCTATTTGTGCCCTGATAAGTACTTTGGCTTGTTAAATGAGAATTTATTCTAATGGTGCCCTGATAAGTACTTTGGCTTGTTAAATGAGAAATTATCCTATGTGTGCCTTGATAAGTACTTTGGCTTGGTTAATTGAGAACTTGCCTATATGTGCTGGTAATAGCCTTTGAGTGCAAGTATTATGTTTTATTAAGTTGCCGCGACTCTCGGTTGAAGGGTCATTTGTCTTGTTGTAAGTTCTTGGGACGTCACAAGCGGTGATGTGGGATTCCACGGGTATGCTTCCGTTACTTGTAGTACTTGGGTTAAATTCCCGGATTTTTATAGAAGACATGGTAGTGCTTATGTCTTGTTTGATGGTCGGTCGAGATAGGGTAAGAGTATAAGTGAGGGGTAAACCCCCAAGACGCTGTACCACCTTCTCCAGGGTAAGAGTATAAGTGAGGGGTAAACCCCCAAGACGTTGTACCACCTGCTTTATGTGTTGTTTGACGGCCGGTTGAGATAGGGTAAGAGTATAAATGAGGCAAGCCCAGACGTTATACCACCTTTTCCAGGTAAGAGTATAAGTGAGGTAAACCCCAGATGCTATACCACTGCTTTACCACCTTTTCGGTAAGAGTATAAGTGAGGTAAACCCCAAGATGCTATACCACCGCTTTACCACCTTCTCCGGTAAGAGTATAAGTGAGGGTAAACCCCAGACGATATACCACCGTGGGACTTGGTGTTCATGTATGCCTATTGGTGTTATATTATATCATGGATCGCTGGCGGTGAGGAAGGATTCCAGGCGGGATTGATATTATGGCGTGAGACCCATGGTTATGTTTTTAGTAATGACTTTGAGGCGTGCTTCCCTGGCTTGATATGACTATTTCTGTATGGAGTACTGTAATTTGATTATCATACATGTCTCCTGTTTTGTTAGACTGTTATGATTTTGTTACAGTATTTTCAGTTCACATACTTGGTACATTCTTCCGTCTTGACCTCGGAAGTGCGTTCATCTGCGCGAGTTTAGTTCTGTTGTTTGGTGATCGGCAGTGTAGGACCTGCTCGAGTTTTGGATAGCTCCTTACATTGGAGTTATCTTTTTGGTATAAGTTCTTTCGATCTGAGCTTTTATGCAGTTTTGGGTGCAGCGGGGCCTTGTCCGTCATATTTCGATTTAACTCCTAAGTGCAGTATTCATATGTGGGATTGGACTCGTGTACAGTGTAGTGTCTTTTGTTTATGTATATGATATGGCAGCCTAGTCGGCTTTGCCTTGTACGTACGTTGGTTTTAAAAGAAAAAAAATATGAGCTGTTATTAATTTCCGCAATATACTTAGTTGTTAAGGTAGCAGGGTGCCCAGGTAGGGCACCAGTCACGGGCCCGGGGTTCGGGGTGTGACAGACATGTTGAGTTGAGTTAAATATAAACTTGTGTTTTCAACTTATGTGTTGAAGCATATCGATCTTGTGTGGGTCTCTCTTCCTTTAGTGTAAGTCTTAGTTAGGACTGTGTGGCCTAATCAATACCCAAGCTCGAGGAACCCCCTTAGTGGTAAGTGAATATTGGAACTGTGTGGACCAACCTAACATAATCTTTGGGTTACCAAAAGGGTTTTGATCACCCTCACTTGACTAGTTCACGGGCATTGCACTTAGCAAACCCCTATCTTGACCTTGTGGAATTGGTCACCTTATCCTTAGTTTCGACTGAAGAAGTAAAACCTCCATGTCTCTATATTTGGGCATATCTTTTATAACTCAGTAAAACTAGAACCACTAAACACTTAACCAAAATCGTACCAACCAACACTTTGTGTGTACTCGGAATTGCAACTCACATTCCATTTCCATACCTCATCCAAACCACTTCATTCCTTCTATCATCACACTCCAAAATGCATCCCCTAACACCCACTATAAAAGCCACCACCATAAACTACACATAAACAACCGCTTCCAACCGACAACACAAAATAGTCCACTAACTCGACCTTTGCTGGAACCTCACTATTTCGGATTATTTTCGCAACCTTTCCACCACCAAAAAACCAAGTCCCAAACATTATCCCATCCTCATACCACCTATAACAACTCCCCAAAATTCCATTAACCGATTCCAACCACAATTACCCGAAACAGCCACCAAACACCACCCTATCCGACCAAACTGAGAACCCGAGAACCCCTACTTGTGCCCTCATTTTCGTGTCAACACGATTATCATCTCCACCCGACCCATATACAAATAAACACCACTCATTACATATATCAGATTGGTATTAGAGCAAGGAAATCTCATCCTACGCTTTGACACTATGGCACAAGTAAGTGATGAACTTAGGAGGGCCCTATCTGAAATGGTTGCGGAGCAAGTAAAAAGAGAATTTGCAAATCATGTAGTCATCAATGATGCTGAATCAGGCTAGGAAGTTACCCAAAACAACCCCCTACATGTTGACAATGACGCAAAAGAAGAACCAAGACTTGAAAGATGGAGTGACCTAACCTTACAGTTCGACCTCCCAACCTTTGACAATACTTTGGACCCGGAAGAGTTTTTCGAATGGCTAAGGGCCATAGAAAAACTCTTTGAGTTCAAAAACTATGATGATCACGAATGATTTAAGATTTCCATGTTGAAGCTTAAATTCTCCGTCTGCTACGAAAATTTGAAGGCAAGCCGAAAGAGGCATGACAAGTCCAAGATTGATTCTTGGGAAAGGTTGAAGAAGATTTAAAAAGGAAATTATTGCTGAGAGAATATGAGCAAGATTTGTACCTTAATATCACCAAGCGTCGGCAAGGTGTTCTCAAGGTTAAATAATACATCTGGGAATTTGATAAGGTCACAATGTTGTGTGATTTAGAAGAAAAAGAACTGCAACGCATTGCACAGTTCATTGGCGGACTAGGCACGACAATCCAAGAGAAAGTGGAAGTGTCCACTTACACTACATTTGAAGATGTGTTCCATCTAGTACTTATATTCGAGCGACAACAAAATAAGGTTATAACAAGAACTTACACTAAGACCGCAAGTGCTAAGGAGAAGATTGACATGTCCTATTCTAATCCCTTGTACAAACAAGACGATGTAATCAAAGACAAGGGAAGATAGAAGTTACCAAAGGTGTTGATAAAGGTGGCAGGAGATGTTACAAGTGCCAAGGACTCGGACATGAAACTTGAAGAATATAAAGAAAGTGGTGATGCCTTTGTAGTAGAAGAGACTGAGATAAATGAGAGCCAAGAAGAAGATGAGGCTCTTGAGGAGGATGGTGTTAGTCTAGTCCTTCAACATGTACTAAGTGCACACGTGTATGAACTTTACAAAAGTCAAAGGGAGCAACTTTTCTACACATGATGCAAAGTAAATGATAAAGTGTGTAGTTTGATTATTGACAGAGAGAGTTGTGCAAATATGGTATCCATCGGCGTGGTAGGAAAATTACAACTACCAATCCGTGAGCATCCTAAACCTTACAACCTCCGATAGGTAAACACAGAGAATAGGCTCAAGGTTGCCACCCAATCCCTTGTCAATTTTTGGATTGGAGGATACATTGATGAAATTTGGTGCGATGTTCTTCCAATTTATGCATGCCATATCTTATTGGGTAGGCCATGAAACTATGATTGAAAAACATGCACGATGGAGAAAATAACACCTACTCCTTTCACAATGATGGTATGGACTTTCGGTTAATACCTTTGTCACCAAGTAAAGTAAAGAAAATAAAGATCCAACAAGCACAAAGGCGCCAAACCAGGGTCGAGACATAGAGAGAAGATGATGAGTCTAAGAAGGGGAGTGCCCTCAATATCTTGGCATATAGAGAGGAACATATCTTTGAAGATGCCGGTGTGAATGAACCCATAGAGGTTTCCGGAGATTCCAAACCGAATGAGCCAACCACCAAACTACCATCAAGCCACAATATTGATCCTATTTATGAGGTAGTTCTCAGAAGATCATCTCCTTCTACTGATCTGGAGGAAACATCCGAACCATATTATCAAGAAGGTATTGTTCCATGTCTAACCCTTATCTATGATCGTATTCCAAAGAAGAGTGAAGAAACTAGGCAAGGTTGGGCCTTCCTTACTAATCCTTTGTACCAATTGGAAGAAAAGGGAAATAATTTATTTGTCAATCCATTGTCTGAGCAGAACCTCAAGGAAGATAATGAACTTACTCTTAATTTATTTTCAAGAAGTTTATTGTCTACTCATCGAACCTATGGATGTGAAGAACAAGAACAATTGGGAAAGAAAGATGACCAAGAACGCCTTATCCCGGATACATTACCTATCTTTTTGGTACCAAGGAAAAATGAAGTTTGGGAGGTACGCATTGGTCTACAACCTTACCATGAGGCTCGAGACTCCATGGCCAGGAAATAATGTTTGTTTGAATGAATTATGTGGAGTCACAATGCCATCAATGATTGGCTTGAAAAAGAAGCTCTCCATAAATGAAGAACCGAGATGAAGTTGAAAAAGAAAAATGTGGATGTATTATGATATCACTTGGAAGTTGTGAAATCCAAGGTTATGATGCTCCTATCATGGTCATGACGGTGAAAGTTGAGTAAGATCTTGGTGCCAAACTATTGAAAGAACAATAAATTGTGACTCCTTATAATGAGAGATTGGTAGGTACGCACCACAAGCCATGAACTTATGACGCCTTACTTGAATGGGAAGGCTACTTGAGAGATGGTCTCATCAAGTTATTGGCTAAGTTCCGAATCGGCTTATGTGAGACAAACATTTCGAGCAACGGACTAGGTCTAACATTTCATGTTACTAAGATGACTTCACACTTGAACCATCCGAATTTGAGGATAAATTCTTTCCAAGAAGGGGATAATGATACAAGAAAGGATCTGAACTTAACTCATCACTTATGTCACGACCCGATCTCGGGCCCGCGACGGGTGCCTTACCCAGGGCACCCTAGTGATACTACATCATAGAAAAACCAGTGGAAATAAAAACTCAAACATGAAACAATATAAAATAGGAAACAGGCTAACCAAAACGGTCACCTTTCTGCATATATATAAAAACTTGAACAGTTACATCCTTTACAAACCCTGCCCACAACAGTACTACAGACCTCTAAGAGTTTTATAATAACAACGACGGGACAGGGCCCCGCCATACCCCTGAATGTATAAGAACCTACAATCTCAGGGAATCATACCACAAGATAAGCCTCCGGAGAAACGGAGCTTCCCAAAACGCTGAACTGTGATCCTATGAGCGAGGATCAACAATCGTGTACTCTACTGCGGCATGACGCGGCCAGGAGGTCGATAACAGGTACCAAGTATGTGAAACTGAAAGTACTGAGATGAAATCATAATAATCTGTATAAAAATAGGAGACATGTATGATAACCAAACTACAATACACAATATATAAGCAGTCATGTCAAGCCAGGGACTCACGCCCTCAAAGTCATCACCCAAATATAACCATGGGTCTCATGCCCAAAATATCAATCATGCCGTGGAATTCCTTCCTCACTGCCAGCAGTCCATGATATAATAACATCAAGGAATACACATGAACACCAGGTCCCACCTGTGTTATAAAAACCGTACGGGGTAAGTACGAAGGCATAGCCAACTACTAGAACCTACCGTACCAACAATGCTATAAAACTGTATCGCGAGGTCTTTCTAGACCGCCAAATGATCGGCCGGGCCATTCGCCTCGATTATCATTTGTGCGAGCCTAATCTCGAACTCCGCGATCGCGCATAGGCCACCTAGGCCCGCATGAGGTATTCCTCGCATCGGGGGTAGCTAACCCGCGGCAACATCCTGGACTCCCGCAATCCGCATGGCCACATGGACCGCATGAGGTATTCTTCGCATCGGCGTAACACACCCGGAGTGATTCCTGGAACTCCCGCAGCTCCGCATAGGTCCCATGGACCCACATGAGGTATTCCTCGCATCGGGGGTAGCTAACCCGCGACAACAAAACAAGTCAGGGGGGGTATGTGCTGTAATACAAGCGCAACCGGCTTATCGTAAATAACATAAGCACAACAAGAAAACCCCCTTCACATAAAAGTCCCAAGAATACTAACGCCCGTAGTATCCTAGCATTTTTACTTATCAAACCAACAAGAAAGTATTACAAGGCTATCACAAGCAATACATAGGCAAGTTACTCACACAAGGTACTTTTATTTCATGTCAACAAATCCGGGTTTTAAACCCAAAGTACTACATACTTCAACTCTCTTAAAAAGAACCCTTTTAAGTACAAAATCACGCGATACTAATACCCGTAGTATCATTCATAGAGTAACTATCATTTTAAGTAAATCAAAACAACATCATGCCCTCTTTTTAAACCAAAACAAGACAATACCATGCCTTCCTTTAAAACAAAGACACTTTTCTTTTTTAAAGTCAAGTAGCAATATACTTTTTAAACCAAGTGTCTTACTCTTTTCAAAACAAGTAACCTATACCTTTAAATCAAGTTACTTCTCCTTTCCAAAATCAAGTTGTTTATAAGTCAAGTCTCTTTACTTTCAAAAATCAGTCTCATAATCTTTAAATCATATCTCATATCTTTTAAGGAAACCAACCTCCAACTTTTAAAATGTCAAGTTATCATTTTAAATCTAATAATAAAACCATTCTTTTGTTTTCATAAAGTCGTTATAACTAACTTCCCATAAAGCTATTATAACACTTTATGTTTTAAACCAACCAAAAACAACTATTCTCATTTCCGAAATCAAGATAATATAATTCTTTAAAAGTCCACGCACCCATTACTCATGAATGAGGTTTTACAACTTTTCAACCTAATTCAAGTCCTTAATATTTCATAACAAGTCACTTAACTTTGGAGTCAAGACAAGGACACAAAAGGAAAATCAAATTCCTTTAACACACGTGCGTCTACCGCGCTATATATATTTCACACATATCATGCTCAAGAGAATAGGAAGAATCACATACCTCGCGACGATTATCGACAATTAGCAAAACGCTCCAAAGTACTATAACCTTGCTAGCCTTTTCCACCATTCAAGTAGAATACGCTACTCGTAGTACTTCAACCTATAATGGCCATAAAACGTCTATTAACTTCTAGATCACTTCGTAGAACATTTCTAAGTACAAGGTTCCATATTCTACGGAATATTCGGCAGCACCTCCCCCCCCCCCCCCCGTAACCACATAAATAACCTCCAATATCAAGGCCCGCTACCAAGCCAACAACTCAGAGGATTACACGTCTAACCTGGCGTGTACAATTCCGCCCACAATAATACTACAAGTCTCATCGTAAATACATTCAATGTAAATACAGTTCAATTCTTTTTAATCATCCTTCCATATATCTTATATGCAGTTATAAACTACTATAATATGTAATCTCCAATTACAATAGAAGGACATAGATCGTTACCTCGATAAGCCCAAAATTATCCAAGATTTATAAGTCGATCCTGAGCAACGTTTAGCTCCAATTTCTTACGCTCCAACCCGCTACAAGCAACCCTTAGAAGTTTCTAAACAACTTCTCTTAACACTTCATCCAAGCTATGAAGATTTTCCTAGGGTTTCATTTTGCGACTAAAGGAATAAAGTAGTATTTCCGGCTCTTATGTTGGGATTTCTTTAGAATACTACTAGGGATACTAGGCTAAGGTACTTGAGATAATAATAACTCTTGAAGAAATTTTTCCACAAAGGGGGGGGGGGGGTTTGGACGAGAGCTTCTCTAAGGGAGGGAGTATATTTTTTTTTGCCTTGGAAACTCTCTAAGTGTTGATGAATAAAGTCTTGAAACAAGGGGGTATTTATAGAGAAATCAAGGGCTAGGATTAAAGCAAGTGTATGGTGAGGATTGGGGACATGTGTGTGTGGATTCTACCAACCATATGTCCACCACAAAAATGGGACAAGTGGCTAGCCACTTGTCCACCAACTATTCGGCCAACATGGCCACATGGGGGTGACATGTGTCGCCCCCTACTCGTCCAAAATATTTCATCTCCCGAAAATATTCGTAAAGCCAAAAATCCGAAAATAAAGTGGGCCCCACAAAACCGTAAATTTTCCCCGTGGGCCCCACGTGACCAATTCCGGAAATAAAATTCCATAATCCTCTAATATTACAAAAAGTCCGAATACCAAATCTGGGAATCCAATTCCCATTAACGAACTTTTTTCCTTCACAAAATCCGGAAACTTTTCCGTCGAAAAATCACATCTTTCTTCCTTTCCAATTTTTATGTCGTATTCTTGTACGTACGTCCTCGTATACATACCCTGGAACTACGGGGTGTAACATTCTTCCCCCCTTAGAAACATTCGTCCCGAATGTTCCTTCTAAGTCTCTAAACATACCTGTGCCGGTATAGTCTTCACTACTATACTTACGAAACTAATTATGCCACACATGGCCATAATACAACATACGCACAAAAATTCACATCCAAGCCAACGAAGAATCATCTCTAAAGCGTATAACAATACTATTAGCTCCACCCATGGTCCAAAGGATACTTTCTTCACATCTTTACTTATAAAAAGGACACTTCCATCTTCTTAACACATCTTCGCCTCTTTTCTTACTCGTCGTACCCTCCTCGTACACTCGTCGTACCCTCCTCGTACACTCGAACTCTTCCTAATATACGTACCACATTTCTGTCATTGCTTCAGTTTTCAAAATCTCGGGGTTACTATCTCCAACTTGGTCATCATTAACTGGGAACACTCTGGATGGATCTCCGATACTCTTCCGAAACATAGCAACATGGAAGACCGGACGTACTGCCTCCTAAGTCGGACGGCAGTGCTACCTTATAGGCAACTTGTCCTATTCTACAAACGATCTGAAAAGACCCAAAGTACCTCGGGCTAAGTTTCCCCTGCTTTCCAAATCTCGTCACACCCTTCCGGGGTGGTACCTTCAAGAAGACCCACCGTCAACCTGAACTCCAAGATTCGACGCCGATTATCCGCACTAATTCTGTTGACTCTGAGCTGCTAATAACCTCTTCTGGATAAGCTTCACCTTATCCACATCCTGCTGAATCAAGTATGGACCAACTATCTGAACCTTGCCAACATCGAACCAATCGACCGGCAACCTACACTTCCGCCCATACAAGGCTTCATAAGGCGCCATCCGAATACTAAAATGGTAGCTATTATAATACTCACTCTCAAGAGGCAAATAATCCTCACAGCTACCCCTGAAATCAAAACACCGGCCCGTAACCTATCCTCAAATGTCTGGATAATACATGTTGTTTGTCCGTCGGGCCGAGGGTGAATGCAATACTGAGACTTACCTGAGTTCCTAACCCCGCCTGGTAAAACCTCCAGAAAAAAAAAAGTAGCCGTAAAATGGGCTCCATTGCCTGTCATAAAATAAAAGTAGGAACCCCGTGCAGCCTTACATCCTTCCTGATATATAACATCTCGCATAACCCTCCGTCGAGTAAACAATCCCGACTGAAAGACAAGATAGGCTGACCTCCTCGGCCCGACTACTGGTCGAATGCATCCACGAACTCATACGATGGTTACCTAAACTTGGGCCTAACACCCTCGTGACCCTATCATCTAGCGGGACCACCTCAAACTGACCCCACCACATTCCGGGCTGCGGGTTGACCCGTGATATGGCCTCAACCAGACCCACTTCGTACTAAAATTCTCGTTCCTGGTCCGGAATAATCTCACTATTCAAGTCATGAGAACCTAGTGGTCTTCTAAGATCAACTACCCACTTCCACTTCACACCACTCATAGACTTATCACATGAATATACCCCACGTATACAATGTACTCTGACGAAGATCAACCGTAAATCTTCTACTCAAGACGGCCTTACATCTAAGGTCTCAACGTGTAATATTCTAAGACTCACACCTTCCATGTCCCCATACTTACCTTTTCAACTACCCATGTTTTTCTAATCACAACTTACACAATGCTATCCGAACATATCAATTAACATTAAGTCATCATATCACGCATACTAGTCTCTAGAGGGTTAAAGATATACCTGTAACTACTGCTTCACTTTCCCTTTGTCGCTCTAATCAAAATCCTGCTCTGCTGGGCGCATAGTTATAGAAGGTGATGAACCAGCCACTGATCCTGAAGGCTGAGTCGTAACATCCGCGCCACCTCTGGTCGGACAATCTCTCGCAAAATGGCCCTGCTGGCCGCAAGCATAACGAGCTGTCGAAGTAGTACGACACTCCCCACAATGACACCTACCACAACGGCCACACCGAGGTAGGGGGTGGCCTCCTCTGGCTAACACCCCTTCCTCTCAACCATCAATCCGAATCGACTGGTAGGTGAGTCCTCCTCCCAGATCCTCCTCCTACTAGGACATTCTCTCATACGGCCCCGACGGCCGCAGTAAAACAAGCATTAGTAAAAGACGACATTTCCTGTGATGACGCTACCACATAGTGAACACCGAGGGAAAATCAACCGGCTAGAACCTATGTAAATCGTGAACCGAAACCCCGAGCTCGACCAACTCCCGTGATACCCCGAATGTCCCAAGCTCGCGAGGACCACTCAGATCGGGCAGAGGCGCATAACCGCCTGGCCGGAAGGTCCGCCTCGAAGTTACCAAAAGACCCTGCTGCTCGCCTCTTCGCCGATCTTGGTTAATCCGCCGATCTCACGTTTCTCACTGCAAGATAAGCTCAGACGCGGGCAATGTTCATGCCCGGCTGAAGAGCTACTCCTGTACAACTCTCTGCTAGATAATCGTCAAGTCCTGTGACATATCGGTGCACTCTATCCTCCATGTTTGCCACTAAAGCGGGGACATAACAAGCCAATGAGTCAAACTCTATACTGTATTTCCGAACCGTCCGCCCGTTCTGCCTCAACATCATAAATCTATCTGCCCGAGCTCTCCTCATCTGCGAGGGCAAGAAGTGTGTAAGAAATGCCTCTGAGAACTCGTCCCAACCAGCTGGAGGCGCATGCTTCCCCCGGGATAGTTCCCATGAATCAAACCAGTCGATTGCAGTATCATGCAGCCGATGCAAACCTAAGACCGCCGACTGTGTCTCCGAATCCTTGATCACTCTCATGATCCGCTGTAACTGTCGAATAAACTCCTAAGGATCTTCCTCAGTTCTCGATCCATAGAACTCGGGTGGACTGCAACTCAAGAAGTCCCGAAGTCTCAAACTATCGGATCTAGGGTGAACTACTGGTACTACCGGAACCTCTGACTCTCGTTTGTCCTCATGCCTCGCTACAAGCCTAGCTAGTAACTGGGCCATCTCCTTGTAACCATATCCTCTGTTCCTGGCCATGGGACTAGAGGCTCAGGTATCGTGGTCTCAGTAGCTACTGCTACTGCTCTAAACTCTCCTAGGGCTAGCGGCGTCGCAGAACTCCCCGAAAGAAGCACTATCTCAGGTAATGATTGGGCCTGTGCCCTCGTAACTCTCTGTATTCTACTCGTAGCTCCCTCACGACTTTCTTCCTTCGGGCTCACGGTTGCCTTGCGCAGAGGCATAACTGGTAAAAAGAATACGTCGGAGGGAGTCCAACTTATAACACATCTCTAAGGCACGATCTCAGAGTGAGAAGAATGGAAACCAATCCTAAATATCCTATAGCCTCCTGATTATAGGTGTGGTGCACAACACGCCGATAATCAAGACTCTACTAGATACAGTCTGTAGACACTTTCCGAGGATTAACTGCTCTGATACCACTTTTGTCACGACCGACTGGCTCGCGACGGTGCCTTACCCGGGCACCCTAGTGATACTACATCGAGAAAACCAATGAAATAAAAACTCAAACATGAAAGAATATAAAATAGGAAACATGCTAACCAAAACGGTCACCTTTCTGCATATATATAAAAACTTGAACAGTTACATCCTTTACAAACCCTGCCCACAACAGTACTACAGACCTCTAAGAGTTTTATAATAACAACGACGGGACAGGGCCCCGCCATACCCCTGAATGTATAAGAACCTACAATCTCAGGGACTCATACCACAAGATAAGCCTCGAGAAACGGAGCTTCCCAAAACGCTGAATCGTGATCCTATGGCGAGGATCAACAATCGTGTACCTCTACCGCGGCATGAACGCAGCCTCGGCGAGGTCGATAACAGGTACCAAGTATGTGAAACTGAAAGTACTAAGATGAAATCATAATAATCTGTATAAAAATAGGAGACATGTATGATAACCAAACTACAATACACAATATATAAGCAGTCATGTCAAGCCAGGGACTCACGCCCTCAAAGTCATCACCCAAATATAACCATGGGTCTCATGCCCACAATATCAATCATGCCCGTGTAATTCCTTCCTCAATGCCGGCAGTTCATGATATAATAACATCAATGAATACACATGAACACCAGGTCCCACCTGTGTTATAAAAACCGTACGGGGTAAGTACGAAGGCATAGCCAACTACTAGAACCTACTGTACCAACAATACTATAAAACTGTATCGCGAGGTCTTTCTAGACCGACAAATGATCGAAGCTGGGCCATTCGCCCTCAGTATCATTTGTGCGAGCCTAATCCTGGAACTCCCACAGTCCGCATAGGCCACCTAGGCCCGCATGAGGTATTCCTCGCATCGGGGGTAGCTAACCCGCGGCAACATCCTGGACTCCCGCAATCCGCATGGCCACATGGACCGCATGAGGTATTCTCGACGGCGTATCACACCCGGAGTGATTCCTGGAACTCCCGCAGCTCCGCATAGGTCCCATGGACCCGCATGAGGTATTCCTCGCATCGGGGGTAGCTAACCCGCGACAACAAAACAAGTCAGGGGGGTATGTGATGTAATACAAGCGCAACCGGCTTATCGTAAATAACATAAGCACAACAAGAAAACCCCCTTCACATAAAAGTCCCAAGAATACTAACGCCCGTAGTATCCTAGCATTTTTACTTATCAAACCAACAAGAAAGTATTACAAGGCTATCACAAGCAAAACATAGGCAAGTTACTCACACAAGGTACTTTTATTTCATGTCAACAAATCCGGGTTTTAACCCCAAAGTACTACATACTTCAACTCTCTTAAAAAGAACCCCTTTTAAGTACAAAATCACGCGATACTAATACCCGTAGTATCATTCATAGAGTAACTATCATTTTAAGTAAATCAAAACAACATCATGCCCTCTTTTTAAACCAAAACAAGACAATAATATGCCTTCCTTTAAAACAAATACACTTTTCTTTTTTAAAGTCAAGTAGCAATATACTTTTTAAACCAAGTGTCTTACTCTTTTCAAAACAAGTAACCTATACCTTTAAATCAAGTTACTTCTCCTTTCCAAAATCAAGTTGTTTATAAGTCAAGTCTCTTTACTTTCAAAAATCAGTCTCATAATCTTTAAATCATATCTCATATCTTTTAAGGAAACCAACCTCCAACTTTTAAAATGTCAAGTTATCATTTTAAATCTAATAATAAAACCATTCTTTTGTTTTCATAAAGTCGTTATAACTAACTTCCCATAAAGCTATTATAACACTTTATGTTTTAAACCAACCAAAAACAACTATTCTCATTTCCGAAATCAAGATAATATAATTCTTTAAAAGACCACGCACCCATTACTCATGAATGAGGTTTTACAACTTTTTAACCTAATTCAAGTCCTTAATATTTCATAACAAGTCACTTAACTTTGGAGTCAAGACAAGGACACAAAAGGAAAATCAAATTCCTTTAACACACGTGCGTCTACCGCGCTATATATATTTCACACATATCATGCTCAAGAGAATAGGAAGAATCACATACCTCGCGACGATTATCGACAATTAGCAAAACGCTCCAAAGTACTATAACCTTGCTAGCCTTTTCCACCATTCAAGTAGAATACGCTACTCGTAGTACTTCAACCTATAATGGCCATAAAACGTCTATTAACTTCTAGATCACTTCGTAGAACATTTCTAAGTACAAGGTTCCATATTCTACGGAATATTCGCAGACCTCCCCGTAACCACATAAATAACCTCCAATATCAAGGCCCGCTACCAAGCCAACAACTCAGAGGGGATTACACGTCTAACCGGACGTGTACAATTCCGCCCCACAAAAATACTACAAGTCTACTGTAAATACAGTCCAATGTAAATACAGTTCAATTCTTTTTAATCATCCTTCCATATATCTTATACGCAGTTATAAACTACTACAATATGTAATCTCCAATTACAATAGAAGGACATAGATCGTTACCTCGATAAGCCCAAAATTATCCAAGATTTATAAGTCGATCCTGAGAAATGTTTAGCTCCAATTTCTTACGCTCCAACCCGCTACAAGCAACCCTTAGAAGTTTCTAAACAACTTCTCTTAACACTTCATCCAAGCTATGAAGATTTTCCTAGGGTTTCATTTTGCGACTAAAGGAATAAAGTAGTATTTTCGGCTCTTATGTTGGGATTTCTTTAGAATACTACTAGGGATACTAGGCTAAGGTACTTGGGATAATAATAACACTTGAAGAAATTTTTCCACAAAGGGGGGGGGGGGGGGGTTGGACGAGAGCTTCTCTAAGGGAGGGAGTATATTTTTTTTTGCTTTGGAAACTCTCTAAGTGTTGATGAATAAAGTCTTGCAACAAGGGGGTATTTATAGAGAAATCAAGGGCTAGGATTAAAGCAAGTGTATGGTGAGGATTGGGGACATGTGTGTGTGGATTCTACCAACCATATGTCCACCACAAAAATGGGACAAGTGGCTAGCCACTTGTCCACCACAAACGTCCAAGGACACTTGTCCACCAACTATTCGGCCAACATGGCCACATGGGGGTGACACGTGTCGCCCCCTACTCGTCCAAAATATTTCATCTCCCGAAAATATTCGTAAAGCCAAAAATCCGAAAATAAAGTGGGCCCCACAAAACCGTAAATTTTCCCCGTGGGCCCCACGTGACCAATTCCGGAATTAAAATTCCATAATCCTCTAATATTCCAAAAAGTCCGAATACCAAATCTGGGAATCCAATTCCCATTAACGAACCTTTTTTCTTCACAAAATCCGGAAACTTTTCCGTCGAAAAATCACATATTTCTTCCTTTCCAATTTTTATGTCGTATTCTCGTACGTACGTCCTCGTATACATACCATGGAACTACGGGGTGTAACAACTTAAGTATTTGAATGAAGAGCCGAGGGTGTCAAAGATTGGTCATCAACCCATGGTAAGGGCCGAGAATGGCATGGAATATGTGGTATATTAGGAACCATAACTTAATGGTCTTTTAGTGACAAGTTTTATTCAGCCTCATGTGTTGGTCTTAGCCGAGACCTTGCATGTTATTTTGTTGTCATAGCTATTAGTTTTCATTAGGACACATTTAATGACTGTATAATAAAGGACAATCTGACAAAGGACAAGGCCAAGATGGCATAGACAAGAGGTGGGAAGACTGAGAATATGTCACGACCCGAACCCCGGGCCCACGACTGGTGCCCTACCTGGGCTCCCCCCTCTTATACCCTCACATCCCATATAAGACATAGGCCAGATAACATATGAAAAACTGTATATGTAGCAACAAGGCAAACCGACGAGGCTGTCGCTATATATATATAAACGGGAACATCCCGACAATACAGTAGTACAACTGACCAATAATATATACAACTCCCGCAAGTCCAGCCCCGCCGTACTCTTGAATGTACATAAGCCTACAATACAAGGGTCCGTAGCAAAATAACAAGCCTCCGAAATAATGGAGCTTTCCCAAAAACTAAGTAGAGATCGTAAGAGCGAGAATCACCAAATTGTGTACCTACATCTGCGGCATGAAACGTAGCCCCCAAGTAAAGAGGGTCAGTACGAAATATGTACCAAGTATGTGAAACAATAAGTACTGTAAATGAGATCATAACAGTCCAAAAGATAACAGGAGACAAGTATGATAATCAAACTACCAGTACAACTGTGCCTTATGAAAAATTAGAGTAATGAGAGTCAACTGTATCTTTTCAAAATACCATTTCAAAATATGAAATCAAGTGTACCATTTCAAAATATGAAATCAAGTGTACCATTTCAAAATATAAAATCATGTCAAAATCAGGGACGCCTGCCCTCAGATCATTATGCATATCCTATTCATGGGACTATTTCACCCGCATGGGACTCAAACCCGCATGGATCTTGTAGACCCACAATGAGTATATATATATACCCGCATCATGGAGAGCTAGTCCATGGAATATTCATGGGTCTGTTTCACCCGCATGGATCATTTAGACCCGCAATGAGTATATATACTCGATACCCGCAACATGGAAGCATGTCCATGGAACATATATATAAAGTTGCCGACCCTCTAGTGAGGGACGCGGTGATATGGAAATATAACACTTGCACGAATAGCTATCATGAGCAACCATATGCAAGTTAAATAATCTTTGACTCTCATTAGAACAAATAGAATGAACTATCATTTTAGAAAAACCAAGGCACTATCATATCTTTCATTTTAGAAAACCCAAGCACTATCATACCTTTCTTTTTAGAAAACCCAAGGCAATACCATGCATTTCTTTTTAGAAAAACCAAGGCAATACCATGCCTTCCTTTTTAGAATAACCAAGGCAATACCATGCCTTCCATTTTCGGATTAAGATCCAATAAAACCATGTACGTCTGCCGTACACTTACTTTATATAAATATCATGTAATATTAGAGACTTGAACCCAATAGCACCATGTACGTCTATCGTACATCCTTTCATTTATAAAACCCCAAGACACTAACACTTGTAGCATCAAGACACTTTCACTTTTAAATCAAGTAACTTACACTTTTAAAATCAAGTCAAGTATACTTTTAAAATCAAGTCACTACCACCTCATGTACCACATGAAATCTAGATTCATTTAAAACACGTACGTCCACCGTACACTCATTTTATAAAGTTCATGCCAAAAGAAGGTAAGAAGAGTTCACATACCTTATAGGCTCTACCAACTTGACAACTAGAATACGTCTCAAGTAGTACGTCAACCTATAATGACAATAACACGTCTATCAAGTTCATGATACTAGTATACACTTATACCACATAATGAATCTCCTTTCATATAAAAATTTGGGCAGCACTTCTCCTATTTATACGTTCTTTTCCACCTTTCAAGAAGGCCAATTTCATCAATAACCAAGGCACCAATTAAGGGCACAACCAACAGTTAACCAAGGTGATTCACACACCTAACTCTCACGTAAAAACAACCTCTTATTCATATAAAATAGTCCACTAAAATCAGTCCACAATCCAACAACAACAAGAACGTCTCACAATTTCATGCAGTGTTTCGGCCAACTACTACAACAAAAGCCCTTATTCACAATTCCTTATAATCCAATTCATATTTAAACAAGTTTATATAAACAATAACAACTTGTAATAACAAGATTTCCTTCATATTAACATGCAAGTAGTGATGTTAATAACAACAATAACCAACGAATCCAACAACATCAAAACTGCCTCAAAATCGTCCAACAACTAAAACTATCAGATGCACTTCTTATTCTCCATTTCTCTTAATACAAGTTCATCTATCAACTACAACATCATGTAACTTCTAATTACTTCAAGAGTAAGAAGAAATCTTACCTTAAACTTAGCCAAAAACAGTCCCAAAGTCTCGGCCAACACTTCACCTTTGCACCACTTCTTCAAGTTGCAATAACACACAAGTATCCTCTACAAGCTTGTACCCAACTTGCTTTCATGTTTTCCTTCCATAAACTTCATCTTCAAGCCTAGGGTTTTCAAGACAACTTTCTTGTCAAAACCGTGACCCCCTATATTGCAAGGTTAACTTGGCTTAGAACTTGGTTAAGGAACTTAATCTTGGAAAGAAAATAAGTTGATCTTGTTCTTGTCCTTTTCCATGGAATTTTCGAGAATCTTGAAGAGAGAAAGAGATATGAGGGTTTGAAGATGAAGATATTATTGTGAGCTAAGTCTTCAAGACTTGTATTAAAATAGGTGTATACATAGCACAAGTGGAGGGGGACCCATGAAGCTCCACTTGTCCACTTGTCTTCCCTTCTCATAAAATATCTCCACACTTAGCCATATTTTCATGTAATTTTCGATGGCTTCACCCTCCCATATACCAAGACTTAATAATTTAACACTTAGTCCATAATTCTATTGGAAATAATTCAAGTACTAAAAATTAATTTTCGTTGTCACATTTGTAGTATCCAAAATTATTTCGTATAGAAAATGTAAATGTACTTTCCTTCCAACTTTCAAATCTTATTTCCATAATCATGTTCTCACTTAGTAGCCATGGAATTACGGGGTATAACATTCTTCCCCCCTTAGAAACATTCGTCCCAAATGTTCATAGTATGTCTCAAGTTATACAAATACCGGCATAGTCTCCTTTAACTATACCTACCAACCTATACTCGTTAGTCGGTCAATGCTCCACTATCCGCTTCTTTGAAGTTTTCAGCACACAGCGTGCCTGAAAATTCACAGCACGCATTTTGATCACTTAATCTCTTCTTATTCCACAAGTTCCAACCATACTCAACAACCCAAAGATGCCTCACAGGCCACAATATATCATAACACTTTTTGTCACACTAATCCATCTGAACAGGAAATCGATCCTCGTAGATTAATCCAGGTTATCATCTAGAACTGAAACATACCAATGGAACAAGGCAACTTGCCTAGTATATGTACACAAGATGATAGATACAACTCCTAAGTTTTCTCCGACATCCCTGTTAAGGTTACTTCTATAGCATATCTAATTCCTGCTCCTCATTTAATCTCAACAGATATACAAAACCCATATCATATAGGAAAACCCAACCAGTAACCAACATGCTCCAAATCAGAGTCTAAATCTCTAGACTAGGGTAACACATTTAAACAGGAACTGTAAGAACCATACTATCCACAAATAATTCACATATTAAGACTAGGCTGGTCACCTCCTAGGAAAACATATGATATCTAACCCAAGATATTACCAGAAACACACCACAAAACACCCACCAAATATCATGCTATCACCGACACACTTACGCAACATCGATACAAGAATGACCGGATGTACCGCTTCCAAATCAGATGGTAAATCCAACACATAGGCAACCTTGTCTATCCTACGAATAACCTGATAATTCCCAATGTACCTCGGGCTAAGATTCCATTTTCATGCCATCCCACCAATACATACCTTTTGGGATCATGATACCTCTTAGTAGATTCCTGGTGAATTAAATATTGTGAACCATAGACCTCCGTCGTAATCTTATTTCGTAATCCTGCTATATTCGGAATACATAGATTGACCTTCCATCTGAGGGTCCCTTTCCTATATACTCGAAGGTTGCAGTTCCTTTTTCTTCCCGTACGAAGGATGACCCTGCCGTATTCTAAGTCATAGGGCTATCACTATCTGAATCCTCTAGTCGGACTCCCACTTAACTACTGATATGTTCCCTCGTGCCAAATCTTCTCCTTAGTCCTCATATTAGTCAAACTTCTTATGGGTGAATGATCTTATTGTCAACTTAGTTTGTTTACTAACTGGTGGAAACTCTTATATTAGTTGTGTGTTAATCATGATCACTTATGTACAATGTCACTGAATCTAAAGTGTGTGTATCATCACAATTAACTCTCATTTATGATCTGAAATGAATCTCTCTTTCTTTTCATATCTTCTCACTACTCGTAATTATAAACACTTCAATTCTTTTCACACTTGTTCACTCATTTTCTTACTTGTCGTACTTCTCATACTTCCAAAATATTCTGGTATACATACATAATCTCAAATATTGCTCCTGTTTCCAATCCTTGGCATTACTACCCCTTAAGGGATGAATTGATAACTTATTCTTTTATCCAATATGTAGAAGACTCTAAAGAATTACATACATGGGGTTGATCTATCATTTCCAAACCTGGTCAATATACTTCGCTCCAAATTCTCCCACTTGCCTTATGGCTAACTCTTCTGTCAATAGTGTTTTTAGGAAAAGATTTCCTTGATCTCGTCAAGCTGTATACTCATTACTTTACCTATCTCTTCGAACTTATGGTCAGTTCAAAACTGCTCATAGACATCTGTGTCTGCCTGACAATTTATCTGTTATAGAATGTCATTATCTCTTGACATATATCTCTAATGTCTACCTTATACTTATATCTATATGCGCCATTGACCTCCTTTCAAATGTTGAGGTGCTAAACTCGAGCTTTACTCATTGTTACTTCCGTTTACACGCTATTTTCTCCCAAGGTTATGTAAAATTTTAATAGGTTTCACCACGTAACCGAAGCCAATGACCTTATCAGTCTAATATCTATAGCATAACTTAGCTTACTAACCTTGGTACATGTAATCCTTTTTTTTTATGAAAAGGTAAATGTGTATTAATAATCATCCAAATGTACATGTTTTGTGGGCGTGCCCACGACATAAAGAAGATGTAAATCTAGTGCGTCCCTGCTAGGCAAGTCAACACAAGATTTAGGCTCGTCAGTAACAGAAGCTCAACCTAGCCCACAAGACGGGTAGTCGTGAGTGCCCAAGCTAATCATAAAAGAGATGCATTGTCCTATACTATGGCAATTCCCTTATGTAGAGCATAAGGTTCAAGCCATGGGCCTCCTTAAACCCTTTCCATGGTAAACCCGAATGGGACAAACCCACAGTCAAGGGAAGAGTACCTATTCAGACATGGGTAAAGACCCACTCTCGTGACGTTATGCCGCATGGAGTAATCGCCATAGTACCTACTATCCAGACCACGTACTATTACATGCTAGCCCACAGGTCGGGAAGTCATGAGGTACAAAGCATAAAGAACTCCCGCCAATCCTGTTACACCCCGTATTTCCGACAGTTGAGATAAGAACGTACGTAAGAAATTGGGAATTGAATTTTAGAAAGAATGAAAAATTCTGAAAATTTCTCCGAACCTTGTAAAGGAAAAGGGTTTATTAGTTGAATTTAATTCTCGAATTCGGCATTTGGGACTTTTAGAATTTATCGGAATTTTGGAATTTAATTTCGAAATTTGGTCATGTGGGACCACCCGAGAAATTGTGTATGTGTTGGGGAGTTTGGGAAGGCAAAACGCAGAACAAAAAAATACCAAAACGGGTATGAACAGTGAAAACCCGTCCATGAACAAAGGTTGTTCGATGAGCGGTGTTCGAAAACGCCATTTCCGCCAAACCAGAATCACGGCGAGACATGTACCAAAAGCTTCGTCCCGTCGAGCCCGTCAAATCCATACCAACCGCCACCGTCGATTCTCCCGGAATCACCGGCAATTTCAGATTGAAGTTTCGGTCACTGTTCATCCATCTTCCCCGTTCGTTTTTTTTGATTTTCCGGCCAACTGAGGTATAATCGACGGGAGTGGAGTATACCATCAGAACCACCATCTCCTTGCCGTCATTTCCATGTAAACCAGGACCCTCGATTCTTGCTCAAACTCATTGTCGACCAGATCGATCTTCGCCGAAACCCTAGGTCATCGACGAGCATTTTTCCGGCCACCACAGGTAGAGTCGACGGTCGTGGCTAGTGTAGAAACATTCAGGGTGGAAAGGCCGACATTTTGGCACCATCCACGGCCTCTAATTCAACCCAGATCGTCGGGTCGACCAAATCATTTTTTCCGATCGGAAGTTGGAAAATTTCGATCGATTCCGGTACAGTTGAGGGCTAAGGCGTATACCGTTGTGTTCATATTGATCTTAGCTACGTTTTGCAACCAATCCCGAGCCTCAATTTTCAGTATTTGGGAATCCGCCATTGACGCCGCCTTGAGCTCGCTGGCGGCGGCGACCGCCGCCGCAGGACCACAAGCAGACCTCCAAAAATTGATTTTCCTCCATTAATTCATCCACGCAATAACAATTCGATGAATTCACTTCCAACGGATCAAAAATGGAATTTTCCGACGAACAATTCGACGACAATGCGCAAATGGGAATTTCTGCCACAAGAATGGCGGTAGTTCAGCCGCTTAACCACACGTAAATATTCCACAAGATTCAGCGATCGACAACAATTTCCAATCACCGGCGTTGTCTACTTAGCGTGTGGATTAGCCAAAAGAGGTATGTGAACTTCTTACTTCTTTTGACATGATTTTGATAAGTCTAGAGGACTGGAATTATTTTGGTAAGTCTAGGTGACTTGAATTATGTGATAAGTCTAGGTGACTTGAATTATGTGATAAGTCTATGTGGATCGATTAGAAGTAAGTAAATTGATTTTCAAGGTTATGCGGCTTGTTTTATCTAAATAATGAGACTTTATTTTCAAGTTATGGGACTTGATTTTGAAAGTTGGTGTAATTTGGTTATATGAAGTATAAGTGAATTGATTTTGAAGTACATGATACCTGATTTTTGAAAGTATATAATGCTTTCTTTAAAAGTATAGAATACTTGAGTTGGAAAGTAAGGATTTCTGATTTGCAAAGTATAGATTACCTGATTTGAAAAGTATAGATTACTTGATTTGAAAAGTATAGAATACTTGATTTGGAAAGTATTGGTTCTTGAACTATTCTAAAGTTAAGACACTTGATATTCTAAGTTAAGAAACTTGAAGTATTTTGAAAGTTATGTAATTCGATTTGAAAGTATAAGTCTCTTGGTTATAAAAGGAATGAATTTGTCTAAGACATAAAGGGTTATAACGGCTTTATGGGAAGTTGGTTATAACAACTTTATGGAAGATTTAAAAGAATTGTTTTTTTCAGTAATGTAAGCAAAGAAATGATTTGAAATAAAGAAGGGCAAATTGTTTTAAAGGTACCAATTGCTTAGGGTTTTAAAGAAAGAAGTTACTTGATTTAGAAGCCGGTAAATGTATTTCTAAAAGGTATTGTGACTTGTCTTGAAAAGTAGATATGACTTGATACTAAGGTTGTTAGTATCTTGGAAGTATTATTTGAAAAAGAGTCATTTTTAAAAGGAGTAGAGGTACGTAGCACGTTGGGTTAAATTCCCGGATTCTATATGACTTTACCGCGTCCCAGGAATGGGTCAGGCAGTATACCTTTATGGGAAGACTATGTGACCTTACCGCGTCCCAGGATTGGGCCGGGCAGTATACCTTTATGGGCAGACTATGTGACCTTACCGCGTCCCAGGAATGGGCCGGGCAGTATACCTTTATGGGAAGACTATGTGACCTTACCGCGTCCCAGGATTGGGCCGGGCAGTATACCTTTATGGGCAGACTATATGACTTTACCGCGTCCCAGGATTGGGCCGGGCAATATACCTTTATGGGCAGACTATGTGACCTTACCGCGTCCCAGGAATGGGCCGGGCAGTATACTTTTATAGGCAGACTATGTGACTTTACCGTGTCCCAGGATTGGGCCGGGCAGTATACCTTTATGGGCAGACTATGTGACCTTACCGCGTCCCAAGATTGGGCCGAGCAGTATACCTTTATGGGCAGACTATGTGACCTTACCGCGTCCCAGGATTGGGCCGGGCAGTATACCTTTATGGACAGACTATATGACTTTACCGCGTCCCAGGATTGGGTCGGGCAGTATACCTTTATGGGCAGACTATGTGACCTTACCGCGTCCCAGGAATGGGTCGGGCAGTATACCTTTATGGGCAGACTATGTGACTTTACCGCGTCCCAGGATTTGGCCGGGCAGTATACCTTTATGGGTAGACTATGTGACCTTACCGCGTCCCAGGATTGGGCCGGGCAGTATACCTTTATGTGAAGACTATGTGACTACCGCCCCGTGAATGGGCCGAAGTATACCTTTATGGGCGAACTATGTGACCTTACCGCGTCCCGTGAATGGGCCGGCAAGATACCTTTATGGGCGGACTATGTGATTTACCGCGCCCCGTGAATGGGCGGGCAAGATACCTTTATGGGCGCACTATGTGACTTTATCGCCCCCATTGGGCCGGCAAGACAGCGTCCCTCCATAAAGGGTCGGATTATGTTATGCAAGGTAAGTAAGTTATATGGTAATGAACTTGACGATTTTCCTAAGTATGTACGTAAGAAAGTGACTATAACTTTTATTGAAAAATGGGAAAAGATAATAAGGTACGATTAAGTTCACGAGATGGTAATGACACGGTAGGATCTGGTATGTACCCTTTTTATACTTGTCTCTGTCATTCTTTTGTACAGTTATGATTTGTTTACTGTACCTTATTTCTGTTCCATATTCGGTACCTGTTGTACTGACCCCCTTCGGGGGGCTGCGTTCATGTCCGCAGGTTTAGGTACACAGTTGTGGATCCGCGAGCTTAGGATCCTGGTTCAGCATTTTGAGATGGCTCTAATGTTCCGGAGTTGTCATGGCTATGTATATTCAGGGGTACGGCGGGGCCTTGTCCCGTCATAGTATTTGTTCAAATATTAGAGGTCTGTATTCATCTGTGGGCTGGACTGGCTATAGTTGTTTTTACATTGTAAATCAGTGTAGACCCCTTTCGGGAAGTTTTTATGTTATGGCAGCCTTATCGGCTTGGCCTTAGTTTTTGAAAAAAAAAAGTGTTATTTATCTTCCGCAGTTTATTATGTTGTATGAATAGAAGGGTGCCTGTGTAGGCACTACCGCGCCCGGGTCGGTCGTGACAAAAGTGGTATCAGAGCAGTTAGTCCTCGGAAAGTGTCTACAGACCGTGTCTAAGTAGAGTCTTGATTATCGGTGTGTTGTGCACCACATCTATAATCAAGAGGCTGCAGAACATTTAGGATTGGTTTCCATTCTTCTCACTCTGAGATCGTGCGATAGAGCTGTGTTGTTAGGGTAGTCTCTCCCTAACGAGTTATGTTGATTGCAGCTACGAGAAAGGCAGCAGTGACCCAGGAAGGACTACGTGGATTGCGTATCCAGGTTGGTAATAATTATAGTATAGTTGGTATTATGACATACAGCTATACGGAGTTATTTATGAGGGTCAGACGCGTGTTGCCTAGAATGATTTTAGATTACCAAGAGTTGGTAAAGACTAACTAGATATCGGGAAGGTATGGAACAGTTAATGAATTCTCGCCAAGATCTTATGTTTTATTTTGAGATAATTGGGAAAGGATGAGCTGTCTGATAGGGTAGTGAACCCTTAAGAAACCATGTTAAGGAACCTAATGGAATATCATGTTAATAGATTAAGCTGCGTAGTAGGCTTAAAGAGAATTGTACGGATGAGGTCCGTATGGAGTAAGTAATGGTCGTTGTGATCGAGACAGCATGGTTATGGTATTATGAGAAGTTTTTGTACCAGTTTACGGGGGGACTGATAAGGTAGGCTTGGAGCATGGAAATTGCGAGCCTAAGAATATTGATGACCGTTGAGACCTTATATGTACAAGGTCTTCTCGGGTAGAAAGATTTATTATAGACCCAGAATAAGAGTTAAGTGCGACGATGGGTCGGGTTGGGGGACCAATTGAGGGTCAAACCGCAACCCGGATTCGAGTGGGGTCAATTTGAGGTGGTCCCGCTATGTGATAGGGTCATGAGGGTGCAAGACCCAAGTTTAGTTAATCATTAAGACCCACTGAGGCCAACCAAAACTCACACTTGGAGAACTTGGCGACAATCGCTTGGCCCGAGGACCCAAGTACCGTCCTCAAGTGATTTGCATGCTCCTGCTCTGTCCGCGAATAAACCAGGATGTCATCAATGAATACTATCACAAATGTATCCAAAAATGGCTTGAACACCCGGTTCATCAAATCCATAAATACCGCTGGAGCGTTGGTCAAACAGAAAGACATAACCCTGAACTCATAGTGCCCATACCGGGTCCTGAATGCGCTTTGGGATATTCGCCTCTCGAACTCGCAGACTGGTGGTAACTGCATCAGCAGTCTATCTTGAGAAACACTCGCACTGCAACCGGTCAAACAAATCATCAATCTCGGGAGGGTACCTATTCTTGATGGTTACCTTATTCACCGTCAGAATCAACACACATACGCAGCTGGCCCCATCCTTCTTCTTCACGAACAAAATCGCGCTCGGGAGATAAACTAGGCCTGATAAAGCCTTTCTCCAGCAAATCTTTCAGCTGGTCCTTCAGCTCCCTCAACTCAGCAGGTGCCATCCTGTATGGCGGAATGGAAATAGGTCGAGTGTCTGGCAACGTGTCAATACAAAACTCAATCTCTCTCGGAAGGGATACCCAAGATCGTGCAGGAACACATCCGAAACTCCCTAACCACTGCATCGATCAAGAATCGGCACCTCACCTGCAGACAAATACCCGAACCAGATGGTAGATGTACCCTTTATGCACCATCTTCCTAGCCTTGAGGTAAGAAATAAACCTACCTCTCGGCGATGCCCTTCTGTCACGACCCGAACCCGGGCCCGTGACTGGTGCCTTACCCCGGGCACCCAAGTAGCCATACATCAGAGTAATCAGCGGAATCTAAAACAAGGCATCAAAATATTATGAAGTAAGAACAGTAATCTGAGAAAAACTTGCCTTTCGGCATATATATAAAGCAATTTAGAACCGAACAGTTACATCCTTATTACAACTCTGCCCACAACAGTACTACAGACCTCTAAGAATGATACGACAACAATGGCGGGACAGGGCCCCGCCATACCCCTGAATGTAAATACCTACAACGACAGGGGACTATACCACTGATAAGCCTCCGGAGAAACGGAGCTTTCCCAAACGCTGAACTGTGACCCTAAGCACGAGGATCAATGACTGGTGTACCTTTACTCGCGCATGAACGCAGGGCGAGGTCGATAACAAAAAGTATGTGAAATCAAAATAAGATCAGAAATGAAATCATAGTAGTCTATATAAAGCAGGAGACATGCATGATAACCAAACTACAGTTCACAATAAATAAGCAGTCATGTCAAGTCAGGGACTCACGCCCTCAAAGTCATCACTCAAATATAACTATGGGTCTCACGCCCACCACATCATTCGTGCCCGTGGAATACCTTCCTCACTACCGGCAGTCTATGATATAAAAGCATCAAGGAATACACATGAACACCAGGTCCCACCTGTGTCCTAATAAAACCGCATGGTAGGCACGAAGGCATAGCCGACTACTAAAACCCACGCACTAACAAGGTCATAAATCAGACATGAGATCTGTCTAGACCGTCACATGATCAAAGCTGGCCACTCGCCCGCAGTATCTAATGTGCGCGTCTAGCCCTGGAACTTCCCGCAGCTCCGCATAGGCCAATCTCATAGGCCCGCATGAGGTATAACCCCGCATCGAGGGTAGCTACTCCCCGGCATCCGCCTGGACTTCGCAGTCCGCATGGCCACATAGACCGCATGACCACAAGGGTCGCATACTAACCTGGAACTCCCGTAGCTCCGCATGGATCACCTGGACCCGCATGAGGTATTCTCGAATCATAGGTCACTAGACCCGCCTGAGTCTACCCCGCATCGGAGGGCAGCTTAACCCCCGGGATTATGTCAAGAGGTGAGTGGTACAATACTATCATAACGACTGATAGTTAATAAGCACAATCAAGGGAAACCCCTTTACACAAACATCACAAGATACTAACACACGTAGCATCCTAACACGTTTACTTATCAAATCAACAAGAAGGTATTACAAGGCTATCACAAACCAATACAATCAAGTTATTCATACAAGGTACTTTCTACTAACAAGTTCGGGTATCTATCCCCAAAGTACTTCATACATTAAATCTTTAAAAGATCCGTCTCTTTCACATAAGTCGCACAATACCCGTAGTATATGAAAATAAAGTGATTACCTTTTGAAGTAAATCAAACACTTCTCTTTGTAAAATCAAGTAACAACATTCTTTTCCAAACGTTTCAAGTTTGCCTAATTTCAATTACTCAAGTTTCTCATTTTTCGAAAGGTTTCGTAGTTCATAGTTTTAATCCTTTAAAACAATTTGAGAAACATATACCTTACGTGTGAGTAGGTTATTCTTGTTCATAACAATCTTATTAAGCAGCCATGATCTAGGAAATGTAATATCATTTTGTCTCATCTTAGCTTCTATGCAGATGGAGGTTTCTACTGGTTTTAATAATACTTCATTAATCAAAACATTTCCCTTTATTAACGCTGCAGTGGTTTGTCGATACACATCTCTGATTTCCGAAATCAGTAAAACATTGTCCCTTTTAAAAACCAAGTACTCATTACTCACGAATGAGGTTTCACACAAAATTCATATAATTCATTTAAGTTAAGTCTCTTAACTTCTAAAATAAATAAATCATTCGTTTTATCTCTCTTAAGTCATTATACCTAACTTCCCATAAAGCTAGTATAACTCTTAAGATTTTAAAACCAAGTATTACTCTTCTTTTAAAAACAGTTCTTAATTCTCTTGAACTACTTCAAGATTATTATTATTCGGGCTTAAGTCAAAAGACATTGCCGTATAACTACGTTCAATTAACACACGTACGTCTACCGTACTACATAGTTATACACATATCATGCTAGAAGAGATAGGAAGAGGTTCACATACCTCGCGACGATTATCGACTATTAGCAAAACGCTCCACGGCTATAACCCGGCTAGCCTGGTCCACCTTCTCAAGTAGCACATGCTACTCGCAGAACATTCAACCTATACAGGTTATACAAGTCTATCAAAGTCTAGACTACTCGGTAGAATAAATCTAGATACAAGATCCTACGGGAAATTGGGCAGCCCTCCCCTACCCGTCAAACTACACAAGTCTCATCAGAATACCCCACGTAATTACATTCAGCTTCTCTTCTTTAAATTGGGCTTAAGTCCAAGGACATTGCCACAAAACTATGTTCAGTTCTTATATATATAGTATACTTCAACTATATATTCCTACAACATGTAATCTCCAATTACAATAGGGGGACAAGATAATTACCTCGATAAGCCCATAATTATCCAAGTATAGATGTCGATCCTGGGCAACGTTTAGCTCCAACTCCGTGCGCTCCAAACCACCCTTAGAAGTTCTAACCAACTCCTACATAATCCTCCAACTAACTATGGAGATTTTCCTTAGGGTTCGGTTTTGTGACTGACGGGAAGTATAATAGTATTTTTCGGGCTTTTCGTAGGTATAACCTTAGAATACTACAAGGTATACGGCTAAGGTAATTTGGGTATAGTAACAATACTTTTGAGAGTATTTCTACCAAGAGGAGGGTATTTATACGAGACAACACCACAAGGGGAGGTTTATACCCTCGGCCTACCCCACTGTGGGGTACTCTCGCCAAGTGGGGAGAACTCTCGGCCAAGGGGCCTCTCGAAGGGAGGACGAGAACAACAAGAAGGGAGGGGGAGGATTTCTAAGACTTAGAACATTTTAGGATGAATAAGTCTTCAAAGGGGAGGGGTATTTATAGGTCAAGCAAAGGCCAACCAATGGCCAAGATGATGCCATGTGCAAGGCAAGTGTAAGGTCAAGATTTGGACAAGTGTGTGTGGGTCCCACTTTATCAATCAACACACAAAATATCCTACCAACCCCAAGGGTGCTCATTACCGCCCCATAGGTCCACCAATGAGAGGGTGTCAAGTGGCGCCCTCTTGTTGGTCCAACACGTTTCGTCTCTCGGAAAAATCCGCAAAAATTAAAAATGACATAGCCGGAATTTTCCCTTCGCAAGTTATGTAAAACTTTTCGTCTAAAAACGACTCTAATCGGGTGTTGTGCACAAAGTGAAATCGGCCAAGCCACTTTAAAAGCCCAAACTTTTCTATGTACGCCCCTTACGCATATACCTGAAATACGGTATAACATTCTCCTCCTTAGAAACATTCGCCCCGAATGTTCCTTCTAAGTCTCAAAACGAACGCGCCAAGATAGCCTTCACTACTATAATTAGGAGAACAAACCGCCACACCGCCACGTAAACACCCGCAAAATACTTACATCCACGCCCACGAGGAAACACTTCTAACATCACCACAAAACACACCTCTCCGGGTCTAGAATATACTTCCTTCGCACCTTCTCTTTATAAAAGAAATGATCGGATCTATGCTCGCCATACATGCTCGCTTCTTCCGATACCACTTTTGTCACTTTGCCGCGAGGTTCTAGTGTCACCCGCGACCAACAAATGGTACCGGCTGCGTGCGATCCCCGAGGTCATTATACACTTCTTGCACACTCGAACTCTTTCTCATAACCTACCACATTTCTGATACTGCTTCAGTTCCCAAAACTCGGGATTACTATCTCTAACGTGGTCAACATTAACTGGGAACACTCTGGATGGATCTCCGATACTTTCCCGAATATAACCATACGAAAGACCGGACGTACTGCCTCCTAAGTCGGACGACAAATGCTAACATATAGGCAACCCGCCTACTCTTCACATGAACTCAAAAGGCCCAAAGTATCTCGCTAAGTTCCTCTGCTTTCCAAAACTCGTCACACCCTAACCGGTTGTACCTTCGAAGACCGATCGTCAACTCGAACTCTAAGCGTCGTCATAGATAATCCGCACGATTTCTTTGAGCCGCCAAAACCTCCTCTAGATAAGCTTCACCTATCCACACCTGTTGGAACAAGCTCAACCAACTATCGAACTTGCCAACATCAAGCCAACGACCGGAAACTTACACTTCCGCCCCTACAAGGCTTCATAAGGCGACATCCGAACACTGAAATGGTAGCTAAAAACACTCCTTCAACAGGAGACAACAATCCTTGCAACTACCCCTGAAAATCAAACACTGGCCCGAGGGCGAATGTGATTCTGAGACTCACCTGAGTTCCTAACCCCGCTGGTAAAACTTTCGAACGAAAATAGCCTGACAACCCGGCTTCACTGTCATAAGGTGAAGGTAGGCACCGTGCAGCCTTTACAACCTTTCGATATAACGTCTCGCATAACCTCTCGCGAGTAAACGGTCTTGATCGAAAGACACGACGGCCGACCCATCGCCCGATCATCGGTCGGACGTATCCACGAACTTGTACGCTGGTTAACTGAACTTGGCCAAACACCCTTGTGATCCTACCACAAGGCGGAACCACCACAAACTGACCCCACCACCATACATGTCGCGGGTTGACCCGCAACATGGCCTCAACCCGACCCGGCAATGCGCAAAACACTAGCTCCCCGATCCGGAACAATCTCTCAAATCACGTTACGAAAACCTAGCGGTCTTCTTAGTTCAACTACCCTCTTTCATTTCACACTACTTAGGGACCTATCCCAAACATAGCTCACGTGCACTATGCACTCCGATAAGGATCAAACAAAACACTACACCTTTACTCGAGATGGCCTTACCTCTAAGGTCTTCACGTATAAAGCTCTAAGGCTTACACTTTCTCAATCCCCCAAATCTTACTTGGTTAACTAACCAAGATTTCTAATCACAATTTACACAATAACCCTTAAGGTA